>JAYESA010000013.1:169169509-169829509 GCA_036927795.1 Iris macrosiphon | reverse complement strand
GCTGTTGCTGTTGTTTGCTGCTGCTGTGACAGTTTCTGCTGCTGTCGCCTTTGTTGCTGTCGCTGAAGCTCCTTCTTATATATATATAAATTAAAAATATCTAATATATAAGATCTAAATATAAATAGATACTAATATATATATAACTATAATTATATATATATATATATATATATATATATATATATATATATATATATATATATATATATATATGACTATATAAAATACATACATACTCCTCCATATACATATATATGAGTACATAATAACTGCATATGACTTAACATACATATATATATAGTATAATAGGTATACAACACATATATATACGTATATATAATCATACAATAATATGTATACATATATCATATAAGTATATATATATATATAACAACACACACACACACACACACACACACACACACACACACACACACACACACACACATACATATATATATATATATATATATATATATATATATATATATATATATATATATATATATATATATATATATATATATATATATATATATATATATATATACACAACTAATAATGTATATACATACTACAATATTAAATAGATCTTACATATGTAAAATAATACACACATAGATAAAATAGATTTATGACACATAAATACAAAATATATACATCACATTATATACATATACATATTTATATATATAATTACACATTACTATATTCAAAAATAAAAGAGAATTAGATCTAAAATTAAATTGCACAAACAAATGGATAGTATCACCCCGTATCCCATTAGATCTAGGATATGCTTGCGACAAGAGTCCACCACACATCCAAACATACCCCGAAGGACACGAACAAGTCATATATATTATTTATGAATAATACGAAGAGTCAAATATAAATTTATGTGTCCGTATCAAAATATGACATGTACAAAGTCCCGTGTCGGAGGAAAAACTCCCAAATCAACACGTATCACCAAATTATTGGGATACGACCTACACGTACCCAATTGTGGACACGACACTAGCCCCAAACACACAAGCACATGCCAAATTGATCTATAGGACCAATTGACACACACAACAAATATCAATCTCGGAATTCTCCCAAAATTGACACAAAAAGTACCATAACTTTCTCAATAGGCCTCCTATGAACACAAAACCAAATCCTATGGGTAGCCTATACATGGGGTTAATTTTTTCACTACCACATTCCAAAAATAGGGTATTTTCAACTTTTTATATATTATTAATATTATGGTATTTATATTAAATAATTATGTGAGACGTATAATTAAATATATTATTATATACTGAGTTCATTAATGGTTGAGCTGGTAGACTTAACCTAGAAGCCCACCAGACGAACACCTGACCGAATTATGGGATTAGGTATTTATTTGTTTTATTTAGAATTTAATTGTTGAAGATAGTAATTAATTATCGTAATTTATTTAATTATTGCGCATTGCTGTTGCTACAATATTTGGAGCGATACCCTAGCTTTGGCCTTCCAACAGATTTCACAACCTTGCCCTAGACGTGCCCGCCTTCCATTCGGACCTTTTTGTAATTCATAATTATGCTCTCTTGTGCTTCGTTTTAGCCGCACAATAATCGTCGCGGACGTTTATTGAATTTCTAGATAAATTCTAATTTTGTATCGTTGTGCGTTCCAATCAAAATTGGAGGCAATCTTGGCCTATTTTTCGTGCGACCCAAATTAAGGTAATATTCTGTTCCGAGTCTTCTTTACCAATGGTATTGATGACCCGACCTAATTTTGGCCCCATGTACTCCTAATTAATTTTAGAACGCCAATCGTATCTAATTTTAATTAATTAAATCCAGAAACCCACTTCTGTGCAATTCTCCAATTGTTGGGGACTTAATTGCAAAATTGCAATGATGTGTCACCATCCTATTGGTTTAACCCAAATGAAGAAAACCAACCCCTATCTTTGACTAGTCAACCCAATCTCTCTCTCTCCTCCTTTTATTGTATTTTTCTCCATGATGAATCTTGGCCATCCATTTAAAATGGAGCCATCCCCACCACACAACCCCTTACATAAACCTCAACCCTCTTCCCAAGGTAACTCCATCCCAATAATTGGCCGGCCCTAATTCCTAGGGGGTCACATCATCCTCCCACATACAAAAACCCACCCTCTCCATATGATTTTTTCTTCACAAAAATATAAACCATCACCAGCACCAAAACAAACCACCACCCTCCTTCAACCTCCATCTCCTCGGCCTGTCTCCGGCCAGCTGCCCCGGCCAAGCTCCGACCTAGCTCAGCCGGCCTGCTGCTCCGGCAATACCACCCTGCTGCCAACCGCCGCTCGTCTCCGCCTACACCCTCGCTGCTCTTCTTCCCTCCGGCAACACATCTCTCCCCGATTTCCATCTCCCCGGCCTATACTCTGGCACGGCTCCGCCACTCCCCCTCCTTCCTCTCCGGCTGCACTCCATTGCACGAGTACCACCATTAGCCCCGTCGACTTCGACCGAAGCCCAGCACATTGTCGTCGAGCACTGCAAGCCGATCTGCACCGGCCATGAGCCGGCCAACCAAGCTGTGCAGTACCTACACACGATGTTTTCTCCTGCCTGCGCAGTCCCTCCAGCGACTGTGCAGTCTCCTCCGACGAACAATCGAGCTACACACCACCACCCTACACGATGTCCCTGCCTTGCGACTTCACCTCAGCCGATTCCCCCGTCCATCGGAGATCCCCGGCTCTTCCCTACACTCCGGCGCGACTGCTCCTCCTCCTCCTCCTGCATTCCCTGCTCTCCCAATCCCCCTCTCGACCACCCGGCCGCCCAGTCCGGCGTTCCCTGTTTCCAGTCGACATCAGCCCCCGAGCAGCCTCATCGTCGTCGTCGTCGACGTCTTCGCCGTCGTCGTGCACGCTCAGGTACGGCTTTCTCCCCTCGTATACGTATACGTACGTATACGTATGTGTGCATATGTGTATGTTGATTGGTGATACGTATTAATAAACGTGTATATGTGTGTATGTACGTTTCATATTTATACGCATATATGTATATATATATATATATATATATATATATATATATATATATATATATATATATATATATATATATATATATATATATATCGTGTATTTCTCTCTCTCTATATATATACGTATTCAATGTATATATGTATTAATATATCCGTATATATATATATGATATATATGTTAATGTTGTATCAAATTGGTATATATAAATATATACATATATGTAGCATGTTGTACTTTAGTATGTTTATATTTAGTATATGTATTAAGATTTGTATATGTATATATATATATATATATATATATTTTGTATATACTTAGTATATTTTTAAATATATATAAAATTGGTATATATGGTATATATATATTATTCAAAATGCATATATCATACATGTAATTAATTGGTATATATATATATATGTTGTATATGTATTTAATTGGGTACATATATATATTGTAAGTATTAATGTTAGTTAATGATATGTATATTTATTTATCTCTACTAGATGACCCGAGTGTAAATACGGACACCCCGTAGCTACACCTGACCTATGACCCTGTGAACTGTTAGCAGACTGCCATATGTACACCAACGTACTGGCAAGACCCGTATCACCGACTGTCGGATTGCACAGCAATCACAGACGAGACGCCCATGCAACTTGACGCACTTGACCCTAGTTGACTAGTGCCCTACCTGGCATAGCCCCTGAGTTGATGTATTTTTTATTATGTGTTAGTGTAGCATCTGATGCAGTGTTGTATTATTTTATAATATGTCTATAGGACGGTTGGATCATCCAGACGATATTCGAGAACAGGACATTGGTGGTACCAGCTAAGGACCCAAGGCGAGTACATTCTCTAACAGTTTTTCTTATGTTGATTATTTCTATAACTCTTGTTGTATAGCATACATGACTCTGACACTGTTCTTTACACGAATTGGTATCATTGAGACCTGTCACGAGGAGGCGTGATCGGGAATCCATCGTGCTAGCTGGGGGGAAAACGGGGAAATATTAGTAGCTTATGTGATCATACCCAACCTTATATGCATCATAGCTCACCCATGCCTCACGTCGGTACAGCCTTACCATTACATGCTTCATCACTGTTATATATGGTTAGCCTGACTATTACTCGTATCATAGCTATCCGGATGGATTAGCCTGACCTCTGGGATGATCGCTAACCGATGTAATGAGTCTTATCAGTCCCAAGCCGATCACATAATATGCTAATATTTCACACACTTAGTTAGATGATTCTTGACATGTATCTCCAGTGTATTGATCTAGCATCCCCACATGTTCTAGTTATTGTTCTTGTACATCTTTATATACCAGTTCATTATTCTAGCGTGTACTTGAATTTCTATTTTATTTCTAGATGCACATTATATGCTCCAGTATTCCTTATTCCAGTATTTCTATTTCCAGTATATCCATGCTCGTCAGTATTCCTTATTGCCAGTTTTATATCTGTCTGTATTTCTTTACACTGTATTATATTTTTATCAATATATGTGGAACTACTATTAGAGGTATATTTCATTCCAATCCTGACTGGATATATTTTCCAGACTGTGACCTTAGTTGACTTGTTTTTGACACACTTGGGGATTGGATGTTACTGATTGCAGGTATGGCTATTTTTGTCGTTAGACTTGTCTCATATTTTATTACTTGCTTCGATATCTTATCGTGCTTTAGTTTATGTGATTGAGTATTTCAAGCATTATTTTGTGATATCCATGTCTCCTTATGGAGTTGGACATTCATGTGAGATTGATTATATAGTTACATGACCTAGATAGTGTTCTACCGCCGGTGCTGTGGCATAGGCTGGACGTACCCACGCTCTCGTGCCCCGATACCAGGTATGGGTCGTGACACGTTTTTAGTGGTGGCACATGCAGGTCAGACTTCGCAAGTAGTACGATGTCGTGGTAGTGCGACGTATTAGTTGTACTACTGCGTGCCTGCTATAGAATATAGGACATAGGATACTAGGATGAGAGAGGATACTCAATCACAAAATTCTTGAGAGATTCCTGGGATGACCCCTTGAGAATCTTATTATAATTTCCAATTTAAATCTTTTTCTTTGTTTCCGTCCGCTCTCGCTTGTTGTTACTGAACTTGATTCTTGTTGAGCAGTTATTAAATTAAAATCTTGGTATCATTGTTAAGTTGATTCTTGTTGACCAGTTGTTAAATTTAAATTTTTCTTGTCGTTGTTGAGTTTTGATTTTTATATCGAGATAAATTTTACGGGCTATAATTTACGGTATCATCTGATGACATATATTGATGAGGACTGTGAGAAAGGTAAAACGTCTACTTTGGTTATGGAACCTAGAGTTTATCGCAGCCATAATAGCTGTCGTGATGAGAACGTAGGAACCAGACTTGGATGTACATACTGTAGTTATGGAACTTAGAGTCTCTCTCAGCCATATCGGTTGGCGTGGCAAAGATTCTAGATGACGTGATTATAGGGTTGCATACTTTAGTTACGGAACCTGTCGTCTATCGCACCTATGCTTACTGGCGTGGCGAAGATTCTGAGTGTCATAATTTCGGACAGACGTGTATGAATATCAGGTTGTATCTTAAATTGGTTCTTAAAGTATCATCTCAACACTTATCTATTTCTGTTATTACAGGACTTTATTCCATAGTCCTTTTGTTTGCTAGCAGTAGGAATACCTTTAGTCCTCAATCCAGTTCCTTTTTGAGCTTCTTTTCCTTGAGGATTCCTTGTTAGTATGATAATTAGTGACTTACAATTTTGTCTGTGTCTTGTGTCAGTGTTGACTGAGTGTGACTTGTTAGTTGTAAGTGCTTCTTAGTTAGACATGTGAGCAGTAGGAATCAATCTAGAGTTAACCCATAGCATAGTACCTCGTAGCAATAGTTCTATAATATGTGTTATTATGGTTAGTATTGGTACTATTAGTAGAAGAAGGAGAAAAGAGTATCAGTGATGGTTCCAAGAGTTAGTATCAAAGCCAGCATACCCGTTCTGGATAATCATGATTATGTAATTGAGTAATCTATGTAAACAATTAAGTATCAAGGAAATTGTGTTAAGGATTAATAGAGCATGACGTTCAATTTAATGGGTGATACTTGGATGTGTCAAGAGTAAAGAAGTGCATATGCATAAATGAAATTAATGAGTGTGCCATAGTAGGAGGATACCCATAAGTGTATAAGAAAATATGAGAGAATAAGAATGCATTATCTAAGTATGAGTATTAGAAAATCCCAATAGTGTGCCATGGGTAGAAAAATATATCAAGATGGATCATACAAGGTATGAAGTGTATCACAGACTAGTGTAACAGGCTGTAAAAGATTTAAGAGAAGATACATATACATAAATCGAGATTTGGAACCATATACTTGCCCATGAGAGTAAAGTAAAATATGGGTGTTATAGAAGGTGCAAGTAATCGTGAATTCTGATAAGTTTGATGAGATGATCCAATAATGAAGCTAGTGTTATCATACCAAGGGTACTAATGATTCTATATCAAGGATTAGTTGAGCAAGGTGCTAATAGTAAGTGCCATGTATGATAATGTTAAATTAGTATATCAGTTAATATAGATAGAAACTCATTGGAGAAAATATGTGTGATGATAATTTTGATAATTTGGAAGTAATAGTGCAAGTATTCCAGGCAGTAAAAATTTCAGTACACAGTTGAGAGTTGTAGACAATGGGTGTATTTGAGTGCACTTTGAGTATTAGAGACTGTGAGTATTTATATGTGTACTTGTGGATTTAATTTTTATCGTTTCAAGAGTGGAAATAAATTAAAATTATGAGAACTTTAAGGAGTTAAAATTTTACGTTGTTAAAATATTGAGGATTCAAATTTGATTCAATAAACATGGTCAAGGCTATAAAGATTTTAGAAGTGATTAAAATTTGATTTCAATATTAAATAATTGACCCTTGAGGAAAGTATACACTTTTTATTTTAAATTGTTCAAAAAATTAAATTTTGATGATTTTATTATGAGGATAAAATTTTATGGTGGATAAGATATATATATTAGTGTATGAGTAGATGATATACATGTGTAAGGATCTGTTGACTTGAGCATGATTGAGAAAGCACTGCAAACAGACTTGGGTGTCCCTCTAGAGTTGTATTAGAAAGAACGGTACTTAGTATGGTGTGTTGCCCTTGGTGTGCATTTGAGTGATAAGAACAACTAGTATGAACAATTGTAGTAGGAAAGAGAACTAGCAGTGGGTGTACTTGTAGTAGAAACTATGGTACTAAAGGGATACAGGTATCAAATGGATGCATTATTAAACCATGTGTATATTAAAGATTCTTGGTATCAGATTTAGGTATCAATAGACAGGTATATGCAATGAGTATGTATTCATAGATGTCTTGTGGACTAATGATTAGCTGATATGGATATCAGTGTACAAGAATAGGAATTAGTTAGTGAATGTGCTAGAGTTAAGTGAATATTAGAGGATGAAGATATCCAAGTAATGGGTTAGAAGACTATGTTTTGTTCTTCCTTCTATTCCTTTCATCTTCTGATTGATTGATTCTCTACTACCGTAGCCTTGTATTCATAATTTTTGTTAGAATATAGTTAGTAGCACACCCTGACAGAGACTGCAATACTGTGACAAGACAGACCATTGCCAAGCATGTTTCCTCTAGATTGTATGTTGTATGACTAGGTAAAATTTTTTTCAGACCTTGATTATTGGGGTTTGACCCTAGTGAAGATTTATGAAGAGGTTATGACTTGACAAGAGAGACAAGATGCTTAAATTTTGAGGAAAATCACTGATTTAAGTAAAGGGTTAAGAATTTAATATAGCAGAATTAATGGGTCATTGATTCTATCAAGATTGAGATATGATTAAATTATCATTTAAAATTTAAGGATAAATAGTAATTTAAACAAAGAGTGGAGAACTTGATATGACATGATTGGCGATCTTGTTAAAACATTAATTTTATGAAGATTATGAAATGATTGAAATTGTTATTAGATTTTTGAGAAAATTAAGAAGATTATTATTGTATTTATTGACTGTAAGATATAGATTTACTTAAAAATTGCAATTGAGGATTTTACGAGTATTATATTATTTGAGTATTGTGTGGAAAAAGAAATCGAGGATTTAGATCACTAATGGATTAGTGTTGGATTCGAATTTTGGGATAAGATTTTAAATTTTTATAAACGTACAAGGACTGGATTTTCGATCAAAGGATCGGATAGTAAAATTTGTATATGGTGATTTGCTCAAAATTAAGGAGTAAGATGATAAATGGGTTAGTGTTTAAACACAAACTTTTTGGACGAGATTTTTAAATTTTATTGGATTCATGGATTAGTGTTTTTAGATGTACATTTCTTGATTTATAAAAAAGTGCATTGTTCGGATTAAATTAGAGGATTAGATATCAATTTTGGGTTTTTAATTACTAACATCAGATTCTGAGGAGATTATGATACGAATGGAATTCAATGATTAAATTTGAGGATTTTCATAAATCTAATAATTTCAGAACTTTGGAAAATTGTAAAATGACGATGTGGATTACTTCCTGATTTTTGTGGATTGATGAATTTAATTTTGATGAAAAATAATAATTTGTATGAGTAAATACTACTATGAGGATTTTAAATTTCGAGGACGAAATTTTTTTAAGGAGGGTAGACTTGTCACTACCACATTTCAAAAATAGGGGTATTTTCGACTTTTTATATATTATTAATATTATGGTATTTATATTAAATTATTATGTGAGACGTGTAATTAAATATATTATTATATATTGAGTTCATTAATGGTTGAGTTGGTAGACTTGACCTAGAAGCCCACCAGACGAACACTTGACCGAATTATGGGATTAGGTATTTAATTGTTTTATTTAGAATTTATTTGTTGAAGATAGTAATTAATTATCGTAATTTATTTAATTATTATGCATTGTCGTTGCTTCAATATTTGGAGCGATACCCTAGCTTTGGCCTTCCAACAGATTTCACAACCTTGCCCTAGACGTGCCCGCCTTCCATTCGGACCTTTTTGTAATTCATAATTATGCTCTCTTGTGCTTCGTTTTAGCCGCACAATAATCGTCGCGGACGTTTATTGAATTTCTAGATAAATTCCAATTTTGTATCATTGTGCGTTCCAATCAAAATTGGAGGCAATCTTGGCCTATTTTTCGTACGACCCAAATTAGGGTAATATTCTATTCCGAGTCTTCTTCACTAATAGTATTGATGACCCGACCTAATTTTGGCCCTATGTACTCCTAATTAATTTTAGAACGCCAATCGTATCTAATTTTAATTAATTAAATCCAGAAATCCACTTCTGTGCAATTCTCCAATTGTTGGGGACTTAATTGCAAAATTTCAATGATGTGTCACCATCCTATTGGTTTAATCCAAATGAAGAAAACCAACCCCTATCTTTGACTAGTCAACCCAATCTCTCTCTCTCTCCTCCTTTTATTGCATTTTTCTCCATGATGAATCTTGGCCATCCATTTAAAATAGAGCCATCCCCACCACACAACCCCTTACATAAACCTCAACCCTCTTCCCAAGGCAACCCCATCCCAATAATTGGTTGGCCCTAATTCCTAGGGGGGCACATCATCCTCCCACATACAAAAACCCACCCTCTCCATATGATTTTTTCTTCACAAAAATATAAACCAACACCAAAACAAACCACCACCCTCCTTCAACCTCCATCTCCCCGGCCTGTCTCCGGCCAGCTGCCCCGGCCAAGTTCCGACCTAGCTCAGCCGGCCTGCTGCTCCGGCACCACCACCCTGTTGCCAACCGCCGCTCGTCTCTGCCTCCACCCCCGCTGCTCTTCTTTCCTCCGGCAATACAGCTCTCCCCTATTTCCATCTTCCTGGCCTACACTCCGGCACGGCTCCGCCACTCCCCCTCCTTCTTCTCCGGCTGCACTCCACTGCACGAGTACCACCATTAGCCCCGTCGACTTCGACCGGAGCCCAGCACACTGTCGTCGAGCACTGCAAGTCGATCTGCACCGGCCACGAGTCGGCCAACCAAGCTGTGCAGTACCTACACACGACGTCTTCTCCGGCCTGTGCAGTCCCTCCAACGACTGTGCAGTCTCCCCCGGCGAACAACCGAGCTACACACTACCACCCTACACGACGTCCCTGCCCTGCGGCTTCACCTCAGCCGATTCCCCCATCCATCGGAGATCCCCGACTCTTTCCTACACTCCGGCGCGACTGCTCCTCCTCCTCCTCCTGCTCTCCCAATCCCCCTCTCGACCACCCGGCCGCCCAGTCCGGTTACCCTTCCAGCTACGGCGTTCCCTGTTTCCAGTCGACATCAACCCCTGAGCAGCCTCGACACAGCCTCGTCGTCGTCGACGTCTTCGCCGTCGTCGTGCACGCTCAGGTACGGCTTTCTCCCCTCGTGTACGTATACGTACGTATACGTATGTGTGCATATGTGTATGTTGATTGGTGATACGTATTAATAAACGTGTATATGAGTGTATGTACGTTTCATATTTATACGCGTATATGTGTGTGTGTATATATATATATATATATATATATATATATATATATGTATGTATGTATATATGTATATATATATCGTGTATTTCTCTCTATATATATATACGTATTCAATGTATATATGAATTAATATATCCGTATATATATATACGTATTTCTCTCTATATATATATATGTTAATGTTGTATCAAATTGGTATATATAAATATATACATATATGTAGCATGTTGTACTTTAGTATGTTTATATTTAGTATATGTATTAATATTTGGTATATGTATATATATATATATATATTTTGTATATACTTAGTATATTTTTAAATATATATAAAATTGGTATATATATATTGTTCAAAATGTATATATTATACATGTAATTAATTGGTATATATATATATATATATATATATTTGTTGTATATGTATTTAATTGGGTACATATATATATTATAAGTATTAATGTTAGTTAATGATATGTATATTTATTTATCTCTACTAGATGACCCGAGTGTAAATACGGACACCCCGTAACTACACCTGACCTATGACCCTGTGAACTATTAGCAGACTGCCATATGTACACCAATATACTAGCAAGACCCATATCACCGACTGTCGGATTGTACAGCAATCAGAGACGAGACGCCCGTGCAACTTGACGCACTTGACCCTAGTTGACTAGTGCCCTACCTGGCATAGCCCCTGAGTTGATGTATTTTTGATTATGTGTTAGTGTAGCATCTGATGTAGTATTGTATTATTTTATGATATGTCTATAGGACGGTTGGATCATCCAGACGATATTCGGGAATAGGACATTGGTGTTACCAGCTAAGGACCCAAGGCGAGTACATTATCTGACAGTTTCCCTTATGTTAATTATTTCTATAACTCTTATTGTATAGCATACATAACTCTGACACTGTTCTTTACACGAGTTGGTATCATTGAGACCTGTCACGAGGAGTCATGTTCGGGAATCCATAATGCTAGCTGGGGGAAAACGAAGAAATATTAGTAGCTTATGTGATCATACCCAACCTTACATGCATCATAGCTCACCCATGCCTCACGTCGGTGCAGCCTTACCATTACATGCTTCATCACCGTTATATATGGTTAGCCTGACTATTACTCGCATCATAGCTATCCGGATGGATTAGCCTGACCTCTGGGATGATCGCTAACCAATTTAATGAGTCTTATCAGTCCCAAGCCGATCACATGATATGCTGATATTTCACACACTTAGTTAAATGATTCTCGACATGTATCTCCAGTGTATTGATCTAGCATCCCCACATGTTCTAGTTATTATTCTTGTACACCTTTACATACCAGTTCATTATTCTAGCGTGTACTTGAATTTCTATTTTATTTCTAGATGCACATTATATGCTCCAGTATTCCTTATTCCAGTATTTCTATTTCCAATATATCCATGCTCGTCAGTATTCCTTATTGCCAGTTTTATATCTGTCTGTATTTCTTTATACTGTATTATAGTTTTATCAATATATGTGGAACTGCTGTTAGAGGTGTATTTCATTCCAATCCTGACTGGATATATTTTCCAGACTGTGACCTTAGTGGACTTGTTTCTGACACACTTGGGGATTGGATGTTACTGATTGCAGGTATGGCTATTTTTGTCGTTAGACTTATCTCGTATTTCATTGCTTGCTTCGATATCTCATCGTACTTTAGTTTATGTGATTGAGTATTTCTAGCATTATTTTATGATATCCATGTCTCCTTATGGAGTTGGACATTCATGTGAGATTGATTATATAGTTACATGACCTAGACAGCGTTCTGCCGCCGACGCTGCGGCGTAGGCTGGACGTATCCACGCTCTCGTGCCCCTATACCAGGTGTGGGTCGTGACACATTTTCTATAATTAAATCTCAGATTTAGAACCTAAATTAAAGAAAAAATAGAATTGTACCTATTGGGAGATGGATTCCCAATGCAACCTCCAATTATGATAAAATTGCCTCTAACTTGTAGATCCTTGCACCTCTTTGTAGATCCTTGCTTTCGCCTTCTTGATCTTTGCTACACTTGTCTCCAATGGTGATTTGGAAAGGAATTAGAATAAAATTTGGTAGAAAAATAAAGTGGGAATGAAGGAATTTGGTTGAGAAAAATTATAGATCTAGTTTTGAAATGAAAAGAGAAGAGAGAATCCCCCCTCTTTTAATATAAGCCGACCCCTCTTTCCCCTCCCTCAAGCTACTATGAATTATCTATACCTCTTGGGGCCTCTCATGAAGAAATAATTAAGGAGGAAAGCTTCTAGTCTAATGGTTTAATTAATTTAATCCATCTTCTTAACAATGGGCCTTCAAAAAGGGCTAAATTCTAACAATTAATTCATGTTGGTCCAAGAGTCTAAACTAACTAGGTAGGTCCACTAACACAAGGAAAAAAATAAATAAATAACATCTAACAACCATTAAATAATATAATAAATAATTATTTATCATGCATAATATTTAATTAAATATAAAATTACTAAAATACCCTTTCCTAGAAAATATGGTAGTGACAAGTCTACCCTCCTTAAATTAATTTTGTCCTCGAAATTTGTAAACCCCCTGAATTTTCAAAAATATTAAACTTGGATTTTTCACAATTTTCTGGAATTTTCTGGGAATTTTCTGTAATTAAAATCAGAGTTTTAATTATTAAATGATTTTTAATTATTAATAAATAATATTAAAATATTATGGAAATAACATTTTTGGGTGTAAAACGAAAAACTGGACTTAGGATAATTTTTCTGGAATTTATTGGGCCCCGGACCTATTTTAAAATACCAAAAAACTATTAACTAATTAATTATTTATTTATTTATTTATTTATTTATTTATTTATTTATTTATTCATTTATTATTTATTTATTTAATTTTATCCGGCCCAGCCCAATACCCGAGCCCAGCCCAGCACGTCTTAACGGGTCGGGTCGGGTCCACCCGAACCCGACCCGTCGCCACCCAAACTCGGCTGACCCGTCCCCTCCCCACGACCCCGTCCACCGCTCCGGCGCCCGCGTTTTCCGCCGCCTCCGTCGGCCAGCACCCCCCACGACCCCCTCTTCCGCTCCGCCCGGCCTCGACGCCACGTTCCCCTCCCCCTCCGCCATCTCCGACCGCCCAGACCCCCCTCTCCGCCCTATAAATACCCCAGACCCCCCTCGACTCCGGCCATCCCTCCCCGCCTGAACCATAGCGCCGCCGCCGCCGTTCCCCTCCTCGCCGTCGACCCTCGCCCAGACTAGCCGTGCCAGCCCCACTCCGCCAGCGGCCGTCCCCGACTACCCAGCGCCTCCCTCTCCTCTCCCTTCCCACGAGCAACCCGCCTCCGGCCGCCCCTCCGCTCCGACGCCGCCCTCGACCCCGACAGCAGCCCGACGAGCCACCCCAGCCCCTCTCCGGCGCGCCTCCGGCCGGCCCCCGCCGCAGCAGACCCTAACCCTAGCCCTAATTCTTCCCCGTGTCGACTCGTGTCGGACACGACACGGACACGAGAAATCCCAGTTTCTCGAACCCTGTTCAGGTACGTGTAATTTTCTCCTCGCTGCCCCATTTTTAATTCCGTAAATTGCGTTACGAAGCCTGTATGACCCTCTCGGGGCCCGGATAAACCACTCGGGGCATCGCGTCCTGTGGTGATCGCACACCGCGATCCAAAAACAGGAAAAATAATGACCCGATTCACCCCGAAACTGGGTACGCTCCGCCAAACGGGACAACTTGGTCGCGCGCGGTCTTCACAGATACGTGCGCGCCGTCGATACGGACGTGTGGGATTTCACAGAAGTTGATTCGGGTGTGCGTGCACACCGGGATCAACACGTATCCGCGGACACCGTCCCGTATCCGCCTTTTCTGAATCAAGCCCTAACTTTCTGTGTACATGTCAGATCGAAACGAAACTTATGCCATCGGAATCGTAGCGATACGCTGGTCCTGTGACCCAAGTTTGGTTCGATTCTGAGAATGTTGACGAAATCGCGTGTCGTGGGCCCCACAAGTCCCGCTCGACGGGCGATTTTGTGATCGGCTCATCGGAATCCAATTCTGGAAGTTCCGTTGGGTTCGTATCATCGTTCCTGATCTGTTGACACTAAGTTTGGTGAATTCGGAGACTTTGACCCTGACACATTTTTTGGTGCAAAGCGGGCCCACATGCGGACCCCGTTTTGACCCAAAATTTTTGTTTTTGCCTTTATCTCTAAATTGGACTCAAGGACAGGCGTTTCTAGCTATTTGATATCTTCTGAGCATGATGATAATGTTTATTTCAGCATCCGGACATATTTCTGGAAATTTTCCCGAGGATAGAACTCTAGTTGGGATTCAAACATCAGGCAAGTACCTGCACTTCAAGTTTAATCTTTATATTGTGATAAATAATTCCTTGTTCTACTAGTACCATTGATGATTACACTTAGTGTTAGGAATTGGATTTCATGTCTTGCTTTTCGTGTCGGGTGGGAGAATACTAGGAGGCATGTAGTTTACCTTTCCCCCTGTCCTGTCTAATAGCTGTTGGTACACGACTGTACCACCAGCCGAATCTCGATTATTCCTGACTAATAGCCATCTATGACGTGCCGAATTAGCCTTATAAACTCCTACATGCCAACTATGTATTCTAAATACACAATTACACACACATAGTTTTGTCTTGTTACAGTTATATTTTCCTGTCTCATTATATTCCTGTTTTGCTCATGTCCCTGGTTTATAGCAATTAATCATGTTTTACTTATATTCCTAATTTTTAGTGCTTAATTCTTAGTTAATTTTACTACTTATTGTGCATATTCTTATCATGATTGTTTAGTCAGTTTTTTTCCCTACTTGTCATAAATATTTAGTTTAATCTTGTTGTGCATTTGGTACTTTGCTCCTTTCCTGACTGGATCCGTTGATATTAGGCGAGGATGAGGACTATGCCCCCACCTATTATGGTCCCTATGAGGTAGCAGGTGATACACTTGAGGAGCCGGTTCCCACCCAGGAGGCTACTTTTGAGGAGTAGTAGCCAGTTAGTTAGTGTTTTTCTTTCATCCTAGTAATCGGATTTGTCCCCGATTTATTTCTGGTTCTGTAATAAACTATGGATCTGTTTGTCACATTTTATTTATGAAATCTTAGCATTCCTATTTTTTGCCTTTATCCTTGCCTATTTAATTATTGTGAATGAGCTAGATTTTATTTAACTGTGGATATGACCTAGACAGCGTACTACCGCCGACACTGCGGCGTAGGCTGGACGTACCCACGTACTCGTGTCCGAATATACGGGTGCGGGTCATGAAAAAATTCAAAGAAAAAAACTATCCCAAAAAATAATAGAACATAGCAAAAGAACAGAACTAAAGAACATAACTAATTATGAAAGAACATAACAATGAACAGAACATAACTAGGAAATAACATACCTCAAGGCACAAACAAATATGGATAAAGCTCTCGCATTTCATCCTCTATCTCCCAAGTAGACTCCCCTGGAGAGTGTTGTCTCCATACGACACGCACCAAAGGAATAGTCTGGTTCCTCAGCACCATCTCTCTCCGATCCATAATCTCAACTGGTTGTTCTGGATAGCTAACAGTAGGGCCTACCTCTATCTCTGAGTGATCCAATACATGACTAGGATCTACCACGTACCGTCTCAACTACGATACGTGAAACACGTTGTGCACTCCCTCCAATGCAAGTGGCAAGTCTAGTCTATAAGCAACTGCAACGACCCTCTCTAGAATAGTGAAAGGTCCGATGAATCGCAGACTAAGCTTCCCGCCTCCACCGAAGTGAATCATGCCTCATGTCAAAGAAATCCCCATACACACCAAACCACCCACCTAAAACAAAATTCCACCTTAAGAACTTAATCTATAACAAACAACCAATAACAAGCACAAAATAAAATCTAAACTATACCTCGAACTCCAAAGGTCTCCGGTGGCTATCGGCCCAATACCGATGTCTGTCCTACGCTACACGAAGTCTGTCTCTGATCAACTGAACCTTCTCTGCTGCATCCACAACTATCTCTGGCCCAAGCAAAACTCTCTCTCTAACATCGTCCCATGACAAGGGAGTATGACACCTCCGACCGTATATAGTTTCAAAAGGTGACATCTCTATACTAGCCTGGTAACTGTTGTTGTAAGCAAACTCTACCAAATGGATATGGTCCTCCCAAGAACCCCCAAAATCTAATACATAAGTGTGCAACATATCCTTAAGGGTCTGAATAGTCCCCTCTGACTGCCCATCTGTTTGGGGATGATATATAGTACTGAACTTGAGCTGAGTGTCCAAACTCTCCTACAAACTCCTCCAGAAATAAGAAGTAAAATGACTATCCTGATCCGAGACTATGCTGATAGAAACTCCATGTATCCTAACAATATGCCTCACATATATCCCTGCCATCTTCTCCGTAGACAAATCCACCTTGAAAGGCAAAAAGTGGGCCGACTTGGTCAACCTATCAATGATGACCCAAATCGCATCTTTTCCTCCTAGAGATCATGGAAGTCCTAACACAAAATCCATAGTAATGTGCTTCCACTTCTACTCTGGAATGGTTAATGGCTGAAGTAAACCTCCTGGCCTCTGCCTCTCGGCTTTCACCTAACACTAAGCATCTGGATACAAACTGTGCCACTTCCCTCTTCATGCCATACCACCACACACACTCTCTCGCATATCCCGATACATCTTGTTAGCACCTGGATGCATGGAATACTGAGAGCGATGCGCTTCCTGCAATACCTCCTCACGCAGCTCCCACCTAGGAACACACAATCTAACTCTATGTCTCAAAGATTCATCCGCAGCAATTATGAAATCATCCACCAATCCTGCTCTCACTTGAGCTCTAATATTCCTCAGAGATGCATCCTCATACTGTGCTGTCTTGATCCTGTCCATCAAATCTGAATGTATCTGCAATCCCCACATCAGCATAGCACAACCAAGAACTATCACCTCAATGCCCAAGCTCTCCAAGTCCACCAACAAATATTAATCCTGCGTCAAGAACATAGCTATCAGATACCTACTCAAA
The DNA here is from genome assembly GCA_036927795.1 of Iris macrosiphon. Lineage (NCBI taxonomy): Eukaryota > Viridiplantae > Streptophyta > Magnoliopsida > Asparagales > Iridaceae > Iris > Iris macrosiphon. Next base: position 169,811,784 of record JAYESA010000013.1, on the reverse strand, counting down.
GTATCAGCAACTACATTAGCTTTTCCAGGATGATACTGCAACGATATATCAAAGTCCTTCATCAGTTCCAACCACCGATGTTGTCTCATGTTCAACTCCTTTTGCGTGAAAACATACTTCAAGCTCTTGTTGTCTGTGAAGATCTTCACACACTCTTCGTACAAATAATGTTTCAACAACTTCAGGGAGAATATGACTGCTGGTAACTCCAAATCATGGGTAGGATAGTTCTTTTCATGATGACGCAATTGCCTGGATGGATACGCAATCACTTTTCCATTCTGCTGAAGAACACAATCCAAACCTTTTCCCGATGCATCACTATAAATAGTGAAACCTCCAGACCCTGATGGCAACGTCAAAATAGGAGCAGATGTCAACCTCTTCTTTAACTTCTCAAAAGCAATCTGGCAATCCTCTGTCCAAACAAACTCTACATCCTTCCTGGTGAGTCTGGTCATCGGCTCGGCAATCCTCGAAAAATCTTGCACAAACTTCCTGTAGTAGCCTTCCAATCCCAAGAAACTCCTGATCTCTGCTACCGAACTCGGGGTCTTCCAAGATTCCACTGCTGCGATCTTCTTTAAATCCACTGAAATATCATCACCAGTCACAACATACCCCAAGAACTCTACCTTGTCCAGGAAAACTCACACTTGGATAACTTCCCATACAATTCCTTAGCACATCCAACACAATCCTCAAATGCTCCTCGTGCTCCTCCGGTGTCTTCGAGTATATGAGTATGTCGTCGATTAACACCACCATGAACTTGTCAAGGTACTGATGGAACACCTTGTTTATCAAGTTCATAAATGCCGTCGATGCATTAGTCAAACCAAACGGCATCACCATAAACTCGTACTGACCATATCGAGTTCTAAAATCAGTCTTCGATATGTCCACTGGCTTCACCTTCACCTGATGGTAACATGATCTCAAATCTATCTTAGAAAATATGTTGGCACCACTCAACTGATCAAACAGATCACCAATCAGTGGCAAAGGGTACTTATTCTTGATAGTGAGATTATTTAAAGCCCTGTAATCAATGCACATGCGCACCGATCCATCCTTCTTCGTTACAAACAATACTGGAGCTCCCCACGGTAAAAAACTCGATCTAATAAACTCCTTATCCTGTAATTTGTCTACCTGCTTCTTCAGCTCGACTAGCTCATTGTTGTTTACTCTATAGACATACTGCGAAATTGGTTCTGCACCTGGTACCAAGTCTATAGAAAATTTAACATCACTATCTGGCGGCAATCCTGGGAATTCCTCAGGAAACACATCTAAGAACTCTGCTATCAATGGATGCGGCAACTCCTTGTCTTCCATCATAGCTCCACAAATAATGCCTTCTCCTTGCTCTGCAGCTCCTCTAGCAAACTCGAACTCTGGCTCTCCTGGCAGCCCAAACAAAACTCTACCTCCTCTACAATCTATACTAGCACGGTGCCTACTCAACCAATCCATCCCGAGTATAATGTCGTAGCTCGGAAGCGGCATTACAAGTAGACATGCACTCAACTCCCGGCCCCCCAGAATAAATCTCCGATCCTTGCAAATATTATTAACCAGGATAATGCCTCCCCCGGTCATGATCTTGCAAGTCCTAAGCAAAGACTCAGCTACCAAACCATGCTTCAGAGCAAAAGAAACAGATATAAAACTATGGTAAGCACCACTATCAAACAAAGCTAAAGCTGGAATAGAATCAAGAAGAATTAAACCTGCGATGATATCTCTGTCGAGTTCGTCCTCCTCGACGGTCTTAGCAAACGCTTGTCCCTGACGTGCACCTCCCTGCTGCTGATGCTGGACATAATATTGCTGCTATGTTGGAAGCGGTCCCCTCGATTGTACTGCAGGTGGTCTCGTTTGTGCCCTCGGAGCTGGAGCTGCTCCCTAAAATGCACGACGAGGATTGAAAGGACACTCTCTCAGCTGATGCCCTTTAGTACCATAATACAAATAAACTCTCAACCTTCTCCTGCAAACTTCCCAGAAATGGCCGGACTTCTTGCAGTAGTGGCAGAAAGATTGTTGTAATTGTCTCTTCTACTGTGGTGCCTGGTGAAACGGCACCCTAGTTGGAGTCTGGTTCTGCTGTGACTGCTGGAAAGGTCTGGACTGGAAATAAGGACGTTTTGCAGATACTACACTGCTGTTGCCCCCAGAAAAGAATCACGGTCTCTCTTAGGCTTCAAACCTAACTCCCGCTCAACCTTGCGTGCCTTCGCAAGTATCTCCGAGTATGTCTCATAAAAAGATGGAATGAGGATCTTCACTTCCCAGTTTAGACCCTCATAAAAACGAATAGCTCGAACCTACGGCTCTCTTACCAAATACTCTGCAAATCAGCTCACCTGCCGAACTCCGCAGCGTATTCCTCCACGGATATGTTCCCTTGAATGAGACTCTCAAACTGCCTCCCCAAGTCTAGCATGTCTGCCCGAGCAAAAAACTTCTTCTGGAAGAGGTCCTTGAATACCTCCCAAGACTGTCCTACATCAACCAGAATTGGCTCATTCATGAACCAAGTGCGAGCGACGTCGAATAGTTGAAGTCCTACCTCCTCAACCTTTAGATCCTCAGAAAGACGCTCAATGTCCTCGATCCAATCATCAGCATAGACGATGCCCTTCGTCCCCTTGAAGACCTTAGGTTCTAGCTTCTTGAAGTCCTGAATGTTGCCTGGCCGAAGCTGAGCAACCTGAGAAACATCCTGCTGCTGGACCGAAACTTCTCTCTCGACTACGGTACGAGCAAGCTGATGAGCACTCTCGATGCCCTACCATAGAACATCAGTCTGCCTCTGATGTGCCTCTAACTGAGCCCTCTATGCCTCGAGCATCTCATGAAATAGTATAAACATCTGTGTCGCCTCTGTTGGCACAAGAGGTGGAGGTGGAAGCCCCTCAGATATAGCTGGCATAGTCCTTTGAGTAGGTAGTGGACCTCCGAAAGCAGCTGACACTCCAATCACCGAAGAAGTGACTGGTGCAGGCCCTCGGGATGTCGCAGACCTCTCAGAAGCTGCTCTCCCCTGCTGTAATCTAGTCTTAGGCGGCATCCTAAGACAAAGCAAAAGAAAGAATCAATATGGCACATGACGTAAGACACTCAAGGGAAGGACAGATTAAGAGATCAAGTATCAATATCAAAGGAGAGTAGTTGAATCAAAAGAATTTTCCTAGATGTGATTGAGTATTCTCAGCCTATAGCCTATATCCTATATCCTATCGCAGGCTCACAGTAGTACAAATAAATCGTCGCACTACTATGATATCACATAACTTACGAAGCTTGACCTGCATGGGCCACCACTAAAAACGTGTCACAACTCGCACCCGGTAAAAGGGTACATGTCGAAAACAACGCCCAACCTACGTTGCAGAATCGGCGGTAGAACGATGTTTGGATAATCTATCTAGCAACATAATGAACCACCAACAATAGCAATATACTCAATCACAGAACTAAGATGAAAATGAGCACAAATCAGATAAAGAATAGAATAGTCACATACAACTCATGAGTCTAAAATAATACATCAATGAGTCTGAAATAATGCTAACAAATAAGATGGAGACAAATCCAGTACAAAAGAAATACTAAGAAGCTACTAAACCCGAGTCAACTGTCTCAGTTGGGATAAGTCCCTCCTGAGCCAGGGTCTCAGACTCTAGACCTACAACATCCTGAGGTCTATAATATGTAGGGTACCAGTCATCAGTATCATCTGGGAAAAATATATCCAGTCAGGAAAGGAGCAGAGTACATCTCTAACAGCAGTTCTAATCAATGATAAAAACTATGTAACAGTAAATATATGTGAATATACAAGATGCACAATAGATACGAGAGATATATACAATAAGGAAATACAGGAATAAATACAAAAATGAATAATATGTCAATGAACAAGAATACTAATAACTAAGTGTGTGAGTATTAGCTTTAACATGTGATCGGCTTGGGAATATGATACAAGATTTATGGCCTGGCTAATCATATGTGCTGTGTATGATTAATACTATTCAATGCAAGACTTGATACAAGGAGGGTATGATCATATATCTATAGTAAAATAATCTCCACCCTCGACTGGTATAATAGATCCAACCATGGTACGCTATGGCACGGGATTCCCCAAGAAGATAGGTAGTCTTCCCGAGAATCAGTGTTTGTACATATACAAGATAATCAATGAAACAAGGCTTGCACAAGATACGACATATACCAAGGAATAACATCTCATGACGAGATCCGGATATACCAATCCGTGTAACCATCGTGTCAAGAGAACAAGGATATCTACACTAGATACAATGAACATAGAGGATATCATAAATGAGAAACTATCAGAGAATGTACTCGCCTAAAGTTCAATGAATAGTCTCACCGATGTTTGATACGGTGCCTCAAAGACCTAGATATGGAATACAATATCAATACAAGGTTCCAGGAAGAAAATAAGTTAAACTAGTCAACTTCTAGGTCAATAAGTCAATTAAAAGTCAAAAGTCAAATTATGGTCAACTATGGTCAACTATAGTCAAACTATGGTCAACTACCCATTTCTAGGTTGCACAAGTCTAACAAAAATATTGGGTTCAAGATACTAAAGTGTAGGTCACAAAATCATATCTTAATATACTAGGATACCATATCTTCGGATACGTAAATCCATAGGTAAAAGATCAATATATAAGTCAAATAATTATTAATAATATAGAATCCTAATTACAAATATTAAATAGGTACCGTAGTTTTGAACCAACTTGGTATCACAACACTAAACCATAATATTGATACCCAAACCCAATACCTTGGGTATCCCAAATTACCATGGTACTTACCTTGGTATCACAAGGTAACACCCAATACCTTGTTTATGATAACTACCCATAAATATATATATATATATATATACTACACCTATTATTAGACATATAGTATATTATAATGCAAATAGCAATTTAAGAACATATTTACATATATATTAAATACCATATATATATATATATATATATATATATATAAAATAAATAAAAACTGCCAAATTGTCGCTAGAAACTATTACTGCTGTCACTAAAAGCTGCAGTTACTGCTGATACACTGCTATTTTAGCGACAGATTCCTGCTGCTGTCGCTAAAGCTCTGATACGCTGCAGATACTGCTACTGTTTCAACGACAGTTTCCTACAACTGTCACTACTGCTGTCGCTTTCTCCTGTCACTGTTGCTGCAGTTTGCTGCTGCTGTGACAGTTTATGCTGCTGTCGCCTTTGTTGCTGTCGCTGAAGCTCCTTCTTATATATATATAAATTAATATATATATATATATATATATATATATATATATATATATATATATATATATATATATATATATATATATATATATATATATATATATATAAGATCCAAATATAAATAGAAACTAATATATATATATATATATATATATATATATATATATATATATATATATATATATATATATATATTAAATACATATATACTCCTCCATATACATTTATTTGAGTACATAATAATTACATATGACTTAACATACATTTATATATATACATATATAGTATCATATATATACAACACATATATGTATACGTACATATAATCATACAATAATATATATACATATATCATATAAGTATATATATATATATATATATATATATATATAACACAACTAATAATATATATACATACTACAATATTAAATAGATCTTACATATGTAGAATAAATAGCTACATAAATATATATACACATATAGGTAAAATAGATTTATCACACATAAATACAAAATATATACATCACATTATATACATATACATATGTATATATATAATTACACATTAATATGTTCAAAAGTAAAAGAGAATTAGATCTAAAATTAAATTGCACAAACACATGGATCGTATCACCCCGTAACCCACTAGATCTAGGATATGCTTGCGACACGAGTTTACTACACATCCAAACATACCCCGAAGGACACGAACAAGTTATATATATTATTTATGAATAATACGAAGTGTCAAATACAAATCTACGTGTCAGTAAAAAAAATATGACATGTACAAAGTTCTGTATCGGAGAAAAAACTCCCAAATCAACACGTATCACCAAATTGTTGAGATACGACCTACACGTACCCAATTGTGGATACGACACTAGTCCCAAACACACAAGCACATGCCAAATTAATCTAAAGGACTAATTGACACACACAACAAATGTCAATCTGAAATTTTTTCAAAATTGATACAAAAAGTACCATAATTTTCTCAATATGCCTCATATGAATACAAAACCAAATCCTATGGGTAGCCTATGCATGTGGGTTGATTTTCCATGGTTAAGTATCAGATTTAGAACCAAAATTAAAGGGAGAAAATAAATTGTACCTAATGGAAGATGGATTCTCAATGCAACCTCTAATTGTGATAAAATTGCCTCCAACTTGTAGATACTTGCTCCTCTTTGTAGATCCTTGCTACCTCCTTCTACATCCTTCCTCCACTAGTCTCCAATGGTGATTTGGGAAGGAATTAGAATGAAATTTGGTAGGAAAATAAAGTGGGAATGAAGGAATTTGGTTGAGAGAAATTCTAGATCTAGTTTTGAAATGAAAAGAGGCGAGAGAATTTTTTCTCCTCTTTTAATATAGGCCGGCCCCTCTTTCCCCTCCCTCAAGCTACTATAAATTGTCCAATATACCCCTTGGGGCCTCTCATGAAGAAATAATTAAGGAGGGAAGCTTCTAGTCTAATGGTTTAATTAATTTAATCCATCTCCTTAACAATGGGCCTTCTAAAAGGGCTAAATTCTAACAATTAATTCATGTTGGTCCAAGAGTCTAAACTAACTAGTTAGGTCCATTAACATAAGGCCAAAAATAAATAACTAATATCTAACAACCATTAAATAATACAACACATAATTATTTATTACGCACAATATTTAATTAAATATGAAATTACTAAAATACCCTTTCCTAGAAAATGTGGTAGTGATAATTAGTATTTATTGTATTTATTACTGATTTTACCATATTTATTCATATTTATTAAAATTCGAATTCTAGGTATTTTATGTAGCAAGTTGACCAAGTTTTGACAAAACTTGACCCCGATAGTTTTAGACTTAAACCCCGACCAAAAATCCATATTTTTAGCATTTAAAATTATATTATTATGCTTTAATTCTAATTTATGAGAATTTATTCCAGATTTAAGTATTTGTCAAAAATTAATTTTTATTGACTAATAGGTAACCCGTTATGACCTAGTTTTGGTTTCTACTTAGTTTTGGACTCATAGAATTTATAGGAGATGATCATATCACTAAAAATTCTATTTTCTAATAAAATTCTAGAACTAATAGTTTTTATTAATTAATAATTTAAAATTAGTTTTTGGTAATGTATAATGGTTAGTAATATTTTAACGTGTAGTTACTTGCATGTGCAACCAAAGTAGGATTAATAACTAGACAATAACTTAATTTGACTAGAGGAATAAGAGTCTAATTAGTGTAATAATTAATTGGTAGGTGTTCGAGACGATCCTGTGGATAGCTCCGGACCAGATTTGTTGTGCTCGCAGCTTGGCTTGGAAGGCAAGTACACCTTGCATGATTGTATCGTTCAGTTTATATTATGCCTAGTTTTTATTTGTTTAGTTGTGTGCACGCATCTTAGAAGTAGTTGAATTACCTGGTATGTGGTAAAAATATATGGTATCTTCTGACCTGACACTGTTTCAAACACGTTCATTGTCTGAGTGAGAGAGTGCATGGACTAACGTGTCGACTGATCATCGGTACGAGAGTTCGAGTTTTGTGTTAGTAGTTGGTATTGGTTTAGTTTTCTAGATATTATTTGACGTCATTGTATTATGTATGCACCGCGTATACGGTTCGGGTAGTACATTGGCAGGGGAGAATCTACTAGTGAGCGTATAGGATTTCTGTTTATAATGGTGTATATCATGGACCCCCGAGTTCTGCAGAACGCCTAGTAGGACGACTATTCTTCTATTTTTTCCCCTTATGCACCATTAGTGATGTCTGGAGTATATATCACATAGGTGATTTAGTTACCCTATTTATTATTTACTGCTTTACTTTCATGCATGTCAATTTTTTGTGTACTTGTTATGTCCCTCTGAGGACCTGGCACCCTTTTCCGGTATAGAAGATCATGATTAATTGTAGGAGCACGGATCAGGACTGACTACTTCTTTCTCTTTCGAGGAGGTCTTCCCTTAGAGCTTCTTGATGACTAGATGATGTACTTATTTTGTTGTCTTTCATATATCCCAGTTGGAAGTGAATTTGTCTCAACCCGACTACTAGTTCTTCTCGACTATTTCCTACTTGGTACATTTCCATATTGGGTTATATATATTTCTATTTGGTTTTGTGTATGAGATTAGTATTACCTGTGACTTGTGAAGTTGTATACCATCTATGAATTATTATTCATAAAACAACGTATGTATGTGTATGGTTTCCATATATTGGAGTTGTCATGTACATACGGCTGGCATACTTATGTATTTCTAATCCTACGTATTTTGGGATTGGGCGTGACAATAGTAAAACACTAGGAAGAGGCCGAAACCTTATGCTACAGTGGTATGACACTACCAAGAGGTTGGACCTCATGCCATGGCAGCGTAGCACCGCAAAGAAGCAAAAGGTTTTATGTTGGAAAATGTTAAGATCTCTAAAAAGAACTCATCTAAGTGTATGAATAGAGATATATGCCATCTCTCGAGGGTATGATTATAGACACCCAAGATACATACATCGATACCAGGTCAGCATATGACCTTTAATTGCGACCAGAGGTACAGTTGATGTCATTGTGTGAGTAGAAAGGATATCAGTTATATTGTACTAAATTCAAGGCATACTCCATTCTTTATCATACTCTTGTTTGAACCATGTAGAAGTCGTAAGCGACATCTATCCTAATGCATGACGTATAATCATTATGGGGAATGCTTAGCCCATATATTGAAATACGTAAAAAATTGTTAGGATTTTTTGCTTAGCCACTATAAATATAGTCCCATATTTAAAAAAATCTCCTAGTGTGCATCTCAATATATATATATATATATATATATATATATATATTTATACTTTATATTAACACGTGCACATGGGGTCTAGTGGCCTATGACATGGTTGTCATGGTAGGATGTTTTCCTAAAAAGGCGAAGTTTAAATCCTTAAAGAAACATTTATGTTTTTTGTCACTATCTTTGGGATTTTTCTTAGGATCTAAACCCTGAAGGGGCTTAGTGACTCGGACACGGACTGGGACGAGAATGACGTAAAGTGGCACTTTAAAGGCGCACTATGCAATTCACATCGGACGTTTATGCGCATTATTGTGCTCTTTTATGCGCAAGTTGCTGTACAGGTGCACGATCTGTGCTGCCTGTGCGTCAACGCGATCAGCGGGTTCTACATGGCCTATGCGTCTACGAAATATACACGACTGCGCTGATTGAGTGCAAATTGCACCATTTAACAAATTTAGTGGATAATTAGTTTAAAATACTCTGTATCTTTTGGGATTTGGTTTTAAATTGATCCTAATCTTTCGAGATTATGGACGGTGGCTGGATTAGGGTTTTGGTTTTCACCTTTTTCTATATATATTCTCTTCGTTACATAGAGAGAGAGAGAGAGAGAGAGAGAGAGAGAGAAAGAGAGAGAGAGAGAGAGAGATCATGCTACCTTTAGGATTTTCAACAGCCGCCACCTATCCATGAATCTGTGTTATTCGAGTTTTTTCGAGTAGTCCATTTGATATCCAATACAAAGGGTGACAGGAGCGTTTCATAAGTTATATCATTGAACCTGGTGGTTCCTAGGAGCAGATCGTCGATATGGATGAATCTTGCTTTAAGCAATAGTGATCTTAATCATCCCAACAAGAAGGTTTTCTTATCTTTCTTCATATACTTTTTCATGTACTTGTTCTATCTCGTTGTAGCAACTGCGATTGCAAGGAGGAACAATTTATGCCCGTATTTTTTTTTTACAAGTTTTTTCAGTTTCCTAAGAAGTTTGTAAGGGCATTGATTTCTTTCTAGTTGTAGTCATATCATAGTTCTCGTTAGTTTGCTATCTACAAACGGAACAACTATCAAACTGTTATTTTTAATATATTACAGTTTTGAGTCCATTTTTGTAACCTCGACAATAACAAGTATTACTTGGAACATCGAGTGTTGTCTAACGATATTTCCAGAACAGTCGATTTAAAAATAGGCTAAATTATAACTTGATATCCTCAACTATTTGAAATGTTCAACTTGATACCCACAACTTTGATAGGCATCAAGTTAATATCCTTCATCCATTTTTATCCTAACGGTGTTAACCGAAATAGAAAATGACGAAAATACCCTTCCCAAATCCTACTTCTCTCTCCGGTAGGACACCCCCCTCTTTCTCTGGCGCTGGAGGCGGGGGGGGAGGGGGGCACACAACAGATAGCAGCAACAGCAACAACAACAGTAACTTCGAGGAGCAACGGTCGCCGACAGGGGCGCGCTGTGGGCGGGCATGCGAAGGTGGTGGGCGTGCGCTGGGGGGCACGACGAGGGAGGGGTTGCACGCTCATGGGGCAGGAGTGTGCGGGGGGAGCGCGGCAGGGGAGGGAGTGGCGCGCGGCGGGTAGGTGAGTGCAGGGGGTCGAGGCGCACGGGGGGAGCGCAACAGGGCTGTGGGGTGGCGCACAACATGGGTGGGGGGTTGCGGGGATTTGGAAGGGGGTAGCAGCAGTAGCGGAAGCGGTGGGTTTGGGGGGAGGGTAGTTTAGATATATTTTTATTTTTAACGTCAAAATTAACGTAAGGGTGACGGAAGGTACCAAGTTAGAAATATTAGTTGAGAGATAATATTAAGTTAGTATCTAGCAAAGTTGAGAATATCAAGTTGAATATTTCGAATAGTTGAGAGTATCAAGTTATAATTTAGTCTTAAAAATAAATTTCCAATATTAGTTAATTATGAGGGAACACGTAAAAGTTTTCAATTGGATGTGAATTTGTTCCATCCAAGTAATTTGGGAAGTGAATTTTATTTTATTTTAATGGAGGCTCGGACTATCTAAATAATTTACAGTCCCCAACCTTGGCTACCTCCTTGGTGACGAAGCTGAGGAATTCATATTTCCATTTTTGTGGTCTAAGAAAATTTCTTTGTTCTATTGATTATTTCCCCTTATTTATATAGTTTATTTTACCGGCCATATTTTTGTCGTTTATAACGGCTACTAGTAGTGTGACTTCACATTTCTCTTTCTTTCTTTCTTTTTGTTTTTTTCCTTTTGCTTCTAGATGTAAACTAGGTCAGCTGTGAAATTGGTTTGAATTATTCATTGAGATGACGTGCTCTTATTGTTTAATATGGATTAATGTGATAAGCAAACTTTGGAGTGATATAATTTGTTTGAGTTTGTAGGGGCCGTTATGTATAATATGTTGCAAGAAGAAAATGAGGAGATGAGACTTAGAATTTTTCTTGCTTGGACTTATTTTGCACTAAATTGTAAGTCTAATTTCATCAAACTGTTGCTCCTATATTTATAGGTTTTCACAATAGGCAGACTTGACAATTTCCTAGATTTCGGATTTGAGTAGGAATCGTAATCCCATATCAATCCTACATTCTCATAGACTCCTCTAGAACACTATAGATATGCATGTCTATCATATACTTCCATATATGATCAATAAATATGTGAAAAGATCATCCTATTGATCAACAATTGCAATTTTGTGCGCAAATTAAGTTCTGTTCTCTACCGAAATGCTAGATAAAAAGATCATAATTATGGATCTTGATTTTCTAGTACCAATATCTCGTAATGTATTGTACTATCAATAAGACTATGAGAGAGCGTATGACATATCAAGATCTCTCTAGGAGATATTGGCCAAAAGAAGTTGTCAATATCTCATGTATTTTTTTTTATTTGCATTGACAATACGAACACATCTTGACATTATGGAATCAAATTCCAAAACCCTATGAAAATAGTATCATAATGCAACACAGAAGGTAATAAACGTGATAGAAATGGTGTTAACTTAATGTTATAGAGTTTGGTTAACATGTGTCCTAAGAAAAATGTTAATAACAATTAATAAAGTAAGTTTTTGCTTTGGAAAATGTTAATGATAATTAATAAATTAAGTTTTTTGTTTTGGAAAGTTTTATTTAGACCCATTAAATAATTTATTATACAAAATATTATTTTGAAAATTGTTTTATTGGATCTATATCACACTTTCCAAAGCAAAAAATGCTACATTAATTGTTTAGTGGGTATAGATAACACTTTTCGAAACAAAAAGTTCTCTATTAATTGTCCTTTAACAAAACCCATGTTTATAGTTAGATAAACTTCAATGATTTTTTCCTCCTACAATCATTGTCACTGTTATGAATGAGTCCAATACTTAAAACATAAATGAATTAAGTATTAAATAATGGAACACAGTTACTTTATAGAAGTTTATATAAAATTGTAATGTCAGATTGTATCTCTTTTTCAGTTGAGCGCTCAAAAAGGATAACAATGGAGTTAATAATTTAGTCCCATATCGGATAGGAGACGAGATTATGAGATGTAGATAATTGGAATTGGTTCATGCCTTACATAAAAAATTTCATTGAAGGCATATAGGCCCAATCCAATATTACACCTCATGGGCCAACTCCGGTTTGAGTCACACCGCATTCCCAACAAGTGGTATCAGAGCCCAATGTTACATCAAAGACCCAAGAATCAGAAGAAGCACCGTCGCACATCTAGGATAGAAGAAACTCATATTGTTTCTGTGAAAGAGTCACTGATGCCGATGGAGGAGGCACTGATTGAGTCAGTGTCGATGCCGGCGGACCAGGAAAGTGTGATATAGATCCAATAAAACAATTAATGTACTATTTGAGCTAGAGGTCATGACTATCGTTTCAATTCTAAATTTTTATTGGTTTCTAGTACTATTTGAATTTTATTGATTTCTAGTACTATTTAAATAGTCACAAGATTGAGTATTGATTTTAATAAAGATCAATGTGTTTCTTTTTAGTTAACTATTTTAAATTATATTTTATGTTCCTCTTTAAGAAGTAATATAGTTGGTCAAAATGGTAAGGTGCAAAATCTCCAACAGAATAATAACGCAAGATGAAAGTTGGTCCTCGAACTTCATATGCTTCAAGATATACCCTTATCCTTAAGATATGGTTACAATGTTTCTTTGTGAAAATCATATTCCTTGACGTTTATGTGGTCAAAGAAAATTGTAGATAGAAGAATGAACTCTAGAAAACTTAAATTTTTCAAAAATCTTTTATTTTTAAGTTAATAAACAAAGATGCCACGAAAATACACTAATAGTTTGTCCTTTGGTTACATGTATAAAGGATTTTGGAATCGAGTAGAATTTATAATCTAAGAAAGTTATAGATTTACAAATCCTCATTGTCAATACATATAACAAAAAACTTTCAAGAAAACAAAACAAACCAAATGGATCCATTATTGTTTATATGCATGATTGATAAGTTTCAAAAAGAAGTTCATTTCAGCAAAACTTTTACAACCGACCAAATTTTTAAAAAAATACAAATTCTTGGAACAATGAAGTAAAAAAAACTAACAATCTTAAATTACAGATAACTAAAGCTAATTCCAATACTAAGCTTTTTTTGGTGGTTCTATTCATAAACATTATATTGTTTGTATCATAAGTTGGTTGAATATTCTTCTCAACGTAAAGATTCTATTATAAATAAGTAATATATTTTTCTCCTAATTTATTTTTTATATTATGTACGGTCAGTGGTGCATTCTCTCTGCAGGAATCAATCTCTCTGCAGGAATCCATGTTGCAGTCTTTACATCTAAAAAACTTACGGTATGATAAATATGCATAGCAACTCACTTTGGAAGCCTCACAATTTTAGGTCTTAGATAACCCCTAAATGAAAATAATTATTGAAATATATTAATGAAATATAAAATATTATATAAAATATTTAAAATGGACTCTTCATTCAGCTACCTCCAACTTCTCACTCCCATCAAAAAATTTATCATTAATTCATTAAACTGTATCAAAACTTATTAAATATAGAATTAAAACAACAGTTTCAGAATGTTATCCTTAATCCAAATTTATTTCAATACTCTTATACTGATGTTTATTTGTTTTGTTTTGGAATACAATAGTTTGGACATATATATCACAGTTCTATTAAATTCACACAAATTACATTCCCAAACATCATGCAATTAGCAGTGTAAATTGGTGGTTGAGATTTCCTCGAGGAATTAATTCTTGTGGACATGGTTTTATATTTTTTTTTTCCGGAAAGTAATCTCAACCATATTTATTTATCAGTGGAAAGATTTAGATATGACTCGAGCTCTGTATGCATTAAGCGTGAAAGGTTGTGATCTATTTCTTATATAATATAATAAGAGAAGAAAACCAAATTATTTTGTTGGGGGCAGAAAATGTCTCAATCAAAACTCCTCTAGTCAAGTTGGATTAACAAGCTATGAAGAGATGTAGGCTGGATTCACATATTGCTCTTTGTTACAAATATTACAAGATCAAGTTATCAAGGAACTGATGAATTAGCCAATTTGCAGAAGAAAGTAGACCTGATTACCTAATCCCTAAACCGAACAATAATTCTGACATGAATCTAAAATTTAAGTAAGGCATTATAGGAGGTAACTCCTTCATTTCACCCTCAATAAGGAATAAAAAAATCTATCAAAAATGAAGAAACAATGAAAATCAAATAATTAGGTTGCAAAGGAATCAAGGAACTGTAAATTCTGAATATTTTAAATAAGTTCGGCAGAAGAACTAGCCAAAAGATAGAGAATTAAGGTTTGATCAGAATTGAAAAATTGCAATACCTGGTTATTCCAAATTGTATTTAAGAAGAATCAATCCTAATTCCATAAAAATAAAAAAATAAAAAAAAATCCTATTTCCATATGCATAAATCGAAACAATATAAAATTAGTACAAATCCTTTAGTGAGAAACCCTAAATTCCCAATTATGAACCTGCATTAACATCTCAAAAGTTTGTGTATTATGTACAACAGCAAAAGTGATCACATTACAAAATACTGCATTTAAAATAATAGCTAACCGTTCCCCAAACCAGAGAGCTCATAGATAGTAGTACGTGCACCAATTTTTGGAGCATGATTTAACCAGTGGAGCAAGAAAAGGGTCTCTATAACGAAGCCAATCAGTACACATAGATTATGGTTTAATGAAGGTCAAACACAGTTAATTCAAGTCACTTGGTGTCCAACATATTGTAAAGGAAACGCGAAAATCGTTCTCCCAAACCAGAGAGTTCTGCGAGAGAACCGAGCAAAAGCACACAAACCAAAAATGCCAAACACAAATCACAAACACAGAAATTTTTACGTGAAAAATTCTTGCTGGAAAAACCACGGGACGATCGGAGTCCAACCCTGAAGAACCTCCACTAACGAAATATAGAGATTACACCCTCTACAAGCTCCTCACTGATCCAATACGGATCCCCGCAACTCTTTGGAACGAAAAATAGATTACAACCACGAAAAAAAAGATAACGAGAAATACCCGAAACTGATCTCCTTCTTCAAAACAGCTTACAATCCTTATTTCTCCTCTCCAATGTTCCAAATCACTCTTGCCACATTTTTTTCTTTTCTTTTTCTCTTCTCTTATTATTGTATATTGCATGAGCCTTTTTATAAACCTTCCATGAATTAGGGTTTCCATGTATTGGAAAAAAAAACAAATATATATATATATATATATATATATATATATATATATATATAAGCCCAAAATATTTATGAAAATTTAATTACATTCAATCATATATTTCATGAAAATCAAATTATAAATTGGCTTACCATAAATTGAAAATCCAATTATATGGAAAGTTAATATATGAAAGAACCAATCATAAATATATAAATAAAGTCAAAGACAAAAATCCAATATAATATTTGTTTTCTACAAATATTCCAATACAGGACGCTCGATGCACTTTTCTAGCTTTTCTGACACACGAATGACGCTCGTCGCAATCCGGGGTATTCTCCACATCGGTTGGGAACCTCACCAACTCCAACAAATCTTTTCCTACACAACTATGTGGAGGGACTCGTCATCCCGACGATCTTCCTACAGTACTCAAACTTTTTTCTTGGTAGAACCTTTGTGAACATGTTTGCTCCGTTGTCATCTGTATAAACCTTCTCAAGCGTCGCTTTCTTTTTTTTCAACCAAATCCCGTATCCAATAATACCGGGTATCAATGTGTTTGGACCGGCTTTGAAATGTATGGTTCTTCACAAGGTGAATTGCACTCTAGATATCGCAAAGCAAAGTGTACTACTCTTGCTTTAGCCCCATTTCCTGTAACAACTTCTTCATCCACAGCAACTCCTTGCAAGCCTCCGTCGTCGCAATGTACTCTGCATCTGTCATTGACAAGGCAATACACTTCTGCAATCGCGACTGATGTCCGCTATTGCAAGTTTTGAACGTTGAAATAACAAACAAAGAAGTACAAAGAGATCCTAGACAAAAAATCTAAGTACAATATTTATGATCTAGGTAGTGACGATGGACAAAGAGCATTGTGGCGGCTACTTTACTCCGTTGACGGTCCGATAAGGCAATGGGGATGCTCTCTTTTCTTCTCTCTCCTGAGCTTGTGTGCACATACGTAGTTGGCCCCCCGGGGATTGTAGGGTATGCTACCCTTGCTATTTATAGTCGTCGTGCTGACGGACTATCGAGCCGCATATGGCTCTGTTTGGTTGCCGCATAGGGCTCCTTCAACCGAATATGGTTGTAACCGCGGTCGCATGCCACGGACAGGTTGCACGTGATCTTGGTTACGATATATTATTGAAGAGATCTCGGAATTGTTGCGTGCGTGACTTGGTCAAATGGAAACTTAATCAGCACTGATTGTGCGAAAAATAATCTTCGGTTGCAACAGAAAAATCCTGCAAGTCGAGAGCTGCATATTGTCATGGCCGCACACGTGCTCTCATTTGGCCTTAGTTGTTTGGACACTCTGGCCGCATGTTGATGAGGCCGCATACAAAAACTCGTCTGACCATGGTCGAATGGACACTTTGGCCGCATGGCATTGTGGCCACATGCAAGCTCTCATCAGGCCTTGGTCGAATGGACACTTTGGTCGTATGATGACGAGGCCGCATAGGACGTAGCTGCATATAAGGGAACACATAGCATGGCACATTTGACCAATTCATTAATGCACTGATGTGACTCTTTTTGTCTTTTCCTGAGCCGTCATCTTTACGAATCTCGAAGCATCAGGGTGATGAGTGATTGTCAGAGTCTGACAATCATCGAATGTTATTTCAGGAGATTTTATGCTACCTTCCTGCTCTGCGATCATTCAGGCCGCATAAAGTATACTATGCGGCTTCTAGGACTTTGGTTTGACCAGGCCACATGTAGCTTCTCTGCGGCTTGTTTGTTTGGCATGCATGTGGTTTCTCTGCTGCTTGTTTGTTCAGGCCGTATATGGCTTCTTTGCGGCTTGATTTTTTAGGCCAAATATGGCTTCTCTGCGACTTGGTTGTTCTTTTGAGGGGGTATGACCTCTATGCGATCTGTAAAAAATTTTATGCTTCTATAAGACCCCCTTCAAAGTTTCTAAAAGGACAAGTTTGGAATACTTTGAAAGAAGCATGGCCGAGCGCTATTGGTCGCATATGTAGGGCTTGTCGCATACTCCCATGGCCAAATAATTATCTCTGACAAGCTGTCCGATCATTTAATATGGGGATTTGGCTCTATCACTGATCGGATCTATTGAGATTTTGCATCGTCTTCTTACATATGGCTCAAGGCGTTGGTTTTTGAGGAGATTAAAGAGGATCATGCGGATCGAGGCATCAGGTTCATCCTATTAAATGCTAGGTTCGTTGCCTCGATCCCTTTACGCGATTTTGGAGCCTATAAATAGGCAGTCAGGGAGGAGAGAGAGAACTTTTATCTCTTTTGCTTTCTTTCTTCTTTTCCTACAAAGGATGCCGCATGCTGCGGTCCTTCTCACTGAGGAGTCTGTTAGGGGCAACCTTGATCCTTGGCCCCCTGACTTTGCTATTTTGCCCGAAGGTAGGTGAGCACCCCACTTTTCATGTCAGACTGCCAAGGACACAGATATACTCGTACACAGTCTTACTGCGTGGATGAGAAATCATCTAGAACACGCGCAGACTCTTTACACAACCTTGCCGCATGGATGAGAGATCATCACGAACATGCGCGAGCTTTTCTTATGAGTCAATCGCATGGAAGGGTGACTATCCTGCGTTAGTTAAGACTTTGCCGTATGGATGAGGGCTCAACCTGGACATGCGACAACCATGGATCTGTCGCATGGATGAAGGCTCGATTCGGTCATGCGGCCATCATGGCTCTGCCGCATGGATGGAGGCTCAACTTGATATGCGGCCACCAGGGGTCTGATGCATAAATAGAGGCTCGACTCGACATACGACCATCATAGTTTTGCCGCAAGGAAGGCACCTCATGCGCCAGCTAGGCTCTACCGCATGGACTTCATATTGTCTTTGTTTGCTAATGCCATATGTTCTCCTTGTGCAGGCTTTATTCTCCCTTATGTGGCTCATGATGAAGCATGTAAGGATATCATAACACCCATTGTTCGGGGTAAAGACCAACTTTATGTGACCGTTCGCTCGGAACTGATCAGGAGACGTTAACAATTTGGCAAGAACTAATCCAGGAGACGAGGATGAACATCCTGCGTCACGCACTGAGCTATCATTGTCTATACAGTATGCTAGCTGCATTTTTCCCCTTTTTGTGGCTTGCTACCGGCCAGGGGCCTGCGATGTCAATGAAAGGATTTGGATTAATTGTCATTCATGTCGTCGTCAACCCGCATGGTTGTAGAGTATCTATTCATGCTCCTCCCTTGCTATCCATCAGTATGGATTTTTTATATACTAAGGTTTCTACTGTGGAGGGTTGTCACGACCCGCACCCGGTTTAGGGGCACGAGTGCGTGGGTACGTCCAGCCTACGCCGCAGCATCGGCGGTAGAACGTTGTCTAGGTCATGTAACTATCTAATCAAACTCACGTGAACACCCAACTCCATAAGGAGACGTGGATATCATAAAATAATGCTAGAAATACTCAATCACATAAACTAAAGCACGATGAGATATCAAAGCAAGCAAGAAATACAAGACAAGTCTAATGACAAAATAATCATACCTGCAATCATTAACTTCCAATCCCCAAGTGTGTCAGAAACCAGTCTACTAAGGTCACAGTCTGGAAAAATATTTTCCAGTCAGGAAGGAGCAAAGTACATCTCTAAATAGCAGTTCTTTATTAATGATATAAACTATGTAACAGTTCTAGATGGAAATATACCAGATACATGTAGAGGTACGAGAAATGTATAATAAAAGAAATACTGGAAATACTGTAAGTAAATGCAGGAAGAGAAATATGTCAACGAGCAAGAATCCTATGACTATGTGTGTGAGTACTAGTTTTAACATGTGATCGGCTTGGAAACTTGATCAGGCTGGTTACATGTGATTAGCTATGATTCATGAAGGTCAGGCTAACCGTTGGTTAGCTATGATGCATGTAGAGGTCAGGCTAATCACACGTAACAGCTATGAAGCATGGAGATGGTCAGGCCGCACCCGACGTGAGATGTGGGGTGAGCTATGATGCATGGAAAGTTGGGTATGATCACATATCTACACTAAAATACTCCCCAAACCCCCGACTGGTATAGTAGATCCAATCATGGTATGCTATGGCACGGGATTCCCTAGGGAGGTAGCAAATCTTCCCGGGTCTCAGTGTCTGTACATGCACAAGATATCAAGGAAACAAGTCTTGTACAAGCTACACCATGAATAAGGAATAATATCTCATGACGAGATCCGTGTATACCAATCCCTGTAACCAACGTGTCAAGAACATGGATATTTATACTAGATACAGTGAACATAGGAGATATCATAAATTAGAAACTAATCAGAGAATGTACTCGCCTTGGGTCCTTAGCTGGTGAATACCGAGGTCCTGTCCCAGAGTATCGTCTGGAGGATCCAACAGTCCTATAAACATATAATAAAACAATACAACAATTGCATCAGATGCTATACTAAACACACAATCAAGTGCCTAACTCAAGGGCTATGCCTGGCATGATACTGGTAAACTAGGGTCATCTAGTAGATAGACCAATATATATATCTATATATATCACACACATTAATACTATTTAATTATAATTAAAAGATACCCTTTATAAATTTACACATATACATATTATTCATTTGGTATGAAAAATAGATGTGTATTTATATGCTTAAATAAAACTAATACTTGTATATAAAAATAGTACTGTATGTTTAATTATATAAATTCACTAGGACTTACTTTACACAAGGTATATATATATATATATATATATATATATATATATATATATATATATATATATATATATATATATATATATATATATATATATATTCATATGAATATAACCCAAAAATAGAATTTACTATATGTACTAAATTCCATAAATACAATTAATATATGCTAATATATGTACCATATATACTATCATATAATATGTATACATATATACATACATATATACTGGTTTGAGGTTGGGAAATTACACATATACTAATTTTATATAGTAAAATATTAAGTATGACAATAATACATATAGTAGAATACGTATTTATATATATACTAATCATATTAAATACTTATATATATACATATACATGTACATATTAAAATATGCATGTACAGGTATACAGGTTATATTAAATATATACATATACACTATTTAAATACATATACAAATTAACATTAATATACTTATACATATATACCAATTTTAAAATATACTAAGTGTAAATACAAATACATATATACGTATACCAATTTTATATATATAATGAAAAATATATTAAGTGTACGCAAATATATATATATATATATATATATATATATATATATATATATATATATATATATATATATATATATATATATATATATATATATATGTGGACATATACCAATTTTATTTACTTAAATACGTATTAAATACGTATATATATATATCAATTATATTAACCATATACATATACACTATGTATTTACATCTCTACTAATTTGAAAATACACTTTATATAGATATATACATGTATATATATATACTAATTTAAAATACACATATACATTTACACATACACATACACATATACTACAAATACGTATTTATATAATATACTTATACATACATATATATGTACACATATAATACGCATACACACAAATATACATGTACGTACATAACTACACATTCATACGTATACATACATGTGTAAGGAAGGAGAGAAGGGGAAGAAGTCTCACAGGGGTGGTCGGCTTGCTGGCCGGAGGTGGGATGCTGCCAGGAGGAGGAGCAGAGGGGTGATGAGTCGAGGGGTCGACGAGGCTAGCTCCGGGGGACTCGACGCCGGAGCAGGGTGACTCGATGGAGTGGCTGCGGGTTGGGGTTGCACAGCCGGAGTAGCAGTGGGGGTCGAGATCCGTTTGTGGGGAGGAGCACGGTGGAGATGGTGGTGGCGATTGGGAGCAGCGGGGTGGTGGTTGTGCTGCCGGAGTGATTGAGGGAAGATGGGTGGCCGTACCGGAGCAGTCGGGGATGGGTGGTCGAGCAGCAGAGGGCCGGGTCAGCGGCTGACGGGGGAGTAGTGAATGTAGCCGGAGGTCGGAGGGAGATCGTGAGGGAGATCGGCAGTAGGAGGAGGAGATGCCGGGAGCAGATGCAGCGCCGGGGCAATGGCCGGAGCGGGGAGTCTACCGGAGTTGCAGTCAGCGGAGTCGTGCGGGTTGTGGGGCCGGGGACAGGCTGTCCGGTCGGAGTTACTTCGGTGGACGACGGAAGCTGGAGGATGATGACAGGTGGGGGAGGAGCAGCCAGCGGGTCGGGGACTCAGTCGCCGAGGTGAGCAGTGGCCGCCGGAGGGATCAGAGGGCCGCCGGAATGATGGCCGGAGGTCGGAGTGCACAGGGAAGGGGGATGGTGATGGTTTCCCTCTCTCTTTTATTATTCAAATTTCAATTAAAAGAAGGAGAAGAAGAAAGGAAAGAGAAGAAGAAAGGAAGAAGGAGAAGAAGAAGAAGAAAAGAGAAGAAGAAGAAGAGAAGGAATTTGGTTTACTACGTTGGAGATGATGGAGGCTTGTGAGGAGGTGGGGAAACCTAGGTTGTTTAGGGATTAGGGTTTGATGTAACATGTCATTAAATAGGGAGAGAGAGTTTTGTAAATGAAGGGTGAGGATGAGACCCTTCTAATGAGTGGTCCAGATTTGACATGGAGAGAAAAATAATTCATGTGGGAATGAGGGTGATGTTAAAAATATTAGGGGTTCCTCATTGTTTAAACCAATGGGTGTTGACACAAAATGCAAATTTACAATTTAGCCCCCCCCCCTAAATTTGGGTATTTGCACAGACGCATGAAATAACAAAAATTTGGCGGGCGATTCGGTGTCCGATGTTTTGTAGGGTCAGGGGGCGCTGTAAGTTCGGTACGGGCTTAAATAGCAGGGCACTGGAATTAAATTGGAATTTCAGAATTGGTTTAAATAGTATCCTCAATTTAATTAGAATTAAAATGCAAGTTGTGTTCTAAAATTAAATAGGAGTACATGGGGCCAAAATCAGGTCAGGTCATCAATACCAATAATGAAGAAGACTCAGAACAGAATATTACCCTAATTTGGGCCGCACAAAAAATAGGTCAAGATTGCCTCCAACTTCAATTGGAACGCACAACGATACAAAACAGAAATTTATTAAATAGCGTCTGCGACGATTTTTGTGCGGCTAGAAATAATGCACAGAGAGCATAATTATGAGTTGCACAAATAGCAGAATGGAAGGCGGGCATGTCTAGGGCAAGATTGTGAAATTTGTTGGAAGACAAAAGCTAGGGTAGTGCTCCAAATATCGAAGCAAAGACAGGACGCAATAATTAATTAAATTACAGTAACTAATTAAAATCTCCAATAAATAAATTCTAGATAAATCAATTAAATACATAATTTTATAATTCGGACAGGTGGTCATCTACTGGGCTTCTAGGTCTAGTCTGTTAGCTCAAAATAAATGAACACTGTATATAATATTATATTTAAATTACACATCACACATTTATTTAAATCAAATATACTATCATGAAATTAATTAATTGTAACTACCATAATATTAAATATTGTAAAAAGTCAAAAATACCCCTATTTTCGAAATGTGGTAGTGACAAGTCTACCCTGCTTAAAAGAATTTCGTCCTCGAAATTTAAAATTCTCATAGTAGTGTTTATTCATACACATTATTATTTCCCCTCAAAGTTTAAATCCATTAACCACGAAATCAGGTAATAATCCACAATGTCTTTTCACAATTTCAAAATTCTAAAATTATTGCATTCTGGAAAAATCCTCGAAATAAAATCAAAGTCCATCTTTATCAAAATTTTCCCCGAAATTTTTAGTTAACAATTCAATACTCGGAATTTAATATCCACTCCTCAAATTTGATTTTAATCAATGCACATATGTATAATGTAATCTCGTCCCACAAGTTTGAATTTAAACATTTATCCATCAAAAATTTTATTCCTCGATTTCCTCTTTCCTCAAAATACTTAACAATGCGATACTTAAGGATTCTCTAATTGCAACATCCCATATAAAATTCTAAAATTCATAACTCGCAATTAAAGAAATATATTGATAAATCTCCCAAAATTTCCAAATTTAATAACCAATTTAAACATGTCATAATCTTCTTGGAATTAATAAACCACCAATTATGCAATGTTAATTTCTTAACCCTCTATTTAAATCAATGGTTATCCTCGAATTTTAATCATCTTGTCTCTCCTGTCAAGTCATAACTCCTCCATGAATCTTCGTCATGGTTAATCCCAATAATCATGGTCTAAGAAAACCTTCCTACAATTATACAACATGCAATCTAAGGGAATATGTACGGTCATGGTGTCTTGTCATGGTATTGTAGTCTCTATATCAGGGTGTGCTACTAACTTCATTATAACAAGAAAATCATGCATGCAAGCTACGGTACTAAGGTATCAATCAATCAATCAAATAGATAGGAACAGAAAGAAGGAAAGAACAGAACCTGCTAACACATTACCTGTAGTATCGGTCTCCTCGACCGTCATCGCAAATGCCCCGCCCTGCTGGGGTGGTTCCCTTCGCGGGTGCTGAGCAATATTCGGTTCCACAGGTAGCCTAACTGGACCTCTATCTCCTTAGTACCATACCCTCTGTCAGTTCCCGTTCCTACTACAATTGTCCATACTATTTGTTCTCATCACTCCAGTGCACACCAAGTGTAACACCATACTAAGTGCTAAACCCTTTCTAATACAACTCTAGATGGACACCCAAGTCAGTCTGCGGTGCCACCTCAATCATGCTCAAGTCATCAGATCCTTACACATGTATATCATCTACTCATATACTAATTTATATCTCTTCCATTATAAAATTGTATCCTCATAATAAGGTCCTCAAAACTAACTCCTCGAACAATTTAAAGTAAAATGCATATACTTTCCTCAAAGTCAGATGTTCAAAAGCTGAAACAAAATTTAATCACTTCCAAAAATCCTTACAGCTTTGTCTAGGCTCATTGAATCAAATTGAATCCTCAAACATTTTAATAACATAAAAACCTAAACTCCTTAAAATTCTTAAAAATTGCAATTCATTCCTACTCTTCAAATTATAACTTTAAATCCTCAAGTATACAGATAGATACTCCCAGTCTCTAATACTCAAGGTCCACACAAATACACCAATCTAATTATCATCACACGTAGGACTTACTGTTATTAGCACCTTGCTCAACAAATATTTGATATAGGATCACTAGCACTATTGGTATGGTAACACTAGCTTCATCATTAGATTATCTCATCAAACTTATTACAAATCACAATCACTTGCACTTTCTATAATACTCATGATTTACTTCAATCTCAAGGGCAGGCATATGGTTCCATATCTCGATTGATGTATAAGCATATCTCTTAAACCTTTTACAGCCTGTTAAACTATTCTGTGATATATTTCACAACTTTTATTACCAATATTGATATTCCTCTACTCATGGCATCTCATTAAAACCCTTTATGTATATACATTTCTTTACTCTTGATCCATTCAGTATCAATCATCAAATTGAACATCATGCCCCATTAATCTTTAACGCAATTCCTTGATACTTAATTGTTTACATAGATCATCCAATCACATAATTTATTGACTATCCGGGACGGGTATGCTGGCTCTGATACTAACTCTTGGAACCTTCACTGATACTCTTACTCCTTTTTCTATAATATCAATACTAATTATAATAACACCTATCATAGAACTATTGCTACAAGGTACTATGCTATGGATATCTCTAGATTAATGCCTAATGCTCCCATGTCCAACTGAGAAACACTTACAACTTACAAGTCACACTCAGTCAAACTAATACAAGACACAACCAAAATTGCAAGTCACTAATTATCATACTAACAAGAAATCCTCAAAGAAAATAAGCTCAAAAAGGAACTGGATCAAGGACGGAAGGTTTCTTTACTGCTAGTAAAGAAAAGAAGCGATGGAACAAAGTCCTGGAATAACATCAATAGATAAGTCTTGAGATGATACTTTAAGAACCAATTTAAGATACAACCTGATAATCATACACGTCTGTCAGAAATCATGACACACAGAATCCTCGCCACGCCAGTAAGCATAGATACGATAAACGACAGGTTCCGTAACTAAGGTATGCAACCCTATAATCATGTCATCTAGAATCCTCGCCACGCCAACCGGTATGGCTGCGAGAAACTCTAAATCTCATAACTAAAGTATGTACATCCAAGTTAGGTTCCTACGTTCTCGTCACGACAGCTAATATGGCTACGATAAACTCTAGGTCCCATAACCAAAGTAGACGTTTTACCTTTCTCACTGTCCTCATCAATATATGTCATCAGATGATACCATAAATTCTAGTCCGTAAAATTCATCTCATTATGAAATCAACTCAACAACGATACCAGGAATTAAAGTTAACAACTGGTCAACAAGAATCAAACTCAATATCAACGAGTGAGGACGGACGAAAACAAGGGCGAAGGAATTAAATTGGAAATTATAATAAAATTCTCATGGGGTCATCCCAGGAAATCTTTCAAATAAATTGTGATTGAGGATCCTCTCTCATCCTAGTATCCTATGTCCTATGTCCTATAGCAGGCACGCAGTAGTACAACGAAGATGTCACACTACCACGACATCGCACAACTCGCGAAGTCTGACCTGCATGGGCCACCACTAAAAACGTGTCACGACCCGTACCCGGTTTAGGGGCACGAGTGCGTGGGTACGTCCAGCCTACGCCGCAGCATCGGCGGTAGAACGCTGTCTAGGTCATGTAACTATCTAATCAAACTCACGTGAACACCCAACTCCATAAGGAGACGTGGATATCATAAAATAATGCTAGAAATACTCAATCACATAAACTAAAGCACGATGAGATATCAAAGCAAGCAAGAAATACAAGACAAGTCTAATGATAAAATAATCATACCTGCAATCATTAACTTCCAATCCCCAAGTGTGTCAGAAACCAGTCTACTAAGGTCACAGTCTGGAAAAATATTTTCCAGTCAGGAAGGAGCAAAGTACATCTCTAAATAGCAGTTCTTTATTAATGATATAAACTATGTAACAGTTCTAGATGGAAATATACCAGATACATGTAGAGGTACGAGAAATGTACAATAAAAGAAATACTGGAAATACTGTAAGTAAATGCAGGAAGAGAAATATGTCAACGAGCAAGAATCCTATGACTAAGTGTGTGAGTACTAGTTTTAACATGTGATCGGCTTGGGAACTTGATCAGGCTGGTTACATGTGATTAGCTATGATTCATGAAGGTCAGGCTAACCGTTGGTTAGCTATGATGCATGTAGAGGTCAGGCTAATCACACGTAACAGCTATGAAGCATGGAGATGGTCAGGCCACACCCGACGTGAGATATGGAGTGAGCTATGATGCATGGAAAGTTGGGTATGATCACATATCTACACTAAAATACTCTCCAAACCCCCGACTGGTATAGTAGATCCAATCATGGTATGCTATGGCACGGGATTCCCTAGGGAGGTAGCAAATCTCCCCGGGTTTCAGTGTCTGTACATGCACAAGATATCAAGGAAACAAGTCTTGTACAAGCTACACCATGAATAAGGAATAACATCTCATGACGAGATCCGTGTATACCAATCCCTGTAACCAACGTGTCAAGAACATGGATATTTACACTAGATACAGTGAACATAGGAGATATCATAAATTAGAAACTAATCAGAGAATGTACTCGCCTTGGGTCCTTAGCTGGTGAATACCGAGGTCCTGTCCCAGAGTATCGTCTGGAGGATCCAACAGTCCTATAAACATATAATAAAATAATACAACAATTGTATCAGATGCTATACTAAACACACAATCAAGTGCCTAACTCAGGGGCTTGCTTGGCATGATACTGGTCAACTAGGGTCATCTAGTAGATAGACCAATATATATATCTATATATATCACACACATTAATACTATTTAATTATAATTAAAAGATACCCTTTATAAATTTACACATATACATATTATTCATTTGGTATGAAAAATAGATGTGTATTTATATGCTTAAATAAAACTAATACTTGTATATAAAAATAGTACTGTATGTTTAATTATATAAATTCACTAGGACTTACTTTACACAAGGTATATATATATATATATATATATATATATATATATATATATATATATATATATATATATATATATATATATATATATATATATATATATTCATATGAATATAACCCAAAAATAGAATTTACTATATGTACTAAATTTCATAAATACAATTAATATATGCTAATATATGTACCATATATACTATCATATAATATGTATACATATATACATACATATATACTGGTTTGAGGTTGGGAAATTACACATATACTAATTTTATATAGTAAAATATTAAGTATGCCAATAATACATATAGTAGAATACGTATTTATATATATACTAATCATATTAAATACTTATATATATACATATACTGTCACGCCCCGGTCCCGCCCGGGCCGCCGCTCCGCCCTGCCCCGCGCCCGTGCGGCCGGAAATTAACGAACCGGACACGTATCACCGTGCCTCGGCGCGCCGGACGCGAATCACCGCGCCCGTCCCGCGGGTGCGAGGGAGGAAGGGAGCCAAGCGAATGGCCCGTTCGAGCTTTCGGGGGACGTGATGCCGCACGGGCCTGGGGTTGCGCCCGTGCAAGGCCAATCGTTTAAGTTGATAGTTGGCTATCATCGCATCAATCGAGTAAGCAGCGGAAAGGGACTTGTTGCAATGCAATGCATTAGCCAACTGATTGTTCGGGACAATCGAGGCAACTTGGGTTTCCTTTAGCAAAGGCACAAGTTCGTTCCATACATAATGCCCCCTTATACGATAGCATTCTCGGGGCAACAATCAAAACCAGGATTCCGGGTCTTCGGGACTGTGGCACGCCTATCGCTCCCTCGGACGATCCAGTTTCTGCGAACAAGTAAACTGTTGGTGGGTCAGCACTTTATAAAAGTACTGGTGAGATAAATCAACTGAATAGAAACAAGCATTCACTCAAACAGGCACTAAGTAATCATGTTATAAAATATTACATTACTAGTGATCTTTCTAGTTTTACCTAGGTTCGTTTCATGCAGTTCTAGCAGAGTCGATTTACTTGTTTAGAAACATGTTTGGAAACAGAGTTTCATATTGAATATGCAAGCAATCAAACCGTTCATGTTTCAGGGTGTGCGCAGCGTGTCTCGTGCGACTCGAGGGTCTGATGCAAAGCTAGACACACGATGCACATTCTTAGGGGCAGTCACTATCCAAGCCAACACAATGACTTAGCTATATGCAGGGCAGTCCCCGAGTATCTCAGGATCGGCAGCTGGTGGAACAGCATACCAATAACTCATTCTCTGAAGCTAATGGCAGCTGTGACCCATGGTGGTTATAACGCATGCAGTTCAGCTCTCCACCAAAAGCCATTGTCCGACCGCGTGCGAATGCATGGAACACTATCAAATAAACTCTAGTATGCAGACGAGACGAACCATCAGAATACACTCATTGTTGCGGGGCAATCCGACTTATCACTTGAACACGTTCAGGCACAGTATGGTTCTCTCGAAGCATAGACGATAGTGAACATATTCATGCACTCTAAGCAGGCGATTCAGGATTCTCGTTAAGCAGGCATTGTTTCAAAGACAAGCTAGGTGAGTTCGTTCATTAACATGCAAGGCAGGTTCTATTATTCTCTTAAGAAAATATTGCAAGCAAAAACTTAGGTTATTATTAAGGCGTGCAAGAATCAGAGAACGAAGTTCTGCCCACTCACCTTGATACATAACGCCGGCGCGGAGCGGGGTGTTACATACTTACCAACCAACAAAAAGTTTCGTCCTCGAAACTTCAAGGATAAACTTCTCGATATCCCGAGTAGCGATAGTGCCGTCCCTCGCCGTACTCAATCGAAACAATCAAGCAATTCAAGTTCAGGAAATATTTTGCACTTTGAGAATATCTATGGACTTATTGTATGGAACGATCTTTGCAAAACCATATCGATAATATCTCAGAGTCATAGCAACGGTTTGGGCCAGAGAATCGATTCCGCTCTGATACCATTCTGTCACGCCCCGGTCCCGCCCGGGCCGCCGCTCCGCCCTGCCCCGCGCCCGTGCGGCCAGGAATTAACGAACCGGACATGTATCACCGTGCCTCGGCGTGCCGGACGCGAATCACCGCGCCCGTCCCGCGGGTGCGAGGGAGGAAGGGAGCCAAGCGAATGGCCCATTCGAGCTTTCGGGGGACGTGATGCCGCACGGGCCTGGGGTTGCGCCCGTGCAAGGCCAATCGTTTAAGTTGATAGTTGGCTATCATCGCATCAATCGAGTAAGCAGCGGAAAGGGACTTGTTGCAATGCAATGCATTAGCCAACTGAGTGTTCGGGACAATCGAGGCAACTTGGGTTTTCTTTAGCAAAGGCACACGTTCGTTCCATACATTATGCCCCCTTATACGATAGCATTCTCGGGGCAACAATCGAAACCAGGATTCCGGGTCTTCGGGACTGTGGCACGCCTATCGCTCCCTCGGACGATCCAGTACCTGCGAACAAGTAAACTGTTGGTGGGTCAGCACTTTATAAAAGTACTGGTGAGATAAATCAACTGAACAGAAACAAGCATTCACTCAAACAGGCACTAAGTAATCATGTTATAAAATATTACATTACTAGTGATCTTTCTAGTTTTACCTAGGTTCGTTTCATGCAGTTCTAGCAGAGTCGATTTACTTGTTTAGAAACATGTTTGGAAACAGAGTTTCATATTGAATATGCAAGCAAGCAAACCGTTCATGTTTCAGGGTGTGCGCAGCGTGTCTCGTGCGACTCGAGGGTCTGATGCAAAGCTAGACACACGATGCACATTCTTAGGGGCAGTCACTATCCAAGCCAACACAATGACTTAGCTATATGCAGGGCGGTCCCCGAGTATCTCAGGATCGGCAGCTGGTGGAACAGCATACCAATGACTCATTCTCTGAAGCTAATGGCAGCTGTGACCCATGGTGGTTATAACGCATGCAGTTCAGCTCTCCACCAAAAGCCATTGTCCGACCGCGTGCGAATGCATGGAACACTATCAAATAAACTCTAGTATGCAGACGAGACGAACCATCATAATACACTCATTGTTGTGGGGCAATCCGACTTATCACTTGAACACGTTCAGGCACAGTATGGTTCTCTCGAAGCATAGACGATAGTGAACATATTCATGCACTCTAAGCAGGCGATTCAGGATTCTCGTTAAGCAGGCATTATTTCAAAGACAAGCTAGGTGAGTTCGTTCATTAACATGCAAGGCAGGTTCTATCATTCTCTTAAGAAAATATTGCAAGCAAAAACTCAGGTTATTATTAAGGCGTGCAAGAATCAGAGAACGAAGTTCTGCCCACTCACCTTGATACATAACGCCGGCGCGGAGCGGGGCGTTACATATACATGTACATATTAAAATATACATGTACAGGTATACAGGTTATATTAAATATATACATATACACTATTTAAATACATATACAAATTAACATTAATATACATACATATATACCAATTTTAAAATATACTAAGTGTAAATACAAATACATATATACGTATACCAATTTTATATATATAATGAAAAATATATTAAGTGTACGCAAATATATATATATATATATATATATATATATATATATATATATATATATATATATATATTTATATATATATATATATATATATTTATATATATATATATATATATTTATATATATATATATATATATATATATATATATAT
Organism: Iris macrosiphon; assembly: GCA_036927795.1. Taxonomy (NCBI): domain Eukaryota; kingdom Viridiplantae; phylum Streptophyta; class Magnoliopsida; order Asparagales; family Iridaceae; genus Iris; species Iris macrosiphon. Next base: position 169,780,014 of record JAYESA010000013.1, on the reverse strand, counting down.
ATATATATATATATATATATATATGTGGACATATACCAATTTTATTTACTTAAATACGTATTAAATACGTATATATATATCAATTATATTAGCCATATACATATACACTATGTATTTACATCTCTACTAATTTGAAAATACACTTTATATAGATATATACATGTATATATATATACTAATTTAAAATACACATATACATTTACACATACACATACACATATACTACAAATACGTATTTATATAATATACTTATACATACATATATATATATGTACACATATAATACGCATAGACACAAATATACATGTACGTACATAACTACACATTCATACGTATACATACATGTGTAAGGAAGGAGAGAAGGGGAAGAAGTCTCACAGGGGGTGGTCGGCTTGCTGGCCGGAGGTGGGATGCTGCCAGGAGGAGGAGCAGAGGGGTGATGAGTCGAGGGGTCGACGAGGCTAGCTCCGGGGGACTCGACGCCGGAGCAGGGTGACTCGATGGAGTGGCTGCGGGTTGGGGTTGCACTGCCGGAGTAGCAGTGGGGGTCGGGATCCGTTTGTGGGGAGGAGCACGGTGGAGATGGTGGTGGCGATTGGGAGCAGCGGGGTGGTGGTTGTGCTGCCGGAGTGATTGAGGGAAGATGGGTGGCCGTACCGGAGCAGTCGGGGATGGGTGGTCGAGCAGCAGAGGGCCGGGTCAGCGGCTGACGGGGGAGTAGCGAATGTAGCCGGAGGTCGGAGGGAGATCGTGAGGGAGATCGGCAGTAGGAGGAGGAGATGCCGGGAGCAGATGCAGCGCCGGGGCAATGGCCGGAGCGGGGAGTCTGCCGGAGTTGCAGTCAGCGGAGTCGTGCGGGTTGTGGGGCCGGGGACAGGCTGTCCGGTCAGAGTTACTTCGGTGGACGGCGGAAGCTGGAGGATGATGACAGGTGGGGGAGGAGCAGCCAGCGGGTCGGGGACTCAGTCGCCGAGGTGAGCAGTGGCCGCCGGAGGGATCAGAGGGCCGCCGGAATGATGGCCGGAGGTCGGAGTGCACAGGGAAGGGGGATGGTGATGGTTTCCCTCTCTCTTTTATTATTCAAATTTCAATTAAAAGAAGGAGAAGAAGAAAGGAAAGAGAAGAAGAAAGGAAGAAGGAGAAGAAGAAGAAAAGAGAAGAAGAAGAGAAGGAATTTGGTTTCCTACGTTGGAGAGGATGGAGGCTTGTGAGGAGGTAGGGAAACCTAGGTTGTCTAGGGATTAGGGTTTGATGTAACATGTCATTAAATAGGGAGAGAGAGTTTTGTAAATGAAGGGTAAGGATGAGACCCTTCTAATGAGTGGTCCAGATTTGACATGGAGAGAAAAATAATTCATGTGGGAATGAGGGTGATGTTAAAAATATTAGGGGTTCCTCATTGTTTAAACCAATGGGTGTTGACACAAAATGCAAATTTGCAATTTAGCCCCCCCTAAATTTGGGTATTTGCACAGACGCATGAAATGACGAAAATTTGGCGGGCGATTCGGTGTCCGGTATTTTGTAGGGTCAGGGGGCGCTGTAAGTTCGGTACGGGCTTAAATAGCAGGGCACTGGAATTAAATTAGAATTTCAGAATTGGTTTAAATAGTATCCTCAATTTAATTAGAATTAAAATGCAAGTTGTGTTCTAAAATTAAATAGGAGTACATGGGGCCAAAATCAGGTCAGGTCATCAATACCAATAATGAAGAAGACTCAGAACAGAATATTATCCTAATTTGGGCCGCACGAAAAATAGGTCAAGATTGCCTCCAACTTCAATTGGAACGCACAATGATACAAAACAGGAATTTATTAAATAGCGTTCGCGATGATTTTTGTGCGGCTAGAAATAATGCACAGAGAGCATAATTATGAGTTGCAAAAATAGCAGAATGGAAGGCGGGCATGTCTAGGGCAAGATTGTGAAATTTGTTGGAAGACAAAATCTAGGGTAGTGCTCCAAATATCGAAGCAAAGACAGGACACAATAATTAATTAAATTACAGTAACTAATTAAAATCTCCAATAAATAAATTCTAGATAAATCAATTAAATACATAATTTTATAATTCGGACAGGTGGTCATCTACTGGGCTTCTAGGTCTAGTCTGTTAGCTCAAAATAAATGAACACTGTATATAATATTATATTTAAATTACACATCACACATTTATTTAAATCAAATATACTATCATGAAATTAATTAATTGTAACTACCATAATATTAAATATTGTAAAAAGTCAAAAATATCCCTATTTTCGAAATGTGGTAGTGACAAGGGTTGATTCAAAAAGCATTGAGTACTACTGCGGGCTCTACTTGTGTTAGTAGCAATAACATCATGAATAGGTGCCTCAAACGAAAAAGGTTTGTATCAGTGAGACTTCATAGAAAACCTTAAAATAAGTTTCCATCATATGTACTCATGACCTTGAATACTAATAAAAAATCCTTGAATGTAATGAATTTCCATCATATATACTCATGATCTAAAATTTTAACCAATAAAGTCTCCCCTTTTTCAAATTTTATGTGTTGTGGCCTTTGAATATTGTACTAGAGGTAATATGGACTGTATAAGCATAAAAATCCCTCAATGTGCTCCAGTTTGTAGTCAACAAATAAGCAAGGTAAGAATAAATACGGTGGACGCATACCAACGATGGACGCATGACACCCTCGGATACATGACATCCCAAGACGCATACCGCCCTTTAACGTATCATCCCTACAGTCAAATTAGAGCATTTATGACTCTGACAAAGCAAATAGTCATTCTGACAATCTCGAATCCTGCACCGCTGATTGGAATATGTGCTGAAAGTTTTGTCATAATTACTTTTGGAAGTATACAGCTGTTAAAATGTCATGAAGGCAGAAAACGACAAAAGATCCATGTGTCTCTGGCCCAATGCGTTCCAGACTCCATGTGTTCTATGTGTCTCTGGCCCAATGAATCCTAGACTCCATGTGTTTCATGCATCTCTGGCCCAATGCTTTCCAGACTCCATATGTTCCATGCGTCTCTGGCCCAATGCGTTCCAGACTCCATGCGTCCCATACGTCTCTGTCCCCATGCGGCTTCGACTCCATATAGTTCCCCATATGTGGCCTGAACGACCACAGAGCAGGGCGATCGCACAAAACCCCCTGACACCGATTTTGATGTCTGTCAGATGCTCTGACGCCTCACTTATCACCCTGAGATACTTTAGAATCCGTGTAGACGATGACTCAGGAAAAGATAATAAGTCACATCAGTACATTAATTACCTCGATAGACGGGCCATACCACGTGTCCTACGTATGCGGCTTCAAAACCCATGCAGCCTCGACATCATATGGCCAGAGCGTCCACCAGACCAAGACCAAACAAGAGTACGCATGCGGCTTCAAGACCCATAAAGCCTCGTCCACATACGGCCAGAGGGTCATTCCGACCAAGGCCAACATGAGCTTCTATGCTACTATAACAGTATGCGGCTCTCGACTCACAAGATTTTCTGGTTTAACCGAAGACGATTTCTTATACAGTTAGTGTTAACCAAGTTTCTAATTGACCAAGTTATGCACACAACATCCCTGAGATCTCTTCAAACAAAAAATTCTAACCAAACCCACGTGGCGGCTTGCCTGCACCATGCGGCTACCGTTACGGCCGCATTCTGCTGAAGGAGCCCCATGAGGCCACCAAGCACATGCATATGCAATACCCATAGCACATCCACAGGGCGGCTATAAATAGCAAGGTACCACACCCATATAAAGGGCTGGTTATCTACTGATTTATACGAAAACCATGGAGGGAAGCTGCTGCATCCGGATCATCCACGGAGTAAAGAGATTTTCTACACTCCTAATCCTCCATCGTCATCCCCCAGATTAAAACAAATTTGTACTTAGATTGTCTCTTAGGACTCTTCTCTGTACTCTCTAGTTTGTTAATCAAATCAAGTTCTCTTAGTTCTTCCTTTTGATTTAAATGGCAAACACGATGTCGAATTTGTTGGGGACCAAATTCTCCTCTATTGAGAAAATGGTGACGCAATCCGATTTGGCCAAGCTAGGAACAAAACAAAAGATGCTGGTAGTTCGCTTCGACCAGTAAGCGTTCGAGAAAATGCTCTCTGAAGGAAGTGCGAATCCTTCGCCAAGGCAAGCCAAGCCCAAGAAGACTCGCAGAACGTGGATAGCAAAGGCCACTATGCCTTGCCCAAATGTGGAGGAGACAATCTCCGCCTCTCAATATGTTATTGAGGAAGTCCACGTCTATGCGGCATCTTCAACGGGCACAGGAACTGCTCAGCACTCAAAATCTGGCAAAGAAAAATAATACGATGCCAGACATTCTCGGGCTGGGGCAGGTCCTATGCGTCCAAGAAGGAGGTCGTATAATATTGCCCATGCGGCATCAACTCGCAGCCGCAGGCATACAGCCACATACGGCTCTGACAGCAACAAAACTTCTATTTTTGACCATATCTCACGCGACACAAATCCTATGCGACCTACTGAGGGTGTCTATCACGCCCCAGTCCCAAACTACCAAGAGATTAGCCACATGTCAATGACCAGCAGTACAATTCCAATGGGCAACCCAATTTAAAAGACCCGTTAGACTGCACTTAAGCTGTAAATAATTTAAATATAACTCTACACCATCTATCTCAGTATAATTCTAATCTCATCCACAGAAAGTAAACACAATACAATATGATAGACCAGTCAAATAATAGATAACAAAATATAGTCCATCATCAAGTTCAAATAAGTAGTGTCTCAGGGAACAACCCGTCACAATAAAGAAAAGAGGATAACACCAAATACATATGTCCATAAGTCCAAGTCCAAATAAGAAATAACACTAAGCATAAATAACTAAGTAAGTAACTGAGTACTTAGGAGAAATCCTCTAGCACAACCTCGTCCTTTGGTGCCAGTACCGCTCCAAAATTAGCTCATGTACCGTAAACCACGGGGTAATCCTCCACTGCTAAACCTGGGAACATAATCCGGATCCAGGTCCTCAGGGGACAAAGCAAGGTACAAGAATAACTCAAGAAGAAGTAAAGTAAATAAAATATGCATGCTCATGGTATCTAACATAATCCATCTATGTGTATGCAAGTAAAAAAATACTCGTCAGCTAAACCACATGTTTCATACATATACTAGGGTACTAGTGATAGTAGTAATAATAGTAGTAAGTACATACATGCCCCACCAAGGTACCTGCAGTACTATAATACTAGTAGAGTTTGGTAGCCTAGCGGTACGGTAAGTTCTCCCCAACCCCATGTATCTCATGTCTCAAGTCACGAAATGCAAGACAATCACTATATATGTCTTAAGTCCAGGTGTAAATAACATCATGTCAACTAGCCCATATCTCAAGTCCTGTCCTAAAATAGAAGCCGAAATCCTTGAATATCTCAAGTGAGGTTTCTGTACATGAAAGTCGTGTATAGTGTCCTAAGGTAATTAGTGCAAGTATTGCACTTATACGGTATACGATGACAATGCAATCTAATGATACTCGACTACGAGCACGAAAGTCGGCACCCGAATATGATTCAGACGCAAAGTATCGTCATGGTCCTAGGGTCACAATTGAGTACATGTATTAAAATATAAACTATAAACTGTATTTAAAATTAAGCACAATTTACTGAGACTAAGGCAAGGTACACTTGTTTGGATTCTGGATATAGCGGGATCCAAGTACGTAGCGAGCTCAATGTGTCAACAGCTCCCGAAAAGGTAGAATCCACACGAATATCTCCGGATGCTGCAACAGACATAACCAACATTTTCAAAACATAAAAAATAGCTAGAATTGTCTACACATAAGTCCAATTTGGACACAAGGGCAAAATGACAGTTTCGGGTCAAAGCGGTGTCCAATTGTGGCCCACTTTGCACCGTAAAACTTGTCAGAGATAAAGCTCTCCAAATTTAACAAACTTAGTGTCCACAATCCTAGAACGATGGCATAAACTCAAGGAAGTATCCGAAATTGGATTCCGGTGATCCAATCACGAAATCACCCGTCAAGTGGAACCGTGGGACCCGCGAAATGGTGTTTCGTCAACGTTCTCAGAATCGAACCAAACTTGGATCACATGACTAGCGTAACGTTGCGAATTCGATGGCATAAGTTTTATTATGAAATAACAAGCACAAACGAAGTTATGACAAGGTGTCAGAATATGCCGATACGGTATTTTTTGACTGATACACGTTAATTCTGGTGTACAGGCACAACCAAATCAATTTTTGTGATATCCCACACATCCGTGTTGACGATACGCGCCTTTCAGTATAATCCTCATGCAACAAAGTCACCTCGTTTGGCGGAACGCACCCCGTTTTGGGATATTTTGGATTTTAAAATTATGTTTTTTTGTCATTTTTGACGCTTATTTAACAACAATATAAAATGAATTAAAATAAACTATTAAAAAACATTAACACTCGATTATGTTGTATTTAATCAAAAAGAAATTTTGACTTTTGGTTCACTGGTTTAAATGAAAATGGCTTTGAAAAATAGGGTGTTGGGACAGTTTCGAATGATCCCAAAATCAAGTTTTTTCTTGATTTTGGATCGCGATTTGCGATCAACAGGAAACAAAATAAACTAAACTATTTGAAAGAAATTGAAGAGAGATAGGTTGTGAACATACCAGAGAAGATGGAACACAAAATGAATGAGCAAGGAGGGAGGAAACTCCTCGCAAAGGAAGGGCTACAGCTGCTTGTGCTCATGCGCGCTCCGGTGGTCGGTGCAGTCAGGGACGACTACGGAGGCGGCTGTGGTGGCCGAGGGTGGTCGTCTGGAAGTCTGGAAGAGGTCTAATGGTGAGGGTGATGGTGTTGCATATAAAATGGAGTGAAGGGGGTTACGGTATATGAACTGAGGGGTCACGGGGGGAGGGGGAGAATAGTTAGTGGGTTAGGGAGAAGAATGGTTAGCGAGTTAAGGTTTAGGTTTGGGTTTGGGCTTTCACTACAAGAAAAAGTCAAATTAGCGACGTAAAAAAATGTCACTAAACGTCGCTATACCGACGTTCTTTAGCGACGTAAATGTGTTGCTATATTAGCGACGTTTAGCGACGCAACGTCGCTAATTAGCGACGTGCTCATCTGTCGCTTAACGTCGCTAATTAGCGACTTATATAGCGACGTTACTGCAACGTCTTAAATGACCTGGCAATACTGTCATGTCAGCAAAATTAGCGACGTATGCAGCGACATATTTAGCGACGTATTCAGCGACGTATAATAACGTCGCTAAACGTCGCTAAATTTTTAATAAAAAAATGTTAAAAATTACCAATCTTCCTGTAATTTATGAATTTCTAATTATAAATAGACCCGGAGCAACCCTCCGTTGAATTCTCTGGGTTCGCCGACCCCTTCGGTGGAACACTCAACACCGATAAATTAACATACATTTAATATGAATAAAAAGTATCACAGTCACACAATACACACAAATATTATAGACAGACCTGGAGCAATGATTTTTCATGAGCGGACAAAGCACATTGATCAACGGATTGTCACTTTGTCTGTGAAAATTTTTTGGTTGGCACTATTTCTCTATCACATGTGACGTCCGTTGATAAGCTGGCAAATTTTTTTACAAACTCACACCCCACACTGCAATTGCAGTTTCTATTGAGCAAATTCATGTTATTTGATCAACTATGAGTTTGAAGGGGGTTGTATAAATGAATAGATTCATGATTAGATTAATTTTTCTATGTGGATACATATCTCCTCTCCTACTCCGATCAGGATATCTCCTCTCCTACTCATTTCCGGATATTGATATCTTCTCTCTCTCTCTCTCTCTCTCTCTCTCTCTCTCTTATATATATATATATATATATATATATATATATATAGTTGTATGATTTTTTCCATTAATAAAATTGATATTGTTAATTTTTTCATATGAAAAATGTTGGGAACGTGGTGTTGTCACATGAGGTGAGTATTGGATTTGTCCCATATGTCTTAAAAAAAATTCATGTAAGACCTGGACAAATTTTAATTATCTACAACTCATGATCCCGCTGACTACCCGATGTGGGACAAACTATCAACTCTATTGTCACCACCTTTTTTAGCGTTCAACCAAAGATGAGATAAAATCCAACAATCTCCACCTTAGTTCGTTTCCACTGATCGAGCAACCAAGCACACCCGGCTACCTTTGCTCTTTCTCGCCAGCCCATATAATTGGTATATGGTCCGATTATACGCATAAACGTTCAACACAATCTGTCTCAAACCAATTAGAGCCACCTAAACATCCCGGCTACCTTTGCTCATTCCCGCCAATCTGTATACCAATTATACGGTCCAATTATAAGCGTAAACGTTCAATACAATCTGTCTCAAACCAAACAGAGACACACAAACCAGCCTCGGAACCTTGGGCTCTGATACCACTTGCTGTGAACGTGGTGCAGTCCGAACTGGAGTTGGTCCATGATGTGCGATATTGAATTGGACTCATATGTCTTAAAAGAAAATTCTAATATAAGACCTGAACCAATCCCAATTATCTATACATTATGATCTCACTTCCTATCTGATGCAGAAGAAAATTATCAACTCTATTGTTACCACTTTTTTTGCGCTCAAACGGAAACGACATACAATCCAACCGAAAACTTATCGAAAATAATAATTGTTGCGGTTATACTTCTACGTTGGCTGCTACATTTAAAAGATAGAAAAATCATCCTGTTGAAGCTGGAACATCAGAACGCATGCTACCTGTCATAATTTAATTAGATAATATGACCCAGATTAGGAAAAAAAACTCAACATGCCAAAATGATAATCAAAAGGGAAAGAAATTATAAAGTGCCTATGTTTTCTGGATCACACTAAATCAAGGTGAAACATCACCCTTAATGTATAGGAATTAACAGGTAAGAGTATTGTATCCGTTGATTTTGTTTGAATAGTAGCATTCAAATATAAGTGTTGGAAAAACAAGAAATTTCACTTCTTTTTGATGAAATGAGAAAATACGAAAGATTGTACACATACAAAATTTATCGAAATTTAACTCAATTTGAGCCTACGTCCTCAGTCCGTTTCTTTTTCATCGTTTTCACTATAATCAAATAAAAGATTACAATGACTATTCTCTCAAGTTGGTACAACTTAACTTGAGGATCACTACATCTCTCAAACTCATTTGAGGTGGATTACAAGTGTGAGGATTACAAGTTGTATGATTGTGTTGTGCTTACTACATGTTGTGTTCAACCTTCATCATCTCCCCTTTATTTATAGGGAGAATATGTCTCTTCGATACACCACATTCGTTGCATGGAGAGGTCCAAAGAGCAACCCTTCATTCTCGCAATATTTGTTCTTCCATCCCCTCTAATGCATGGAGAAAGACAAAGCATCACAATGTTGCATGCAAGCTGAATGCATACAGAATATGAATATGTTGCTTCAGATGGTCATAACTTCTTCAATACACCTCAAAATGATCTAATTCAAAAACTTGATGAAAGAGAAAATATTTCTCTACAATTTTCGTATTTAAGACTGAAACATATCCAAAACAGCCTCCCAAAACTGAATCTTGTCACAAAAACTGCACCCAAACAAATGACTAAGTACTTGGCCGAATCCAATCATAGGTAACCAATTTTCATAGATCAAATATATGTTGTTTCATCATGAAAATGAACCCCGATCCCATCAAAAGCAACACAAAACTACATGTTTGCTCAAACACAGAATTGTTATCTACCAAAACTTGACCAATTCAAAGTGCGGTAAACTAAGGATAATAAACGTAGATTATGTTGATATTTTATAGGGTCAAGTTTTATCTACCAAATCTTGGTTTATACTTTTAGGTGACGTTTGGCTCAAGTTTTGGAGGCTTGGGAATAGATTTTAGATTTCTTACCCTAGTTTGATATGTCTAGGATTAAGAATTATAGGAGAATAGGAAGGACTTCATATTTCTATTGTTGTTTTCTTAGGAATATGTTTCCTTTCTTAGGAATGATGTTTAATATGTTGTTTGGACAATAACATCCTTATTTTATTTTCAAAAATTCAACTTCTATCTCACACATGTAAATTTTGGTAATAAAAGTATGAAAGAATATTCATGAAAAACTAAATAAACTAATATTATTTTTTCATATTTTCAATCTTGCATAACCGAAATTTATTTCCCATGAAAAAAAAAAAATTTCAAAAATACAAAACCTTCGTTCAAACGACCCCTTAGACTTTTTCATATTTCCAATCTAGTAACTACAAAGAAGTCCTCGACCTCTCTTCTAACTATATCATCATCAACATATAATTAATTTCTTCCAAGATCAGCTAATTTCTAGCTGTACTAATAATTTGTTTATATAATTACAAATCATTTTGGCTATGGATATGAAGAATATGCCATAAACCAATATCAGCTCCTACAACATTATTGAGAATATGAGCATCAGGTGACTGACCTTACCAAAGAGGACAGAATTCAAGTTAACCTAACTATAGGGTAAAAGCTGACCAAGAAAAAAAAAAAAAAAAAAAAATCAAGGCAGGAGCAATTCTACTATTGTTGATTTCAGTGATACTGGGTGTAAATGTTGCCATTATTAATTGGGTATAATACGCTTAGGCACAAAAAAACAACAATGTAACCCATTATTATTCCTTGTTAAAAGATCATCCCATTCTAGATGAAGTATTGAGTAGTACTATGTTCTTATATATGAAAATGTGGTATGCAGGCCAACCCAAACAGGAATCAGGGCCGGCCCTGAGCTCATGGGGTCTGGAACGAACTTTTAAAATAAAGTCCCCATACATAATATATAAAAAAAAGAAACTTTTGTAAGATTTGACCTAGAAATCTCTTGTTTGCAAATCTAATGTAATAACCACAATACTACAATTGCTTTATGATAAGAAGGGTCCATGGTAAATACTAGTTTTAATTTTGGTACAAAATTATTTATACATTTAAACAGAAAAAATGTTTTGGGCCCTCCTGGCCCATAGGGTCCTGGACGGTCGTCCTGGCTGCCCTGGACCAGGGCCGGCCCTCACAGGAACCTGGAATACCTAATCCAAACAATGGACATGGAATACCTACAAACACGGTCCGAAAGCCTACAACTCCGTCCTGAAGGCCTTACAACAGCAACCCAAAGGTTACATCCCGACCTGAAGACCTCCTGCTCTAGCACTGCACCTGCGCCACATCCGCACCCCGCACCCAGCTGCACTCGCACACATTAATTTTCCACAAAGAACTTAATATGTCACCTCCGATGCTCGAACTAGCAACCTGATGCGATATCATATCTGTTAGCACAAACTGTTAAAAATATAAACCCTAATCAATTATGTCTGTTTATGACAAAATAAAATAGTAATACTATTCATGCTGGGCGAAGTACAATGTTGAGAATTTGAAATTAAATTCTATGTCATAATTGGAAAGTGCAAACATGCAAACAACAAAATAACAATAAAGCTGCAAATAAAATTGTAAAATATTTTTGCTTCTTGCAGTCAATTGTACATGCTCTATATAACAACATGGTTAATTGCTTAGGGGGTTAGTTAAAATAAATTTAAAAAATACAGCAATAATGTGGTTTTAAAATCACAATTTCCCAAGCGGCTTTTTGTCATCAAAAATTTCTCAAGCTCTTCTAAATACATGTAATTAATCACCCATGTGATGATCATTGTTGGATGAAGCTACAAGATTCAAACAAAGAACAATGTAAACCATAATATTATTACTACCACAAAATTATTGTACCTTCTAGTAAAATATAGTTTAGATGACCCAAAATAATAGGACGACCTACGACTTCATTTTTGTTGTATAGACTTGTTTATGTACAATACTATACTAATATAGAAAATTAAGATCAATCTCAAGGATGGAGTAACAAATTCCCATGTGACCTAATAAGAATTGGGAGCAAATCAGTTGTCCTATATATTCTGTTTTATATTTCTGTTTTCTTCCAATGACATGTGGGCCTCAATCGATTTAAAAAAAGGAGGAGGAAGAGAGAGAGAGAGGAAGAGGGAACAAAAATATAGAACAGAATATTGGACAGCAGATTTGTTCTTATAAGAATTATTCATGTCATAAATGGAAAAGTACTAGTGTGTTTGTGTTGTTCTCACTTTTGACACTCCCATGTCGTGTATTGTGAAAATCAAGGTTTTAACTACCAGTCCAAACCGATACCAGTCGAAACTATACTTAAAGGAAGGCTCTAAAACTTATATAGGAACCCGGTTTTTGAACCATGTTGAAAAAACCTTTCCTTCCCAAAACTCATATGGATTGCAAGGGTCACAAAATTTAATCTCCCCCATAATTCTCTCAACTTGCCTCCTTCCGACCACGATCAAACTAGGGGTGGGCATCGGTTCGGTTCGGTTCGGTTCAAAATCGAACCAAATAAGAAAAATCAAATTCGACCGAAAATCGAATAAGCGAAATCGAACCGAATTAGACCATAACCGAACCAAATTGAACCGAATTAAATCGGTTCGATTTTCGTTTTATTCGATTTTTCTATTTTTCGTTTTATTTGCAGTTTTATTTGTTAATATTAGTAAATAAATATTCCTAGATATATTTAGTATATATATATATATATATATATATATATATATATATATATATATATATATATATATATATATATTATATTTTTTATTCGGTTTTCGGTTTTGGATCGAAACTGAAACCTAAAATCGAAACCGAATAAGAAAATTTAGTATTTTCAAAACCGAAACTGAACTGAATTTTTTTTAAACCGAATCGAATCTCTTATTCGGTTCGGTTCGATTTTTTGTCCAAAACCAAATAATTCTCATCCCTAGACCAAACCACCCAACCTGGATGTGGTCATCATCATCATCCACCAACACAACAAGGAAAAAATAGGCCACAAGCGTGCTTGGGGAGCTTAAATTAACCAAGGATTAACGGCTCAACTCAAGAGCCAACATGAAAAATCGATCAGCCATAAGCGAAACATAGTATCCCAGACGGATCGAATGATCGAAGGGTAAGGAGATCCCTTGCACCCATTCAACATGCAATTTCCATCAAAATGCTTCCACCCTATAATGTTCTAGTTTCAAAATACACAGGACCAGACTACGTGGCAATGGCCAGTTACGTATCAAATGGACTCTAGTTCAACTAGAATACGTATACATTATCCAAGGTCAAGTAATCTAGCTATTTGTCTCTATGATCAACGACTAACTATATCTCAATCCATGATATATGAATCTCAAGAAAGAACGATATGCATCAAAGGTCTGCAGTTCCATAACACATTCTTTCGAATAAGACAAAAGAATAGTACAAACATACAAAAAGTAGGCTATAAGAGCAAATGGTATAACAAGATGAAAAGACATCTGCAATAGATAAATATGATGTGTGATACATGAATAGAAGTACAATGTTCCACTGAGACGAGCGTCATACAATCTACTCAACTAACCTGGAAGAAAACAAGTCCTCAAAAAGAACGTAACAACATACATAACATACATGCTGAATATATATATATATATATAATGGAAATATGACAAGTATTCCATGGTCGTACTAACCTAGGTGATGATGCACATTAGGAGGATAACGTTCGCACGCATGTGCTGTCAGGCTAAACTCTGTAGCTCTGATAAGGATGCTATAATAATTATGAAAACTCTGGAGGCTCCGGTAATTATGAAAACTCTGGAGGCTCCAGTAACTATGAAACTCCATTGCTCCGATATAGATGATGTGGTAACTATGAAACTCTGCAACTCCCATAAGTACGCTGAGGTAACTATAAAAACTCTAGAGACTCTAGTAATCATGGTGAAAGGTGTAGTAGTCCAAACGTCTAGTGACTATCCAACCTGGTCCCAAGGGCATCGTACATGTCGCCTCTACGATACGTCGTATCAGGGTAATTCCACTACCAAAATAGTGCAAAATGGCGACGGAATTATCCGTCACTATTTTTTACTTTTCCGTCTCCAAACCGTAACAGTGACGAAAAAGCGACAAAAAATCTCCATCACTGTCACAATTGTCGCTGTTTATAATTCTTCTAGTCCATTGTTGTAGCGATGACTTAGCGACAAAAATAGCAAGAGATTATGTACGAAAATTAGCGACGGAATTATCCGTCACTATTTTGTACTTTTTCGTCTCTAAATAGCAACAGTGACGAAAAAGCGACGAAAAATCTCCGTCACTGTCACAATTGTCGCTGTCGGACTCCATTTAAGACAAATTTTTTTTTTTTTGGCTCTCTACATTTTGTGACCGGTTCCAACTTTATGTTTATATTTGTTGGCCCATTAAATTCCTAACGGCTAAATTATTAGCCTATTAATACCTATTAAGGACTATTTAATCTGTTCGTTGTTGGATTGGAGGTCTATATATTGTAGTTAGACGAAAGTCGGTAGCAAAAAAAATTTATCTATAAGAGGATTCGAGAAGAAGTAAGTACTCAGTAAATAACACTAAAATTTTATTGTTTTATTATTTTGTTTATAGAAAATCAAATAACACGTTACTCATCAATTATATTCTTTTCTTTTTCTTTACAAAAAAAAATTGATATTTGAGCCAGGACATCTTTTCCCGTTCAGCTTATGTTTCAACTCAAACTGTTTGGTCGGTAGAACGTTCTTGCACTCTAACAGTGGTGGTTCTTGCACTCTAACGGTAGGGAAAGAATTCTTGAATATATGTTTAGTTTCCTCCAACTTCTCACCTTCCAATAAAAAATCTAACAATTAGAATCATCGAATTATTTTCAATATTGTTAAATGTCTAAACAATAATAAGATTATCCCTAATATAAGTTTTATTTTATCCGAAGTTTTGTTTCACGAATACTAGTATGGACACAAATATCATGCTCCTTCGGTTCACACAAATTAGATTGGCAAAGCATTTTTTGAATGCTAGATTCTTAGCATCATGCAACTAAAGTGTACACCGATTGATATCACTACAAATCTGGCTAGTTTTCCTTGTGCTAATCCAACTATCTAATTCCAGATCGAAATTTCTTGAGGAAATTTTTATCACTATTATCAACATATTTTATTTATTATTTACAATTTTGTTTTCAAAACTAATCGCAATCATTTACCAGAGGAAAAGATAGAGATAAAACATGAGCACTTTATGTTTAAACTAGCACGAACAAAAAAAAAAAAAAAAACATTGGAAAAAATTAATATGAATTCATTATAAATACGGATGAATTAGGAATAACCAAGAAAAATATCTATCACATTAACCACTAGAATTCTAGTTGTTTAATTATAAGAAGAAGTTAAATAATTAATTATTTTTAAAAAATAATTAATAGAATATTTATTGTTGTATGTATTGAAAAAAAAATTAAATTTTGTTCACAACCTTTATTAGTTTATTAAATTTTATTAAATTAGTAACTTATTTTCTATCTTTATTCCTTACCATTTATCACGCCATTCAAGTTGCCATTTTATTGCTTTTAATGGTTAATTACAATCTTTTAATACTATAGGTTGGGTCATGGCTCTATATGAAGAGCCTTTATTCTTCTCTTTCTATATGATCCATTCGAGATAAAGATCATGTCTCTTTCTCTCCTTCATACCCTCAAAAACTTTGTCTACAGAAATGCTTTCATTTTCGTTCCTCCATCATTTTTATTCTCTGCGGGACAAGCTAAGTTATCGGGTCACCCTCTCGAAACTGTGTGCAGTGACCAGAAGCCGGTAGCACAAAAATTTTATCTCAAGGAGGATTCGAGAAGAAGTCTGCACATAGATCTCGAATAATCTCTTAGGACAGTGCATCGTACACGACTTCTTCAAAGACCGGTAACTCTAACTATTTTGTTTGCAGTAGTTAGAAAATTTTGCGCGTTAAAATTAGAACTATGCTTTATATAAGCTGTCTGATAACAATCAGCGAGTGGGAAAAATGAATTTGAACTGTTGATATATGTATTCAACCATAGAAAGGTTGATATATGTATTCAATCATAGAAAGAAGAATTTGTTATATATTTGATTATATTTTAATTATAATTAGTTATGGATATTTTTTTTTTCAAAAAGCGTCTTGAAAACGGTTAGCTACGTAATATTATTCAATTATAAACAATAATCTCTTGTAACTCATGTGGTTAAGGTAGGAGGTATTCTCACTGTTTGGCTGAGTTTGAATCCTTGTAATGTTATTTATAACATATTTAAATTTTTTCAATAATTTTTTATATAATAATAATTTAAAAAATAAATAATTGATGATATATGTATATACGACTTAGACGGCTCACTTTTGATTCGTTTTGAAGTCTCATGGAAGATGGTAAATGAAGGACAAGCAACTTACAAAGCACCAGACGGAGTGCAAAATAGAATGCTTTGTGTATAGAGAAAATTACTTCGCCCGCGACTGCAAGAACAAAGACAAGTGGGTGAACGCAGTCCAAGGCGAGGAGGCCGAGGATGAAGGACCAATGATGGGGGCTCAGATGGGAGCCCTACACTTGCTCAATGCCTTGAAGAGCAAGTCCGTCTTGACCAAAGCCCTGAATCAAGAACTTATGTACGTGGTCATGAAGATCAACGGCCAGAATACGAGGGCGGTGGTTGACACGGGGGCAACACACAACTTCGTCTCGAACGCGGAGGTCCAGCACTTGGGTCTGGGGCTAGAGAATGACTCAAGCAAGATGAAGGCGGTCAACTCAGCAGCTCGTCTCGTGTAGGGGGTGGCTAAGGGTGTGAAGATAGCGGTGGGAGACTGGACGGGGGTCACTAGTCTCACGGTCGCACCTCTCAACGACTTCAAGATGATCCTAGGGATAGACTTTTTGACTTCAGCAAAAGCAGTTCCAATGACACACTTGGGAGTCGTCGGGATCATAGAGGAGGGCTCACCGTGCTTGGTGAATGTTGCACGAGGCGAGTCTGCGAAGGTGAAAGTTCTCTCTGTCATCCAACTCAAGAAGGGTGTGAAGCACGGAGAGACGACATACCTAGCAGTGCTCAAGACGGAGGAGGCACCCGTGCACGGGGATCTTTCGCCTGAGATCAGCAACGTCCTTATGGAGTTTGGGGATGTGATGCCGCAAGAGCTTTCGAAGAGGCTACCTCCGCGGAGGGAGGTTGACCAGGCCATCGAGTTAAAGCCGGGCAAAAAATCGTCCAGGATAGCCCCATACCACATGGCCTCGCCAGAACTCAAGGAGTTGAAGAAGCAACTGAAGGAGCTACTCGATCCTGGATTCATTAGGCCGTCTAAGGCCCCATTCGGCGCACCAGTGCTGTTTCAGAAGATGAAAGATGGAAGCCTTCATTTGTGCATTGACTAACGTTCACTTAACAAGGTGACCGTCAAAAATAAATACCCTATCCCGTTGGTGGCAGACTGGTTTGATCAGTTGGAAGGTGCGAGGTACTTCTCCAAGCTGGATCTACGCTTGGGATATTATCAGGTGCCGATAGCCGAAGGAGATGAGGCCAAGACCGCATGATTCACGAGGTTTGTTAGCCCACCAAGGCAAGTACATCTTGCTCAATGTGGTGAAGCCATAGATTTTTGGATTTCCATATATATGTTGTTTTAACAAATATGGTTGATAGAAAATATTCTACTTGAGTTACTGATTATATTTAGTTCTTGGAGTTTTAGATTTTGATACATAGATTCTTGTAGATTTGAGTTTCAAGATTAGAATTTTTATGTGTTCTATGAGTTTTCTTGGTTTTGATTTACTAAAACTTAGTGTTTTCGAAAACTAGTTGTTCCTTATGTTAGAGCATTTCATTCCGAGCATTTTGGCTTTTATTTCACTTAATTTGGACTTAAAATAAAGTTTTATGAAGAAAATAATTTTCAAATTTTTGGGTTTTTTTGCTATGGCTGGACTTGCAGTCTGGAGAAGACAAAGTTCTCATGCGGTCAGCGCAATATGCGACCGAGAGTTCCATGCGGCATGATCCTTATACGGCTTGACTCTTTGCCGCATAGCCAACCATCATGTGTCCATCTTGTTGGACGCATGACTGCTGATTTACACAAGTGCCCTTGAACACCTTGTGTATTCACTCGCTGAACGAATGAAAATTTTGCTAAGTCCAAAAGGCACGCCATACGACATCGAACTTATGCGACAAGCAGAGCATGCGGCCACCTTCCCTTGGACGCATGACTCTGAACTTTGGCGCATCCTTGGTGCGTCTTTCTATGGTTTCCTGACACACTTTATGTCACTTCACTGACACGCAATTAATGCACGTCACTTCAGCACTGGTTCCAATGAGTGGACTTTGCCTTGACGCTATACAGCACCGACCCCTATGCGGCACCTGCCTCATGCGACAAGCAGTTCATGCGGCCTGGAGACATGCGGCCAGCGCATCCATGCGGCTAGTTGCTCATGTGCCTGATCGGTGCATGCGGCCTGACCCCTGCGGCAATTCATGCGTGCACTTCTCATGCACGCATGTGATCCTATGCGACCCTAGTAATCTATGTACACGTTCCATGATTTCTTGAGTTTAATTATTTTATTTGAAATATTTCTTTGTTATATGTGGTTGGCCTTGACAATTGCTTATTATTGATCCTAAGGAAGAAATAGACTTAGTAACCAGACTGTGCTAGACCTGGCTATGTGCTAGAACTGACTATGTGCATAGTATGATTAGATATTGTAGTAGGCCATATATCAACCCAAAGTGAACTCAGATTAGTAGATTAACTTATCATTTGTTCGTCGGATAGAGTGAGGGGCGTAGTTCTGCTCGAGAAATAATCAGTAATCCCGACCCTTGTTTGGTTAAAGAATTGTGGATCTGCTCCAGAGTAGTTCACATTTTTCACTTACGTACGGCAGCAAAGTCATTGATTGATAGTCGGTGTACCTGATTTGAGAAGATTATATCTTGACCAAGTGTCCTCATGTGATAAGACTCATATGACCCATTTTTACATGATTGTTTTTTTATGCCCATTGCTTTGTAAAATATTCCATGATTATAATTAAGGTTGTGGCAAAATATGTATTAATTCTTCCATGCATGCATATAGCTTGTATTTATAAATAAGATAACTCCTTTATTTCACTTACCCAAAAAAAAAAAAAAATTGAAAAATCAGATAATTAGGTTGCAACGGAATCAAGGAACTATAACTTCTGAATATGTTAATTTTGGCCAAGGAACTAGCCAGAAAAGATTACAATACATTGTTATTCCACGTCGTATTTTAAGAATCAATCCTAATTCCTTAGGCATAAATCGAAACACTACAAAATTGGTACAAATCCTTCAGTGAGAAACCCTAAATTTCCAATTATGCCTGCATCAACATCTCAAAAGTTGTGTATTCTGTACAACATCAAAACTGATCACATTACAAAATACGGCGTTTAAAATTATAGCTGACTAGAAGATGGGGGAGAACAAAAAAACTAGCTAATTTGTATTGTAATCCTCATAGAAAGCGCGGTGCACCAATTTCTGGAGCATGATTTAACCAAAGTAGCAAGCAAAGGCTCTCTATAACGAAGCCACTCAGTACACAGGTTATGGTTTAATGTAGGTCGAACACAGTAAATTCAAGTCACTTGTATCCAAAAATATATAATCCACCAAAAAGATGAGGCTATAATAAATACATCAACCCACGCGGATGGGAAGACTGCAGTTGTATCAAATTTAACTAAATATGGTAGATGAATATGTATGGTCACATTATGCTCTTGACCAATAAAGGAGAACAATCAGGACCATTTGGCAAACAGATCTCCTATCCACAGAATAGAGAAATCAAATGTCAGCCGATTTTCTCTCTCAAAAAGTTCTTCTCAACTCTGGATCTCACTGTGGTTAGTAAGAATTCCTTCTTCGCCAGTTGCACCATTCTCTACGTCCGTGGAACAAGAGAAACTCCAAACGGAAACACAGTTATCATCACCTGTGAACAGCAAAAATGACTTGTTTATGTAAAACCCCTAGAGATGTATCAAGCAACAGCAACAAAATTTGTCCCCTAATGGTTAAATATGAGCAAGTTGAATGGCATATATTTTCCAAAATGTTAATAATTTACTAATAATTATTTGCTTTCCGATACCAAAAAAACCAATACTCCGATCCAAAACTGCCGATAATGTCGTTGTTCCTGATACACGTAGGAATGATCCGATACCGATACTGCGAACCTTGATATAATCATAACAAATCACCAGTGCTTCTAAAAGCTCAAAAGGTTCACAATGCATGCTCAAGTTACAAACTAACAATGTTCAAAAAATATCCTTAAACCTGCTCTAAATACATTTAGTTTTTTTCACTACAGTATGAAGATATTTTCTAGGATACAAAGTTACCAACAACAATATATGCACTCTTTCTTCAAACTGAACAAAATTATTTGTAGTGAAGACTGATATTTAGTCAAGTAGTTGAAATTATCTATTGTCTCCTATTGTTCCTTATCATATATCCTGTAGATGCACATGGAAAGGACTATTGGGGATGAGATCCTGTATGGAATATATACAGATGGAGAATGTTTGTGGTGGTGGTTTGTGTGTGTGTGTGTGTGTGTGTGTGTGTGTGTGGTGTTGGTAAATATAAACTAATAAACTAAGAAAGATGAATTACTTCCTGTCCAAATTATTTTCATAAAAGTTTCATATATCTTAAGGCATTCTGTCGCTAGCAAATGCAAGACTGAAAGGACCCAACAAGAAGTCTTAGTATACAACGTGTATACAGTTAACAACTCCAACTTAATAGGGCAGTATGAGGCCGGAGTGGACAGGGTATGAAATACCCATGCCCATACCCGTATCAAAAATGAAATTAAAAAATGTATAGTAAATTTTTGGACTTGGTTAACATTTGGTCTTCAATACCACATCGTTTTTCAGGGTTAGATAAATGTCCATACCCTACAGATATTCATCAGGTTGCCTACTGGTCTCTTCCTAATTTTTTAATCTTATCCTCAGTTTCTAACATGCTTATATTTTATGATTAGCCTATGTTATTATTTTGTAGATAAGAAAAAGTATCAAATTAAGTAGTCCACAAATAACTCCATGATCGTGAAATTTTCTCCTAAACTTCCCTTGGCACCTGCTTAAAGAAAAAAAAAACGATAGCTCTCTTTTAATCTTTCTAATAATTTATCAACCATTCTTCCTTTTTCAAGCCTTCTGCCATTTCCATAAACATGGATCAAACTGCAACGAGCAGTAGAGAGATTGCATAATCGTACAGCTCTTGAAGTTCTCCCTCTCTCTCTTTATTCTTGTATTTCCTCCCATCAAGAGACTATCTACACGTGAGCTTTTGACTTGAAATGGTAAAACTCTATTAGAGTTATATTAATCAGCTTACATTTAGATATATTGCCATAATAACCATACCGCAGACACATCAAATATAGATGGAGTACGACCAAGGAATCCCCAAAACCTACCCACTATTGATTCAGCTTATTGGGGACTACAGAATATTTATAACAAACCTAGACGGACCCTGTTAGTATATGGCTATAATTTGGAACTCATACCCTACTTGCAAGAAGTCGGTATACAATCAGGTCCAAATCAGGTCAGGGAAATCTGTCAAAATCACTTGATCAGTGCGAGTTCATAAAGTAATGCAGGCATAGCTAGAATCAATTCATAAAGTAATGCAGGCATGACTAGAATCAATCAAGAGGTCAGATATGCATAGAAGCATGGAATATAGGTTTTAAGTCTTCGTGGTGCTTGGCAGCAAAGGCAAGGTTACACACCGCAATTTCATTACGTACTCAATCCAGAACCTTGTAAG
This sequence comes from Iris macrosiphon, assembly GCA_036927795.1. Lineage (NCBI taxonomy): Eukaryota > Viridiplantae > Streptophyta > Magnoliopsida > Asparagales > Iridaceae > Iris > Iris macrosiphon. Next base: position 169,758,089 of record JAYESA010000013.1, on the reverse strand, counting down.
GTTAATCAGATTATCCACCAATTAATTGTGTGCTGTGTAACCTTTCTTTGCATAAAAAACAATAAGTTCACATAAAAAAGGAGAGAAAAGCTGCAAAAACAAATAAATGTGACAAAGAGCAATCAACATACAAACAACAAGAACAATAGAATGTAAATTCGTTAGTTTGAAAGCCATTTAAAGAGCAATACAATAACAAACAACAACAGCAACAAAGCTGGCTGTTTGAGACCTCTTCTTCCACTCGGCTCTGTTAAGGGCCTTGTACTTTGTAACGCTAACAAAACCCATTTCTTTCTTTAAAACCTCAAACCATGTTTAGGCCTACCTCTAGTCTTCCACTAACCACTATATTATCACTCCACCTTAGGGCATGTTTGGCAAATGTAAAGTTTATTATGAAACTTGTAGGGCCCACCACTAAAGTGGAAAATAGTCTCGATCCAAATGGATGGATAGTCGTGGAAACTCATGGAGCAATTATGACCCAATTGTTTATTATTTATTTTACTTTTTCAAAATCAAACACCCACCATTAACCCTATATATAATTATTTTTTAATATTACATATCATTAATGACAAATTTTCAAGTTTCTACTCACTAGCAAACAAACAACGTTTTTAATTGGAAACTCACTTTTCTTAAGTTTCTTATGGTCTCTAGAAACCAAAAGAAACTTAGTTTCTAAGTTTCAAAATGTTTCCATTAGCCAATCAGACCCTTACAGATATTGGCCTGCGTTGGATATGTCCAATCCACCTAAGACAATTTATCTCACCTTGTCCTTAAATTGGTGTCACCTCTAACTTGCCACATATACACTATTTTTCATCTATCCTTTAATATATTGTCACTCATTAATCTTCGCATTCTCACTTAAAGAGCAATAGAAACATAAATCCAACAGTAGAACAACAAGGGAGAAAAAAAACAAAGAAAAAAGACAATAAGCTGAAGAGGAAGATAGCAAACACCAAGATAAGTTAAGGCCAAGGAATAAGGATTTAGGCATAGTTTGAACTATCTGCCGAGGTAGTATCGATACAATACTGGCCTCTACCAAAACTAGCAGATACCGACATTGGGTTCTCTATACTAATTCAATAAATAAATAAAAATAAGTGAAAATGAGAGAAGTATGGGGGGGAAACATCAACACAATGATTTTGTCATGCCGAAGATTGACATGTTCTAATTTCTTATCGACACCGTCTATTCATTGTCTTATTGATACATGGTAGACATGGTAGTTTGTTGAAGCTGCATATCTATAAATTAACAACATTTATCCATCTTTACCCCACACAAAATTATCTATGCGGGCATATTTTATCTAAAAGCAAATAAATATACTAAATAAAGAAGAGTATCTATTGCGGGTGAACGATTCATCAATGTTGAATATTATTACATACAAAGCTAACGAAAAACACAAATAATACATAGAAGTATGTCTACGACATCAAATAGTTTCTAGTTTTTAATAACATTTATCTTTTGGCTTTCTAAAACAAAGAACCCCGAAACTTCGACTAAAACCACCGAAATTGTCGACACTGATACTCATTAGAACGGTCCAAACCGATTCCGATACAATGAACTTTGGGTTTAGGTACTAGCAAGGTAGTCAAAGGCGCAAGGCGCACTCAAGGCGCAAAGGGTCCAAATCGCCCGAGGCGCAAGGCGCACTTAAGGCGCGCGCCCGAGCGACACGAGGCGCAAAATATATATATATATATATATATATATATATATATATATATTCACATCGGATTTCTACATTGATAAACATGTGTGCTTCAAATTCTCCCATGTCTAGGTTGCAATCACTTTGAATTGAGTGAGTGAGAGAGAAAACAATAAAAAAAAGTACATCAGTTCAAAAAACAGTCTAAAAACAGTACAACAGTTAAAAAAATAGTCTAAACATGTTATTTTTTCACAAGATTTTCAAGGCGCGCCTTAGCTATTCCAAGGAGCTCGAAAAAGGCGCACCTAGGCGCGCCTTAGGTGCGCCTTAAGAATTGTGCCTCGCCTGGAGTGTCCTGAGGCGCTGCCCCTGCGCCTAGGAGCAAGGCGCGCCTTAGGCGCGCCTTTGACTATACTGGATACTAGCTATATTGCACAAACACAGACATGGATACGAATAAGGACACAATACAAATACAAGTTATGAGCATTTTCAGATAGGTAAAATGGATATGGATAATGATGTTGTCACCTATATTGCACTAATATGGATAATGATATTTTTCATTTGAACAATTTGTCTTATATCATATAATCATATTGACTTATGTGTGATGTCATTGTTTTAAAACTTAATGTTATGTCTCATAGATTTTTTTGTGATCTTGTTAAGTTACTTTGTTGTTTGCTTTTAGTAATTGGTATTGTTTCGACTCATTTCTATAGTTTATTGTCTAAAACTCAAGTTTGATGAGTTTTTAGGGATATAGGACAGACTTGGATAACCTAACATGAGCTACAAAAGTGACAAAAGTTGTTACAAAAAGGAAATTTGAGAAGTTGCCCAAAGTGGCGCTTTTCTTCTTTGGACGAGGCTAGACGTTTCCAGGTGAGCGTGGGGCTAGGCGCTCCCAGGCGAGGCAGCTCACCTTGGAGTGCCTAGAGCTTTTTAAAACACTCCTCACTTCATCACCATACAACAAGTTTCAAAGAAGTACTTCCAAAATAACAGTTACATAACAAAGAATAGCCTGTAAAAGACCCATGACAAAGAAGACACTAAAATTCGACCTTAAACCACACTTCTTAAAGACTTAGAAGAAATTCCGGAGGCCCTCTTTATCCTAATAAAACAAGCTAGACAACTTTCATGACATCAAATGACACTAATGGGTGTTCTTGCACAGAAGTAACACCATACTGCCATATTGCAATAATTCTCTATGTAGCAGCTCAAACCAGAGTACGATTGGAAGAAATGGTTATTGGTGTACAAAAGACCTAACTTGAAAAAATAAACATACTGAAAAGGAAGATGGAAATCAATTGAACATGTAACAGTCTACAATAACATACACGTGTAAGAGTTTTTACCACTCAAACACAAATTCTCCTCATTATTCTCAGGCATGCTGAATCTGCGGTTCCCAGAGGATGATGCAGCCAAAGGCAAATTTGGATTGAAAGAAAAGCCATTGACAGTATCTAAAAAGAACAGAGTCAGATACAGGATGAAGGCAAGTATGAAGAGACCCTAGGAAGATATGGCTTGGTAGTTCCGACAAAATGTAAAAGAAAAAGGAAACCATACCGGAGGCAGCTTGAAACCCTGTTACCCACGTCCCAGTTTGCAGGTCATATATGTGAACAAGGCCATCCTGTTATCATACAAGTGCTAGAATGAGCTACTAGTTTCCTTGCAACACTAAGCACAGCTAATAAATTATGATCAGTACCTCTCCTCCTGTTCCAAGATGCCTACCACAAGGCTCAATGTCAAAAGATATCCGCTGATTTGTAGACTCTGTTGATCTGTACAACCTGATTAAGGCATCCAAAAGAAGTCAATAATGAAGCTGTTACAACAAAAGCAGTTTGTCACGTCAATCTTATTGGTTTTAATTAAAAGCACGGAGAGATCATTTCTGTAACAAAAGCAGAGTCAACAATGAAGCTGTTTTTCATCAAAAGGAGCTTCACTCTTGTCGCTTTTAATTAATCTGTTTAACCTATTAATTTACAGTGAAGTTAGTAAAGTGAATGTTTCTAGGTGATCAGATAGTAAAGAGCCGAATGGTTTTGTTCCTTGCAAAGTGATGTCGACTATCATCAATTCCCGTATATGCACCACAACAAAACCCAACCTGTTTTTTGCTTCAACCATTTATGTTAAACTCAAAACCCAACCCATTTAACCCGTTAATTCCAAGGGCTCTATATATGCAGTTATAACATATTAATATGGTCAGTTGGTTGGCATAATGGTCAAAAAAATTCATGCCACTAATTCAAGTCTAACTACCTTAACTTTTGTTCAAATCTATAAGTTGTTAACCAAATATAATTAAAATGGTTAACAGTTATTATGGGGTCTATTGGTCACTCAGCCCAACTGCTTGAACCTGAACTCAACCCACTTAATAACGAGATTAAGTGGGTTAACCTAGTATTTACCCAAAGCAGTATAAGCCTAATCCAATCCAGTAAAAAGTTTCTTTAGAATCGAAAATTGACACCCTTGATAAAATTGCCAAATATTCCATTAGATAGGGTGTGATTTATGTTATTTAGGATAATACATCCAAATTATTTTTAGCAATGCTTCATATGTGACAGACATATTTAAGGTATATGATATGGATGTTCTATATCTACACATAATTGATATGTAAATCCCAAATCCCTATCATGCATGATATCCGGTGTTTAGAATTTTGTGCATTTTATGGGTAGATATGATATTGGCATGTGTCCATTCTGCCCACCATCCATTTCACTCTATAGCCCCTAGCATCGCCTCTCGAGATGCTATAAAAATGAGGTAGACCATAGTCCATTTAAACCTTTATTTCTAAAATCATATAGCAAAAATATTTACATTGGAAAAGAGACACTAGACCTACTTTCCAGATTTTATAATAGCATCTACTAAATAGAAAGCTTAGATAATATAGAACCACCAAATGTTTGGTATTACTTTGAAGACAAATAAAACAAAAAATCACTTCTATGTTTGTAAGAAAAGAAAGCATAAACAAACTTACTTGTAAATGATGCCAGCAGTATTACGAATATCCCAGCACAATATGTATGGGTCCTAGGAGCAATATAATAATAATAATAATTGGAGTCAGTTTTCACATTCCGTGTAATACTTTTTAGACTGCATTACTAGATGCTGTTAAGTGAAATGAGAGATTAGTCAAATGACCCTTGACAAGGAGCACCATTTGTCTTCAATGTTGTACAGAGGGCATTAAACATGTAGAGGTTCTTGGAATGTAAAATAAACCTATATGAAGTAATGATATGACTCAGTTTTATGAAAAAGATAGCTGTCGATGAAAATGGTGAGGTAAATTTGAAACATCTAAATGAAGTTAAAGCCTGTTTATATGCTCATAAGTCTAAATCTAAACAGGAATAGTTCAAACATATAACTTATTCTTCATCGTCCTAATTGGAAGTAAATTTCATTTAATTATAGTACTCTGGGAGAGATCAGCTGAAAATAAAATCGCAACCTAAATAACAAGGACAATGGCATGGTTAAAGTATTTCATCAAGTTAGTCATGCTAATATCGTATTCATACCTGCAGAAGAAAGACAAAGACAAAGCGAATTCCTCTACCAACAGTCGAGAGGTCACACTTTTTTGTTCGTCACTCCAGTACTTTCAATTTCTATGTGAATCGCAATGTATAATCATTCACTAAAACTTATCATATACGAGATAAAAAAAAAACATACACCATATATTTTTAGTTTTAAGTTTTTATTAGCTAAATTGTACTACCTAATCAGCTCATGCCTCAATATTTGCTTACTTCCAGACTGATTTTTGTTCAAGTATCTTTAGTAACTACTGTTTCTATTGGCAAAAAACTTACTTGAATCACAATCCTATCGTCTTATTATGTTGTCACTTTTTAGATCCATGTATCATGAATTTCTTGAATTGAGAGAACCAAATAATTAAACCCAATTGTCACGCACCATATTTTGTGGCCCCACCAAGATCCGGGAAGCTTCCAGAATTCTGCACATGGAGGAATAGAATTCAGCACATGGCAGAATACACTTTCCATTCTAGAGGCTTCATTTTTAGTTATTTGACAATAATAATGATGCAAGGAATATTCTTAAGATATAGAATAATTCCTAGCATATTTTCGAGAATAATCCTTGGAATATTTCCATTCCAGAATGTTCATGTAAGCCCTTGAGGCAATATTTTGCTCCTCACCACTGAAAACTTTTAAGCTTTTTCAATATCAATAAAGAAGTCTTCAAGTTTTCATCTTGCTCCACTGTTCTCTATTTTCCTTAGCGAGCTAGCTAAGTTCGTGGTCGGGAAGACTTGCACGAGTCTTCGAGGAGGAAGTTTGTGCGCCGCACGAGTCGAAGTGAAGAAAAAATCACCAAGTCCGTGACAAGTGGTATCAAAACGAAGGTCGATCGTAGCCATATCGACATCCGAGATCAGCGCCGACCAGCGTCCTGCATTGCCCAAGAAGACGAACAGGAGAGAAAAGGAGCCAACATTGGAGCCGGCCCTTGGCGATTTGACGTCCCGCCTGGAACTCTTGGAGAAGGGCGTGATGGGTGTGGAGATGCAAGTAGAGCAGAACCATACGGCTTACGAAGAGTTATCTCATGGGTTGGAGAGCGATGTCGCCAACGCCATGACGTTCCGAGAGCAACTTCGCGAGCTCGCGAGATGCAGGCTGGGTTCGAGGAGGAACGCCAGGCTATGAAGGCGGAGATTGTTGAACTACGCGAAGAACTCAGGACTAAAGCTGCTATTCTTGAGAAAGCTATCGCCAATGGTGGGTCTTCGAGTATGGAGGCGGCACCAAAGGTGAAGTATCTGAAGCCAAAATCCATCAGCGGTGCTCGGGATGCAAAAGAAGTAGACAACTTCATATGGAACATCGAGCGATACCTTAAAGCGATTCGCGTCGAAGACGAAGCCGATAAGGTAAACACCGCGTCCCTTTATTTCACTGACGATGCTATGTTGTGATGGCATCGTAGGTGCCTTGAAAAATAGAAGGGTTTGTGCTCAATCGAGACTTGGGAAGATCTCAAGAAGGAGATCAAGTCTTAATTCTACCCGGAGAATGTTGAGTTCGTGGCTAGGAAGAGCTTGCGTCAACTCAAGCACACCGGGTCGATCAAAGATTATGTGACGGAGTTCACTCGTCTTATGCTTGCCATAACCAACATGAGCGAAGACGACCGCCTATTCTTCTTCCTTGACGGTCTGCAACCATGGGCGGCGCAAGAGTTGCAGAGGCAGCATGTCCAAGATCTGAACACGGATGTCTCCGCGGCTGAGAAGCTAATGGAGTATCGGCGGAGCGATACGTCCAAGCCCAAGCCAAAGGCCACCACCAAGGGCAATGATGGGGAGAGAAGAAAGGCAACGGAAAGGAGGCCCCGTCGAAGGACAAGCACGAAGCCCCAGACGGAGCGCAAGATTGAATGCTTCGTGTGCGGAGGAAACCACTTTGCCCGCAACTGCAAGAACAAATGCAAGCGGGTGAACGCGGTCCAAGGCGAGGAAGCCGAGGATGAAGGACCAATGATGGAGGCTCAGATGGGAGCCCTACGCTTGCTCAATGCCTTGAAGAGCAAGCCCGTCTTGACCAAAGCCCCGAAACGAGAACTTATGTATGTGGACGTGAAGATCAATGGCCAGAGTACGAGCGATGGTTGACACGAGGGCAACACACAACTTCGTCTCGGATGCGGAGGTCCAGCGCTTGGATCTAGTGCTAGAGAAGGACTCAAGCAAGATTAAGGCGGTTAACTCAGCGGCTCGTCCCGTGCAGGGGGTGGCCAAGGGTGTGAAGATAGAGGTGGGAGACTGGACGGGAGTCACCAGTCTCACGGCCGCACCTCTCGACGACTTCAAGATGATCCTAGGAATGGACTTCCTGACTTCGGCAAAAGAAGTTCCAATGTCACACTTAGGAGTCGTCGGGATCATGGAGGAGGGCTCGTCGTGCATGGTGAATGTTGCACGAGGCGAGTCCGCGAAGGTGAAAGCTCTCTCCGCCATCCAACTCAAGAAGGGTGTGAAGCACGGAGAGACGACATACATAGCGGTGCTCAAGACGGAGGAAGCACCCGTGCATGGGGATCTTCTGTCTGAGATCAGCAACGTCCTCATGGAGTTTGGGGATGTCATGCCGCAAGATCTTCCGAAGAGGCTACCTTCGCGGAGGAAAGTGGACTACGCCATCGAGTTAGAACAGGGCACGAAGCTGCCCGCGATGGTCCCATACCGCATGACCCCGCCAAAGCTCGAGGAGTTGAAGAAGCAACTAAAGGAGCTGCTCGATGCTGGATTCATTAGGTCGTCTAAGGCCACGTTCGACGCACAAGTGCTGTTTCAGAAGAAGAATGATGGAAGCCTTCGTTTGTGCATTGACTATCGTGCACTTAATAAGGTGACCGTCGAAAACAAATATCATATCCCGTTGATGGCAGACTTGTTCGATCAGTTGGGAGGTGCGAGGTACTTCTCCAAGCTGGATCTACGCTCGGGATATTATCAGGTGCGGATAGCCAAAGGAGATGAGGACAAGACCGCATGCGTCACGAGGTATGGAGCCTATGAAATTTTAGTTATCTTTTGGTCTAACAAATGCTCCTGCGACGTTTTGCACTTTCATAAACAAGCTCTTACACCCCTTTCTCGACCGGTTCGTCGTGGTGTATCTCGACGATATCGTCGTGTACTCAAACACGATGGAGGAGCACATCAAACACTTGAAGGCGGTTTTGCAGATGCTAAGGGAGAACCAACTCTTCGTCAAGCGGGAGAAATGTTCATTTGCCCAAGAAGAGGTCGTTCTTGGGGCATTGGATCGGACGTGGCAAGATATGGATGGACGAGACGAAGGTTCAGACCATACGGGAGTGGGAGACTCCCACCAGGCCGACGGAGCTACGATCGTTCTTAGGCCTGGCAAACTACTATCGGCGGTTCATCCGAGGATACTCAGCCATAGCCTCACCACTCACAGACCTGTTGCGGAAGGATCGTGCATGGAGCTGGACGTCCAAATACGAGGAGGCATTTGATGCACTGAATAAGGCAGTAACGGAGGAACCGGTCTTATCATTACCGGACTACTCCAAGCCGTTCGAGGTACATACTGACGTGTCCGACTTCGCCATTGGAGGGGTATTGGTGCAAGAAGGGCACCCCATCGCATTCGAGAGCCGCAAGTTGAATAACACAGAGCGGCGCTATACGGTGCAAGAGGAGATGACAACGCTAGTGCATTGCTTGCGGACGTGGCGTCACTATCTCCTTGGCACCAAGTTCGTGGTGATGACAGACAATGTCGCCACGAGCTACTTCCAGACGCAGAAGTTTTCCAAGCAAGAGAGATGGCAAGACTTCTTGGCCGAGTTTGACATGGAGCTGCGATACAAGCCGGGCAAGGAGAACCATGTGGCCGATGCACTCAGCAGGAAGGCCGAGCTAGCAACGGTGTGCTTGCTCAAGGGTGACTTACTTGAGCGTATCAAGATGGGTATGGCGGAGGACCCATTGGCCCAAGCTTTAGTAAAGCTCGCTCGTGAAAGCAAACATGAAGGTTTTGGTTAAGAGACGGACTTCTCTACACGAAGGGCGACAAGGTGGTCGTTCCTAAATGTGGTGGCTTGCGCAGACAACTACTCAAGGAGTGCCACGATACCAAGTAGGCTGGACATCCGGGTCAGAAGAGGACATTGGCATTGCTGGAGGCCGCCTACTATTGGCCTCGCATGCGCGAAGATGTGGAGGACTACGTGCACACTTGTCTTGTATGCTAGCAAGACAAGGTGGATCACCAGCGACCCGGGGGCCTGCTTGACAGCTTGAGCCTCTCCCCGTGCCGAGTCGACCATGGGAGAGCATATCGATGGACTTCATCTCTGCCTTGCCTAAGGTGGGGACAATTGGGTCCATCCTCGTGGTGGTGGACCGATTCTCCAAGTACGGGACCTTCATAGCTGCACCGACGGATTGCACTGCAGAGGAGGCCGCGCACTAGTTCATTTCCTATGTGGTGAAGTTTTGGGGCATCTCAAAAAGCATCAGCAGCGACCGAGACCCCCGCTTCACGGGAAAGTTTTGGACGGAGGTGTTCAAGATCCTTGGGTCGAACCTACACTTCTCGACCAGTTTTCACCCGTAGTCGGACGGACAGAGCGGGTCAACTCCTTACTCGAGGAGTACTTGCGGCACTTTGTAAGTGCCAACCAGCGTGATTGGGTGCATCACTTGGACATCGCTCAGTTCTGCTACAATCTCCAAAGGAGCGAGTCATCTCACAGTAGTCCGTTCGAGTTGGTAATGGGTCAACAACCGCTCGCCCCGTACACGCTGAGTACGGGGACATCGGGCAAGAGCCCCGCAGCCCACCAGTTTGCCTCGGACTTCAGGGAGAAGGCGGATATTGCCAAAGCATTTCTGGAAAAAGCCGCACACAAGATGAAGAAATGGGCCGCCGCCAAGCGAAGGCATGTTGAGTACAAGGGGACTTGGTGATGGTCAAGCTTCAACTGCAGCAGTTCAAGGTGTTCCGCAAGGTGCACAAGGGACTGATTCGCAAGTATGAAGGCCTTCCCCGTCCTTAAGAAGATAGGCAAAGTTGCCTACAAGCTCGAGCTCCCCGTCAAGCTGAATATCCATCCCGTATTCCATGCAAGTTGCCTCAAGCCTTATCATGCAGACTTGGAGGACCCTCAGCGAGGAGTTTCGAAGCGACCCACGGCGACCATGATTACGTCGTTTGACAAAGAAGTGGACGTCGTGCTTGACTCGAGGACCATTCGCCGACGAGGTGTTTCCCCATATGTGGAGTATCTCATCAAGTGGAAAGGAATGTCCCACGACGAATCCAGCTAGGAACGTGCTGATACGTTGTATCAGTTTGAGGACCAGATCCAAGCGTTCCTCAGCGGACGTGTGTGACAGGGACGTCAACACATTAGGTGGGAAAGAATGCCATGTACCATATTTTGTGGCCCCACCAAGATCCGGAAAGCTTCCAGAATTCTGCAAATGGAGGAATAGAATTCAGCACATGGCAGAATACAATTTCCATTATAGAGACTTCCTTTTTAGTTATTTGGCAATAATAATGATGTAAAAAATATTCTTAAGATATAGCATAATTTCTAGCATATTCCTGAGAATAATCCTTAGAATATTCCCATTCCAGAAGGTTCATGTAAGCCCTTGAGGCAATATAAATAGGGGGGAGACTCCTTTGCTCCTCGCCACTGAAAACTTTTAAGCTTTTCCAATATCAATAAAGAAGTCTTCAAGTTTCCATCTTGCTCCATTGTTCTCTATTTTTCTTAGCGAGCTAGCTAAGTTCGTGGTCGGGAAGGCTTGCACGAGTCTTCGAGTAGGAAGTTCGTGCGCCGCACGGGTCGAAGTGAAGAAAAAATCACTAAGTCCGTGACACAATGCTTCCTCATGTGGCAACCAAATCCTTTCTAATATGCTCAGCTCAAATCCTTTCTAATATGATCAGCTCCTTCCTTCACGCACATTTGGCACACGAAAATTATGATTTATTTTGTGCGTGTTCATTAGAATAAGGAACAAGGTCGTCATGAATCAAGGACAGAAATTGTAACAATTCTAAGTGATTACCTAAAATAGAAACTATTGTCATTGCCATTGCCATCCTCGCCATGCCCCATCAGAACTGGGTCAACGGAGGAACAAGAGTATCATTTAATGTAAATACTGTTGTTATTATTGGTGAAAAAATCAATAACACCATTATTTTCTAATCAATGCCTTAATGGCTGTTTTAATTGTCTGTTTATTAGGTGATATTTATGTCCATTAAATCCTATTAATTTTATTGGTTATAAGGCAATATATATATATATATATATATATATATATAGTACCCGTGATATGAGCCATAGGCTCATATTTCTATATGAGCTAATGCACTTGTGGACCAATAGGAATGAAGTGTACTAGTGCATATGGGTGCACATGGAATATAGGAGTCCATTCCTATTGGCACACATGTGCATGACTCATGTAGAAAGATGAGCCTATGATTCATGTCCCGTTTACCCATATATATATATATATATATATATATATATATATATAGGTCCTGCTAGTTGGGAACGGTGACAAATTCGGTCTCATTCTTCCTCTAAAAACCATGAAAGTTCTCTCCATTACTTTCCTCCATTTTCATTCTCTTCTGGGCAAAAGCTAAATTCGGGTCGTTCTCCCGAAACTGTGTGCGGTGACGGAAAGTCGGTAGGAGGGGTTATCACTAGGAAGAATTTGAGAGATGTATGCACAGAGACCTCGAATAATCTCTTAGGACACTGCTTCGTATACGACTCGTTCTCGTAGACCAATAAAACTAACTTTATTATTTGTTTTGTAGGAAAACAAGTATTATTCTAACAATCTAAGAGAGTAATCGTACAACAATAATATAGTTTTGTTAACAACTTACTGTTAAGAATATTATGAAATAGAAAGACCATATATGTTGAGACATATTGTAATGATATAAACTTATTTGTAATTTTATACTAACAATTCGACCATATATGTCGTTGGACAGTTTGATGTAGTTGTATTGAAAACAAATAATCACCTACTTTTTTATGTTCTCTTTCTTAAGAGTGGGAATCTCTTACTACACTACAAAATGTTCATAGAAAGCATTTTCCCTACTGTTACAAAACTGAAAATAGATAGCAGTAGTTTTCTAGTGAATCTTGCAAGATTACGTCAAAGCTGTGCACATTGAGCCTTAAGCATACAGGAAAAAATCTTTTGGCTTTTTCGGTTGTGCCTCTCAATAATATTTTTTAATTTTGAGACATCATGAAGCCACAACATTGGTACCCAAATTCATGCATAAACATGAGTTACAGCAACATTCATAGGTTATATTTCAATCATGGAATAGTACAACCACCTATGGACACTCATCATATACGTGTCGGACGTGCACATTTTTGTAATTGTTTTACTATAGATACTTTGCGGAAACTTCTTGAGTTCTTCTTTGAGACGTTCTGGTTTAATTGTGCAGTACAAATTTCACATATTTTGAACAAGAGGTGGATAATTTGAACATATCCTGATATAAGGTTACATTATACATGAATTGATCAAGTGACTTAGGCCCTTTTATGCACAGAGTATACAAATGTTTGCCGTGCCTGATAGAATGTATTAATGGCATAATGACAAATATATGCTTAATGACATTCCATTTTTATTAGCAGTATAAAGAATACTAGATAAATTGGGTGTCAACATTCACAACTAGCTTAGCTGTGGTTACTCCTACGCCTCAAGATTAGAATTTAATAAGGAAAACCGATCGGATACAATGTCTCGTTCTCTCTTTCATATTGCCTCATATTTTTTAAGCCTTCTCATTGTTATTGTCATGACTCATCATAGAATGGAAATTTAGAAACTGGAAGTTGAATGGATTTTGTTGATCTTGACTAGTCCTTGGAAAACAATGATTGGGGTGATCTCACACTCCTGCAAGATTGACATACTTCATCAACCTGTTAATTCCTCTTTACTGGTCTAAATACATATACTCTTGTATTGTTAAAACCTTTCTGAAATCAAAGAATATCTTGTATGTTTATAGAATAGTTGTTGATAAGTAAATATTATTGTTAGTGTCTAATAGAAATAAATATAATCTGCATTTCTTGTATTTTCTGTTATGTACAAATGGCCAGCTGAAATATTTGGAGTCTGGGATTCTTATTTTTTACATCAGTCTGGCATAAGATATTTTTTCTTAAAGTTAGTAAGATCTAAATACTCTATTCTCTACTACTATTGCTGAAAACTACGCGTCTAACTTTCATTTATGGTTACATCATTCCTAGTAGAAATTGAAAGCTCAATTGTTTTCACGCTTCATCTTTGCATTTTAAGATATTTGAGTGCTTTCATCTGGTGACCGGTATGCAGTTTGATGTTTTGGTGTGAAATATGAATTTCTTCACATTATAATAACACTTTGAATTCTTTACAACTTTATCATGCACCTGTATCTCACCTTGTCAAATTTTGTTGTGGACGCCTCTTGCCTTGTGTTTTCTTTTTGTATATGTTATGGCTTATGCAACCCAACTTATTTGACTAGTGTATTGAATTTTTTTTAGGATAAACAAAATAGGTCTCATGATGACGATTAGTATAAGATAACAATATCATGAGTTGTTGTACATGTCATCCTTTCCATTAGTGCTGTATATCAATATATCTGAACCACTGAAGTTGTAATAGTTCTACATTTTGTTGCAGACTAGGTATATTATGCAATTAGCATCAAATATTATTGGAGTATATGTATAACTTTACTCTTATCCTTGTTGTTTAATAGGACATTGTTAGAAGTTAGTATATGTATGAGAATCAATGAAATTTTTTCATATGGCCATATCATTTTAAATTGCAGTAGTCATTGTTTCTTAGATCTTTCATTTTGTTTATCTACTTAATCAGTAAGATATTTGATAGAATCACTTGAGCAGTATCATGTTTTAATTTGGAAACATGAATGTGTACAAACAGATGAGTATAGGAGACATGAAATGTAAGAAAAATTAAAATTAAAATGTTTTAAGTTATTTGGAATCCTGGATGGTGCTTAAAAGTCACATTAGATTGTTATAAGCGTGAAAAACTGTGAAGTAGCACTAGCAGCTTGAGGGACGTGAATTTGTACAGAAGCATTTCAACTACCATAGGTACAATAACCTATAACAAGCAAGTTAACTACAGTACTCAAAGCAGCTTCATCAAATCAAATAGAACTCAAACACTAAAATGCACATCCGAAAGGCTTATAGTTAGTCAGGGAGTGGAAAGTTTTGTTATAGATGTTACTTAAAAGAAAAAGGATTCAGTTACCCTTCGTCCTCCAGAATACACATAGTTACCGTCTTTTGAGAACATAACCTGAAAAATGCAATAACCAGTCATATTTTGCTTAAATATGGCATCAAGTTCAATGCAAGTTTCAAGACATCCAGCAAAATAGTATCAAGGACCTGTGTAACGCCACCTTCTTGACCATGCAAAACATATAGAAGTTCCATATTAGCTTCTGCATATATTGCAGTAGTCTGGCTATAAGATCCAACTGCAAGCATCCCATTATGAGTGGGAGAAAACGCAATTGAAGAAGCAATACCTATATGGAGTGGAGGAAGAAAGTTTTGGTATTAGTTCGTGTTTGCATATGAATACTTGGGGAACATATTGTTGCCACTAGACAATTAAAATAATTCATTCATCAGAAACCATTCAAAGAACAAGTAACCACAAAAGAAGGAATCTATACATTGTATTGCCTAATTAGACCAGCGGTACCATGAAACTAAACAAATGAAAGAAATCATGAATAACCACGATAAAAAGATACTTTTCAGATATCTGCACAAGCTGAAGGCAATTCAAGCTAGGTTGTCGAATCAAGATATATATATCGTGTATCAATTTGATTAATTATCATCTCATGTATCGCCATCGTATCATGTACGGTAAGATACATTATCCCATAATAAATTTAATAGAAAATTAATCTAATCCTACATATATGGATAATTGAGCAATAATAAGGAGCACTGTCAACTATG
Organism: Iris macrosiphon; assembly: GCA_036927795.1. Taxonomy (NCBI): domain Eukaryota; kingdom Viridiplantae; phylum Streptophyta; class Magnoliopsida; order Asparagales; family Iridaceae; genus Iris; species Iris macrosiphon. The sequence continues at coordinate 169,742,713 of JAYESA010000013.1, read as the reverse complement.
TTCCACGGATACAGACACGGCACGACACAGGAAGGATACGACACCTATTGTATTGTGTCCTGGTGTATTTTGGAGTATCCGGGTTGTCTCATACGTGTCCGATACGACATGGCTCAGATTTTTGGAGTGTTCGCGCTTCCTAGATTGTCAATGTCAAGCATTAAGTGACAAGTTTATAACAAAGCCGATAATTAAGGGAAAAAGATATATGTAACATTAGCATTACATATGGTTTTGTCAAGTATAACATATTGCATCAATAAGTACTTGAATCTTAACTTTCAATATGTTGATTGTCAAATATTTTTTGTTATATATTCTAATTTATAAACAACGCACCAACTTATAAAGACCCTAGAAAACAGAGATAGAAAACGTCCTCTAAGAAAAAACCAAAAGATAATACAGAAGATTCAATAAATCTAAAAAAGAGAATTATTTTTAAAAAATGCTCCATTATAAAGAAAATCAGCTGCATGAGTTGTTGAAGTCTCCTCAGATGCTAGATGATGTTCACGAAGATGCTAGATGTCGCCGTTGGAGATGCTACAAGTGGATGGATGCAAAAGAAGGAAATGTTTGTCCAAAGGGTTCACTTGGAAGAGGAGGTTGTTTGTAAAAAAAAAAAAGGAGTTTTGAAGGGGTTATATGGGTTTTTTCAAGTTTTAGATTTTAAGCATTGTGTTAGAATAATAATATTAATTTATAAGGGTCCGTTTGGATAGTCTTTCTGAAATTTTGTTCTGAAAACAGTTCTCTGAAAGTAAGTTATAAAGTTGTTTTCTGAATATAGAGATTATGAGTTTGTATTTGGTTATTTTCATGTGGAAATTGGTTTTTAGAAATCAAAGTTGAAAATTCTATTTGGTAAAAAATATTTAGAAAATTATTTTGTTAATAAAATTAATATTTTCAGAAAATAATGTCCCATGTGTCCGGTTGTGTCCGGCTGTGTCCGACTCCACCCAAATTGTGTCCGTGTGAAGGTCGTCGTCACCAACCCCACAACCGCCCACCATCCTCGGCATCTAAAAAAATCTTAACCCTAACGCCACCGTTGCAACTCCCCACCACCGTGCACGGCACTCCACCGCGTCGTCGATGTCGTCGAGTCGAGTCGTTGAATCCTCCGGCATCGTTTTCAACCCTAACGCGTCGTCAAGGTCGTCGAGTCCTCCGTCATCGTGGGGTGGTCGAGTCGAGGTCGTCGTCCACCGTCGAGATATGGCCGCAAAGGCACAACACCCCAATGTCCACCGTCGAGATCTGGCTGCAAAGGCAGTCGTCCTCGAGCACGAGCTCGACCACCGCCGTCGTCGTCCTCGAGCACTCCGCCGTCGTCGTCATCCTCAACGACCCTACCGTCGTCGTCCTCGATAGCTCGAGCTCGACCACCGCCGTCGTCGTCCTCGAGCTCGACCACCGCCGCCGTCGTCGTCGTCGTCCTCAACGACCCCATCGTCGTCGTCCTCGAGCTCGACCACCGGTCGTCCTCCTTGAGATATGAATCGCTAAAACTGGAAGAGGAAGAGAAGAAAGAGGAAGAGGAGAAAAAGTAGAGAGAGAGAGAGTTGAGAGGGGTGGGGGGCCGCAAACAGTGTGAGAATTTGTTTCAGGAAACAAATTTTTCCTTCTCCGGAAAAGCTAAGTTAAAACTGAGGTTTTGGAAAAAAAAAATTGAAAGCAACATTCGGAGATGAGGCAGCCAAACACTATTTTGGTGGGTTGCTGCTTTTAAACTCAGATTGAGTTTAAAAGCAGAACCAAAGAGGCGCTAAACCACTTAAAAGTCTAGTTTCACTTGTTTAAAACTTTAAATTCAATTACCTTGGATATTTCGGTATTGGACGATTCTATATGGAGTGATACGTTGTATATGGAGTGATATTGGACGATTCTATATGGAGTGATACGTTGTATATATATTTGTATCGTGTCTTGCAATATACTTATAACGAAGAATCCAAATTATAGGTATTTGCTTTTTCACTTAAAGCAAAGTGTTTTTGGTACTCAACTGAAGAATGTATGTATATGGCTTAACTCGCAATAGAGAAAGTCATTACTAGCAAATGCATATCATACATCGCTATATACAACTTCAGATGCAATAGACACAAGGTTGTAAAAGGCGCAAGTAAGGCGGGCACCGGACACCTAGCCCGCCATCTAGTTCTAGGTGGGTGATAAAAAATAAACCCAAAAATGCCCATAAAACCCCAAAACATGCGTAGTCGTGTGTGTGTGTGTGTGTGGGGGGGGGGGGGGGGGGGGGGGGCTAGGTGGGGGCATAGGCGGACATCGGGCGAGTACCAGCTGCCTAGACCAATTTTTAGAACAATGAGTAGACACGAATCTCAATGCTTTACAGTGTTGTTCTCGTAACTCGGCTTAATACAGGCACTACATGTGAAAGAAAATTTATATTAAGCAATTCTTCATACCGAATTGACAGATGCAATTAAATACCTGATGGACCATTATTGCCTTTAAGCAAAGAATACTCTTTGTAATCTCGGCCGGGGCGATGTACATCAAACACTCTAAGAGATTTATTATATCCAGCAAAAATCCTACACAAGTAACATAATTTGCATTAGAAGATATTAGATATTAAACTGTTATATTATCTGCCCCTAATGACAAAAAACAAAAAGATAACACATATTTACAGTTTGTAAGTGCATGAATACATAGAATAGATGGAAGACATTTGAAATTCGCGCATTGGCTATATTAAGCCAATTTCTCACAGCAAATTATTGTTGGCTGTCAGGACTTTTCCTAGTTTAAGGAAGAAGATATGGACAGTTGCTCCTAGATAGCATGACCTCAAATTGCATGATCTTATGATAGGACTCACCACCCGACAACTTGCATTCTTTCCACTTGTCTATAGCATGTCATTGGAGAGAGTGGCACAAACTCAGAGAGTTAGCATTAAGTCAACTATCAGTCTTGAAAATTGGTCTCAAATATAGTCGTGTTGCATAGTTGGGAACACTGTTCTAAAAGGCGACCTAGGAGGCCGCCTGGGCTCTAGGCGCCCGGTGCCCGCCTGATGGCCGCCTAGGCGCCTGCCTAGTCCAACTAGACGTACGAGTAGGCATGTTTTGGGTTTTATGAACTTTTTTGCATTTTTCAGTAGGTTTTTTGGATCTTTTTTTAACCGCCTAGATCTAGCGACTAGTGCTTTTCACAACCTTGGTTGGGTAAAGTTAGTAATTAATGATAATAGTTACCTAGAGATAAAATGAACTATTATCTGAATCATTTACGATGAGAACTGGTAGGGGACAACCCAGGCAAATCATGATGCTACGAAGGTAAGACAAACCAGTCATGAAGCACAAGGCGAGAAAAGTAAGATGAATAATCGAAGTGAGGCAACCAAAGGGAGGGCATGAAGCGACCAAAGGGAGGGCGTGAGACGACCGAAGGGAGGGGACTCGAACCCAACAATCCCAAAATCCTAATGGTGACTATATAGTATATATGACATTCTAATTGACGGTAAGTTGAGGGGCATGGTCAACCATTGCATCTGTCTTGTTAGTAATAGTTCCGCATTAATCGATTGAAGGGGATGAGATTTGGTAATGTAAGGATGAGCAAGGTGGCTTGAGGAGCATTGGACAAATATCATACAAATACAATCTTCAGTTCTGAGTCACAGACATTAATCACTCTATTTCTGTTGTGGACATCCAACACCTTTGCAAGAAGAGAGGACAATCCATAATCCGTTTAGTGCCTAGCTGTTCAGTAGCTATATATGTGCACCCAAACAAAAGAAATTCAGTAACAACTTGTAAAGTGGGAATAATCAGACCAATTTTATTGATGTGGAGACTACATATATATAGGAGAGGCTAACTCATCTCTCTATTATTCTACCCGATGTGGAGCTAAAGTCCATTACTAATATAATACTTAACACCCTTCCTCAAGTTGGAGCATATATGTCAATCATGCCCAGCTTGTTACACAGAAATTGAACTCGATGACCCAAAAAAGACTTTGTGAGCATGTCAGCTATCTGATCACCAGTCCTCACGTAATGAAACTTTATTATCCCCTTTTGATACTCATCGCGGACGAAGTGGATGTCAATTTCAATATGCTTCGTCCTTTCATGGAACACAGGATTGGTAACAATATGGATAGCAGACTGGTTATCAAACCACATATATGTTGCTTTAGATCCTGCTTCTGCTTCCAGTTCTTGTAGTAGATACTTCAGATATAGCATCTCTGTTGTGCCATGAACAATAGTTCGATATTCTTCTTCGGAAATTGATCGTGCGATCACACTTTGTTTCTTGCTCTTCCACAATACCAAGTTTCCGCCAATACATACCGAGTAACTAGATGTAGATCGTCTATCCGTCAGACTTGCACCCCAGTCAGCATCGGTAAAGCACTCAACATTTGTATATCCATGATTTTCCATGCAAATTTCTTTTTCAGGATTATGGACTAGATAGCGTATAATTCTGAGAACTGTCTGCCAATATAGAACTCGTGGAGAAGACATAAATCTACTCGCGACACTGACGGCAAAGAAAATATATGGACGAGTCATAACTACCAAGTAGTCGAGTTTTTCAACTACTCGACAATATTGTTCCGGATTAGTCATCAGTACCCCCTCGTCGGAGAGTAACTTTTCTCCTGGGTTCATTGGCGATGTTGCTCCCTTAGCTTGCATCACTCATGCATCATTTAGTATGTCTAGAACATACTTCCTCTGAGACATGACAATGTGCCTCTTCCCCGTACGACTTCAATACTCAAGAAATAGTTCAACGATCCCAAATCCTTGGTCTGAAATTGTTCGTCCAGAAACTTCTTCGGTCCTGCAATGCCCCGACTGTCGTCTCCCGTGATCACAATGTCATCAACATAGACACCAAGTAGTATCATTCCAGCTGATGTCTGTCGGTAGAATACTGAATGATCCTTCTTTGATTGACACATGCCAAACTGAGTGACAACTTGTGTAAATCGACCAAACCATGCACGGAGTAATTGTTTGAGACCATAGAGTACCTTCCTCAGATGACACACTTTACTCTCCCTTGCAACGAACCCGGAAGGTTGCACCATATACACTTCTTCGTCAAGATCCCCGTGGAGAAATACATTCTTGATATCCAGTTGAAGTAATGGCCAGTTATAGAAACAGCTAAGGCCAAGAGAACTCGTACAGAGGCCATCCTGGCAACTGGGGAGAATATCTCAAAATAGTCCTCACCATAGGTCTAAGAATATCCTTTAGCCACCAGACGAGACTTTAGTCGAACAAGAGCGCCATCCGGTTTCACTTTGATCGTTAACACTCATTAGCAACCTACTGCCTGTTTACCAGCGACAGATCGACCAAACCCAAGTTTGGTTTTTCCGAAGTGCTTTCGTCTCCTCTTCCGTAGTTTGAGACTCTCCTCGACAGTATTAGAAATTTGAATCCCATTAATAGTAGTTATCAAAGACTGAGTGTGGCTCGCGAGCCCTTTATAGTTTTCAACATACAAGGGATGATCAGGACAAGCACGACAAGATTGAGCTGGTGGAGCAGGCAGAGACGAATCAGTCGAGCTAGAGGAGAACTCTGGGACCGTGGGCACTATTTGTGACGCTCGTTCGGGCGACGCCGATGCTGACTGAACCGGTGTCTGCGGGTCGTCGAACCGAAATACTGGCTCGGTAGGGAAGGGCACCCTTACAGGGGCTGGTGTGTTTGAACAGGGAACAACAAGAAATCCTCCTCTGGATAAACTTGGGACATTGGACCTGTAGTTTGTGGAAGTGCAGGAAACTCGATTTCAACAAAGGTAACATCCCGAGAGAAAAAATATCTCTTCAAGGTTGGAGAAAAACAACGATACCCTTTCTGATCTTTAGGATACCCAAGAAAAACACATTAGATTGCCTTAGGGTCTAATTTAGAAAGGATTGGTCGGGTATCCCGAACATAGCACAAGCAACCAAAAAAATTGATAGGTAGAAAAAACGGCTCTCGTTCGGGATATAACAGAAAAAAGAAAAAAGCACCATTGAAAACTGACGATGGCATGCGATTAATAAGATAGCAAGCTGTAAGAACCGCATCCGACCAAAACCTTCTGGGAGTACGGGCTTGAAACATAAGAGCACAAGTCATTTCTAAGAGAACGATTATTACGCTCGACCATACCATTCTGTTGTGGTGTGTAAGGATATAAAGTTTGGTGGATGATGTCATATCGAGACAGATGTTAATTGAACTCACGAGACAGATACTCACGACCATTGTCACTGCAGAGACATTTAATCGAAACACCAAATTGTGTTTTGATTTCTGCATAAAAATTACACCAAATTTCAAATAGTTCGGAACGATTTTTTATCAGATAGACAAAAGTGACACGTGAGGTAATCAACAAATGTAACGAAGTACTTGAAACCCATCATCGAGTCAACCGGACATGGCTCCCATATATCAGAATGCACCAACTCGAAAGGAGCATATGCAAATTTATTTTGACTTATCGGATAGGAGACCCGATGATGTTTAGCCAAACTACACGACTCACAATAAAAAGACAGAAATATCTTAAGATGGATACAATTTCTGGAAAGCTTGAATATATGGATGGCCCAAACGACAGTGTAGCTCGAAAGGATCGAGCTACACGCCGGCACAAGCAACATAGGAAGGTACGTCAAACAGGTACAAGCCTCCAGCCACATGTTCCCTACCGACAGTCGTTCCGGTCTTTAGGTCCTGAAAAACACAACCATCAAAAAAAATGTTACCGAGCAGTGCATGTCGTGAGTAATCTGACTAATGGAAAGTAAACTGAACGGGTTGCCAGGTGTATGTAATACGGAATTGAGTGACAGTCCGGAAGAAAGACGAGCACTTTCACGTCCATTGACTGTTAGTGAGCCACCATTGGCAACAGTAATATCGAAAACACGTCCCACCGATATATAATTGCATATCATACCTGCGTCGCCAGTCATGTGAGCTGACACACCAGTCAAATCACCCACTGTTTCGACCTCACCACACATGCAGCGGAGTACCCGATTGTTGATCCAGATGTGGATGCCTCACCACGACGCTGAGCTTGGAACTCAAAAAAATATGTATATGACTGCAGTCATCTAGACAGATCTAACGCCATCATCAGGAGTGTCCGATATAACATTGATGGCAGGAGCTTTAGAACACTGCCACAGAAAATGGCCATGCTGACCACAGTCGAAGCATGTGCATGGTCTTCCTCCATCACAACCGCCATTGCCTCGTCCCCCATCGCGACCAGCAATCCGGCCGCCATATCGTCCACCACGACCACCACGGAATCCAGCACGAACAGCACCAAGTACAGATCAATCAATAGGTGCATCACCCGGAGTGGTCTCAACAACTTTAGCTGCCCGAAGAACACTATAGTGAGCCTCCATCAGAGACGGAACATCAAATCCAGCAATGATCTGAGAGCGAGCAGAGTCCGCATCAGGAAGGAGAGATACAAGAAATGTCATGACATAAAGCTGCTCACGTTGAGCCCTTGCTTCATTAATATCCGTTGTGAGTGGTAAAACACGGTCGATCTCATCAGTCATTAGCCTTAAAGGCCCGGTAATAGTCCTTATGAGATTTGTCTTCCAGATTGGCTCGGTATACACCAAAGACCGAGTCGTAGATACGAGACAAATCGCATTTTCCATCAAACGCCGCCGCCAAGACCTCCCATAATTCTTTCACAGAATTTGTATTCTGAACCATGTCTTACACCGATGGTTTCATTGAATTCATCAACTGTGTAAACAGTCGACTATCATTTGTCTTTCATTGCTCAAATATAGGATCAATCTCTGTTGGGGGGTTGTCAGTCAGATATTTGGACAACTGCATTCCCCGTAGCGTCTTCTCGACCTTCTTTCGCTATGTCGAGTAGCCTTCTGGTCCGTCCAACCATCGATCGACAAGTCGAATCGAGAAAATCGTCATGCCAGTGCATGTTGGTCCCGCCATTGCGTTTCTGACACTAGTGTCTGTAGCACTGCTATCCGCGTCAGTGTCTGTCATCCTTCAGTATTCCGGATTCGACTGTCGGTATTATCTTTCCAACTTGATAATCACATCAACTCTGCCAATGCGCTAGAAGCGTGGCCAGCACCGACATGGGCATAGGAAGCAGAGAGTGAATGTGGATCACACACCTCAGGACAGAGAGGCAACCTAGGTTACTCTCTGTTAGATCCCGATGTGAAGATCAAGGAAGCAAAGAAACAAAGATTCACGCAAGACAAACCACTTATCTGCTCTTTGTTAGATTCCGTAAACCGATGTTGAGAGCTTGAGGTTCCAACAAACAAACCAATGTTTAACCTCTGAGAATCCCAGCATGTTTTTTTTTAAAAGTAGGAAAAGATGGCTAGGGTTTGGAGTAGGCAGCCAGGTTAGGGTTAGGTTTGGGTTAAAGTACATATTGGCGGCCAGGGTTAGGATTAGGATTTTGGAGTAAAGAGGGGGGCGGCTGACAGAGGATAGGAGGGGAGATGGCAGCGGGCAGGGGCATAGATGCGGGGGAGGGGGGGGGGGGCTGGAGCGGGACAGGGAGTCAAAAGGAGGCGGGCGGGTGCAGGGGCAGAGCAGCTGCCGTAGGAGCAGCGGCAGGAGGCAGGGGGGACGCTGGACGCGGAGGCAGGGGGGGTGATGGGGGAGAGAGGGATCTAGGGTTATGGCTTTTATACCATGTAAAGTGGGAATAATCAGATCAATTTTATTGATGTAGAGATTACATATATATAGGAGAGGCTAACCCCTCTCTTTATTATTCTACCCGATGTGGGACTAAAGTCCATTACTAATATAATACTTAACACAGCTCAAAAGTTAATTAGACATACTTATCTCCGGGAGTATTGAAGGAGACTGAAAGAGCGGCTGCTATTTCGTCCATGGCATCGTATGCCCTGTAGGTGCACCGCAACTGCCATCAGCACAAAACCACTCAGCAGCAGAGAAAAGCAATCAGCAACTATTCATCAGTGTTGCAACAATATAGAGTTGGTAAGCACCTGACCGGAAATGGCATCCCACAGATGAATAGGATGGTCCCGTGTTGTGCTTGCAAACACGCATGTGGCAGGATCTGGAGATAGGACAAAGAAAAAGCACAAGATATCAACTCAATTCTCTCAATATTTATCGATGATAATAGGCTAAGTTACAAAAATATAAATTTTACTAATGGATCTGGACAGAGGTGAACCGTAAAAGGTTTGGTACATATTTGGTTCCAATAATGTAGTGCGTATTTGTCCGAATAAAGAAAGTTGGAATATTTTTCTGTAATTTACCCATGATCTAGGTTGCGAGGATTTGGATACAGACATGATAAGGATTCAGAATATGACATGTTTTTAGAAAACTTAGATACGGGTGGGTACAGCATGGATACAATGTATATACAAATGAGAACATATATATTTGATACATTATATTTTAACCATATCTATATTTATGAATGTATCGGATAGTAACTAGGTCCAAAAGGTTCTATAAAGTATTCAGTGCAAAGAAATGTATTTTCTCACATCTCAATTGTTTTTTGCACAACTACGACCATGGCAAATTACTTTCAACCAATGTTCGCAGTATCGGCCGATACAAATACATATCATCAGTATTGTATCATTTTGGCATGTTAGGTCGATATTGAACTGATATCGGCCTATACCGAAATTGGGGATTTCATTCCCGGTCAATTCAGCAAAAGAACAGTATCGACACATGATTCAGTCATGCTGAAGATCAACATGCTACAATCTTATCAAGTATCAACACATAGTAAACATTACCATTTGTCGAAGTTGTATACCTATAAATTCAAAACATTCATCCATCTTAATATTATTCCATTTAGAAGTATCTACTAATGGGGGGTGTTCTGTCCAAAAGCAAGTAAAACAAACAACAATAACATAATTCACAGCTAGGTAAACTATTCAACAATGTTGAATAGTATTCTATTCAAAACTACCATAAAACCAAAAATAATACGTTAGTAAAATCAAGGTAGTCAAAGGAGCAAGACGCACTCGAGTTGCAAATGGTTCAGTCCATATCACTCGTGTCCGAGCGAGATGAGACGCAAAAAAATAGTAATATAAGAAATAAAATCAAATAACATATTAAAATCAACAAAAACATGTTAAAACACAACCAAGTGAACTAGCAGAGCAGTAGTAGCAATACAGTCAACAGAACTAACAAGAATTTATATTCTCCCTACCATGCATTTAGTAAATTTTAGTTTTCCAGTTACATTGTTGCCAAATTTAGCAACCGGGGAAAGGATTACCTTCCTCCCACTTGTACGAGGTAAGGACCATCTTCCTGCCTCCAAGTTTTTATTAAAAAAAGAAGAAAAAAACAAAATGCAGTTTTTTCTTGGTTGTGCCTTGCTGAAAGGCGAGAAAGATGTCTCGTCTAGAGAGAGGCACAGACGACACCTTGCTGCGAGACACGCCTTTGACTACCATAAGTAAAATAAACAATAATATCTTCTACCAGCTTTCAACCATTTACGTACTTTTCTGACGTTTTTTTGTGTGAAATCATGGCAAAAATTTCTTTTTTTATAAACTATATCGGACGGAACTAAGAACACTGGAGTAGAGCCCGAGGGAAACAACAACAACAACCTGACAAGGACATGTAGGGGTACCAGCAGTAGTCGTACACGGTCTCCGCCTCGCTCACGACGGAGCTCGAAGCGTACGAATCAGAAGCGGCGTCGCACTCCCGCTGCTCCTCTCCATACGCGTCCTCCGGTCTGAGAACAAATCAATCAATCAATCAATCAACAAACAAGCACATCAATCGACACAGTGACGAACAAAGGATCGGACGAGACATACAAGTAGAAGAGGCGGAGGGTGTTGTCGTCGGAGCAGGTGAGGAAGCCGGAGCCGTCCGGCGACCACTTGACCCCCTTGAGGAAGTTGTTGCTGATGCTGCTGATGCCGGAGCTAGGGTTAGGGTTTCTGAACTGGTGGAAGAAGTGGTAGAGGCGGCGGGGGGCGCGGTCGAACCGGAAGGAGGGCCACTCGACGGCGGCGCGGGGATCCTCCTCCTCTTCTAGAATATTCTCGAACGTCTCTCCTCCGTCTTCTGCTAGATTCTTCTCGAGCATCACTGCTTCTTCCTCTTGTTCGGCTTCTCCCATTATTTAGGTCAAGAAGGAAGAGTGTAGTTCAGTGCCGCCTAAATGAAATTAACAAACAAAAAAATTCCTTCCGATTCTTTATTTAGGCTATTGATAAAATCACTACCAACTTTATCGGAGCTGCCCAATTTATTTTACACAAAATCTACTGTAGCGAAATAAATTTATATTAAATTCATGCAAACGAAATAAATTTGGATAATTTTGAAATACAGACAGAGTCCGCCAACTGTTGACGGAAAAGAAAAAAAATATGTAGACAAAAGTGGATCCCAGCCAAGCCCAAATTCCGCCAACTTAGCAGAATTTGGTCTTGGTGGGACCCGCGAGTTGGTTTGGGTGGTTGGATTTTGTTTGTTTGGTTTGGTTTGGTTTGTTTGCTTTATTTTATTAGTTCGTTTTAATTAGTTATGTTTTGGTTTTTTTTTATTTAGTTTAGTTTTGAAATTTAATTTAAGAAAATATAAAAAAAATTAGAAATATTTTGTTTTAATTAGTTATGAAAAAAAGACTATTTGATATAAAAAAAAAACTAAACCATTAAAATAAACATAAAATTGGAGGACACAAATAAATACTAGTTTTTATTTTATTTTTTCTTTATTTAAATTTTTTTTCTTATCAAACATTGCAATAGCATTTTTTTTCTTTAAGTAACATTTTTCTTTATAATTTTCTAAATAAACCAAACTTTTTTTTTTTCTAATTTTTCTTTACAATTAATTTATTTTAATTTTATTTCGTTAAAATAAATTTTCTTAAATTTAATTACAAAACAAAACTAAATAAATAAAACTAAAACATAACTAATTAAAATAAACTAATAAAACAAACTAAACCAACAAACCAAACAAAACCACACGTGGGCCCTCACATCCAATTTCTGCCAACAATGTTGGCTGAAATGGGGGGGCCAATTTCAGCCAACAGCGTTGGCGGAAATTGGCGTGTGGGCCCACGGGTTCGATTGGGTGGTTTGGTTTGGTTTTATTTGGTTTGTTTTATTAGTTTTTTTAATTGGTTATATTTTGTTTTGTTTTTTATTTAGTTTCTTCTATTTAGTTTTGTTTTGTATTTTGATTTTTTTTATTTAGTTTAACATCGAAAATAAAATATGTTATCATTGAACCAAAAAAAAAAAAACTACCGTACGAATATTACGTCTGCCGTCGAGCGGATTTCGAACGGCCATAACTATTTGTTTTCAAATCGTTTTTTCTCACACAATAGGTCAATCTGTATGTTTTCGACGAGAGTAACACAATTCGTGTAGAGAGAATTTTTATCCGAAGTATGACGTACATATTACAGGCAAAAATATAAAATATAAAACTTTAAATTATCATAACTTTTGACTGGGAGATCGAAACAAGTCCCAGTTTGTGCCAAAATTACCGTATGCAAAAGTACTTCGGGATAAATAATTTCACCGTTTGACGGACTTCCCAAATTTGTAGAATCGCAAAAAATGATGTTTCGACCTCCAAATTTTACTTTCGGTAAATTTTTTTTTTTTTTTTACAGAATATTTACTGTACCGTTAACGGCAAAAAATTAACGATAGGAATATAATATTAAAAAATATAAACGCTCAACGGACGTTTTGATAGTTTTTTCGTAATTTATACAAATTTTGATGCTCTGGATGCAAATTTTCGAAATAAATATTTCTAAATTTTTCTTTACAATTAATTTATTTTAAATTTTCTTAAATCAAATTTCAAAACTAAACTAAATAAAAAAAACCAAAACATAACTAATTAAAACAAACTAATAAAATAAACCAAACAAACCAAACCAAACCAAACAAACAAAACCCAACCACCCAAACCAACCCACGGGTCCCACCAAGATCAAATTTCGCCAACACTGTTGGCTAAATTTGTGCTTGGGTGGGGTCCACTTTTGCCTACGTGTTTTTTTTTTTTGTTTTCCGCCAACACTATTAGCAGACTGTGTCTATATTTCAAAATTATGCAAACTTGTTTCGTTTACATGAATTTAATATAAATTTATTTTGCTACAGTAAATTTTTTGTTTATTTTATAAATTTTTTGCTAAAAAATTTACTCGCTAGTTCAAAAAATTATTAGAACTGTCATTGAACTGCATACTTTATTTAGAACTATCAAAATTTGACAGTCATATTGGAAGGACTGTCAAAATTTTAACAGTCCTAATAAATATATATTTGGACTGGCCCTGAATAAATTTTTAAGTAAAAAAACTTATTAAAAATTATGCCATATCCGATCAAGTTTGGTAATGCCTTTATCATTAGCCTTTATTTAAAGGCCCAATCCGGTCCAAGCCTTACAAAACACAGTCTTTCTACCTGAGCTAAAGAGAGCCCCAACCTCCCATCAAATCAAAAAGCAACAAAGGCAAAGTTTGGTTTACTAAATCTCAATTTTGGGAACCGGAAGTCATTACTTTTCTGTATTAAGATGTGTTTAAGATGCCTTGGAAAATGAGTAACAAAAGAAAACGATTCTAAAAAAATAGGAAAAATAATAATTCTCCTCGTCACCAGATAAATTCACTTTTCCGTCCCCAATTATTCATCTTTTCTCACAAATTTTTTGATATTTTCAAACATTGAAAAGATAAATTAATAAGAAATATAATTCCAAAGAAAAGAGCAAAAAATTACTTTCATTTCATGTACTTTCCGCGAACCAAAGGAGCTCAAAGAAGGGTTAGAGCATCTCCAACCCTATTATGACTTTGGAAAAAAAATTTTGTTGTCACATGGCAATGACAAAATTTAATTTCAAATTTCTTCTCTACGGTAATTGTCAAGTAAATTGTATATTTTACTTTAGTACTTAATCTTACTTAAAATATACATTTGTCAATATATTTGTGAAAGTACTCATATAAAATACACATTTTTCAATGTGTTATCATGTAAAGTACCCAATGTTAACATAACCCAAATAATTCACATCAATAAGAACGAGAAAAACCAAGAATCTCGCAAACCAATATGCGCCTTTATTTACATTTTTAGTTATCCAAATAATGTCGACAAATCCATGCATACTCTTTCAATATTCTGCACTCCTTTACAAACTTTAGGTTCCGTTTGGTAAGAAAAAAAAGTGAGAGAAAAAAAAATGATGCATTTTCTCTTGTTTAGTATAGGAAGAAAAAACAGAGGAAAGAAAAAGTGAATGTATAGTATAGGAAGAAAAAACAGAGGAAAGAAAAAGTGAAGGAATTAGTTTTTTCTCCTAATCTAAAAAATTCAATCCCCTCAAGAAGTGGAAGAAAAGAAGTGAAAGTTTATTCTAATTTACAATTATACCCTATAAAAATTATATTATTTAAAAATTGTTGGATGAAGTCAAATTGCAAATAAATTTGTTTAGTTGATGATATATTTCATAAAGTCTATATTTTTTTCTTTTTTCTATTTTTTTTTCATATCAAACAAAAAAGAATACATTGTTTTCATTTTTCATCCATTCTACCGAATGCAAAAAGAGTAAATATTATTTTCTTTTCATATGGATGTTACTTTTTTTTTTCTTTCTTTATAACTTTTTCATCATTTCTACCAAAGGAAACCTTGCCTTATAGTACATGGGATGATTTTGTAGAAACCGTTAACATTTAAACATGAAATTATGTAACAATAAACTCTCATTTATGCATACATTTGTCATAACCAACACAATAAACAGACATCTCAACTGTATAACACACTGAATCAAAAAAAAACACAAACAAGAGTAGTTCATCAAACTACAATGAGACATGACCTCATTTATTTGATTCTAGTTCGAAGTAGATGTCGATGCCTTCAGGGAAGTACCTGAAAAGTTCAAGTGCTTCATCAGATTCTGACAAGCAAGTTATACATTTGCTTTATAAATAGTAGAAGCTTCGCAGTATCGATATCAGAATCGATATCGGATCTTTTCTACGATTATCAGGATAGGCGGTATCAGCGGTATTGCAGTTTCGAATCGGAGTATAGAATTTGTTTGGTATCGAAAAACAAATAATTATTAAAATTTTAGATAAACATGTTTTATGTACTTTGGCATAATTTTAAGTATTTCTTGTGTTGTTTCTTAGAATTTTGGAATTAAATGAAATAGTAGTCACCGTTGCAAGTTTTCTTATTTTATATGCTTTTACAACATCCCGACGTCTTTACAACCTTTCTGATTGGTCATTTTCGTTCAATTTGTTTTTCCGAATTGACTGAAAAAGAGACCCTCGATGTCTGTATCGGTATCTATTGGTATCGGATCGGGACATGCCAAATCGTATCTGTATCGGACGTATCAGATCAGTATCGAACTATGCTGTTAACTAAGACGTCATTCTCATATTTTGGCTCTATTCCAAGCAGTTGACAATACATAACAAGAGCCATGCCGACTTGGTTGTTTGTCGATTCCTAGGCTAGGAGAGGTGTTGGTCTATCAGAATATTCTTGGTATATTTGTTGGTATATTAGAATATTATTGGTATATTTGTTGGGATATTAAAATATTCTACATGGAATTTTAATGGGGTAGTAATGTAAGATGAAGGGTCGTAAGGCTATAAATAACCAAGAGATTATAAAAAAAATATATAACAATTACTCCAATATATTCTGCATGATATCAGAGCCCAAACCCTAGCCGTTGCCACACCGCCTGCCACCACCGCTGCTGCGCCTCCACCACCGTTGTCGCGTCGCCCGCCACCACCGCTGCCGCACCGCTCGCACGCCACCACCGCTGCCGCACCGCTCGCCCGCCACCACCATCGCCGCTCGTCCGCCACCACCACCGCGAAGCCACGACTCCCGCGGAGCCTTCTGTCGCGATTTCTGACATCTCCCGCGGGTCATTCCAGACGTTGACATCGAAAGCCTAGATCTAATGGGGGAGAGACATGATCGGGTCTAGGAGAAAACGAAGAGGGCAAACGTGAATCGTAGGACGGGTGTGAGGTGATCGGAGAAGAGGGAGATATATGGAGGAGATCATCAAGAAGTTAGACTCTGCAGAGGTCACAACGTTGATGAATCTGATAAAACTGTCGGCTGGTGAGAGCGCGACACAAACATTGGTGAAGTTGGAGCTCCATCCATCGATCTGAAGCTTGATGGACCGGCCACCTGTAACGACCCATTCCGCTCAAGCGGACTGTCGATTCAAACGACAAAAGTGCAATGACCCGACCCGCTTTGCTCAGTGAGAGTACTCGTTTGAGGCAAAAGATTTCCCGACTTGGCCCTTCAGGAGTTTCAGCTTAGGCTTGCAGAGGCTCGCTCGGAGTATCGCTCGACCGAGGCGAATCATCGCTAAGGTGGGTGGCTACGATAAACTTGTCTTTGCTTAGCCAACACACTTAAAATATGGATGATACATACTAGTCGCTAGGTGAATCACCCCCTGCATGCTAATAAGAATACAATGTACCTAACTAAGGGAATAATCCCAACTTGTATTGCTTATGTTAGAACATGAAAATAAAACTTTGCTTATAATTGGACCCTTGCATTCTACCTTTGCCTTGTGCAACTAGACCCGCTATGCCTCGAGTAGAACGATATATATATGCTCTTCGTAGTGCACTGTTCACTTGTTTACACTGCACGTCCCTAGATCATGTCGCTTGGTATGTCCCTTACGGTTTCACCCCTCGCCTTACCTTGGACCCGTACCAAACGTAAATGCTTATGTTCGATATAAATGCATGCTTGCCTGCTTATATGTTAACTTGTAATATTGCCTTGATCCAGTACTTGCCACAATGAAACTTATGCCACAATCGACTAACACTATCGCGTATCGTGCATGCATCTTGTTAGCCAGAAGACTATCTGTCACGTCCCAGTTCCAAAAATACACGGGACCAGGCCACGTGGCAATAGCCAGCTGTCACGTCTCCGAGGATATCCCAATTTAATGGATCCTAACGAAGAGTGCTACGCTGTCCTAGAATACTAACATGTCCAATATCAATCAACAACAAGTAATCTAATCTCATCCATAAATCAATCAGCAAGAAGTACTAAAATAAATGCTGGAAGATAAACGACAGTCTCAAATATCATAGTACAACCAAGAATGTCTGGTGGGAACAAACCTACTACTATGACGAATAAAAGTTCTGAAATGATAGATAAAAATAATGACTAGGGCATCTGCTGACTAAATAATGATGCTCCCAATCCTAAGCAGAAGGCCTACCAACTGATCATGGAAACTCTAACGGTAGCACCTCTAGCTCCTCCGCAGTAGCGTACCTCGTCTCCTGTCCTGGGCCGTACACTGTGGGTAATATGCCTCGTCCAAATCTGGAAAGGTATTAGGTCCTCAGAGGGACGTAACAAGATACATAGAAGCATGCTATATATAAATACTGAATAAAATAAATACAATAAAGTGTGTGCTAACCATCTAAGTGAATGCAATGTGAGGACAACATTGGTACGTATAGGTAGGCATAGACATATAACGTCCACACTCCGAGGAGAGTGGCATATGCATAATGTATCGTCCATATTGCTCTGAAGAACATGGCATCTGAATAATATATCGTCCATACCGCTCCGAAGAACGTGGCATCTGAATAGTATATCGTCCATATCGCTCCGAAGAACGTGGCATCTGAATAATGGACGTTATTGGATCCGTGGCTCCTCTGGATACTACGAATTCCAATGTGTGTATCCCATACGCCTACTAGTTGTCCTCCTCGCCCAATGTAGATACACAAGTCGAATAGTCGACGTGCATACCACGTATCTATATGCCAAGTCTCTACAAATAAAATAATCATGAGTTACGTACTAACCGTGATGCATGTCACATGCACTGATGGCTAGTCGAGTACGCGGACCCGTATCCCAATATGAATTTGTCACAGTGATACGTGTAAGAGTGTCAGGTCTCGAAAAATACCAGAGTATCCTCCCAAGGGGGTGAGTCAGCTAGCAACTAGGTCAAGTACACTACTCATCGACGCATCCGTCGACTACACCCGAGTCAATCTCGGACGCGCACAGTCATATAAAATAAAGCAACAAGACGTCATACAACATATGCATCATTTAATTTAAACAGTAAATATGGCAAGGTATCTTGCCTGGGTCCTCAAGCTGTGAATGCCAAAAGCCTGTTCCTGCAGTGTCTCCGGGCTGGTCCAGTGATCCTAAACATATAATATAATATAGAATTCTAGTATCAGACACTAAAGCAATACATACACAAACTACGACGCTGCTCTTTGGTACTGACGCAAGATAACGACTGATCGACTACAGGGGCGCGTGTGTACGTAACCAAAGTGCACATGTGTCCTATCCTCAGTTACCGCGTCTCCCGCGACAATAAAAACTAAGTTATGGGTCACAAAACAGTTTATGTTTAGTACAATTATGTCCTTATTTCCCATGTTTGAGCATACATGTAGAGGTCCAGGTTTTTTAGGTGAAATACCAGTCTTTATAATCGAGTTCTATCATTAGGGTAAATGCTAATTATTAAATAAATGCTAAATCTTGTTAACATCACACATTCATATATATAGTTTAATGTTAATTAGGTTTGTGTCCAAGACTACGACACTCGACACGACGACTATATATACACAATGATACGAGGAGAGAAGGGAACTAGAGGGCGAGTACCTAGTTGGCTGGACGAGGGTCTCCTCGCTGACTGGTCGTCCTCCGACGAGTGGTGGGGCTCCGGCGTCGGCCGACGAGCAAGGCAGCAGCAGCAGCGGCAGCGACAGTAACTGCAGTAGATGCAACAACGGCAGCAGCGGGCTGGGGATGATGTTGGATGGTAGAGACGGTGATCAGGCGGAGGTAGGCGGGCTGTGGTAGTGGTCCGACGTTGAGGGGTGGTGGTGTTGAGGGGGTCGGGTAGATCGGGTTGGGGTGGTTGTTGATGATGGTGAAGGGGATGGTGATGATGGAGGAGGTCCGGTGGGTGCAGGCGGGCTGTGGTGGTGGTCCGACGTTGAGGGGGCAGTGCAGGCGAGTGAGGTGGCTGTGGGGGTGGTGGCCTGTGGTGGCGGTGGAGTCGTCCGGTCGGGGTAGGGGGAAGGGTGCTCGGGTGAAGGGATGGCTCGGCTAGGGTTTGCTAGGTGGTGAAGAAATTGGTTTTTAGGGTTTTAAGTTAGAGAATATGTGTATTTATATGGGAGGGGATTTACGGGCTGACCTCGGGACTTGGGCCAGCCATGGCTCTTTGGGGTGGGGGCTGGACCACATGAAAGGTGTACACGGGCTTGGTTAGGTCTTGCTTTGGTGAAATTGCCTCTAATTAAATTTAATTAAAACAATGCACCAGTTGTTCTTTTGTCAATTGGAAACACAAGGGGTTAACTTTGGGTAAAACACAAGAGTCATGGGCGTAGTAGGCTCAGAGTAGGTTAATACCCTAATTTGGGTTATACGGAGTTGGGTTGTGGTTGTGCCTCAAATTCAATAGAAATGGGCAATTATGAGAAATTGGTTTTTATTGGCATAATACATAGACCTTTGTAACGAATATTGCGCAGCTCATATGAAGCACAATATTGAGTATCTAAAACCTACACAAGGGTCAGATGGGTTGTCTGGCATGTCTAAGAGATGTGTATTTGATTTGTTTGAGGGTACCTACTAGTATAGTGCTCCAAAACATCGAAGCAATGGTAAGGCGTATTAAGTCACATAATTGTTGCTCATTAATTCTAATTGTATCCAAATTAATCCTAGTCTCTCAATTTAAATTAAATTAGATCCTAAATTGGTCGAGGGGGTTTATAATCTACCCTCCTTAGAGCATTTCGTCATCGAAATTAAAACATACGTATGGCAAGAACTGACTGAAATAAAAATAAACCATTACATACCTATGCCTTCGAAAAGATGGGGGTAACGCTGTCGAATATCCTCCTCACGTTCCCAGGTTGACTCGCTTGGTGCATGATGCCTCCATGCAATACGAACTAGGGGGATAGTCTGACCTCGCAATACCTTCTCACTTCTGTCCAGAATCTCAACAGGTTCCTCTTGGTATGATAAGCTCGGGCCGACTGTGATTTCTGAATGATCAAGCACATGACTCGAATCTGGCATGTACCTCCTTAGCTGAGATACGTGGAAGACGTCATGCACTCCCTCCAAGGTCTGTGGCAAGGGTAATTTATAAGCAACCCCTCCGATGCGTTCTAGCACATCGAATGGTCCGATGTACCTTGGACTCAGCTTTTCTCTGCCTCCAAATTTGATAGTCCCTCGAGTAGGTGAGATTTTTAGGAATACATGATCTCCAACCTGAAACTCTAGGGTCGTCGGTATGCATTTGTCCAATGCTTCTGTCTGTCCTGTGCTGCTCGTAGGTGCCCTTGGATCTTCTTCACCTTCTCCACTGTACGAACAACCAACTCTGGCCCAATAATCTGTCTCTCGCCTATATCACTCCAACATACTGGAGAACGATATTTTCTTCCATACAACGCTTTATAGGGAGCCATCTGGATGCTCACTTGATAGCTGTTATTATAGGAAAATTCAACCAAATGCAAATGGTCCTCCCATGATCCTCCAAAATCAAGCATGCACGCTCTTAACATATCTTCCAATGTCTGGATGGTGCACTCGGACTGGCCATCTGTCTGTAGGTGATACGATGTGCTAAACTTCAGACGGGTACCGAGGCTCTCTTGCATACTCTGCCAAAAGTATGATGTAAACCTTGTATCCCGGTCAGCCACTATACTAACTGGCACTCCATGCAGTCGAACAATCTCTCTCATGTACATATCGACTAAGACCTCTGTAGATTGTCCAACTCTGAAGGGTAAAAAGTGTGCAGACTTGGTGAGTCTATCCACGATTACCCATACTACATTGCGGCCACTAGGACTCCTCGGGAAGCCCGTAACAAATTCCATAGTGATGTGCTCCCATTTCCACTCCGGTATCGGAAGCGGTTGAAGTAACCCTGCAGATCTCTGATGCTCAGCCTTGACTTGCTGACACACCAGGCACTTTGCCACAAAGCGGGCTCTCTCTCTCTCTTCATTCCATGCCACCAGTAGTACTGCCTCAAGTCTCTGTACATCTTCGTGCCTCCTGGATGAATACAGTAGGTTAAACTGTGTGCCTCTAACATCAACTCCTGACAAATTTCTCCATTTGGAACATAGAGACGCTCTCCATATCTCAAAGTTCCGTCTTTATGTATATGCAATCTTGTCTGTATTCCGGCCTCTATCCTTTGTCGAAGCCTCTGAAATCTGGCGTCTGTCGGCAAAGCAGTCTTGATCCTCTCTACTAATGTCGATTATAACTGAAAACTCGACAATTGTCCGTCTACTCCGGGCATAACGACCTCTATACCCATATGCTCTAGATCTCTCAACAGATGTTGTTGAGTAGTCAAGAAGAATGCCATGGGTCTTCTGCTCAAAGCGTCAGCTACTACGTTGGCCTTTCTCGGGTGGTACTGTAGCTCGATCTCAAAGTCTGTCATCACCTCGAGCCAACGTCTCTGTCTCTGGTTAAGGTCCTTCTGGGTGTAGACGTACTTTAAGCTCTTGTGATCAGTGAATATCTCCCCTCTTTCTCCATATAGGTAGTGTCTCCAAAGCTTCAAAGCAAAGATCACTACGACAAGCTCCAAGTCGTGAGTGGGATAGTTCTTCTCATGGGTCCTTAACTGCCTAGAGGCATAGGCTACAACCTTTCCATGCTGCATCAAGACACATCCTAATCCTTTTCCGGATGCATCGCTATAGATTACGAATCCTCCGGGTCCAGAAGGTATGGTCAAGATAGGCGCTGTAGTCAGACGCTTCTTCAGCTCATCGAATGTTGTCTGACACTCCTCTGTCCAAGTGAACTCCTGCTCTTTACGGGTCAAGCGGGTCATCGGTTCTGTGATATTCGCAAAGTTCTCCACGAACCTCCGGTAATATCCGACAAGTCCTAGGAAACTTCTCACCTCTGAGACATTGGTAGGGGTTGGTCATGTCTCTACTGATAAAATCTTTGCTGGATCTACTGAAATACCATCTCCTGAGGACGTATCCAAGGAAAGCGACACGATTTAGGAAAAACTCGTACTTGCTAAGCTTGGAATAAAGTCTCTCTCTTCTCAGTGTCTCCAACACCAGTCTCAAGTGCTTCTCGTGCTCCTCGTGGCTTTTCGAATATACCAAAATGTCGTCGATGAAGACTACCACGAACTGGTCTAAGTATTGGTGGAAGACTCTGTTCATCAAGTTCATAAATACAACAGGTGCATTAGTCAGTCTAAAAGGCATTACTAAGAACTCATAGTAACCATAACGAGTCCTGAATGCTGTCTTTTGAATGTCTTCTCTTCGCACTTTCACTTGATGATAACCCGATCTCAAGTCGATCTTTGTGAACACCACTGCTCCTGTCAACTGGTCGAATAAAGCATCAATCCGCGGCAGGGGATACTTGTTCTTGATAGTCAAAGCATTAAGGGCTCTATAATCAATGTACATACGTATCGTCCCATCTTTCTTAGGTACAAACAACACTGGTGCTCCCTAGGGTGATGCACTAGGACGGATAAATCTCTTGCTCTGCAACTCCTCTAATTATAGCTTCAGCTCATCTAGTTCCTTCTTCGCTAATCGGTATACATTAGAAAATACCGGTGCTGCTCCGGGTACTAGCTCAATAGTGAACTCTACGTCTCTATCTGGCAGTAAGCCTGGCAATTCTTCAGGAAAAATATCCTCGAATTCTGCAACTATTGGTGGGGGTACCATCTCCATAGCCACGTAAGCTCCAGCTATTTGTCCTACTCCTTGTTCGACGGTCCCTCGCATGTACTCGAACTCCGGTTGATCTGGCGGTCTAAAGTGACACTACCCTTCCGACAGTCCAGTACGGCATTATACTGGCTTAACCAGTCTATGCCTAGCACAACATCAAAGTACGGCATGGGCAACACCAAGAATCGCGCTCTCATCTCTCTACCACATACGACTACCGAGCATGTTCTGATAGTGCTAGTAACCGGCACGATACCTCCTCCGGTAAGAATCTTCCAACTCTTAGGTAAGGGGGAAGTAGCTACTCTATGCATTGCTATGAATCTACTAGATATGAAAGATAGTGTAGCTCCAGAATCAAACAATGCAGTTCCTGGTAATGATGCAACTAAAATGGTACCTGTGATAGCTTTCCCTTATATTTTCTCCTCGGTAGGTGCTAATGCAAAGGCATGTCCGTGCCTCTGCCCTCCGGTCTGCTGTCGGGCTCGATCAAACTGTGCCTGCTGTGGGGCCAAGGGTGGTCCCCTCTGAAATCCTCCGGGTGCTGGTGGACGCTGGCCTCCTGGTGGGGGTAGTATTCTCGGAACTGGTGCTGCTGGCCTCTGTCCTGTCTGGGGTGCTGCGTCTCTACGTTGTGGGCAGTCTCGGGCTTGGTGCTGGTTTGCTCCATAAATCATCCATGTCCCCAGTCTCTTCCGACAGTCCTTCTCGAAATGTCCTCTCTTTCCATAGTGGTAGCAAGTCGGAAGCTCTCTTTGTTGGTATGGTGCTGTCCTCTGCTGTGTTTGTGCTCCGGGACGACGGATCGGTCCTCCTGTTCCGGGCTGGGCTCTGGCTGGTGTGGTCATACTGGAACGTCTTGCTCCTCTGTCGATGGCCTCCTAGATCCTCGCCTCTACAAGTACCTCCTCATAAGAAATCCTCGCATGTGTGGTGGTATACTTCTGTAGCTCGAAGGTAAGGCCGTGATGGAATCTCTGGGCCTTCTTTAGATCATTGGGTATCAAGACGGCACTAAATCTGCTAAGATGGCTGAACTCCGCGTCATATGCGTCTACAGTCATATTCCCTTGTTCTAGATGTAGGAACTGAGAGTATAGGGCATTTCTGACTATAGCCGGGAAATACTTCGCGTTGAAGTACTCTAAGAACTGTTCCCAAGTCTGGTCCTTGCCTACACTGCGCTTAATAGAATCCCACCAATGATGGGCGTTGCCTTTTAGTTGGGCCCTCACTGCAGTCATCCAAAAGTCTGGATGCAGTTGTGAAGCCTCTAGTAGCATCTCCGTGTTGGCGACCCAATCGGAGATCTCCTCTACAGTCTCGTTGCTTGAGAAAGTATCTGGTCCCATCTGTCGGAACCATCGTACAGTACCACCTGTTTGAGCTGGTGGAGGTGCTGGTACTAGTGCTGTGACAGGTGTCCTCTCTAGTACTGCCATTAAACTCTGTCTCAACGTCTCAGTCTGATGCCACTGTGCTTGCATCATAGTCTGGAAGAACTGAAGCAACTGTGGCTGTCCATCTGATTGTGGCATCTGGGGTGGATAAGGTAGAGGTGGTGGTAATAGAACTTCTGGCTGCGCGGTAGGTGTCTCCTCAGATGTCGGCCTCTCGGTCTGCGGCATTGGCGTAGCTCCCGAAGTCTGGCCCTCAAAATGCTGCGTGGGGATCGTTTGGGAAGTCTGTCCCTCGGGCTGATGTGTAGGATCGCCCTGAGAAGTCTCGTGCCAATGTATCAGCGGGGCCTGTAGCGGTGGTTGCCCTCCAGGTAGTCCCTGGGGTACCTCCTCTCTTTGGGTGGTATCGGTTGGTACCACAGCACTGGGTGCACCTCGTCCACTACGCAAGTTTATCTTGCTGCAAGAGACATGACTTTATTAAAAAGAGTACCAAATCAAGCAAACAGGATGCAGATATTTAGAAGCAATACGAAGGAAGTTCAAAGACGCAATCAAAGTGGATGAGACCTAGAAATTTTTATCCTATTGTAGGCTCGCTGGGCATGTTACCATACCACAAGCGATAAAGTAGACCTGCATGGGCCACCACTAAAACCATGTCACGCCCCAGTCCCAAAAATACACGGGACCAGGCCACGTGGCAATAGCCAGCTGTCACGTCTCCGAAGATATCCCAATTTAATGGATCCTAACGAAGAGTGCTACGCTGTCCTAGAATACTAACATGTCCAATATCAATCAACAACAGGTAATCTAATCTCATCCACAAATCAATCAGCAAGAAGTACTAAAATAAATGCTGGAAGATAAACGCCAGTCTCAAATATCATCGTACAACCAAGAATGTCTGGTGGGAACAAACCCATTACTATGACGAATACAAATACTGAAATAATAGATAAAAATAATGACTAGGGCATCGACTGACTAGATAATGATGCTCCTAATCATAGGCAGAAGGCCTACCAACTGATCACAGAAACTCTGACGGTAGCACCTCTATCTCCTCCGCAGTAGCGTACCTCATCTCCTGTCCTGGGTCGTATATTGTGGGATAATATGCCTCATCCAAATCTGGAAAGGTACCAGGTCCTCAGAGGGACGTAACAAGATACATAGAAGCATGCCATATATAAATACTGAATAAAATAAATATAATAAATGGTGTGCTAACCATCTAAGTGAATGCAATATGAGGACAACATTGGTACGTATAGGTAGGCATAGGTACATAATGTCCACACTCCGAAGAGAGTGGCATCTGCAAATGTATCATCCATATCACTCCGAAGAATGTGGCATCTGAATAATATATCGTCCATATCGCTCCGAAGAACGTGGCATCTGAATAATATATCGTCCATATCGCTCCGAAGAACGTGGCATCTGAATAATGGAAGTCATTGGATCTGTGGCTCCTCCGGATACTACGAATTCCAATATGTATATCCCATAAGCCTACTAGTTGTCCTCCCCGCCCAATGTAGATACACAAGTCGAATAGTCGACGTATATACCACGTATCTATATGCCAAGTCTCTATAAATAAAATAATCCTGAGTTACGTACTAACCGTGATGCATGTCACACGCACCGATAGCTAGTCGAGTACGTGGACCCGCATTCCAATATGAATTTGTCACAGTGATACGTGTAAGAGTGTCAGGTCTCGGAAAATACCAGAGTATCCTCCCAAGGGGGTGAGTCTGCTAGCAACTAGGTCAAGTACACTACTCATCGACGCATCCGTCGACTGCACCCAAGTCAATCTCGGACGCCCACAATCATATGAAATAAAGCAACAAGACATCATACAATATATGCATCATTTAATTTAAACCGTAAATATGGTAAGGTATCTTACCTGGGTCCTCAAGCTGTGAATGCCAAAAGCCTGTTCCTGCAGTGTCTCCGGGCTAGTCTAGTGACCCTAAACGTATAATATAATATAGAATTCTAGTATCAGACACTAAAGCAATACATACACAAACTACGACACTGCTCTTTGATACTGATGCAAGATAACGGCTGGTCGACTACAGGGGCGCGTGTGTACGTAGCCAAAGTGCACACGTGTCCGGTCCTCAGTTACCGCATCTCTCGCGACAATAAAAACTAAGTTATGGGTCACAAAACTGTTTACGTTTAGTACAATTATGTCCTTATTTCCCATGTTTGAGCATACATGTAGAGGTCCAGGTTTTTTAGGTGAAATACCAGTCTTTATAATAGAGTTCTATCATTAGGGTAAATGCTAATTATTGAATAAATGCTAAATCTTGTTAACATCACACATTCATATATATAGTTTAATGTTAGTTAGGTTTGTGTCCAAGACTACGACACTCGACACGATGACTATATATACACAACGATACGAGGAGAGAAGGGAACTAGAGGGCGAGTACCTAGTTGGCTGGACGAGGGTCTCCTCGCTGACTGGTTATCCTCCGGCGAGTGGTGGGGCTCCGGCGTCGGCCGGCGAGCAAGGCAACAACAGCAGCGACAGTAACTGTAGTAGATGCAGCAACGGCAGCAGCGGGCTGGGGATGATGTCGGGTGGTGGAGACGGTGGTCAGGCGGGGGTAGGCGGGCTGTGATGGTGGTCCGGCGTTGAGGGGTGGTGGTGTTGAGTGGGTCGGGTAGATCGGGTTGGGGTGGTTGTTGATGATGGTGAAGGGGATGGTGATGATGGAGGAGGTCCAGCGGGTGCAGGCGGGCTGTGGTGGTGGTCCGGCTTTGAGGGGGCAGTACAGGCGGGTGAGGTGGTTGTCGGGGTGGCGGCCTGTGGTGGCGGTGGAGTCGTCCGGTCAGGGTAGGGGAAAGGGTGCTCGGGTGAAGGGATGGCTCGGCTAGGATTTGCTAAGTGGTGAAGAAATTGGTTTTTAGGGTTTTAAGTTAGAGAATATGTGTATTTATATGGGAGGGGATTTACGGGCTGACCTCGGGACTTGGGTTGGCCAGGACTCTTTAGGGTGGGGGCTGGTCCACATGAAAGGTGTACACGGGCTTGATTAGGTCTTGCTTTGGTGAAATTGCCTCTAATTAAATTTAATTAAAATAATGCACCAGTTGTTCTTTTGTCAATTGGAAACACAAGGGGTTAACTTTGGGTAAAACACAAGAGTCATGGGCGTAGTAGGCTCAAAGTAGGTTAATACCCTAATTTGGGTTATACGAAGTTGGGTTGTGGTTGTGCCTCAAATTCAATGGAAATGGGCAATTATGAGAAATTGGTTTTTATTGGCATATTACATAGACCTTTGTAACGAATATTGCGCAGCTCATATGAAGCACAATATTGAGTATCTAAAAGCTACACAAGGGTCAGATGGGTAGTCTGGCATGTCTAGGAGATGTGTATTTGATTTGTTTGAGGGTACCTACTAGTGTAGCGCTCCAAACATCGAAGCAATGGTAAGGCATATTAAGTCACATAATTGTTGCTCATTAATTCTAATTATATCCAAATTAATCCTAGTCTCTCAATTTAAATTAAATAAAATCCTAAATTGGTCGAGGGGGTTTACACTATCAAATAGTCCTTCTGTGCAAAATGAACCTGCAAGTATCCGGGACCATTAGGTCGCCAAGGCAGTCCCGAACCAGGGAAATGCATCAAGCAAGTTGGACACAGAATGAGAATCATGTCAAGTTTACATCTACACGAGAATCATGTCAAGTAAATCAGAATCACAGCTCGTGGAGCAATGCTTGTTCAGAACAAAAATCATGGATTGTCTTGTCAAGATGGGAATTTGGAAGACCCTGACTTGCATGTCGCGGACAACTTGTTTAACAAGTGGATCTTCGGATCCAAGTTCCACGGACGATCCCCGGGGCACCGGGGCCGATCCGATCCGAATAGAACGGGGTCCATTATATTAGCGGGTTGGCTTGCAGCACACCTTGTACTTCCATTGCTTTCCATTCTAGTCAATGACCCAGGGTCCATTGTATTGGCGGGATGGCTTGCAACGCACCATGTACTTTTGTTGCTTTCCATTCTCATCAATGACCCGTCCTTTATTGCTATGCCAGCGACCTCATGCTCATATAGATAAGTCATCCTCGCTTAGCGGCAATCCCTGTGCGAGTCATTGCATCGCATCGAGAATATTTGAAACACCTGAATGATCATAACATAATTGTATATATGGAACACTAGAATCTCCTCTGTAACAATTCTGGATAATCCGTATAATCGTGTACCAGAAACATAATCTCGCTCATAATATTTGTGTTTGCATATGCTATTGCCCCTGGATTTATTATATATATACTCGTGCTTGAATTAACTTGGTTTGCCTTGGATAGGAAAGGACAAATAGTAAGTTGGTAAGTCTCACCGTGTTTTCTCTTATACCGCACGCCACACTGCCACACAAGTTAGGCTATTTCATCATTGCCATAAAACTGATCCCAAGACAAGAGTAGAAAGATAACTAAATAGATGGTGCACGGAACCTATATAACGTGTTTGGATTTGTCGAGCGGGCGAGTAGCCTCCCCACCAGTGCATTCATGTACTGATAATCCACCAGATTACTTGTAGGGTACGGGAGAACCTCGTTCGGTACGGATGCCTCTTTCGTACATGCTAAGGCGTGGAGTTCACTCTAGAGCCTTGGAGCGTTGCGTCCAGAACTGAAGCACATATACAGGACATAATATTGGAACATCGCCTATGTATTATTCCATAAATGTAGCCACTTGGAACACTATTACTATTTCAGAGAGAGAGAGAGGCTTGAGCGACTTGTAATCTTGGCCTAGCGCCGCCTGTAACACTTGTTCAATATCAATAAAGAGTTTGTTTTACTTCTATACTTGTGTTATTCATTGCTTCTGCTATTGACAACTCTGTGAACTTGTTACCAATCGCCTATGCGTTTATTATTTCGCTACACTCGGATAATCTGTGCGACCCTGCGGCTTAGACCTCTTACTGACAGCATGGACCACAGCCTTGCACGGGCATGGCTTACGCTCGTACGGCATCATGCCCAGATAGGTCAAGCGATCGTCCCCCGGGAGCGTTGGCACGGTATTCGTACCTAGCGGGGACGACCGATTAGCCTGTGGGTGATCGGGACGTGACACCACCTACCTGAGTTGGTCACGACGGGTGAGAAGAAGCTTCGCAGGGAAGAACCTGGAGGGTTTCTTGTTAGGAGAGAAGACAGGGTCGGATGAGGGCTCGGCATAACGCGACGAGTAAAAGTCCACTCATATAATGGTATATATTTGGCTCCTCAATTCTTTAGTCTACTCGATCGCCGCCACTGTGGATGGCCTTGAGATGGTGAAATACATGTAGGAGAAGTTGAGGAGAACCTACGATGGTATGGGGAATAACTTGAGGGTTTTCCAGATCAAGGGGGAGATCGACGATATCGTACAGGAAAAAAAGACGGTACAGGAGTATACTATGAAGTTTGAGCGTCTGTGGTTGGATTATGATCACTTCTCAGATTGGATGAGCTACGTGGACCCTAAGGAGAGACAGGTATATCTGCAGGAGAGGACAATAAAATTATTTAAGGGGCTGGCCACAGTGTTTGCTCAGAGGACAACGCTACTTCTAGCCCAACCGAAGATTCCTACATTTTAGGAGGCTATCTCAGCCATGATCCATGAGGAGACTCGTATCAAGCTACATGAAGGGACAAGTGGTCATCCTAAAGTAAAGACAGCACTGGCGGTTGCTAATTCAGGCGGCACGGGACCTAAGGGAGACCCCCAAAAGTGTTACAACTGCTGGAAGGTGGGCCATCTGAGGTATGCTTGCACCAAACCACCCAAGAAGGGAGATTCAGGTGGTGGACGTGGACGTGGACGTGGACAGTTTGGAGGATGTGGCCGTGGTCGTAGGGGTCGACGGGGTGATCGAGAAGGTTATCGGGCAAACCTGCTAGTAGCAGAAGGCGAGGAGGGAGATAATGGTGCCTATACTGAGGAGTATCAGGCATTACTGGGCATGCTGGAAGTACTCAGGAGAAAGCAGAGAGCGTCAAGCGATGGAGACAGAAGGATTAGGACTGAGGAGGCATCCACCTCAGTCTTCACCAGAGGCAACACTGTCATGTATGCCCATCCATTGGAAGGTACTGATGACTCACTCACCGTTGCATCTATGTCTTTCCTTAGATCGTCGAACTGGATTGTCGATTCGGGTGCATCTTGGCACATGACAGGGGATGCTAGTGAGTTCTCTTCCTATACTCACCTAGCATCTCCAGACATCATTCAAACAACCGATGGTACTTTTCAGCCAGTGGTCGGTAAGGGTACTGTTGATTGTACAGGTTAAGTAAGATTATCCAATATTTTACATGCTCCTTCTTTTTCAGTCAGTCTTTTGTCCATTAGTTCTATAATCCTCCAACTAAAATGCATTATCTTTTTTGATATTTCTAAGGTGATCTTCCAGAAGAAGGAGACGGGATGAAGGCTTGGGACTGGCACTTGGCATGATGGACTGTGGTACCTGGATTGGGAAGGACTGGATTCGGCATTGGTGTCTATGGCAGAAATGGCAAGAATAGGAGGACAAAAGATGAGTGCCAAGGATACACTGATACTCCATCACAGATGGTTGGAGAACTCCTCTTTTAGTATTTTGAGTAGGTTGTATCCTTCTATTTATGAGAAGGCAAATAAGGAAAAACTAGTATGTAATGCATGCGATCTAGGCAAACTTACTAAGAGCTCTTATATTGGTACATGCCATAGGAGATCTTCTGTTTTTGATATTATACATTCTGATGTCTGAGGGTCGTGCGCCACAACTACTATGAATAGTTACAAGTATTTCGTCTCTTTTATTAATTGGTCCTCTCGTGTCACCTAGCTGTATTTGATGAAGAATAAGAGTGAGGTCTTTGCCTATTTTTGGGACTTTCATAAACATGTCCAGACTCAGTACAGAGCAGTGGTGAAGGTACTAAGGTCTAACAATTGAACATAATATACCAACAAAGCACTTGAGAAATATCTGTCAGCCCAAGGGATACAGCATCAAACCACCTGTGCATACACACCAGCACATAATGGAGTGGCAGAAAGAAAGAACAAATACCTTTTGGAGGTGGCAAGGAGCATGATGATCGCCATAAATGTTTTACAGAGTCTGTAGGGGTATGCAGTATTGACAACAACTCGATTGATCAACATGATGCCCTCGTAGGTACTTGGATGGAAGTCTCCATGTAAGATATTGTAAGAAAATGATAGTAGGATACTCCCCTAAAGGTATTTGGCTGCGTATGTTTTGTGATGGACAACAGACCGTCTGTTGGGAAACTTGACCCCAGAGCAGTCAAGTTTGTATTTGTGGGCTATTCGGTGACTCAGAAGGGGTACGTGTGTTGGAGCCAAGTAGAGAAAAGAAGTTTTTGAGCATGGATGTTCACTTCAGAGAGTTTGAGCCATACTACCATCAGGAGGGAACCTCATCCCTGAGCAACTCATCTGATACTAAGAGTATGAAGCGAGAGAGGGGGATTGGTGAGAGTGTGGTGACCGATTTAGGAGTATTGCATGGAGGAACGTTTGGAGAGGAGCAGGAGAGTGAAGAGGAATAGATGGAGGCGATGAGAGGTATTAGGCCCACGGCTCAGGGGGAGTTACTTACCTATAGCAGGAAAGGGAAGCAAACTGCATGACTAGTACCTATAGTGCCAAGTCCCTTGCCTGCGTCCGTCTTAACTCCCGAGACACCTACACCACTATCACCAGATTTTCCTTCAGGTGATATCATTATTCCTACTCCTCCCACACCATTATCAGTATGGAGGACCACTCACAGCAATACGAAAAATTCTTCTAATATATATGGTTGGGAACTTGCTCAGTTTGTTTCATATAATAACATATATTCTTCTTATGGAGCATTCATTGCATCTTTGGATAATATTACTGTACCTAAAAATTGGCAGGTTGCCAAGAACGATCCAAAGTGGAAAGCGGAGATGCACGAGGAGTTTGGCGCTCTTGAGAAGAACCATACTTGAGAACTGGTAAAACTGCCATAGGGGAAGAGGGCAGTCAGATGCAAGTGGGTCTTTACTGTGAAGCACAACCCAGATGGAAAAGTAGATCGCTACAAGGCTCAACTGATGGAAAAAGGATACAGTCAGACGTAAGACATTGACTATGATGAGACCTTTGCACCAATAGCAAAGATGAGCACCGTCAGGACCCTAATTTCTTTGCAGCGAATGGTGGATGGAAGCTACACCAACTGGATGTGAAGAATATATTTCTTTATAGGGATCTAGTGGAGGAAGTGTACATGGAGATACCACCAGAATTCTGCACCGATAATACAATGTGCAAGGTCTGCAGGTTAAAGAAGTCCCTCTATGGACTGAAGCAGTCTCCTCGAGCGTGGTTTGACAGATTCATAAGGGCGATGATAGTGATGAAATATCAGTAGATCAATACTGATCATACTGTGTTCTTCCATCAGAGTGGAGGCCACATCTCCATGCTTCCAGTATATGTAGATGATATGATTATCACAGGAGATGATGAGCATGAGATTGCCCGACTCAAGGGGAAGCTTGGTAAGGAGTTCGAGGTGAAGGACCTTGGCCTTCTTCGGTACTTCCTTGGGATTAAGATTGCTCGAGAAGTAGAGGAGATTGTTCTTTCTAAGAGGAAGTATGCGCTGGACCTTCTCACAGGGACAGGGATGTAGCAATGCTGATCAACTAGGGGTTCAAGTTGTGTGTTGAGGCTGGAGAACCAGTTGACCGAGATATATACCAGAGACTGGTGGGCAAGTTGATCTATTTGAGCCACACACGTCCTAATATCTGCTTTATAGTGAGTGTGATAAGATGCTACATGCATGACGCAAGGAAGGGTCATATGGATGCAGTGTACCAAATTCTGAGATACTTGAAGGGTGCCCCAAAAAAGGGGTTGATATTCAGAAAGAATGGTCACTTGAGCATCGAGGGCTACTGTGACTCTGACTGGGCTGGCTGTACTGATGACATGAGATCTACCTCGGGCTATTGCATGTTTGTAGGAGGCAACTTGGTCTCTTGGAGGAGTAAGAAGTAGTCGGTGGTAGCCAGATCAACAACTAAAGAGGAGTACAGAGCTATGGCCTTGGGAGTTGCATAGCTGCTATGGCTGAAGAGTATGATGGTGGAGCTGAAGCTGGATCAAAGAGCCAAGATGAAGATATGGTGTGACAACCAGTCAGCCATCAGTATCGCCAACAATCCAGTATAGCATGACAGGACCAAATACATCGAGATCGATAGGTTCTTCATCAAGGAGAAGTTGGACCACGGACTACTGGAGCTAGGTCATGTTCCAACCAAGGAGCAGGTAGCAGACAGTATAACCAAGGGACTTAGCTCTGCAGATATGATTAGAAGATATGACAAGATGTGCTTAGTGAATATCTTTCGTCCATCTTGAGGAGGAGTGTTGGTATATTAGAATATTCGTGGTATATTTGTTACTATATTCAAATATTATTAGTATATTTGTTGGGATATTATAATATTCTACAGGGAGTTTTAATGGGGTATTAATGTAAGATGAAGGGTTGTAAGGCTATAAATAGACAAGATATTATCAATAAAAAATATAACAATTACTCCAAAATATTTTACAAGAGGTATTTCTTTAGAGGAGATGATTCGGTCTTGCGTTTTCTCATATGGTAGTAAATGATAACAAGAAGAAATCTAACATTTCTCTCTATTTTCTATCTACTTTTCTGTCACATCGTTTCCTAAGCAATTAAAACTAGTTAAATCTAATCATAGAACTCAGGGAAGCTCAATGCAATTATAAAAAGCATCCTTGTAGACGAGAACGAAAACCAGAGTGTATGTTAATTATCTACTTCTAACAAGTAAGTAAGATGACATCTTCTGAAAAAAGGGTATCAACTACGTAGGAACAAGATTCTTAACCTACTTAAAAGGAAATTTAACTTCGGTATTGAAGTTAGAGAGTTGAATAACCGTGTGTATTTATCTGCCTCAAATATAAGAGACACGGATATTGTCCTAGTGCAAAGGCTGCTATCAGTTAAAATAAGAACAAGAATGTCAATACACAAAAAGAAATTATTTCATACTTTGCATAAATTCTAACACAATCATAAAGACTTAATTGACATAGTTTGTTAGGGTTTTCTACTTAACTTTGGGAACTCTAGTCTCACATTGGAAAAACACCAAAGTTTACATCCCAATATATAGCTATGTTTTGTATTGGAATATGTACATGGGGGTGGCCCATGTGGAATAATTTTTCTAGAGAGTTTAAGTTTGAACCTCAAAGAAGCAATATTTGTTTTAGTCACCCTCTTTGGAAAAAAAATTCTTATAAGTTAAGTCCCGAAGGGACTTAGTGACTCGGACTCAAAGTTGGATACGGGCGCGGATGAAGGGCGCAAAGTGGCACTAGGATGACACACTTGATACAAGCGTGGGCTCATGCGCGGGCTATGTACACCTGTGCGTATGCGCACATGAGCTGTTACACTGTTGCGCGCATGAGTGGCTGCGTGGCTGTGCTGCTGTACGCATGCGTGCATAAGAGTTTACTCGTATTCGTATATGCGCAGGTTGCGCGCATACTCCGCAGATTACGAAATTTGGACAGTTATGAAAGATAAATCAAATTAAATCAATCCCGATCTTTTAGGATTCAGTTTTTATTTGATTATTATATTTCCAAATTTGGTTGACACGCAGGATTAGGGTTAGGATTTCTCTCTACTCTATAAATAATCTCTTCATGCCTCCTTTGAGAGGCCACTACAAAATTGAGGGAAAGAAGAGAAATTATTGTGGCAGCCACCGATGTCTAGGAGTCCTTTCGAGGCAGCAACATAGGTGACGACGAGCATTCCAAAAGTTATTTTGTAAATTTGCTAGTTCCTGGGAACGGATCGCCTAGAGGGCGAATTTTGCTTTGAATAACAGTGGTCATCATCACCACAGCAAGAGTTGTTTTTTGTCTTCTTCTCCTCTTTCTTCTAAGTTTGCAAATTATTCTATCTCAATTGCAACTGCGTTTGCAAGGAAGGACAAAATTTATTTTCGTCAGTTTGTAATCAGAGTAAGTTGTAATCCGAAATATATTAAAAATATTTCGTTGGAATTGAGTTTCTTCAGAGAGCAAACTTGTTTGCGTGAATCTCTAAGTCTCGACTACAACTTCAGGATCAAACAGACTGCAAAGTTTGCGTGAATCTCTTCTGTTCATGGCCTCTGTGACCCATCTTTGATCTACTTCTGGACTAATATAGTTGAAT
Organism: Iris macrosiphon; assembly: GCA_036927795.1. Lineage (NCBI taxonomy): Eukaryota > Viridiplantae > Streptophyta > Magnoliopsida > Asparagales > Iridaceae > Iris > Iris macrosiphon. The sequence goes on along the minus strand of JAYESA010000013.1, from coordinate 169,706,954 downwards.
AGCTGTCACTACCACATTTCTAGAAAATGGATTTTTTTGTCATTTTGTAATATTTATATATATTGTGTTATATTTATATACAATGTGTATAATGTATATATTGTAACTAATAATATTATTGGTTAGTGGACTAAGTTTGACATGACCATAGACTCAACACTTAGACTAATCATATTGGACCCTAATTAACTAACCATTCTTATTAATTAAGGATTTGACTTAACCTTTATTAGGAAGAGAAGTCCCTACTAATTAATTTCATCATGACAACTTAATGGGGACATTGTGGACTTTTTGCATCAACCCAACCCTAGGGTTAAGTGGCCGACCCTAATATAGGGGGGAGAGATTCTCTCCCCTCTCATTTTTCATCCAAATTATTTTTAAATTGGTGTTCTTCTCCAAATTAATCCATTCCTCCACCAAATTCTACCAAACTACTTTTAATCCCTTCCCTAATCATCATCAAGGAGCACTAGAAACTTAGATTGCTAGGAGCATTAGAGGAGAAAGATTTTGGCTAGGAGCTCGTGTCCAAATCGTGTCATATTGAGTTTTCATTGGGAATCCACCTTCCAATAGGTAAAATTCTAAAATTCCTCCATAATTAGATTCTAATTGTTGTATTTGACCATTAGAAATCCACCCATGTATTAGAGCTACCTATAGGAAGAAGAATTGGGTTCTTATGACCCCTATCGTGACTTCTACATTGAGTTTTGTGGTCAAATTGGAAAAAAATCCGAATTTGGTCCACCAAGGATTTGAGAGAATGATTCCTTAGTTGTTTGGGAGTCTATTTCATGATTTGGTAAAGTATATGTGTCTACAATTGGACACGGAAGGACCGTATCGTGATACGATATCGTAGATTGGTAGTTTCAATGTATTTGGAGTCCTAGGACGTTAATTCCCTCATATTGCATTAGAATAGTCAATTCTAGCTTTAATGATATCCTATTTAGTATATTAGATGTGTTCTACGTGTTATTGGTGGTATACTTGGTGATTAGAAGATGTATCAAGAGATTATCATATGATAGTGTGTATCATAGAGAGATGCACTTTAGATGTTTGTTAAATTGCTTGTGATAGGGTTGTTAGTGTGGAGTGTGTGTGTTTAGATGATGGATATGCTTGTACACTTGTGTGTCTATATAATGTTGATAGTGTATTAGTGTTGCTTGTAGGGTGAGGAGTGTCTTGGTGATGTGTGTAGTCGGGTAACAATAGTGCAAACCTGTGCACATGTGTGCATAGGTGAAGGAGGTATCGGGTTTTAGTGTATCGGTATTTGAGGGAGGATATATGAGGTATTGTAATAGGAATTGCAGCAGGGAGAGCTGCACTAGGTAGTGTTGCAACCTGCAAAGTAACATTTGCAGTTGCATGCTCAAGCAAGCAGCACAACAGTTCCTGTTGCAGCTAGGAATAATGTTGGCAGTGCATCAATGTGCACCACAGTAGTGGGTTACAACAATCTGGTACAGAGCTCGGGTAGAGGAGGGTGTGTTCTGTGTCAATATGTATTGCAGTCATGCTAAAGTTAGTACTGCAGTCAGTGAGGGTGGAGGCCAGTTACAGTAAGGGTGGTATAAGCCTTGGTTCCAGTTGTGAAGCCAGTGCACTGTGATAGGGAATTAGGTTGGACTTGCAATAGTGTGGGTGTGTAGGTTATCAAGGGTATCAGTTGCACATGTGCTTGTGAGATGGGAACATAGGCTCGAGCAGTGACTGTCTTGAGCAACAGTAGTTGAAGCTTAGCTTTATAGCAGCAACAGTTTGTATTGGACCTATGTTAGTGTTGGTATCAGTAAAAGAAGAGGAGTATAGGTCTGTATCGGACCTGATACTCATGAGCAGTAGTGGATACCCGGTTATGTGCATAGACAAGCAGTATCAGTAGGTTTCACGACCCGCACCCGAAAAATCGGACATGAGTCGTGGGTACGTCCAGCCTACGCCGCAGCATCGGCGATAGAACGCTGTCTAGGTCTACTAACAATCTCACACAATCAATATATAAACCTGTCAAGATCTCAACTCCAAACGGAGGAGCAATATCATAATGATAATCACAATGTACTCAATCACGAGTCTAAGCACGATAAGATAACAAAGAAGTCTAACAACTATAAAGTCTAACCAACAACAACTACTACAACAACCACAACATCAATAATAATAACACAACATCCAAAATCATATACAATACAAGGTCTCAAATCCAAAACCGGAGACAAATCCGGTACCAAAGAGTAATAAAAACAATAACAAGGTCCTAGTGATCCCGTCTACCAACCCGAAAATTACCCCTAAACTAGAGGGTCCCTGTCTGCACCATCGACAAGCTCAGGTCCATAAAACGTTGGACACCACTCCTCCGGATACTCTAGAAAAAATATGTCCAGTCAGGACTGGAGCAAGTACATCTCTAACAGCAGTTCTAGTTAAATGATAAAAACTATAAAACAGTTGTAGCAAGTAGCAAGGTGAAGGAAATAAAGTATGAAATAAGGAAATATACATATCACTGGTGCATAAAGGTAAATATGCATGAATATCAGAAGCAAGATAGTAATAACTACAAGATACAAGAAATCTAAACTAAGATCAAGTGTGTGCACAAGAACGTGTAGTGAGTCCAGCATGAAATACATGTAGTGAGTCAAGTCCAGAAACTATAAGTGAGACCAGCAAGAAATACAGGAGAGTCTAGACTATAAAGAATGAACTCGGTGTCTTTGAAATACCTGTTTCGACATGTAAACGGCTAGGGGTAAGTACGGCTCACCGCGTACTGGGCGCGCGACTGCTATCATTCCAGATTAGACCAGAGGGGGTAATTTCTGATAATTTCAGATAGGAATGTTTACATGTCTACTCGAGTATTTCTCCGCCCCGACTAGTACAAGTGAATCCAAGACCCGACACGTAAATCAAGTATGAGTCCAGCCTGAAACATGAGTGATGCCTGTAGTGATGCATATAGGTGATGACAGTAGTGATTCCAGAATAGAGGCCAGAAACATGAAATATATGTGTCGCAAGTAAATGAATTCAGAAATACTAGTCCGTGTCCCGTGTTGTGCCAGAAAAATCAGATGATACTATACTAGAAGCTGAATCATAATAATCATCAGATAATGAAAACTATCAGAGAATGTACTCGCCTGACGTCCTGAGCAACTAGCGATCCGAACCGGTGTCGCAAGGACCTATTGCGAAAAGCAAGGTTAAACAGGGTTCTAATGAGTTAAACAGATATAAAATAACTAAAAATAGGCTTCTAGGGTCATTCTAGGTCAAACGGGTCAAACCGATGAAATCTGGGTCAAAAAGTCAACTATAGGTCCAAAAAGTCAACTCTCTGTCAAATCTAGGTCAAAAGTTGACTTTGGCGGTCAACCGAGTCAACTACGATCAACTCTAGGTCAAACTAGGATGCCTCTGAAATTCTAGGTCAAAACTAGGTCATTAAGATAATAAACCCTCAAACTCGCCTCCTTGAGATACCGGGATACCTTCGGTATCCGATACCTCAACCTAGGCTACGCACCCTGCCTAAACCCGCTAAAACCTATGCTAGCACGCGTAAATATATACACATATACATAAAAACCTATCTCAAAACTCAAACCTAGGCAAACGCTCAAAAACTCCGCTCGAAACTCAATACCTTGGATATCTCAAGGTATTGAGATACCTTGATATCTTAAGGTATTGAGATATCGCCCAATAGCCCTCTAACTACCCCTCTAGCTAGCTATTTAAGAATATAGATATACTCCTAGTTAATAATCTAGGCTAGAAAATATATATCTAATACAATCACATATATATATATATATATATATATATATATATATATATATATATATATATATATATATATATATATATATATATATATATATACCTACATATCTATATGTTATATACCTAGATATATATATATATATATACACATAGCACATACACACATACATATATACCCATACACACTCTCATATACATATATATCTATATCTAATATCTATACCTCTATATAGCTATATGTATATATATCTATACATATAGATAGATATAATTATCTACCTATCTAATATCTATCTATCTATCAATCTACCTATCTATCTAGTATCTATCTATCTAACTATCTATCTATCTAGCTATCAATCTATCAATCTATCTATTGTATATATCTATATATCCCTCACCCTTCACCCTGCTACACCCTGCTAGGCCTCGCCACGCGGCACTGCGCTCGCCACGAAGCTGCTGCTGCTGCTTACACTGCTGTTGCTGCTACTGCTGGCATTGCACAGCAGCTGCTGCGCTGCCCCCCCTCGCTGCACGCTGCACAATACCACACACACACGAACACGCACACACATACACAGACACACACATATATACATATATATATATATATACACACACATACTTATGCATATATACTAATACACACAATTATACACTTATGTATATAAATACACACACACACACAAACATACATATACACGCACATATCTATATATATACATAAACACACTTATCTATATATATACACACACACACAAACTCATATATATATACACATACACACAGATATACACACACACACACACACACACACACACACACACACACACATACATATACATATATATATATATATATATACACACACACTCACACTAATACACATACACAAATATAGGTATATACACATGATGAGAACATAAAATATCATATTTTTATTCCTTAATATATACTTCTTTATGCTCATTTAATGTCTAAAGATACTCATACTTTTATATTTTGATCTAGGATGCAATTGGAGTCACTAAAAGCAAAATGGAGTTAATTATCAATTATGGACAGTTCTGACACCTTGTAGCAAAATAGTCATAACTTGCTCACCCGAAGTCCAATTGATCTGATCCAAATTGATTCGGAAAGCTAAGTGATAGAGGCACAATTGTGCTGTTTTGAGTTTCCCGAGATTCTGACTGCATCATGGACCAAATCACGCTTGAAGTTGAGTCAACTATGTTGTGCACAAAAAGTGGAGTTGAAATAACCATTTCCCAACTTGTTCAAAGATTTTATTTTATTGTTTGGGTTGTTGTAACTATTAGAGAATTTGTGGGAAGATATTGTGATCTTCAAACAACTAATTTAGAGTCTATAAAAGGGATAGAGATCAGGAGAAAATGGAAGAACAACACACAACTCTTCTTCCTCTTCTCCAATATTCTTTTGAAGTTTTCATGAACGTGCGGAGCTAAAAGTCTTGTTGGTCGAAGGAAACAGAAGCCTTGAAATCAATAAAATTGTGAGATCTAAATTATTTTATATGTTTAATTTATGCTTTGAGTATTGAATATTTTTCTATGCCTACTTTCATGATTGTTTTGTTTAATTACTAGGAGGCCTATTAGTCTATTATCCATTTCGATCTACTGCTAAATTAGACATCAAATCTGTAATTGTTTGATTTTTCTAATTTATGAAGCAACCAAGATTTAATAAACTGCTTTGTTTTATTAGATCTTAGGAGAAAAACTTTTGACAAAATTAATTCAACCGCTTGTGCTTGTGTTATTTTGCTTCATTGATCTCTTTGTTCTTTAAGAAATTACTAGATTAAATCTTCAGCGCTTGTCTTGGATTATTTAGTAATTAAAGCTAATTAGATCGCTTGTTTCTAATTATCTAAGCCTAAGAGAGATAGAAAATACTTCCAACGGTGAATATTTAAAGTATGATAATTTATGTTTGCATCAATGATCAATTTTAAGATCCCAATGGTGGATGTTGACTGAGACCAACATTTTTTTCTTTTGATAATTTTAATACTTTAATTATTTTTAGCTCTTTTTAATTTGCTTTGATCCAAAACTCTCCCCCCCCATCTTATTTCACATAGCATAAAGATCAAACTAATTACTCTTCGTGGGAACGATCCTTACTCTCACTACTACATATTATTTCAAGAGTAAATATTTTATTTTTGGGTGCCTACGACAGCACGCCAAATTTTGACGCCGTTGCCGGGGAGTAATTTTAGTTAATTTTTGTGCCTTTTGTGATCTTTTCTTATAATTAAATTATTTTTGTTTATAAAAATATATTCTCATTTACTTTTCTAGATTGCTTGCTATCATTTTATTACTTGTTTATGATTGTAACTCGATCTTCTAATCAAAGTAATTTTCAGAGTGATCCAGAAATAGAAAGAACTCTGTGCAGGTTAAGGAAGGAAGCTCAAAGAAACTCTAACGAGAACGAACCTGCTACGAATTCCTTACTCTCTTGCAAATCTAATCCTGAAGAAGATGAAGACATGGCTGCAAATAGAACTTTGAAAGAACTTGCAGCCCCTGATTTGAACCAACACCCTTTATGCATTATATTTCCTACTTTAGATTCTACTACTAGTTTTGAATTAAAATCTGGACTAATACATTTATTACCCACTTTTCATGGCCTTGTAGGTGAAGATCCTCATAAACATCTAAAGGAGCTTCATGTGGTATGCACAACTATGAAACCTATGGGGGTATCCGAAGAGCAAATCAAATTAAGAGCCTTTCCGTTTTCTTTAAAGGATTCGGCTAAGGATTGGCTCTATTATCTACCCTCTGGGAGAATTGTAACATGGAACGAAATGAAGAGACTATTCTTGGAGAAGTACTTTTCCGCTTCAAGGGCGGCCAATATCCAAAAAGAAATTTGTGGGGTAAGGCAATACAATGCAGAGTCTCTCCACGAGTATTGGGAACGATTTATAAAATTATATGCAAGTTGCCCCCATCATCAAATTAGCGAGCAGCTACTTATCCAGTACTTCTACGAAGGCCTTCTACCAACTGATAGAAGCATGATAGATGCTGCTAGTGGAGGAGCTTTGGTAGATAAAACTCCGGCCGCAAAAAATTTAATTGCAAATATAGCGGCAAATTCTCAACAATTTGGCACTAGGCTAGATCTTCCATCTAGGCATGCTAACGAGATAAATATTTCTTCCCTAGAACAACAAATTGCTAGTTTAACGTCTCTTGTTCGTCAAATGGCTGTAGGTAACATGCAAACAGCAAAAGTTTGTGGGATTTGTTCAGTAGCAGGACATCCAACTGACATGTGTCCAACTCTTCAAGAGGAGTCCAATGAACAAGTGAATGTGGTAGGTGCTTTCCCTGGACAACCACAAAGGAAGTACGATCCATATTTAAACACTTACAATCCAGGATAGAGAGATCATCCCAATTTCAACTATGGAAATCCACAAACAAATCATCCTGTCAATCAAAAGTGCCCAAGTTACCAACAGTACAAGCAGCCATATCCTAAACAACAACCAAACCAAACTTCTAACTCTAGTATGTCTTTAGAAGATATTGTTAAGTCTCTTGCCACTAATAATTTACAATTTTAACAGAAGACAAGGGCTAGCATTTAAAGCTTGGACAATCAAATGAGCCAAATGGCTACAATAATTAATAAGCTAGAGGCACAAAGTTCTGAAAAACTACCATCTCAAACGATAGTAAATCCAAAAGAAAATGCAAGTGCAATCATTTTGAGAAGCGGTGAAGAGGTTGACATTCCAGTAAAAGAAGCACCTGCAACGCCAAAATTTTGGCGCCGTTGCCGGGGATTATAAGCCATGAACGTCAAAACAAGAAGAAGAGAAAAGCACCGTAGCAGACACGAACGTCCCCAATGATGATGAGGTACCCAATTGTAAGTTTTCACCCCTTTGTGATTATAAGCCAGTACCTCCTTTTCCTCAAGCTTTAACAGAATCTAGAAAAATTGAACAAAATAATGAGTTATATGAGACTTTTCGTAAATATGAGGCAAATATTCTACTTTTAGATGCTATCAAACAAGTACCTCGCTATGCTAAATTTTTAAAAGAATTGTGTACAATAAAGAGGAAACAAAATCTTAAAGGATATGAAAAGGTAAAAGTTGGGGAGAGTGTTTCTGCAGTAATTCAACGAAAACTCCCTACGAAATGCAAAGATCCTGGAATGTTTACTATCCCTTGTAAGATAGATAACAATAAATATAAGAAAGCCATGTTAGATTTAGGAGCTTCTATCAATGTCATGCCATATTCTATATATGAATATTTAAATCTTGTACCTCTGAATAAAACTGGTGTTGTGATTCAATTGGTTGATAGATCTAATGCCTATCCTAAGGGAGTAGTCGAGGATGTTCTTGTACAAATTAATAATTTAGTTTTTCCTGCTGATTTTTTTGTGCTTGATATAGAAAATGGCGATCAAATTGCTCCAATTTTATTAGGAAGACCATTTTTAAAGACATCCAAGACTAAGATAGATGTTCATAGTGGCACACTTACTTTGGAATTTGATGGTAAAATTTAATATTTATGATGCCATGAAATATCCTGATGATGATAATACTGTTTATTCCATTGATGTGGTTGATTCTTTAGCACATGATATTTTTGAACTTGATGGCAAAGATATATAATTGGAAGTGGCCATTAGTGAGCATCTTGAAAAAGAGCATAAGGAGTTAGCTTTGAGTTCTGATTTGCAGGAAACTGTTGCAGTATTGAATAATTTTCCAAAAATACAACAATCAGGTAACGTTTCGTATATTTCATTACCAATTTCTAACAAGAGGCCTTTACCCTCTATTTTGCAGGCCCCTATTCCAGAATTGAAGCCTCTCCCTAGTTACCTCAAGTATGTATTCCTTGGAGATGGAGGAACATTACCAGTGATCATCTCCAATAAACTTAGTGCACCACAGGAATAAAAGCTTGTTCAGATCCTTAAGGAGCATAAGACGGCTATTGGTTGGACAATTGCGGATATAAAAGGAATTAGCCCGTCTACATGCATGCATCGCATCTTACTTGAGGAAGGAGCAAAACCTTTCCGTCAATCGTAAAGAAGATTGAACCCACCCAAGATGGAGGTAGTAAAAAAGGAGATCCTAAAACTTCTTGAAGTTGGAGTGATCTATCCTATTTCGGATAGCCAGTGGGTTAGCCCGGTGCAAGTGGTTCCTAAAAAGACCGAGATAACTGTCATGAAGAATCAAAATGATGAGTTAGTTCCCACTCGTGTCCAGAATGGGTGGAGGGTTTGTATAGATTATAGAAAGTTAAATGCTGAAACCCGAAAGGACCACTTTCCTTTACCTTTTATTGATCAAATGCTTGAAAGGTTTGCTTGTCATTCTTACTATTGTTTTCTTGATGGTTATTCAGGTTATTTTCAAATTGCAATTGCTCCGAAGGATCAAGAAAAGACAACTTTTACATTCCCATTTGGAGCTTTTGCATATCGTCGCATGCCATTTGGTCTTTGCAATGCCCCAGCTACTTTCCAAAGGTGTATGGTTAGCATATTTTCAGACTATGTTGAGCATATTATAGAAGTATTTATGGATGATTTCACAGTTTATGGAGACTCTTTTGATAAATGCATGCATAACCTTACATTTGTTTTTCAAAGATGCATAGAAACTAATCTTGTGGTAAACGCTGAAAAATGCCATTTTATGGTTGACCAAGGTATAGTTTTGGGTCATATTGTTTCATCTAAGAGAATTGAGGTAGATAAAGCCAAAATCGATATTATTCAATCTTTACCTTATCCCTCCAGTGTGCGGAAAGTTTGTTCTTTTCTTGGACATACAGGTTTTTACCGAAGATTCATCAAAGATTTCTCCAAAATAGCGTTACCCCTTTGCAAGTTGCTACAAAAGGATATAGCTTTTGAATTTGATGAAGCATGTAAAAAGGCATTTGATACACTAAAGAAACTATTAACTTCTACCCCAGTTATCCAGCCCCCTGACTGGAACATGCCTTTCGAGATAATGTGTGATGCAAGTGATTATGCAGTAGGTGCTGTTTTGGGTCAAAGGATTGGAAGAGCATCTCACGCCATTTATTATGCTTCAAGAACTTTGAATGAGGTGCAGAAAAATTATTCTACTACTGAAAAAGAACTTTTAGCTGTTGTTTTTTGCTTTAGAAAATTTTTGATCTTATTTGCTTGGTACTAAAGTCATTGTTTATTCTGACCATGCAGCTCTTCGCTATTTGATGACGAAGAAAGAGGCAAAACCAAGGTTAATTCGATGGATACTTCTTAAGTGAATTTGATTTGGAGATCAAAGACAAAAGAGGGACAGAAAATCGTGTTGCAGATCATTTAAGTCGTTTAGTTCATATAGAGGATGAACTTTGTCTACAAGAAACGTTCCCTGATGAGCAATTGTTTGCTTCAAGTGTGACATTGCCTTGGTATGCAAATATTATAAATTATTTGGTTACTAATATGTTTCCTTCTGTCTTGTCAAAGGCTCAAAGAGATAAGATCAAAAGTGATGCCAAATACTATGTATGGGATGACCCATACTTGTGGAAGCACTGTGCAGATCAAGTGATAAGAAGGTGCTTTCATGAAAATGAAATTATTTCAATTCTCACCTTTTGTCATTCTTATGCATGTGGAGGACATTTTGGAGCGAAAAGGACGGCAAGAAAAGTATTAGAATATGGTTTCTATTGGACGTCTTTATTTCGTGATTCATATTCTTTTTGTAAAATATGCAACAATTGCCAAAAGACAGATTTTATCAAATCCAACATATTCTCCAGGTTTGGGATTCCAAGAGCCTTAATAAGTGATCGAGGCACTCACTTTTGCAATCGAACCGTGGAGACGTTGCTGAGAAAGTACCATGTGACCCACAACGTGTCAACTGCCTATCATCCACAAACAAGTGGACAAGCGGAAGTGTCAAATAGAGAGATCAAGTCCATCATCGAAAAGACGGTCAATCCAAGTAGAAAAGATTGGAGTTTGCGCTTGGATGATGCTTTGTGGGCGTATAGAACTGCATACAAGATGCCTATCGATATGTCACCTTACCGGTTGGTGTTTGGGAAACCATACCATCTTCCTGTTGAGTTAGAACACAAGGCTTATTGGGCTATCAAGAGTTTCAATATGAAGGCATATGAACATGGAGAACATAGGAAGTTACAACTACAAGAGTTGGAGGAAATTCGCAATGACGCATATGAGAATGCTAGAATTTATAAAGAGAAGACGAAGGATTTTCATGACAAGATGATCTCTAGGAAGGTGTTTCAAGTTGGTCAAAAAGTCCTTCTATACCAGTCACGACTTCGTCTATTTCCGGGTAAATTACGTTCTCGTTGGATTGGACCTTTTATTGTTACTAATTTTTTTTATCATGGTGCAGTTGAAATTCAAAGTTTAGCAACTTCCAAAGTGTTCAAGGTAAATGGCCAAAGGCTCAAGCTTTTCTATGAATGTTTTATAGTAGAGAATGTGGATGAATTGGACCTTGAAGATCCAATTTGTACCAATTGAAGGAGGAAACATCCACGACAATAAACAGAGGCAATCCAAGGGGAGTTTGTTCTTATTCTTTCATTTTCATTTTTATTTTTTTATTTTGCCTTTTCCTTGCATTTTACCTTACATTGGGGACAATGTCAGTTTTAAGTGTGGGGGAGAGGATTTACTTTATTTTAAGCATTTTTAGTTCGCTGTTTTTCTAAAATAATAATTTTTTTTAATAAAAGAATTTTGGTTTTTGGTTTTTAATAATTTTTGGTTGTGTATGTCATGAGTAAGATTCAACTAGATTTGAAAATTTTATAACATGATTGAATAAATAATTTTTTTTCAACTTAGAATTAATTAGTCTAGTTATTTTTTATTGAAAATGGTAGTATCTAAATTGGTAGACAAAAGTCAGTGAGGATTTGAGCCTTTAGACTGACACATCAGTCTCATTATTCTTTCATGAGAGATATTCTTCCACTGATTTATTTCTCTAGAACTTGCTTTGATTCTCTTCGAGGTCACATTGACACATGCATGCATGAACATGATTAAGGCCATCTTTGTTATGCGTTACATAAGCCAAATAGCCCACCTTGTAATTAATTTTCTTTTTGTTGAACCCCTTTGAGCTTTATTGCCTTTTTCTTGGTATACCCACATTACAAGCTTTCAACCTATAATATTTATACCTTTACCCAAGTCGCAAAGCTAGTGGAGCATTGTTGATCATTATAATATGTATGGGTGTACGAAAAAAAAGTATGGGGTGTCTAAATTTGTGGTTTGGTTACAACCAACAAATTGGAACATATTTTTATCCTCAAATTTTCTAAGTTCCATTTTTGTTAAAAAAAAAATGAGTGAGTGAGTGAGTGAGAGAAAAGAAGAAGAAAAATGGTGGAAGTTATTTTACATTATTTAAATGCTTTAAAAGTCAAATTGAAGAAGAAGTTAAATGGAGTGATTGATTTTACATGTTTTATATTGATCTTGAGTTGATTCTTTTTTGCTCCACTAGTTTTGATGGCTTTTGAGCTACACTCCCAAATATATCCCTCCTTAATCCTAAGCCACGTTACAACCCATGAAAAGTCCTTATGATTTATGTTATGCATGTGATCCCAGTGGTGGAGAATGAGAAGATATGCAAGCTTATGGTAGATCATTTCTTTTGGAATAAATTTGAGTGAAATATATACCTTCAAACACATGAGAGTTGAGTATTTATTCCGTGAGGGTCTACCTATTTAGTTTACTCCATTTTTCAAGTAAAAATATCTACTAAGTAATTAGATGTTGTTTAAAAATATATGTTCATGATATGTTATTAGTTTTGAAGAGCTTGGTTAATTTTTATTTATGACATTGCAACCTTGATTTCTTTTTGGAAAAATAAATTAGAGTTTCGCCCGAGGACGAGCAAAGGTTAAGTGTGGGGGTATTTGATGAGAACATAAAATGTTATATTTTTATTCCTTAATGTATACTCCTTTATGCTCATTTGATGTCTAAAGATACTCATTATTTTTATATTTTGATCTAGAATGCAATTGGAGTCACTAAATGCAAAATAGAGCTAATTATCAATTCTGGACAATTTTAATACTTTGTAGCAAAATGGTCATAACTTGCTCATACGAACTCCAATTGAGCTGATCCAAATTGATTCGGAAAGATAAGTGATAGAGGCACAATTTTGCTGTTTTGAGTTTCCAGATATTCTGGTTTCATCATGGACCAAATCAGGCTTGAAGTTGAGTCAACTATGCTGTGCACAAAAAATGGAGCTGAAATAACCATTTCCCAACTTGTTCAAAGATTTTATTTTATTGTTTGGGTTGTTGTAACTGTTAGAGGATTTGTGGGAAGATATTGTGATCTTTAAACAACTAATTTAGAGTCTATAAAAGGGATAGAGATCAGGAGAAAATGGAAGAACAACACACAACTCTTCTTCCTCTTCTCCAATATTCTTTTGAAGTTTTCATGAACGTGTGGAGCTAAAAGTCTTGTTGGTCGAAGGAAACAGAAGCTTGGAATCAATAAAATTGTGAGATCTAAATTATTTTATATGTTTGATTTATGCTTTGAGTATTGAATATTTTTCTATGCCTACTTTCATGATTGTTTTGTTTAATTACTAGGAGGCCTACTAGTCTATTATCCATTTTGATCTACTGCTAAATTAGACATAAAATCTGTAATTGTTTAATTTTTCTAATTTATGAAGCAACCAAGATTTAATAAACTTCTTTATTCTATTAGATCTTAGGAGAAAAACTTTTGACAAAATTAAATTCAACCGCTTGTGCTTGTGTTATTTTGCTTCATCGATCTCTTTGTTCTTTAAGAAATTACTAGATTAAATCTTCAGCGCTTGTCTTAGATTATTTAGTAATTAAAGCTAATTAGATCGCTTGTTTCTAATTATCTAAGCCTAAGAGAGATAGAAAATACTTCCAACGGTGAATATTTAAAGTATGATAATTTATGTTTGCATCAATGATCAATTTTAAGATCCCAATGGTGGATGTTGACTGAGACCAACATTTTTTTTCTTTTGATAATTTTAATACTTTAATTATTTTTAGCTCTTTTTAATTTGCTTTGATCCAAAACTCTTCCCCCATCTTATTTCACATAGCATAAAGATCAAACTAATTACTCTTCATGGGAACGATCCTTACTCTCACTACTACATATTATTTCAAGAGTAAATGTTTTTTTTTTGGGTGCCTACGACAGCACGCCAGGGGTCCTCTATATATAGAGAAAAATAACACATATGTGGTCGGAGGAAACTCCAGGCCGCATACGCGCTGACCGACCAGATCCTCCAAATCTTGGTGTCAGAGTCGTTGGTGCCGCAAGTCACGCTGCACTGCACGAGACGGACAGCGCCGCCAAACGCCGAAAGCATCCGCTCGTGCCGCCTGACACATTGTACTCACTACCAGAATAATTCAAAGTAGCGACGCCTGAAAATATCGCTAAATGGCCTAAAATGTCGCTAAAAAAATTTACGACGTAATTAGCGATGTTTTAATGAAGTCGCATTTAAGCTAGTCGTTGACAGGTATTACGTCACAAAACGTCGCTATAGCAACGTTTTCTAGCAACGTATTTGCGTCACCAATATTTTTCTTATTAGCGACGTTTAGTGACTCAACGTCGATAATTTAGGGACGTATTTTGTGTCGCTAAATGTCGATAATTTAGCGACATATTTAGCGATGTATTCAACGACGTATTTAGCGACGTATAAAAATGACGCTAAACGTCGCTAAATTTTCAATGTAAAATAAAAAAAATATTAAAAATTATCAATCTTCCTGCAGTTTATGCAGTTTATGAATTTCTAATTTATATAAATAGACCCGGAGCAACCCTCCGTTGAATTCTCTGGGTTCGCCGACCCCTTCGGTGGAATACTCCGATAAATTAACATATATTTAATATGAATAAAAAAATACACAGACTTATAATAGTTCATAAAAATAGACCGACCCGAAGCATCCCTCCATTGAATTTTCTGCGTACGAAATATCACAAAAGTATATAAAATATCACAGTCACACAATACACACAAAATAAAAGTATCACAGTCACATAAAAATCATAATATAAAAGTATCACAGTCACACAATAACCACAATAAAAGTATATAAAATATTACAGTCTCAATCTCGAGGATATCCAATACGCTGGGGCAGATACCAGTCCCTCAGATACTTCGCATAAACAACGTCTAGGTGATCAATCTCCGCTATAGGTGCTGGGTGACTGGAACTCCCCCTCTGAGCTGGTGCCTGCTCAATAGTAGGAGGCACCACTTCCTCCTTAACAACCGCTTCTAATTTAACAGTAGGTGGTATCTCTTCCTCCTTAACATTCACTTCCTCCTTAACGTATTGAGGTATCACTTCCTCCTTAACAGTAGGAGGTGCCTCTTCCTCCTTAACATTCACTTCCTCCTTAACAGTAGGAGGTATCACTTCCTCCTTATGTCACGTCCCAATCTCCCACAAGCTCAATAGTCCCTGCTGAACGTGAATTACCACGTTGTAGCGCTCCCGCAGGACAATTGTTCTCATCGGGACGTGATGTCGTACGAGCCTGGAGTTGCGCTCGTACAAGACGATGTTGTCAAACACCAAAGTTATCATCGAAACGACCAAGTTGCAGCGAAAGTCAAGTATTGTGTACCAAGCATACATCAGAGTATACGCAGCGAAGCTCTCGATAGGGTCCAAATGAAATAGCACAAAGAGAATGCCACAAAGACGATATAATACTCTTGCTCTTTCTCTATCCCACAAAGATACTTACCGTTCATACATTATGTCTCGTATATCCAAGCAGCGCCACTACACCTGCGTACCTGAAATAATGCCCACAAACGTGGGTCAGTACACAGCCGTATTGGTGAGCAGGGTAACCCACTCGTCTAAGCCGATACTAAGTAAAATAGTGAATGCAAACAGTTATATGATGATCTTTCTAGTTGAATCCTAGATTCATTTCATGGCATAGGGTATGACATGTTAAGAAAAGCTGTAAATCAAGTTAAGCATGCAAGCATTCAACTCAAGCAAATATACAAGCAGATATATAGCCAACTCGAAGGAAACTAGAATACAAACCGTCCTACTCAAACCCAAGCAACTCGAGAACCTATCGAACCATTATCCAAGCCTCAATATTCATCCTCAAACCAAACCTTATCCAATCTCGATATGCACACTCTTGCCGAGGCAAGGTGGCCGCCGCCTACGCGAAAAGCACAAACCAAACCAAAGTAAAGCAAACCAACTCTTATCTATATGAAGTCACTGGCCAAGCCATAAAGGACTTGATCAGACTGATCAATTGCAGTTCTACTCGAAATAACGCTAAGTAGCGAGCCCGCCTGAATCGTATTAAATCGCCGGTACCGCACCCAAGTTACATTACCAATTTGTCTCCCCCATGGCCGAACGATCCCGGTGCCCCGGAGCCTTCCCGTTCGAGGAGACCAAACCCCGTGCAACACAGGTTGTCCGTGACCAATGCAGACACCAAGTAGATATGACGAGAGAATCGAGCATTCTTGCCCCACCAAACGATCCTAGACTCATCCAACCAACTATCCAACCAATTATCCATTACCATTATCTAACATATAGCCCAAGGCACAAATCTCAAGTTATCCCCATAGGCACAATATCGCTTCTCAACACAGTATTTCCAATTGGTGCAACACCCCCCGCTCAGGACAATCCCGTGGCACAATGTCCCAACAGTGGCACAATGCCCTCGCCGATGCAGTTGTCCGGTTTTGAACCACAACTGCACGCTTTGCTTGACAAAGCGTCCAAGTGATACTCGTGCATGAATGCACGCTCGCTCGCCCAAATTCTCGATGTTCCAACCAAGATATTCCAACTGTCCAAGCATAATTTTAATTATCTCTCCAACTGCCCTAAATATATAATCCAACTCTAGCTCTAACTATCTAATGCGAAAGCCAATTCAAGCCACAAATCTATCCAAGCAAAAAATGTACACTCTATGCACGCCTCAGTGTAGTGATTTCCAAGTCTCAGTCCAAGTGTTCAAGATTTTACGTGTATTTCATATTATTAGGCATGGAGGAGTAGAGGAGAAGGGACAGAGCCCACTCACCAAGTTTGATTTCGTTAAGCATCATGTCCTGCCGATATGGCCGATCCCTTGAACCCGTGGTCCGATGCAAAGCACGATCTACTCAACTGGTATGATTGTCACGCCCCAGTCCCAAAAATACCGAGGAACTGGACACGTGGCAATGGCCAGCAGCATGCAACGATGGACAAACCCAATTTAATGGATCCATCGGCATACTTAAGCTGTAATATAGGTCTATAACAATAAGTCAAAATCTAATCTCATCCACACACAGAATAATAAGAACATCAGCAAATAAAGAAAGTACATCAAAGTCCAGTCTCAACAGAGTATGTCAGGAACAACCCGATAAGAGTCTAAAACACTGGTTTATCAGACCAGAACAAAAGAGTCCAAAAATAGAGTATCTGAAGAGTACAAATATCATAATCTCAAGTAAAATCCTCTGCTTCTATGTTAGGTTCTCCTTCAGCAATAGCTCCTGGTACAACTTCAGCTCATGTCCCGTAAACCTCGGGATAATGCTCTTCTGCTAAACCTGGGAACATCATCCATTCCAGGTCCTCAGGGGACATAGCAAGGTACAAATAATATAAGCCAAAAATAAATGCAGTGAGATAGTAAATAAAATAAGCAGGGTGACTATATAACCATCTAAGTGTAAATGCAACTGAGAGCAACACTAGTACCCAGGCTGAGACTGCTACAAGCTCTGTGTCGGGGAGCCGGTAGCAGCAATATCTAGTAGTGGTCTAGCTCTGCTCGAGAGTCTACAACCTCATAATAGTAGTATATAGGTATAGAACAGCCTGTAGCCTGTGTGTCTCTCCCCACCCAATGTAACCACACGTCTCATGTCCATGTCACGTGAGATCAGATCTAATGCAACAGTCATAAACTAAGAATATTTAACTATGTCCATCCTGTATCCTATACAGAATCATCTTGAATATGTCAGGAAGATTCAGTCAATGTATGGTGTCAAGTGTCCTAGGTTGTAGTGTACTTGATAATCAAGCACGAGAATATAAAGGGTCTCGAATGTCCATCACTAAATGACATACACAACTCCGCGTACGGGGTTGGTACCCGACTGTGATCGGACACAAAGTATGTCATACGGTCCTAGGTTATAGCATGTACAATATTCCAGAAAATAAAGCAAGAGAACTAAATAAACTAATAATCTGCAATTTATGGCAAGGTACACTTGCCTGGGATTGGAATACCGGTAGCGGTCCTTGTAATAGTGGGTTCAGCAATAACTCCTCCAAAAGCTGAAATGAACATTAACAACAGTCTTAGAACATAGGAAATAATTAGAAACGGCTGTCCTTAAGTCCAGTTTGGACACAAGGGCAAAAATATCATTTCTGGGCCAAAGCGGGTCCATGTGTAGGTCGCTTTGTACCGAAAACCGGGTCAGGGTCAAAAATCTCCAAATCAGTCCAACTTAGTGTCAACAAGTCAGGAACGTTGATACGAACCCAACGAAACTTCCAGAATTGGATTCCGATGAACCGTTCTCAAAATCGCCCGTCAGGTGGAACCTGTGGGGCCCACGACACGCGATTTCCCAACATTCTCAGAATCAAACCAAACTTGACCCACAGGACCAGCGTATTGCTACGAGTCCGATGGCGCAAGTTTTGTCTCGATCCGACGTGTTTACACTAAGTTACAGCGTATTGCAGAAAAGTCGAATACGGGCCGTTGTCCGCGGATACGTACTGATTCCGGTGTGCACGCACATCCGAATCAGCTTCTGTGAAATCCCACACGTCCGTATCAACGACGCTCACGTATCGGTGAAGACCGCACGTGACCAAGTAGTCCCGTTTGGCGGGGCGTACCCAGTTTCGAGGTGAAATAGGACGTTAATTTTTCCTGTTTTGGATCGCGGTGTGCGATCACCACAGGACGCGATGCCCCGAGCGGTTTGCACGGGCACCGAGGGGGTCATACAGGCTACGTGTTAAAACTGACGGAATAGGAAACCGAGCTACGAGCAGAAAGTTGTGGTTACCTGAACAGGGTTTAAAAAGTTCGATCTGCGCGTGTCAAGTTCGAGTCTCCGTGTCCTGGTTCCGCGTCCAAGCTGTGTCCTAGCTAGGGCTTGCTGCCGAAGGCTTGCCGGAGCTGATCGAGACTCGCCGGAGTCGGCCTGGGGTTCGGGCGGAAGCAGCACCTGTCCTGGTGTGATCGGCGGCGTCTGGACGGCCGGATCTTGGCCGGACGGAGGAGAAATTGGGGGCTCGGGTTCGCTGGAGGTCCTGGAGAGGGGCGGCCGGTTCTGGAGATGCGGCGGGAAGTTGCAGTGGTCCGGCGGACGGGTCTGGCGCTGGGAGGTGGTCTCTGGAAGGCTAGGCGGCTGAGCAAGGGTGGTCCGGCGTCGGGGTCACCGGAGAAGAGGGGTTCAAGGGGATTTCCGGTCGGGCTCGATAGGTATTTATAGGCTCTAGGGGGAGGAAAACCGACGGTGGTTCGCCGAAAGGGGAAAAGGAAGGGTCGCCGGGTGAGGGGGAGCTGAACCGCGGGGTCGGCCGGCGGCCACGGCGGCGGAAACGGCCGCCGGCCAGGCGAAGGGTCGGCTGTTCAGATTCAGGGGTTAGGGTTTGGTAATGGGTCGGGTTGGATCCTGGCGGGTCGGGTCTGACCCGGATCCGACCTGCTAGGCAAACGGTTCGGTCTAGTTAGACCGGCCGGTCCGGTCCGGTTCAGGGTTCGGTTTAAAAAATGGTTTGATTTGTTTTAATATATATTGGTTTAAATAATCAGATAAATTTAACAATAGTTTTTAATGCTTTAAAAATTCATCCGGGGTCCAATAAATTCTCGAAAAAATACCCCAAGCCCGGTTTTTAATTTTACACTATAAAATATAATTTTTATCACATTTTAATATTATTTAATTTTATTTTAAAAATTCATTTTAAATTACACTGCTTTAATTTATTGTTTTAAAATTTACAGAAAATACCAATTAATTCTAGAAAATTAAATTTTAAAAAAATCTTAAAATTTCAGGTGATTACAATCTACCCCCCTTAAGAAAATTGCGTCCTCGCAATTTAAAGATTAAACTACTAATAGAACAGAACTACAGGAAAATAAAAATTACTTAAAATATACCTGTATCCTCAAATAAGTGGGGGTATTTCTGGCGCATGATATCTTCTCTTTCCCAAGTAGATTCACCAGGAGAATGTTGCTTCCAAGTCACACGAACCAGTTTAATTGTCTGCCCTCGTAGTGTCTTCTCACTGGTTCCGAGTATACCCACCGGTTGTTCTTCATATCTCAGGCTGGGGCCTACAGCGATCTCAGAATGATCCACTATGTGACTTGGGTCAGTCACATACCTTCTTAACTGTGAGACATGGAATACATCATGCACTCCCTCTAGAGATGGAGGTAATGCAAGACGATACGCCACCTCACCAATGCGCTCCAGAATATCAAAGGGCCCAATGTACCTTGGACTCAACTTGCCTCTGCTCCCAAAGCGAATGGTTCCTCGAGTCGGCGAAATCCTCAAGAATACATATTCTCCTTCCTTGAATTCCAGTGGACGTCGGTGTGTATCAGCCCAATGCTTCTGCCTGTCCTGAGCAGCCCGAAGATGATTCTGGATTTGTTTAACCTTCTCCACAGTTTGCATCACCAACTCTGGTCCCAAGATTTGACGCTCTCAGACGTCACTCCAGCATATTGGCGATCTGCACTTCCTACCGTATAACGCCTCGAAAGGTGCCATCTTGATGCTTGCCTGGTAACTGTTGTTGTAGGAGAACTCTACCAAATGCAAATGATCTTCCCAAGACCCTCCAAAGTCTAACATACAGGATCACAGCATATCCTCCAAGATCTGGATTGTACGTTCTGATTGACCATCTGTCTGGGGACGATAGGCAGTGCTGAATTTTAGTCTGGTGCCAAGACTCTCTTGCATACTTCGCCAGAAATGAGAGGTAAATCTCGAATCTCGATCAGATACAATACTAACCGGCACTCCATGCAATCTTACTATTTGTCTCATATACATGTCGGCTAGTATCTCTGTGGACTGCCCAACTCTAAATGGCAAGAAGTGCGCAGACTTAGTGAGTCGATCCACGATAACCCATACTGCATCTTTTCCGCTGGGGCTCCTTGGGAATCCCGTGACGAAGTCCATGGTGATATGTTCCCACTTCCATTCTGGTATGGGAAGCGGCTGCAGCATTCCGGCAGTCCTCTGATGCTCGGTTTTCACTTGTTGGCAGACTAAGCATTTAGCTACAAATCTAGCAATCTCTCTCTTCATTCCATGCCACCAATAATATTGCCTTAGATCTCGATACATCTTTGTTCCTCCTGGATGAACAGAGTATATGGAGCTATGTGCTTCAGTCATTAGCTCCTGTCTTAGTTCTCCATTTGGAACATATAGACGATCTCCGCACCTTAATGTCCCATCCTCATGTATGCGAAGTCCCGTTTGCATGCCTGCTTCTGTCTTCTCTTTGAGTCTTCTAAATCTTGCATCAGTAGGCAAAGCTTCTTTAATTCTTTCCACGAGCGATGACTTCACTTCCAGATTAGCCAGCAAGCCACTCTGCCTTGGTAGAATAACCTCTATCTGGAGCTCCTGTAGATCTTTCAATAGCTCAGGCTGCATTGTCAAGAAATAAGCTGTAGGCTTCCTGCTAAGTGCATCTGCTACTACATTCGCCTTCCCTGGGTGGTATTGCAGATCTATATCAAAGTCCACCATTAACTCAAGCCAGCGTCTTTGCCTCATGTTAAGATCCTTCTGAGTATATACATACTTCAGACTTTTGTGATCAGTGTAGATCTCCACCTTCTCACCATAAAGATAATGCCTCCAAATCTTCAGTGCAAATATTACAGCAGCTAGCTCCAGATCGTGCGTTGGGTAGTTCTTCTCATGGACCTTCAGCTGTCTCGATGCATAAGCAATAACTTTGCCATGCTGCATCAAAACACATCCTAGGCCACTACCTGACGCATCGCTATAAACAACAAAACCGTCTGACCCTGAAGGAAGAGTCAAGACTGGTGCTGTTGTTAAACGCCTCTTCAGTTCTTCAAAGGCCAACTGACATTCTTCTGTCCATGCAAAGTCCTGATCTTTCCGTGTCAACTTCGTCATTGGCTCTGCAATCCTTGAGAAATTTTCTACGAACCTTCTGTAATATCCGGCAAGTCCTAGAAAACTCCTCACCTCAGCAACTGATGTTAGTGTAGGCCAAGTCTCAATAGCAGCAACCTTCTCTGGATCAACTGATAGTCCTTCTCCTGAGATAATATGCCCCAAGAATGGCACCTTATCCATGCAAAACTCACATTTACTGAGCTTAGCATAAAGCTTCTCTTGCCTCAACGTCTCTAGCACGATTCTGAGATGCTCCTCGTGCTCTTCGTGGCTTTTGGAATATACCAGAATGTCATCGATAAACACCACCACGAATTTATCCAAGTATTGATGGAAAACTCGGTTCATCAAGCTCATGAACACAGCAGGCGCGTTGGTTAAACCAAACGGCATTACTAGGAACTCATAGTGTCCATACTTGGTTCTAAAGGCTGTCTTCGGGATATCTTCCTTCCTCACCCTAATCTGGTGATAACCGGATCTCAGGTCAATCTTTGAAAATACCCTAGCTCCACTCAATTGATCAAATAAGTCATCAATGCGGGACAAGGGATACCGGTTCTTAATGGTCACAGCGTTTAACGCCCTGTAATCAATGCACAGGCGAATTGTTCCATCCTTCTTTGGTACAAAAAGTATAGGTGCTCCCCAAGGTGAAACACTGGGCCGGATGAAACCTTTCTCCAGAAGTTCATCGACTTGCTTCTTTAATTCTACTAACTCTTTAGGTGCTAGTCTATAAACTGTTGAAGTGATAGGTTCTGTTCCTGGAGTTAAGTCTATGGTGAATTCTATTTCCCGATCAGGTGGTAGACCTGGAAGATCATCGGGAAATACATCCTCAAACTCTGATATAACTCTTGGGTAACTTGACTCCCCTTCTACAGTTAATACCCTAAGAGTTGGCTGAACACCTTGTTCTACAGCTCCTCGAAGAAATTCAAACTCTGAGTGTCCAGGCGGTCTGAATATAACTTTTCCAAGCCGACAATCAAGAGTAGCATGATACTGACTTAACCAGTCCATACCAAGTACAACATCATAGTCAGGCATAGAAAAGATCAAAAATTGGGCTCGCATCTCTCTTCCGCAGACTACTACTGAACATGATCTACAGATATCACTAACAGGTATAATTCCACCTCCCGTAAGAATTCTCTTAGTCTTCGGAAGGGGTGCAGTAGCTACTCTATGGGTGGCTACGAAGCTAGCAGCTATAAATGAGTGTGATGCCCCAGAATCAAATAAAGCTACAGCAGGTAATGAAGCTACTAAGATGGTACCTGCTATAACTTCTCCAGCAATAGCTTCTTCCTGAACAGCCAATGCAAAAGCCTGACCTCGTCCCTGTGCTGGTCCCCTCTGCTGACGAGCCTGTTGGAATAGTGCTGCTTGAGGTGGCAATGGAGGTCTTGGCTGATATCCTCCTGGAACTGATGGTCTGACTCCTCCAACTCCTGTCTGCTGTGCTCCCACTGCTGGATAATCTGGCCTTGGTGCAGGTAGAGCTGGTCGTGGTGCTTCCTCTCGGCGTGCTGTGCAGTCCCTGGATAGATGCTGGTTGGAGCCGCAAACCAGGCACAGTCCCAATTTGCGTCTGCACTCCTTTTCAATGTGTCCCAACTTGCCGCAGAAATGACAAGTAGGTAGAGTTCTTGGTGCTGCCCTCTGCGGTAGATTCCTCTGGAGTCGCTTTGCAGAATCTCCTTGTGCTGCCTTGGATGGTACTGAGGTAAATGGCCGCTTCAGACTTGACTCCCTCCTGGTGACGCGCTCCATGCGTCGTGCCGCAACAAGGACGTCGTTGTATGATGTAGGGGCAACAGATCCAATCAACCTCTGAAGCTCGAACCTGAGTCCATCAAAGAATTTCTCCGCCTTCTCTTCTTCGGTAGGAATTAGAGAAGGGGCAAAACGACTCAGGCGAATGAATTCAGCATTATACTCCTCCACCGTCATGTTGCCCTGGATGAGATGGTTGAACTTATCTCGGAGTTCTGATCTAGCAACGGCTGGGATATACATCTCTTGAAAGAGTCTGGAGAACTCCTCCCAAGTGACTCGGTCATGTCCGAGCCTCCTCTCTTCAGCTAGCCACCAGTGGTGCGCGTTGTCCGTCAGTTGCATTCGGACAACAGTCATCCATCTCTCCCGAGGAAGTTCAGCTGCTTCCAACTGATGCTGTGTATTGGTGAGCCACTCATGCACTTCAGTTGGTCCTTCCTTGCCCGAAAAGGTACGGGGCTTGAGTTGACGAAAATCAGTGATAGATCCCGTCGCTGGTCGCCTAGCTTGCGGGTTTGCCTGCTCCAATGCATTTACTAGGCTGTTTCTCAGGTTCTCTGCCTTCTGACGCTGCGCCTCCTGTTGAACTTGTTGTTGAGCTTGCATTATAGCATAAAACATCTGGAACATTTGCTGCCCATCCATTACTTGTCCTGGTGGGAAGGCAGGCATAGGTGGAGTGAACTGAGGTGGTGGTGGGATATCATCCCGCCTGAACCTTGAGTTATGCTGCTCAGCTTGTCCACTTTGAGAGGATTGACCTCTGTTCTCTGGTGTAACTCCATCACCATAGGTAACCACAGCATCTTGTGGTGTAAAAGGAACTTCTTCTCCATTTCTCGGATCCATCTTCTGCATCCAAAATGAACTTTATGAGAACGTTTAGTAGAATCAAGCAGGATGCATAATTAAGTATTTAATTCGAATGCGATATAGAGTTTCAAAAATATTTCAACAAATGGATGAGATCCTAAGCCTATCCTATCTTTTACAGGTTTGTTTGGCCCCTAAGTTGAGACAAAACAATTTGTCGTAGACCTGCATGGGCCACCAAAAAAACCATGTCACGCCCCAGTCCCAAAAATACCGAGGAACTGGACACGTGGCAATGGCCAGCAGCATGCAACGATGGACAAACCCAATTTAATGGATCCATCGGCATACTTAAGCTGTAATATAGGTCTACAACAATAAGTCAAAATCTAATCTCATCCACACACAGAATAATAAGAACATCAGCAAATAAAGAAAGTACATCAAAGTCCAGTCTCAACAGAGTATGTCAGGAACAACCCGATAAGAGTCTAAAACACTGGTTTATCAGACCAGAACAAAAGAGTCCAAAAATAGAGTATCTGAAGAGTACAAATATCATAATCTCAAGTAAAATCCTCTGCCATCACCTCTGCTTCTATGTTAGGTTCTCCTTCAGCAATAGCTCCTGGTACAACTTCAGCTCCTGTCCCGTAAACCTCGGGATAATGCTCTTCTGCTAAACCTGGGGACATCATCCATTCCAGGTCCTCAGGGGATATAGCAAGGTACAAATAATACAAGCCAAAAATAAATGCAGTGAGATAGTAAATGAAATAAGCAGGGTGACTATATAACCATCTAAGTGTAAATGCAACTGAGAGCAACACTAGTACCCAGGCTGAGACTGCTACAAGCTCTGTGTCGGAGAGCCGGTAGCAGCAATATCTAGTAGTGGTCTAGCTCTGCTCGAGAGTCTACAACCTCATAATAGTAGTATATAGGTATAGAACAGCCTGTAGCCTGTGTGTCTCTCCCCACCCAATGTAACCACACGTCTCATGTCCATGTCACGTGAGATCAGATCTAATGCAACAGTCATAAACTAAGAATATTTAACTATGTCCATCCTGTATCCTATACAGAATCATCTTGAATATGTCAGGAAGATTCTGTCAATGTATGGTGTCAAGTGTCCTAGGTTGTAGTGTACTTGATAATCAAGCACGAGAATATAAAGGGTCTCGAATGTCCATCACTAAATGACATACACAATTCCGCGTACGGGGTTGGTACCCGACTGTGATCGGACACAAAGTATGTCATACGGTCATAGGTTATAGCATGTACAATATTCCAGAAAATAAAGCAAGAGAACTAAAT
The DNA here is from genome assembly GCA_036927795.1 of Iris macrosiphon. Lineage (NCBI taxonomy): Eukaryota > Viridiplantae > Streptophyta > Magnoliopsida > Asparagales > Iridaceae > Iris > Iris macrosiphon. Next base: position 169,680,842 of record JAYESA010000013.1, on the reverse strand, counting down.
AAACTAATAATCTGTAATTTATGGCAAGGTACACTTGCTTGGGATTGGAATACCGGTAGCGGTCCTTGTAATAGTGGGTTCAGCAATAACTCCTCCAAAAGCTGAAATGAACATTACCAACAGTCTTAGAACATAGAAAATAATTAGAAACGGCTGTCCTTAAGTCCAGTTTGGACACAAGGGCAAAAATGTCATTTCTGGGCCAAAGCGGGTCCATGTGTAGGTCGCTTTGTACCGAAAACCGGGTCAGGGTCAAAAATCTCCAAATCAGTCCAACTTAGTGTCAACAAGTTAGGAACGTTGATACGAACCCAACGGAACTTCCAGAATTGGATTCCGATGAGCCGTTCTCAAAATCGCCCGTCAGGTGGAACCCGTGGGGCCCACGACACGCGATTTTCCAACATTCTCAGAATCAAACCAAACTTGACCCACAGGACCAGCGTATTGCTATGAGTCCGATGGCGCAAGTTTCATCTCGATCCGACGTGTTTACACTAAGTTACAGCGTATTGCAGAAAAGTCGGATACGGGTCGTTGTCCGCGGATACGCACTGATTCCGGTGTGCACGCACATCCGAATCAGCTTCTGCGAAATCCCACACGTCCGTATCAACGACGCTCACGTATCGGTGAAGACCGCACGTGACCAAGTAGTCCCGTTTGGCGGGGCGTACCCAGTTTCGAGGTGAAATAGGACGTTAATTTTTCCTGTTTTGGATCGCGGTGTGCGATCACCACAGGACGCGATGCCCCGAGCGGTTTGCACGGGCACCGAGGGGGTCATACAGGCTACGTGTTAAAACTGACGGAATAGGAAACCGAGCTACGAGCAGAAAGTTGTGGTTACCTGAACAGGGTTTAAAAAGTTCGATCTGCGCGTGTCAAGTTCGAGTCTCCGTGTCCTGGTTCCGCGTCCAAGCTGTGTCCTAGCTAGGGCTTGCTGCCGAAGGCTTGCCGGAGCCGATCGAGACTCGCCGGAGTCGGCCTGGGGTTCGGGCGGAAGCAGCGCCTGTCCTGGTGTGATCGGTGGCGTCTGGACGGCCGGATCTTGGCCGGACGGAGGAAAAATTGGGGGCTCGGGTTCGCTGGAGGTCCTGGAGAGGGGCGGCCGGTTCTGGAGATGCGGCGGGAAGTTGCAGTGGTCCGGCGGACGGGTCCGGCGCTGGGAGGTGGTCTCTGGAAGGCTAGGCGGCTGAGCAAGGGTGGTCCGGCGTCGGGGTCACCGGAGAAGAGGGGTTCAAGGGGATTTCCGGTCGGGCTCGATAGGTATTTATAGGCTCTAGGGGGAGGGAAACCGACGGTGGTTCGCCGGAAGGGGAAAAGGAAGGGTCGCCGGGTGAGGGGGAGCTGAACCGCGGGGTCGGCCGGCGGCCACGGCGGCGGAAACGGCCGCCGGCCAGGCGAAGGGTCGGCTGTTCAGATTCAGGGGTTAGGGTTTGGTAATGGGTCGGGTTGGATCCTGGCGGGTCGGGTCTGACCCGGATCCGACCCGCTAGGCAAACGGTTCGGTCTAGTTAGACCGGCCGGTCCGGTCCGGTTCAGGGTTCGGTTTAAAAAATGGTTTTGTTTGTTTTAATATATATTGGTTTAAATAATCAGATAAATTTAACAATAGTTTTTAATGCTTTAAAAATTCATCCGGGGTCCAATAAATTCCCGAAAAAATACCCCAAGCCCGGTTTTTAATTTTACACTATAAAATATATTTTTTATCACATTTTAATATTATTTAATTTTATTTTAAAAATTCATTTTAAATTATACTGCTTTAATTTATTGTTTTAAAATTTACAGAAAATACCAATTAATTCCAGAAAATTAAATTTTAAAAAAATCTTAAAATTTCAGGTGATTACAATGATCGTGTGAGTAGGCCGTGCTCTCCAAATCATCCGACTGATCAGACTAAGGAAGACAACATTATTGCTCCAATCTAGCTATCTCAGTACTGCTCTGAACGAACACTTGTTTTTCAACGAACTCCGCTAGCAATCTGCACATGAAACCAACTCAATCAATACTTGTTCCCAAATCCAACAAATTAAAATATAACAACTATTGCCTCATTCAATCCGACTCAGCGTAACGCATAGTGCGGTTGTGGGGCGTTACATAATATACCACTTAGAATCAGGTTCATCCTCGAACCAAACCAGTTTCCATTCCTTATCACATGCCGCCTGTCAAATTTATTACTTTGCTCTACGCAACTCACATTCTCTTGATCCTGATTCAGCATCTCACTCGTACTGAACGCATCGCACAAATTTTATATTCCTGCATCCTCCTTGCAGCTTAATACAAATTCCTCATATCGCTTAGTTTTGGATCATACACATATTTAAGGCGTCCCTGAAATACATGCATTTCAGCCGAGCTTAGCGATAGCGAATTTGGACAAGTTACAAGGGTATCTTTATGTCCGAGGCATTTATTCGCTTTACTCCTAATTGAACCAATCCTGTCGTTCATTCCAACATATTCGCATAAGCGCTATCCTCAATTATGATAATTTCCTACCGACTCAATCAGTTCATGTTCCAACTCAATCCGTCCAACTATTTCTGAATCCACACTAGCACCCTGTTCTGCATGTACTATCTCAAAATATTATCTCTTGCTCCGAACGATCACCTCAACTGATACTACCCCAGCTAGGCGACTTACCCAAATGTCAAACTTTGCTTTTAGATCAGCTCAGTCAAACTCCTCTTCCTCAATCTCAATACCTCACTGGGTGAACATCTATATTGAGGTTCATGTGATCCACGAAGATTTTGCCGTCACGCCAAAGGGATAGTGTCGTTACGATTTCAACGTAGACATACTCGTCACAATTCCTAGGTTGCGCATGGAATAGTTCTTCGCGCTGCTTCCACTGCCTCGAAGCACAGAATATCATCTTTGCCTTCTGTATGAGCACGCATCCCAGACTAAGTTCTGATGTATCTTGTAGATCTGAGGCACATCTTTCCCTTCCAGTATTGTAATAATTTGATCTGAACGAGCCGCTGCTTTAACTTTACAAGCTAGTTTCACAGTCGTCAATTCATATGAATGATATTCCCATCCGGGGCATGACGAGTCAGAGGCGATGCCATCTTGTAAAAATCTGCGACTCCGAATTTCATCAGTTGACTTAGGCCATTTCCACCATCGCTTCGATCTTCTGGCTGCATCTTCAGCTGAAGGCTATCCCAAGGATCTCTCAAATCCAACTCTTAGTCACTTAAGCCAATCTCCAACACACACTACTCACATCCACCCTCGACGCATTCCTAAATGCATTGCCGCAAGGGTCGTTCTATGGGTCTACAATATTCATCTCTGATTTGGCGGTCAAGTCGCTAGGGTCAGCTGTCCCGAAGCTACGCTCGATAATTATAAGTCATCACGATGGACAGTTACTACGAACCATGCTATATCTTATGTAAAAATATGAGCCATAATCCAACCATTCCATCCGAACAAACTTTTGAATCTGAGCACTTCATGCACTACCTCTGACGAATCTGTCAACCAAACGCCGCTTAACCACCTAGAGTCTTTCTATCTATCCAAGCCACAATTCGAGAACTGTGCTCGTTGAAACCGTCTCCCATCAATCCGTTGTTCTGTCCTGAATCCATCAAATCTTTTGAACTGCCATGTTCGACTTCTCGCACTACTACTTGCAACGATTCCCGAAACTAAAGACTTGCTCCAAATTCTTATCCGTATGCCATGCTTCACGGTGCACGTCCAACTTGCTCGGTAGTACAGTGATTTGTTCCAACGTTGCTCTCTAATTTAGCTATCTTCAAAAGTCCATCCTCCACAATCCTTGCTCTCGTATCCATTCCTTAGCCCGTCTTGATTTCTCTATGTTCCAATTAGTCCACACACTCTCAATGACTCATGCACGGTTCCAACATAAATCTCAAATCTATATTGCCTTTACTTGTTGCCTCAATCCACCTCAATACTGCAAGTGTTAACTTCCAATCTGACTTAACATCAACTAGACTTGCCTCATGCCCGTTTATGTCTTCCGGAGAATCCGTCCACCATCGTTGCACTTTTCTGCCAAATTTTTACTTCTGCTAAACCTGAGTCAAATTTCTCGAGTGCCAATATCCAAAACCCTTTAAGTCCGTACGAATCCATCGTATTGCCCCTCCAAACCAGACCGTGTTTCATTGCTCAACCAATAGCTCCAATGTATTTCCAAAATTTGTAGTCCGTATTCGCTATCCTTTGATTCACCCATCGCTTGCTCAAGCATATTCCAACTGTTTGTTCCTTATGCTCAACTCTCTCTTTGTATTCATGAATGCTCTACCAAACTTTCAAATCCTGCAATCGAACTATGATATTCAGCTTTCCATCTGTACGATCCCAACTATTTCTAATACTTGGTCTGCCTCAATCCTTCAAATTTCCAAACACTCTTTCTAATGCTTGTTCCGATCTCGTCTAACTCTCAAGTCCAACAATACTTCCATTTGCACAAGTCCATTCTCGATTGCTCAACTCAACATTCGCTTGCTCTATTTTTTATTCTTACTAACTCAGCCGAAGTGCACCAACCAACTTGTATTCCTGTTTCCCCGTGTCTGTTCAGGCAATTCCTTGAGGTCTATCCAAAATATTTCAATGTCTTGTTCACTATATGGTATACCATATACCACTCCGAATCAAGTCGCTACTCGCATTACGATTTCTTTGCACTAATCCAAGATCCGTTTGAACCATCCCTTATGCGTGATCCTGCCATTACCAACTTAATTCTAACACGAAACTCAGACAACGCATGAACCATCTAACTCTTCTGTCAATCTCGTTTGACGCAACTTGTGCCATGTTCCATTCTCAATACTTCCAACTATTCTCAAACCGTCTGATACTTTCGCAACATGAGCAACCCGTGCAACTATCTCTCTTCCAAGTAATCCAACCCAATACCCAACTGTTTCTTACATTTGCTGTACGAGCGATTCGTGCAAAGCTATCCTGATATTCCCCAAGCCAAACTCAAACCTGCTCAGCCAATGCTCTATGTGATATACCCAACCAAAAATCAAACTTTTATCCAACACATTCGCTACACGAGCAACTCGTGCAACGATCCATTCTTAATCCAATGCTTCTACTCAGAACATGCCGCATAACCAATCTCGTCTGCCAACCAACTGATCCACTGATGCTATCAGAAACTCCCTAAATGACAAGCCAAACCAACTCAACGACACACCTCTCAACTTGCTGCATAAATGCAACAACGCCACCTAACTTGCTGCACGAATGCAACAACGCCTAACGATGCTAAGCGATCTAACAAAAACCAACAAAAGCAATACAATAAAGCACAACATGCAGCCACAACCATCAATGTATAGACTTATTGCATGAAATATCTAATGCGACACCCAGTAGAGCCAAGAGCTAAATGACACGCGGAAGCTATTTAGAGTTTGTGATAAAGCGAAGGACCAAGTCCGAGAAAATAAACCGGGCGCTTTGATACCAATATTGTTATGCCCCAATCTCCCGTAGGCTCAATAGTCCCCGCTGAACGTGAATCACCACATTACAGTGCTCCCGCAGGACAATCGTTCTCATCGGGACGTGATGCCGTATGAGCCTGGAGTTGCGCTCATACAAGACGATGTTGTCAAATACCAAAGTTATCATCGAAACGACCAAGTTGTAGCGAAAGTCAAGTATTATGTACCAAGTACACATCAGAGTATACGCAGCGAAGCTCTCGATAGGGTCCAAATGAAATGCTACAAAGAGAATGCCACAACGACTAAGTAATACTCTTGCTCTTTTCTCTAGTCCACAAAGATACTTACCGTTCATACATTATGTCCCGTATATCCAAGCAGCGCTACTATACCTGCGTACCTGAAATAATGGCCACAAACGTGGGTCAGTACACAGCCGTACTGGTGAGCGGGGTAACCCACTCGTCTAAGCCGACACTAAGTAAAATAGTGAATACAAACAGTTATATGATGATCTTTCTAGTTGAATCTGTAGCGCCCCGTTCTCCCGGTACGGAGAGCGCGGCTAAGAAACACAAGACGGTATCGTTCGATCAGGATAGATTGAATTAAGAACTCGTCCTCGTTATGGATTTGTTTCTTCGGAATTGATTTCCATATTCAGTGGACCGCGCCCCAAGGATCGGCTTAGCGGCAGAGTCAGGAGGGACCTCTCCGCTGTTATCTTTTATTGCCTCAATTTTTGATATCGCTTATTGCTTTCGTGCTTTGAGTTGGTTTTGGGATTTGCTTGTTTTTCTTGAACGGTTTCGATGATTTCATTATTTTCGTTCATTGACTTGCACTTCTATTCCGAGATGGGAAAGAGAGGAAGAAGTATTAATCGAGCTGTTCGTGTGCAGGTGAACGAGCAGTAGGCGGCTTGCGAGCGGAGTCGTGAAGCGCTTCTTTCCTTCTCCCTTCCAAAATCTAAGTGAGTGGCTACCAACCCAATTAGCTAGCCCTGCTTCCAAGCTTCACATCTAATAAATCTGCAATCTCCCTTGCCCCGATCAAATGATACCAAGTAATAATAAAAGAAACCAAGATAAAAGAGAATAGACTTGGTATATATGCTTGTCAATAACTGCACGAACGGATACTTAATGGCATGCTTGTTCGCTTGGGAATAAATCATGAATTATTGCTTGTCTTGTATAATTGCTTGTCTTGTACTCTTGTTGCCTTAAAAGCATGAACTGTTGACTAAGTAAACATATTGTTCGATCACGGACAACTTGTGCACAAGATCATTGGTTCCTGCGGACGGTCGTTGGGGCACTGGCACCGATCCGGTCCGGACGGAACTCTATTGTATAGACCATTGTGCTGGACGGGGTGGCATATAGCGCTCCTTGTTTATTCGCTGCATACCATTTCCGCCAGTGACTAGTGTCCATTGTGGCATCACGTCAGTGATCTCTTGTATATTTAAACCTGTTGCATACTAACTTGTGTCTTCGTGGCAGGGAAGGCATGGTAAGTATTGTGCAGGTAATTCAGACGGGCAGATAAAATCCACCGAACGGTGGCACGTTCATTTCAGTAAATTCTATATGCTGCTTACTTGTAAATGAACTAAGGCAAGATAGAAACCCACAAATATGCATGCTTCATTAAAATAACGTATTGATTGGTATAGTTCGGCTAGCTCGCCTTCACCAGCATATTTTGATATGCTGACCCTCGTTGAAACAGGTTCTCCGCACCAAGGCGAACCGAGCGAGGAGCCAAAGTCGTCTTTCCGTTCCAATCCAGCTGTTGGCGCATCTTCATCGCACCATCCTTGAAGCATTTTAAAGACAGGAGCTGCAACTCTTCATACACAAATGCAGCTCCGTGGCAAAGCTATCCTCCAGCCTGGAGGTCTATATCTTTTGAAGTTTAGTAAAGGGATATAATGTACATGACTGTTATCTCATTTTGAGTCATCTCTTTTGTAAGCCGTTCGACATATTAGCTGACTCGTTCAAGAGTTTGTAATAGATGTTCATTATCAATAAAGAGAACTTTTCTATGTTTTAAATCTGTGTTTCAATTTATCTGTGTACTCTGAATATGTGCTTGCTATGCAAATCATTAAAGCCTTGTGCGGGCGCAACCCCAGGCCCGCACGACGGTCACGATTCGGGGGATGCCTCAAACGATTCTACGGAATCGGGTCATGACAGAATCCTAGATTCATTTCATGGCATAGGGTATGACATGTTAAGGAAAGCTGTAAATCAAGTTAAGCATGCAAGCATTCAACTCAAGCAAATATACAAGCAGATATATAGCCAACTCGAAGGAAACTAGCATGCAAATTGTCCTACTCAAACCCAAGCAACTCGAGAACCTATCGAACCATTATCCAAGCCTCAATATCCATCCTCAAACCAAACCTTATAATCCAATCTCGATATACACACTCTTGTCGAGGCAAGGTGGCCGCCTACGCGAAAAGCACAAACCAAACCAAAGTAAAGCAAACCAACTCTTATCTATATGAAGTCACTGGCCAAGCCATAAAGGACTTGATCGGACTGATCAATTGCAGTTCTACTTGAAAAAGCGCTAAGTAGCGAGCCTGCCTGAATCACATTAAACCCCCGACACCGTGCCCGAGGTACATTACCAATTTGTCTCCCCCATGGCCGAACGGTCCAGGTGTCCCGGAGCCTTTCCGTTCGAGGAGACCAAATCCTGTGCAACACAGGCTATCCGTGACCAATGCAGACACCAAGTAGATATGACGAGAGAATCGAGCATTCTCGCCCCACCAAACGATCCTAGACTCATCCAACCAACTATCCAACCAATTATCCATAATCATTCTCCAACATATAGCCCAAGGCACAAATCTCAAGTTATCCCCATAGGCACAATGCCGCTTCTCGACACAGTGTTTCCAATTGGTGCAATACCCCCGCTCAAGACAATCCCGTGGCACAATGCCCCAACAGTGGCACAATGCCCTCGCTGATACAGTTGTCCAATTTTAAACCACAGCTGCACGCTTTGCTTGACAAAGCGTCCAAGTGATACTCGTGTATGGATGCACGCTCGCTCGCCCGAATTCTCGATGTTCCAACCAAGATATTCAAACTGTCCAAGCATAATTCCAATTATCTCTCCAACTGCCCCAAATATATAATCCAACTCCAGCTCCAACTATCTAACACGAAAGCCAATTCAAGCCACAAATCTATCCAAGCAAACGACGTACACTCTATGCACTCCTCAGTGTAGTAATTTTTAAGTCCCAGTCCAAGTGTTCAAGCCTTTACGTGTGTTCCATATTATTAGGCATGAAGGAGTAGAGGAGAAGGGACAAAGCCCACTCACCAAGTTTGATTCCGTTAAGCATCATGTCCTGCCGATACGGCCGATCTTTTGAACCCGTGGTCCGATACAAAGCACGATCTACTCAACTGGTATGACCGTGCGAGCAGGCCGTGCTCTCCAAATCATCCGACCGATCGGACTAAGGAAGACAACATTATCGCTCTAATCCAGCTATCTCAGTACTGCGAACGAACACCTATTTTTTAACGAACTCCGCTACCGATCTGTATATGAAACCAACTCAATCAATACTTGTTCCCAAATCCAACAAATTAAAATATAATCAGCTATGGCCTCATTCAATCCGAGTCAGCGTAACGCACCGTGCGGTTGCGGGATGTTACACCTTAACGGTAGAAGGTGTCTCTCTCAAGCGACGTGCACGTACTCGGGTCATGGATACCATCTGGTAAGATAGATAAAAAAATATAATTGATAACATATATAAATATATTGTCTAATATTAAATATTGTGTAAATTTTAGAGACGTGAATGACCCTTTCATCTAGCAGAATCGTAGTTACGGAGAAAAAAAAAGACGACGAAAAACTTGAGCGTCCCAATATATTATTCTGAAGTTGAGTATAGTTAGTTTTAGCTGACCTAAACTTTAAGGAGATTCCGTGAAACAACTAATTAATAAAAACCAGATAATGGTTCAATTACAACTTAGCACTAAGATTAACAGCCTACTTTCAGTAAATACAGTAATAAATTCAATAAAGTACTGGTAAATACACTGATTTCAACAATCTATACCAATTTCAACAATTTATATATTTAGTTACAGGTTGCTTTACTAACTATAACAAAATAACATAGTAAATAAAATTCAATATTCAATCTAAACAATGCACCAACAATCAAGGCATAAAATGGTAATGAATAATAGTACTTCTCACACTAACAACCTATCTTTGCAAACTAACAAAATTAGTGAATTGCCAATCAATAGACCAAGCTCAATAATTTACCAAGAAAGAACACTACTACCCCTAGTTATTGGTAGATTTGCTAAAAATGCTATCCATCCAATTTATCAATGTACCAAGATTGAGTCATAAATTGAAGGACAGAATCCTACTACTTACAATATTTGCCCGGTTTCACGAAGGGTGTTTGACTGAGCACACAAACAGGGTTACTGAAACAAATATTTCAACAGCTGAAGCATTTCCTTGCATCAACTAAACAAAAGCTGCACGCAAGCATCCCAATTATAGCTATCCAGACCGTTTCAGCTCACAACAAGCTTAGACAGTATTTTACGCCAACTTGAAAGTTGAAATGAGAAGAAAAAAAATAACCTTAGACAGAATTTTCAGCTCACAACAAGCTTAGACAGAATTTTCAGTACCTATAGTTGATACTGAAAATGTTGTTGAGCTCCAGTCTGATGGGCATCACGATGTCTACATGGTTTGGAATCCAGGTATATGTGTAGAGATCTCAATGATTAACTCAATTGGTATATGTGTAGATGAAGCCTTACGTCGTGCTCCTTATCCTCCTTCAAATGCTACACCTGTTGAAGCTGTCATGGTGTTATATTTTAGGAATCAAGTCATTGTATTTCCTGTCACTCTCCCTGCTATGGAGATGACCAAAGGGTTTGACACCAACTACCTCTTTATTTTCCTAATTTGGGCCCAAATACAAAGTTCTCTGTTGTACTTGCAAAGGCATTTCCTGAGGAGACATATAAATTGCTCAACCAGGAGTTTGTGAAGTCCATTGAGGAAATCCTGAAAGCCCTTCCTCGAGATCGAAAAACTTACCTACTTTCATCAAGTTACCCTTGGCCTATTACAGAAAGCATAGACTAGTGAAGGATTATAATGCTGTATTGGATTTGAAGCTCGAATGTGATGCTTTAAGGTATGTATGGGATCCAGGAATCGAAGTTATTTTTTCCCTTGACCTTGAGACAAGGTCAATTTAAAGGGGATGGTATTGATAAGAGCCCAACTAGCATACCTTGTCTTACATTTGCATAAGTCTAAATAGCTTATATTAGCTCAGTTGGAGGGCTTTACACTAGAGTATTAGAGTTGGCTCAGTAGGGATAAGGCTCCGTACTATAGCAATGCTCAAGCTACAAAGGAAGTCCACTCAATAACAGAGTCTCGACTTAGTAGTAGAGTCTCTCATCAACTACATTGCCATGTCAGCCACTCTCCATCATCATCGTCGGAGTAGGCCGCTGGAGTTACGGTTAGGGTTAGGGTTTACACCCTCTTTGACACCAGAGTAGGCCGTCGAAGTTACGATTAGGGTTAGGGTTTATACCCTCTTTGACGCCAGAGTAGGCCGCCGGAGTTAGGGTTTATACCCTCTGAGAGAGAGAGAGAGAGAGAGAGAGAGAGAGTTACGGTTAGGGTTAGGTTTACACCCTCTGTGACACCGGAGTAGGCCGTCGGAGTTACGGTTTACACCCTCTGAGAGAGAGAGAGAGAGAGAGAGAGAGAGGGTTTACCTAGAGGAGGAGGGGGTTGTCGGAGTAGGCCGCTGCACTTGACCGCCAGAGGGTGCACTTCGCCGGAGAGCGGGGGGAAAGAGGGGAAGTTTTTGAAAAATTGGAGAAAGTTTTCGACAGAAGGGGGAAAATCGAAAGCTATATTAAAATTTTAGCGACGTTAAGCAACGTCAACTTATAACATCACTAATAATAATATTTTGCGACGTCTTTGACGTCGCAAATCACTTCGCTAAAAATCAAAAATTACTAACGTCGCTAAACGTCACAAAATTTAAAAACTCAGCGATGTTTAGCGACTTTAAATAAGCTTATAGCAACAACTCTTTAAAAAACTGAATTATAGTTGCTAAAACGTCGCTATATGTCGCCAACAGCGACTTATAGCGACATTTATTTGCGGAGTCGCTGAAATCTTTAATATTAGCGATATTTTATTTTGACGTCGCTAAAACGTCGCTATTTTATCATATTCTGGTAGTGACTGCACGAGACAGACAGCACCGCCAAACGCCGAAAGCAGGTCCTGTCCCCTCCACGTCAGACTCTCCACATAGCACCTTGCCTCATGTCGACCAGGCCGCAAGGCCCTGGCTTATGGACACATGCCGCATGAGCACCAGGCCGCATACGCTACTGGCCGCATGGGTGTCACGCCCCGGCCCCCAGGGGCTGCCCGGCCGAACTACCGCCTCGCCTCGCCCCCGTAGCCGGATTGAACCGGACGCAAACCATCGCATCTCGGCGCACCAGACGCGAATCATCGTGCCTGTCCCGCGGGTACGAGGAAGGAATGTGTGGCCCGTTCGAATGTCGGGATATGATGTCGTGCGGGCCTGGGGTTGCGCCCGCACAAGGCTTTATCGTTTAAGTTGTTTGTTGGCTATCATCGCATCAATCGAGTAAGCAACAGAAAGAAACATTGTTGCAATGTAATGCATTTAGCCAACTGAGTATTTTGGGACAAATCGAGAGACTTAGGTTCTCTTATGCAAAGGCATTCGTTCCATACATTATGCCTCCTTATACGATAGCATCTCGGGGCATAATCGAAACTAGGATTCCGGGTCTTAGGGACTGAGGTACGCCTATCGCTCCCTCGAACGATCCAGTACCTGCAAGCAAGTAAACTGTTTGTGGGTCAGCACTTTTATAAGTACTGGTGAGATAAAACAACTGAACAGAAGCAAGCATTCACTAAAACCAACACTAAGTAATCATGTTGTAAAATATTATATTACTAGTGATCTTTCTAGTTTTACCTATGTTCATTTCATGCAGTTAGGTAGCAGAGTCATATTACATAGTTTTGGAAACATCTTTAAAAATAGAGTTTCATATGCAATAAGCAAGCAAGCCGTCCGTTCATGTTTCAGGGTGTGCGCAGCGTGTCTTGTGAGACTCCAGGGACAAATGCATAGCTAGACACACATGCACATCTTAGGGGCAGTCCATCTATCCAAGCCAACACAATGAACTTAGCTATATGGAGGGCGGTCCCCGAGTATCTCAGGATCGACAATTGTTGGACCAGCATATTAATGACTCTTTATCTGATGCTAATGGCAGCTGTGACCCATGGTGGCTAATAACGCATGCAGTTCAGATCTCCACCAAAAGCCATTGTCTGAACGATGCGAATGCATGGAAACACTATCAAATAAACTTCGTATGCAGACGAGACGAACCATCAGAACAGTTATCGTTGTTGTGGGGCAATCCGACTTATCACTTGAACACATCCAGGCACGATATGGTTCTCTCGGAGCATAGGCGATAGTGAACATGTTCATGCACTCTTAGACAAGCATTTCAGGATTCTTAGTTAAGCAGACATGATCGTTTCAAAGACAACTAGGTGAGTTTGTTCATTAACATGCAATACAAGTTCTATCATTCTCTTATGAAAACATTGCAAGCAAAAACTCAGATTATTATTAAGGCGTGCAAGAATCAGAGAACGAAGTTCTGCTCACTCACCTGATACATAATGTCGACGCGGAGCGGGGCATTACATACTTACCAACCAACAAAAAGTTACATCCTCGAAGCTTCATGGATAAACTTCTCGATATTCCGAGCAGCGATAGTCCTCATCCCTCGCCGTACTCAATCGAAACAATCAAGCAATTCAAGTTCAGAAAACATTTGCACTTTGAGAATATCTATAGACTTATTGTATGGAATGCTCTATTGCAATACCATATCGATAATATCTCAGAGTCATAGCAACAGATTTTGGGCCAAGAAATCGATTTCGCTCTGATACCATTCTGTCACGCCCCGGCCCCGATGGGACGCCCGACCGGACCACCTGTCACGCCCCAGTCCCAAAATACATAGGACTAGGACACGTAAGCATGCCAGCCGCATGGATATGGCAACTCCAATATATGGAAACAAAATCCACACGTACGCTGTAATATGAATGTCAAATCCACAAGTGGTATAAACATATATCACGAGTCACAGGGTATAATCTAGATCTCATCCACAAAAATCAAATATGAATAAAATAAACAATGTCTATGGAACTAGATCTCAATAAGAAGTATCTAAGGGTGATAGTTGGATGGAAACAAATCCACTACCAACTCAAATGGAAAAGTAAATACAATATGAGTACAACACAATCAAGCCCAATATAAGTATACCAGCTATCGATCACGGCTCGAAGAGAAGACATCCACGAAGCATCTATAACCATCCAAATCTGCGCTCCTGCAAATACTCAAGAACAGGTACACCTGGCAGCGGACCAGGTCCTCAGAGGGACATAACAAGATACTTAAACACATGCCAATAAAGTACTGAAATAAATATCCAATGGGGTCGCCTATCCATCTAAGTGAATGCAGTTAAGAACAACTTTCCCAACGCGTGGGCTATCTGGCTAAAATGGGATTGGCATAGTTCTCTTGGAGATCCAGGGGCCTACAAAGGCACGGCGTCTTTCGAACACCGGAGGCCCACCTGATAATAATATAATATATAGTGGTCATCATGATCGCGCATCTCCGGCGGAGCATACGGGTTACACAAGGAAAGTGCAACGGAGCCCACACGTCTTACTTGTTGTTCTTCCCACCCCATGTTCTAAGCATGTCACATCCATGACACGATAATACCTCTAATAACTGCCAAGTCTACTAGCATACAAAGTTTCTAACAGCAGTTATTCCTAACGCACGACCCGCACGTACAGGAGGCCAACCTGCACGCAAGTCCGTGATCTACATGAGACTCACAACTCGTGTAACAACCATGTCACGGCCAATGAACCTAATAATGCTACATGATAATGGGGTAGTCTCATAAACAGGTCAATTGCAAATACATAAATAAAAATATATCGCGACGATACCGTCGCGTGCATTTTATATAACAGTTAAAATATATAAAAAGACAGAAAATAAAGATGCATGCAACATATGGAATAAAAATAACAGTACAATGGCAAGGTATACTTGCCTGGCAAGGAAGCTGCGATGTAGCAATAACCTGCTCCAAAAAGTCGTGCAGAATAAATCCAACATCCTATGTACATATAAATATAATACAATAAAATTATTAGTCATTACACTAGCACACACCAACAATATTTATACTGGACTCAGGGGGTATACTAGGGGTAAAACTAGTCATCTAACATGGTCAGTCATGCGTTGAATTACGCGGGTGTCCTAAATTAAATATTGTAGCATAGTTAGTCAAAATAATATGTGTCTAGGCCAGTATATAATTGTACACAAGACAGTCATCTAACATGTTCTTAGGATCAACATGGTCAAGGTAATACGGAATAGTCCACGGTGTCCTAGGGTCGTATAGTTCAATTATGTATAGTCAGCATAGTATTTAATTATTTACAATTTATGTACATATCATATATTTATATATTTCTATATAACACCCAATTATTCATACCACTTGAATACATGTACTAGATATCTATATAAATGTATATCAATGGTAATATACGTGTACGCGTACATATACGTACACACATTTGGGTTCACCGACTCAGGACCTGGTGTCAACTAACAACCAATAAGCAATACTAATATCCTACTGGCATACACACAAGCACATATAAAAGAGGAAGATGGACAAGTTCGTACCTCGGAGTACGTACACGGAATCGGCTGGACGACGACGAAGAGAGGTTGACGACGATGAGATAACGACGCTGCGATGATGATGAGCACGACAATGATGATGATGATAATGAGTGGTGGGGTGACGATGAAGTGATGGTGATGAATTGAGACAAGGAGGATGCTGATAATGATGGTGGTTAATTAGGTTTACGGTGATGAGGATATTGATGAAGAAGATGGTGATGGTGACGATTATGCTGAGATGACGATGAAGAGATGCTGATGACGAGGGCAATGATGTTGCGATGATGATGATGGTAATGAATATCAATGTGAGGGTGATAATAATGATTATGATGTTGATGACGATAATAGACGATGGTGATAATATTAATGGGGAGTGATATTATTCCGGCCATGGGGAGTCCAGCAAGGAGGACAGGGGTGGTGGTCGAGTCTCTGGCGAGGAGGATGAGGAACAGGAAGCCGGAAGGAGAAGCTCGGGGAAGAAGGAGAGGCTCGGGTAGTGTTGTGCAATGGTGGTTGTCATGGTGATGGTGGTGCTGTTGATTATGGTCGGAGGGTTGCCGGAGTTCGGCCATGCTCAGGCTGCCGAGGGGAGCAGGGAGGAAGGAGAGAGAGTTGGTGGTCGACTGGGGTGTCGGGGATCTGGCCGGGGAGGACTCGACGATGCATGGTCGACCGAGCAGTGGTCAGCGGGGTGGTGGACAACAGTGAACTCCGGCGAGCTCTTTGGTGCAGTCGGGTCGGGCTCCATCGAGGAGGAAGATCCGGTCGAGAGCTGTGGGTGAAGGCGGCGGCTCCGATGGGGGGAACGGAGGAGACGAGTGTAGGCGGAGGGATGTGCTCGGCGCTGTGCCGGCGGGGTCGGGGTGTTCAGTCGAGAGGGGGAAGAGAGGGGGAGGCTGCTGTGTCGATGGAGGACTGGCCGGAGATTGGGGGCATGTGGTGGTGACTGGCCGAGGGGGTGGAGACAGGCTCGAGGGGAGGAGATGGAAGAGGATGGTCGGACGGAGCTCCGGCTCCGGCGAGGTGCTCGGTGAGGTCGAGGGAGATGGACAGAAGTTGGGGAGGAGGTCGGCTGCGCATTGTAGTTAGGGGTGGGTTTTTGGTGAAGAGATTTTTAAGGTGTATTTATATACAAAAAGGTGGGATTTGAGGTTGACCTAGATTTTGGTGTTTGACCTAGGTTTTGGACTTGGTCAACATTCCTTGGGATGGCCTTGGGCTCACATGAGGGTGTTGGGCTAGAAATTACATGCTTTAAAATACAAGGATGGGGTTTAAATAAATGGGGCGATGTGCGCGTTGCACATCCCAAAAATTACGAAAAATCCACGTGAAGGAAAAATTGAGTTTCTTCGTGAATTGTCCAATGGTGGGGACACCTAAATGCATTTTTGCATAAAAGCCCCCCAACAATTAGAAAATTACACAAAGGCAGAAATTAGATTTAATTAATTAAATCGAACTGCGCACGATATTGTAGAATTAATTAGGATTACATGGGATTAAATTTGGTGGGACAAAATTGTCAGGGGCGTAGAGGGGACAGTGTAGAATATTAATAAAATTCGAGATGCACAAGACGGGCAAGATTGTGTCTCCAATTCTGATTGGAACGCACAAGGGTACAAAATTGGGATTTATTTATAATTAATAAATAACGTCCGCGACGTTTATTGTGCGACTAAAATGTAGCACAAGAAAGCAATATTATGAGTTACACAAGGGCCAGAAAGGTAGGCGGGCACGTATAGGTCAATGTTGTGAAATTCGTAGATAGGCAACGGCTAGTGAGGTGCTCCAATTTATCGAAGCAACGGTAAGGTGCGCTACGTATCATAATTATTTTGTAATTAAATTAAATACCGTGTTCTAATTCTAATTGGGTTCAAACTAGCCCTAATTCTACTATATAAGCCAAGAAATCCTAATTTTGGGTGAGGGGGTTTACAATCTACCCAACTTAAAACAATTTCGTCCTCGAAATTAAAACTAGGGTAGGGTTTCTCTATCTAACCTCACTTGTTTGCAGTATAAGAATTCTCCTTAAGTTAACATGGTAGTTTCTACCTAACTTAGAATTTACCCATCTATCATCTAAGGCTATACACCTAAGAAGGCTATGTCCCAAATTATTTAACACCAAATATATCGTCCATGATATGCCCTTAATCATTTATAAAAGATAATCACCAAACAATGTGATTGGCCTATGGGGGATATCTAGTACTATCTATATATCAACTTATACCAAGCAAGATGTTTCGTCTTTTCGAAATAAGGAAAGACGTAGATCAATAAATAAGAGTTCAAGGGAGAAGTAATAGAATGCAAGTATAGGGATCAAGGCGTTTCAAGGAATCCAATGGGAATTGTCAAGGCAGTTGTGGACTGAAATTCTATTTGGTAAATCCGTATTTGCATGCTCGTATTAGTATAATTATGTAGCCGATACGATACGCTTAGACATGTCTAGGGCAAGTATATTCGTCTACTAATCACTATATATCTCAATCCACGTAAAGTAGTTATGCGAAGGGCGAACCAAGCGCACTAAGGTTAGCTAGACCCTAATACACTGATTCTGAAATATATTATTGTGGGCCCCCAATAATACGTATGTCATGAACAAGCTCGATAAAGAATAAGCTTGCAAAAACTAGGCTATAATAGCAGCATAAGTCAAGGTAGTACATCAAATATGAATATGTTAGATTATGATGAAAGAAGGTTCATAACAATTCAAGTTCACAAAAACAAAAGCAAAATAAGCAATAATAATGAAAGACTACACAATCTCTACAGTTGTCATACTAATTCCTTGTCTAAGTCGCTAGTCGACCAATTAGGGACATGGACCTCTAAATTCTATCGTCTGAATAAACACTGTCGTCTTTGCTAGCATACAATTAATGTCATTCAGTTACACTTCATCAATGGATCACAAGGGCTACGTGATACTAGGTGGTGAGGTATACTATCCAACTTAAATTAATTTAACTATTATTGTATTGTCTTAAGGATACCTACAAAATAACCTTGCACATGTACATAGAACAGAAACTCTTATTAGGGTCTCCTATTGCATTATATAGGTAAGGGTCAAGTGCTCATAGAACAGGTGTCAATCGTAGGGATAGAGGAGTTACTAGCCGTTAAGGGGAAAGGAATTTAACTCGTATCGAGCTATGGGTATAAATTTCATGATTTAAAGCTAAGGGGTAATAATTAGGTCACAACCTAAGGGAACTACGCAAACTATCAAATCCTAACTATCACGCACAAAATTCAAAGTTCAAATTACCAAGCTATACCCTAGCAAACTACATGTCCTAACATAGAATAAGATCACTTGGCCTTCAATCATACGAGTTATGTGGCACGAGTTAAATGATGAAGAAAGAAGAATCATAATTTAGTCGTCACACAATTAGCGAACGCTAAGGTTGTAGGGGGACAAGATATGAAATCAAAAATAGAGGGCTCTAGATAGTATCATGGTTCTCTAAGGGGGTGGCATGCTAGTTTCCATGTTCGGGGTATGATCAAGGGAAAGTGTTGATTACATTCCTCTAGGCTTCCTAGGGTGCTGTCTACTAATAACAAGACAATGACATAAGTTTTATAGTTCTCTAATACTATCCAATTATGAGGGTTAGGTTCAGTCATAATGTTCAATATTGGTTCTCCATTGGTTCCTCAATACTAGGGTCAAACATTATGGTAAAACTTCTAACTAACTCTAGTAGTGTCTATACTACCCTCAAGTCTTCATAATACATCAGGGGTAATGGTAAACCAATTCTAAAGATAAGGAATTCTAGGGTTCACTAGATATTCTAAACTTAGTGGTGTGTCTATATTCTCGTTGTATTCTTAATAGGTGTGCTACTCTAATTATCATCCTAATAACATGGGTTCCTATATTCTAGCAGAAGGCTATATATACTCAAGGAACTTATTAGGGAAGTACAGGAATCAAGCAGGATACAATTGTTCGAATAGATCATAGAGGAGGAAGGTGAATCATAGTCAATTGTGGATAAGATCCTATACTCTAGTCCTATGTGCAGGCTTGTTCGGTACAGTAACGTAACCGAGACAATATGATCTTGACCTGCATGGGCCACCACAAAAATATGTCACGTCCCAGTCCCAAAATACATAGGACTAGGACACGTAAGCATGCCAGCCGCATGGATATGGCAACTCCAATATATGGAAACAAAATCCACACGTACGCTGTAATATGAATGTCAAATCCATAAGTGGTATAAACATATGTCACGAGTCACAGGGTATAATCTAGATCTCATCCACAAAAATCAAATATGAATAAAATAACCAATGTCTATGGAACTAGATCTCAATAAGAAGTATCTAAGGGTGATAGTTGGATGGAAACAAATCCACTACTAACTCAAATGGAAAAGTAAATACAATATGAGTACAACACAATCAAGCCCAATATAAGTATACCAGCTATCGATCACGGCTTGAAGATAAGACATCCACGAAGCATCTATAACCATCCAAATCTGCGCTCCTGCAAATACTCAAGAACAAGTACACCTGGCAGCGGACCAGGTCCTCAGAGGGACATAACAAGATACTTAAACACATGCCAATAAAGTACTAAAATAAATATCCAATGGGGTCGCCTAACCATCTAAGTGAATGCAGTTAAGAACAACTTTCCCAACGCGTGGGCTATCTGGCTAAAATAGGATTGGCATAGTTCTCTTGGAGATCCAGGGGCCTACAAAGGCACGGCGTCTTTCGAACACCGGAGGCCCGCCTGATAATAATATAATATATAGTGGTCATCATGACCGCGCATCTCCGGCGAAGCGTACGGGTTACACAAAGAAAGTGCAACGGAGCCCACACGTCTTACTTGTTGTTCTCCCCACCCCATGTTCTAAGCATGTCACATCCATGACACGATAATACCTCTAATAACTGCCAAGTCTACTAGCATGCAAAGTTTCTAACAGCAGTTATTCCTAACGCACGGCCCGCACGTACAGGAGGCCAACCTGCACGCAAGTCCGTGATCTACATGAGACTCACAACTCGTGTAACAACTGTGTCACGGCCAATGAACCTAATGATGCTACATGATAATGGGGTAGTCTCATAAACAGGTCAATGCAAATACATAAATAAAAATATATCGCGATGACACCGTCGCGCGCATTTTATATAACAGTTAAAATATATGAAAAGACAGAAAATAAAGATGCATGCAACATATGGAATAAAAATAACAGTACAATGGCAAGGTATACTTGCCTGGCAAGGAAGCTGCGATGTAGCAATAACCTGCTCCAAAAAGTTGCGCAGAATAAATCCAACATCCTATGTACATATGAATATAATACAATAAAATCATTAGTCATTACACTAGCACACACCAACAATATTTATACTGGACTCAGGGGGTATACTAGGGGTAAAACTAGTCATCTAACATGGTCAGTCATGCGTTGAATTACGCGGGTGTCCTAAATTAAATATTGTAGCATAGTTAGTCAAAATAACATGTGTCTAGGCCAGTATATAATTGTACACAAGACAGTCATCTAGCATGTTCTTAGGATCAACATGGTCAAGGTAATACGGAATAGTCCACGGTGTCCTAGGGTCGTATAGTTCAATTATGTATAGTCAGCATAGTATTTAATTATTTACAATTTATGTACATATCATATATTTATATATTTCTATATAACACCCAATTATTCATACCACTTGAATACATGTACTAGATATCTATATAAATGTATATCAATGGTAATATACGTGTACGCGTACATATACGTACACACATTTGGGTTCACCGACTCAGGACTTGGTGTCAACTAACAACCAATAAGCAATACTAATATCCTACTGGCATACACACAAGCACATATAAAAGAGGAAGATGGACAAGTTCATACCTCGGATTACGTACACAGAATCGGCTGGACGACGACGAAGAGAGGTTGATGACGATGAGATAACGACGCTGCGATGATGATGAGGACGACAATGCTGATGATGATAATGACTGGTGGGGTGACGATGAGGTGATAGTGATGAATTGAGACGAGGAGGATGCTGATAATGATGGTGGTTAATTAGGTTTACGGTGATGAGGATATTGATGACGAAGATGGTGATGGTGACGATTATGCTGAGATGACGATGAAGAGATGCTGATGATGATGACGAGGGCAATGATGTTGCGATGATGATGATGGTAATGAATATCAATGTGAGGGTGATAATGATGATTATGATGTTGATGACGATAATAGACGATGGTGATAATATTAATGGGGAGTGATATTATTCCGGCCATGGGGAGTCCAGCAAGGAGGACAGGGGTGGTGGTCGAGTCTCTGGCGAGGAGGATGAAGAACAGAAAGCCGGGAGGAGAAGCTCGGGGAAGAAGGAGAGGCTCGGGTAGTGTTGTGCAGTGGTGGTTGTCATGGTGAGGGTGGTGCTGTTGATTATGGCCGGAGGGTTGCTGTAAGCCCCCTGATTTTTCAAGAATTTTTCTGGAATTTTTTCGGGATTTTTCTGTCATTAAAACCTAGGTATTTTCTAATTAAATGATTTTTAATTGCTATTAATTAATATTAAAATATTATGAAAATAATATTTTATGGTGTAAAATGGAAAACCGAGCATAGGATAATTTTCGGTGAATTTATTGGACTCCAGAAGCATTTTTAAAGCCCGAAAAACTATTAATAAATAAACCGATTAAACCCTAATTAAAACCCGGTCTAATTGAAATAAACCAAACCGAACTAAACACTGAACCGAACCAGACCAACCCAGCTTAACGGGTCGGGTCGGGTCGGATCCAACAAACCCGACCCGGACCCGAAACCCAAATCGAAACCCTATCGGATTTCTCCCTGAGTTACTGTTCCGACCCTATAAATCTGCCTCGAATTTTGTGCCCCGCCGCCGCCGCCGAAACCCTAACTATCGTCTCCCCGTTCTCCTCCGTGATGACCGCCGACTCACAGCGCTCAACCCGCAGAACCTCCCCGCACCACCCCTCCGCCTTCATCCTCCTCGCTCCGCCGCCTCACCACCACCCTCTCCCCTCTCGGCCCCCTCAGTCGACGACTCGAACCCCGCCCGTCCTCCTCCTAGCCCGTGCCCTAGCCGACGATTCGAACCTCGCCGTCCCCGTCGTCAGTCTCCACCTTCCCTCTCCTTCTTCCTCCTTTCCCCGCGGCGCTCGACCTCGCCTCCCCTCCTCTACCCTAGCTCAGCCACCACCACCAACAACGACCCTTCACCCCTCGACTACTTCCTCCGCCTCCCGCCTCGCCGCACTGCCCCGTCTCCACAGCGCCGACGACCCCTCGACGACCGCCTCCTCTCTGCCCTCCTCCTCCTCCTCCTCCTCCCAGCACAACCTCGATCCCCTAGCTCGCCGCTCTCGGCCAGCCTCCCTTCCTCGATCCTCAACCCTCGTCGACCCGCTCAGCCACACCGAGCCACCCGGCCAGCAAGGACTGAAACCCTAACCCTAAAACCTAAACGCAGCACAGAACACGGACACGACTCGGACACGTGAGAAACGGTCTTCGCGAAGCCCTGTTCAGGTACTCGTAACTTTCTGCTCGTAACCCCATTTTCAATTCCGTCAGTTGCGTTGCGTAGCCTGTATGACCCCCTCGGTGCCCGTGCAACCCGCTCGGGGCATCGCGTCCTGTGGTGATCGCAAACCGCGATCCAAAAACAGGAAAATCAACACCCCGTTTCACCCCGGAACTGAGTACGCCCCATCAAACGGGACGACTTGGTCGCGTGCGGTCTTCACAGATACGTGCGCGTCGTTGATACGGTCGTGTAGAATTTTACAGAAGTTGATTTGGATGTGCGTGCACACCGGAATCAACGCGTATCCGCCGACACCGCCCCGTATCCGTCGATTCTGGAACACGCTGTAACTTCGTGTACACACGTCGGATCGAGACGAAACTTGCACCATCGGACTCGTAGCAATACGTTGGTCCTGTGACCCAAGTTTGGTTCAATTCTGAGAACGTTGACAAAATCGCGTATCGTGGGCCCCACAGGCTCCGCTCGACGGGCGATTTTGTGATCGGCTCATCGGAATTCAATTCTGAAAGTTCCGTTGGGTTCGTATCAGCGTTTCCGACCTGTTGACACTGAGTTTGGTAAATTTGGAGACCTTTGACCCTGACACGCTTTTTGGTGCAAAGTGGCCCACATGTGGACCCCGCTTTGGCCCGAAAATATCGTTTTGCCCTTGTGTCCAAATTGGACGTAAGGACAGGCATTTCTAGCTATTTGATATTTTCTGAATCTAATGATGATGTTTATTTCAGCAACCGGAGTAGTACCTGCAGATCACACGGAGACCAGAGCTACAGTTGGAGCCCGGACCACAGGCAAGTGTACCTTGCCAAACTTTGCAGTATTGTTATATATTTTCCTTGCTTCATTATATCGCGGTGCATGCTTAACCTAGGACCGTGTGACGTACTTAGCGTCCGATTATTAGTCGGGTGCCAACACTGTACGCGGTGTTGTGTACGGTCATCTAGAGATGGACATTCGTGACACTATATATTCTCGTACTTGTCTTACCAAGTACGCTTGACTCATGACACTTGACACTATTCATGAGAGAGGATTTTTCCGAGATATTCGTGGTGATTCTGTATAGGATACAGGACTTGGACATTATATTCTTAGATATAGTATGACTTGTTGCATTAGTCTTGATCCTGCGTGACATGGACATGAGACGTGAGATTTCATTGGGTGGGGAGAGTATTACCATATGAAAGGCTGATTATATTATATATTGACATCTGGATGTGTCTTAGTCTCTGACACAGAGCTATGGCACCAGTTCTGGCCCTTCGAGAAAATACTGCTATGGGTTTCTCCGACACTGATCCTGTAGTAGTCTCAGCCCGAGTATGGAATAATGTTCTCATTTGCATATCACTTAGCTGGTTATTTATTCATCCTATTGTTCATTTATTGCTGCACTGCATTTATTTTGGCTTGTATTTTCTGTACCTTGCTGTCCCCTGAGGACCTGGATCCGGACTATGTCCCCAGATATTGCAGACGAGATCTATCCTGAGGTTTACGGGACCGGAGCATTGGCATTAGCAGGAGCAGGTGCCTACATTGGAGCAGAACCAGGATCTGAGGACGAGATCGTACCAGAGGACTTCTCTTGAGTATTGGCTTGAGATACTCATTATTTTCAGTTTCTAGTTATTTACTTTCCAGTCTATTTCATTGATGTAGCAGACTTGTACTCGGATTGTTCTCCGAGACATTTTATTGAGATTTGTCAGTTATTTATTTACTTTATTTCTGTCATTTGATCTGTGATTATCTGTTGTGGATGAGATTAGTATAGACTGTGACTGGTACCACTGGATCTACTTATTGTTATATCACAGCTTAAGTATGCCCTGATGGACCCATTAAATTGGGTTGTCCATCGGTGCGTACTGCTGGCCATTATCACGCGTCCGGTCCCTCGGTATTTTGGGACTAGGGCGTGACATGGTTTTTGTGGTGGCCCATGCAGGTCTACGACTAAATTGTTCGGTTTTAACTTAGGGACCGAGCAAGCCTGCAATAAGAATAGAATAAGTTTTAGGATCTCATCCACATGCTTGAAACGTTCTTGATATCTATATTGTATTCGAATTAAATTTCTTGCATCTTGCCTTGATTCCTGTGCGCCTCTTATAGTTTATTTTTGATGCAGCGTAATGGATTCAAGAGCAAACGACGAAACTCCAGCAAACACACCAATAGGTGCGGTAGCCACCTACGGAGAAGATGAAGTGGCACCATTGAGTGGAGATCCCTCTACTCACCAAGGCAGCCAAGCAGATCAGCATGCTCCTAGATTTCGGCGAGATGATATCCCACCGCCTCCGCAGTTCATTCCACCAATGCCTGTATTCCCACCAGGACAGCCTATGGACGGGCAGCAGATGTTCCAAATGATCTACGCAATGATGCAGGCCCAACAGCATATTTATCAAGAAGCTCAACGTCGTGAAGCAGATTACTTGAGGAACAGCATAGTAAATGCATTGGATCAGGCCAACCTACCAACTCGCCGACAACCGACGGGCTCTATCACCGACTTCCGCCAGCTGAAGCCCCGCACCTTCTCAGGCAAGGAGGAACCTACTGAAGTTCATGAGTGGCTTACCAACATACGACATCAATTAGAAGCGGCAGAGCTACCAAAGGAACGTTGGATGACTGCCGTCAGAATGCAATTGACGGACAATGCACATCACTGGTGGCTATCTGAGGAGACACGGCTCGGACCAGACCAAGTCACTTGGGAGGAGTTCTCCAGACTCTTCCAAGAGATGTACATTCCAGCTACCGCTCGATCAGAACTCAGAGACAAGTTCAACCGCCTTATCCAAGGCAATATGACAGTGGAAGAGTACAACGCAGAATTTATTCGTCTGAGTCGCTTCGCCCCTACCTTGATTCCGACAGAAGAAGAGAAGGCCGAGAAGTTCTTCGATGGACTGAACTTCGAGCTACAGAAACTAATTGGATCCATTGCACCTACATCTTACTCGGATGTCCTTGCTGCAGCCCGACGCATGGAGCGCGTCACCAGGAGAGAGACCAGACTGAAGCGACCTTCCACATCAGCACCAGCCAGAGCACCACAAGAAGAATCTGCAAAGAGACCTCACCTACAGCAACAGCAGAACGCATCTACACCACAAGTAATAGTCCTCTCTACTTGTCACTACTGTGGCAAAGCAGGCCATCTCGCCAGGGAATGCAGACGCAGGTTAGGACTATGCTTAGGTTGTGGATCCAGACAGCATGCAGTGAGAGACTGCCCTGAGCGTAAAGAAGGAGCACCAAGGGCAAACCAACAAGCTCTACCAGCACCAGAAGGATATCAACCAAGGCCACCCTTGGCACCTCGACCAGCACCCTTCCAGCAGGCCCAGCAACAGCAGAGGGCACCCCTTCAAGGACGCGGACAAGCTTATGCGATGACTTTGGAGGATGCGCAAATTCATGGAGTAGCTAATGCGCGTAAGTTTTTATAGTTTCTGTTTCTTGTATTGTTTTAGTTTTTGCATGTTGGTTCGTGACCCTAGCCTTCACCTAGTAATTTTGAGATTGCTTAATAACCTAGAATGTTTTATAATTGATAACCTAATATGTTTTAAGTGATAATCTAGTTTTTCTGAACTGTAGTCTTCTAAATCTCCTTCATACGGGAGATTGTATAACCTTTAATACAAAGGAAAAACTATTTTCCTTTGTATTATTCTTACACCCTCAACCTTGACTCTCCTTGATCATGATGTGCTTCGAACAATATTTGCATCCGTGTCATCTTTGTTGACCGGTTATTCTTTTGATTGCGAGGACGCAATCCTCTTAAGGGGGGTAGATTGTAAGCAACCTGATTTTTCAAGAATTTTTCTGGAATTTTTTCGAGATTTTTCTGTCATTAAAACCTAGGTATTTTCTAATTAAATAATTTTTAATTGCTATTAATTAATATTAAAATATTATGAAAATAATATTTTATGGTGTAAAATGGAAAACCGAGCATAGGGTAATTTTCGGTGAATTTATTGGACTCCAGAAGCATTTTTAAAGCCCGAAAAACTATTAATAAATAAACCGATTAAACCCTAATTAAAATCCGGTCTAATTGAAATAAACCAAACCGAACTAAACACTGAACCGAACCAGACCAACCCAGCTTAACGGGTCGGGTCGGGTCGGATCCATCAAACCCGACCCGGACCCGAAACCCAAATCGAAACCCTATCGGATTTCTCCCTGAGTTACTGTTCCGACCCTATAAATCTGCCTCGAATTTTGTGCCCCGCCGCCGCCGCCGAAACCCTAACTATCGTCTCCCCGTTCTCCTCCGTGCTGACCGCCGACTCACAGCGCTCAACCCGCAGAACCTCCCCGCACCACCCCTCCGCCTTCATCCTCCTCGCTCCGCCGCCTCACCACCACCCTCTCCCCTCTCGGCCCCCTCAGTCGACGACTCGAACCCCGCCCGTCCTCCGCCTAGCCCGTGCCCTAGCCGACGACTCGAACCTCGCCGTCCCCGTCGTCAGTCTCCACCTTCCCTCTCCTTCTTCCTCCTTTCCCCGCGGCGCTCGACCTCGCCTCCCCTCCTCTACCCTAGCTCAGCCACCACCACCAACAACGACCCTTCACCCCTCGACTACTTCCTCTGCCTCCCGCCTCGCCGCACTGCCCCGTCTCCACAGCGCCGACGACCCCTCGACGACCGCCTCCTCTCTGCCCTCCTCCTCCTCCTCCCAGCACAACCTCGATCCCCTAGCTCGCCGCTCTCGGCCAGCCTCCCTTCCTCGATCCTCAACCCTCGTCGACCCGCTCAGCCACACCGAGCCGTCCGGCCAGCAAGGACTGAAACCCTAACCCTAAAACCTAAACGCAGCACAGAACACGGACACGACTCGGACACGTGAGAAACGGTCTTCGCGAAGCCCTGTTCAGGTACTCGTAACTTTCTGCTCGTAACCCCATTTTCAATTCCGTCAGTTGCGTTGCGTAGCCTGTATGACCCCCTCGGTGTCCGTGCAACCCGCTCGGGGCATCGCATCCTGTGGTGATCGCAAACCGCGATCCAAAAACAGGAAAATCAACACCCCGTTTCACCCCGGAACTGAGTACGCCCCGCCAAACGGGACGACTTGGTCGCGTGCGGTCTTCACAGATACGTGCGCGTCGTTGATACGGTCGTGTAGGATTTTGCAGAAGTTGATTTGGATGTGCGTGCACACCGGAATCAACGCGTATCCGCCGACACCGCCCCGTATCCGTCGATTCTGGAACACGCTGTAACTTCGTGTACACACGTCGGATCGAGACGAAACTTGCACCATCGGATTCGTAGCAATACGTTGGTCCTGTGACCCAAGTTTGGTTCGATTCTGAGAACGTTGACAAAATCGCGTATCGTGGGCCCCACAGGCTCCGCTCGATGGGCGATTTTGTGATCGGCTCATCGAAATTCAATTCTGAAAGTTCCGTTGGGTTCGTATCAGCGTTTCCGACCTGTTGACACTGAGTTTGGTGAATTTGGAGACCTTTGACCCTGACACGCTTTTCGGTGCAAAGTGGCCCACATGTGGACCCCGCTTTGGCCCGGAAATGTCGTTTTGCCCTTGTGTCCAAATTGGACGTAAGGACAGGCGTTTCTAGCTATTTGATATTTTCTAAATCTAATTGTGATGTTTATTTCAGCAACCGGAGTAGTACCTGCAGATCACACGGAGACCAGAGCTACAGTTGGAGCCCGGACCACAGGCAAGTGTACCTTGCCAAAC
Source organism: Iris macrosiphon (assembly GCA_036927795.1). Lineage (NCBI taxonomy): Eukaryota > Viridiplantae > Streptophyta > Magnoliopsida > Asparagales > Iridaceae > Iris > Iris macrosiphon. The sequence goes on along the minus strand of JAYESA010000013.1, from coordinate 169,651,992 downwards.
TTTGCAGTATTGTTATATATTTTCCTTGCTTCATTATATCGCGGTGCATGCTTAACCTAGGACCGTGTGACGTACTTAGCGTCCGATTATTAGTCGGGTGCCAACACTGTACGCGGTGTTGTGTACGGTCATCTAGAGATGGACATTCGTGACACTATATATTCTCGTACTTGTCTTACCAAGTACGCTTGACTCAGGACACTTGACACTATTCATGAGACAGGATTTTTTCGAGATATTCGTGGTGATTCTGTATAGGATACAAGACTTGGACATTATATTCTTAGATATAGTATGACTTGTTGCATTAGTCTTGATCCTGCGTGACATGGACATGAGACGTGAGATTTCATTAGGTGGGGAGAGTATTACCATATGAAAGGCTGATTATATTATATATTGACATCTGGATGTGTCTTAGTCTCTGACACAGAGCTATGGCACCAGTTCTGGCCCTTCGAGAAAATACTGCTATGGGTTTCTCCGACACTGATCCTGTAGTAGTCTCAGCCCGAGTATGGAATAATGTTCTCATTTGCATATCACTTAGCTGGTTATTTATTCATCCTATTGTTCATTTATTGCTGCACTGCATTTATTTTGGCTTGTATTTTCTGTACCTTGCTGTCCCCTGAGGACCTGGATCCGGACTATGTCCCCAGATATTGCAGACGAGATCTATCCTGAGGTTTACGGGACCGGAGCATTGGCATTAGCAGGAGCAGGTGCCTACATTGGAGCAGAACCAGGATCTGAGGACGAGATCGTACCAGAGGACTTCTCTTGAGTATTGGCTTGAGATACTCATTATTTTCAGTTTCTAGTTATTTACTTTCCAGTCTATTTCATTGATGTAGCAGACTTGTACTCGGATTGTTCTCCGAGACATTTTATTGAGATTTGTCAGTTATTTATTTACTTTATTTCTGTCATTTGATCTGTGATTATCTGTTGTGGATGAGATTAGTATAGACTGTGACTGGTACCACTGGATCTACTTATTATTATATCACAGCTTAAGTATGCCCTGATGGACCCATTAAATTGGGTTGTCCATCGGTGCGTACTGCTGGCCATTATCACGCGTCCGGTCCCTCGATATTTTGGGACTGGGGCGTGACAGTTGCCGGAGTCCGGCCATGCTCAGGCTGCCGAGGGGAGCAGGGAGGAAGGAGAGAGAGTTGGTGGTCGACTGGGGTGTCGGGGATCTGGCCGGGGAGGACTCGACGATGCATGGTCGACCGAGCAGTAGTCAGCGGGGTGGTGGACAACAGTGAACTCCGGCGAGCTCTTTGGTGCAGTCGGGTCGGGCTCCATCGAGGAGGAAGATCCGGTAGAGAGCTGTGGGTGAAGGCGGCGGCTCCGATGGGGGGAACGGAGGAGACGAGTGTAGGCGGAGGGATGTGCTCGGCGCTGTGCCGGCGGGGTCGGGGTGTTCAGTCGAGAGGGGGAAGAGAGGGGGAGGCTGCTGTGTCGATGGAGGACTGGCCGGAGATTGGGGGCATGTGGTGGTGACTGGCCGAGGGGGTGGAGGCAGGCTCGAGGGGAGGAGATGGAAGAGGATGGTCGGACGGAGCTCCGGCTCCGGTGAGGTCGAGGGAGATGGACAGAAGTTGGGGAGGAGGTCGGCTGCGCATTGTAGTTAGGGGTGGGTTTTTGGTGAAGAGATTTTTAAGGTGTATTTATATACAAAGAGGTGGGATTTGAGGTTGACCTAGATTTTGGTGTTTGACCTAGGTTTTGGACTTGGTCAACATTCCTTGGGATGGCCTTGGACTCACATGAGGGTGTTGGGCTAAAAATTACATGCTTTAAAATGCAAGGATGAGGTTTAAATAAATGGGACAATGTGCGCGTTGCACATCCCAAAAATTACGAAAAATCCACGTGAAGGAAAAAATTAAGTTTCTTCGTGAATTGTCCAATGGTGGGGACACCTAAATACATTTTTGCATAAAAGCCCCCCAACAATTGGAAAATTGTACAAAGGCAGAAATTGGATTTAATTAATTAAATCGAACTGCGCACGATATTATAGAATTAATTAGGATTACATGTGATTAAATTTGGTGGGACAAAATTGTCAGGGGCGTAGAGGGGACAGTGTAGAATATTAATAAAATTCGAGATGCACAAGACGGGCAAGATTGTGTCTCCAATTCTGATTGGAACGCACAAGGGTACAAAATTGGGATTTATTTATAATTAATAAATAACGTCCGCGACGTTTATTGTGCGACTAAAATGTAGCACAAGAAAGCAATATTATGAGTTGCACAAGGGCCAGAAAGATAGGCGGGCACGTCTAGGTCAATGTTGTGAAATTCGTAGATAGGCAACGGCTAGTGAGGTGCTCCAATTTATCGAAGCAACGGTAAGGTGCGCTACGTGTCATAATTATTTTGTAATTAAATTAAATGCCGTGTTCTAATTCTAATTGGGTTCAAACTAGCCCTAATTCTACTATATAAGCCAAGAAATCCTAATTTTTGGTGAGGGGGTTTACACCACCTCCTCGCCTCGCCCCCGTAGCCGGATTGAACCAGATGCGAACCACCGCGCATCGGCGCACCAGACGCGAATCACCGCGCCTGTCCCGCGGGTGCAAGGAAGGAATGTGTGGCCCGTTCGAATGTCGGGACGTGATGTCGTGCGGGCCTGGGGTTGCGCCCGCACAAGGCTTTATCGTTTAAGTTGTTTATTGGCTATCATCGCATCAATCGAGTAAGCAGCAAAAAGTGACATTGTTGCAATACAATGCATTTAGCCAACTGAGTATTTCGGGACAAATCGAGGGACTTAGGTTCTCTTATGCAAAGGCATTCGTTCCATACATTATGCCCCCTTATACGATAGCATCTCGGGGCACAATTGAAACCAGGATTCTGGGTCTTAGGGACTGAGGCACGCCTATCGCTCCCTCGGACGATCCAGTACCTGCTAGCAAGTAAACTGTTGGTGGGTCAGCACTTTTATAAGTACTGGTGAGATAAAACAACTGAACAGAAGCAAGCATTCACTAAAACCAACACTAAGTAATCATGTTGTAAAATATTACATTACTAGTGATCTTTCTAGTTTTACCTATGTTCATTTCATGCAGTTTGATAGTAGAGTCATATTACATAGTTTTGAAAACATCTTTAAAACAGAGTTTCATATGCAATAAGCAAGCAAGTCGTTCATCTATGTTTCATGGTGTGTGCAGCGTGTCTTGTGAGACTCCAGGGACAAATGCATAGCTAGACACACATGCACATCTTAGGGGCAGTCCATCTATCCAAGCCAATACAATGAACTTAGTTATATGTAGGACGGTCCCCGAGTATCTCAGGATCGGCAGCTGTTGGACCAGCATACCAATGACTCTTTATCTGATGCTAATGGCAGTTGTGACCCATGGTGGCTAATGACGCATGCAGTTCAGCTCTCCACCAAAAGCCATTGTCCGACCGATGCGAATGCATGAAAACACTATCAAATAAACTTTAGTATGCAGAGACGAACCATCTGAACAGTTATCGTTGTTGCGGGACAATCCGACTTATCACTTGAACACATTCATGCACGATATGGTTCTCTCGGAGCATAGGCGATAGTGAACATGTTCATGCACTCTTAGACAAGCGTTTCAGGATTCTTAGTTAAACAGACATGATCGTTTCAAAGACAACTAGGTGAGTTTGTTCATTAACATGCAAGGCAGGTTCTATCATTCTCTTATGAAAACATTGCAAGCAAAAACTCAGATTATTATTAAGGCGTGCAAGAATCAGAGGACGAAGTTCTGCCCACTCACCTGATACATAATGTCGACGCGGAGCGGGGCATTACAATGGGCACCGAGCCGCATAGCACCACGAAGCATGCGTCCGAACTAGCAACCGTGCATGCAACTCGCGTAGCGCCACGAAACATGCGCCCGAACTAGCAACCGTGCATGCAACTCACGCAAGAAAATAACGCATGAGCGTCATGCGACGATGCTGACGTGCTAAGTGCAAAGTACGCCAACAAAGTGCAACTTTGCGTCCTTGAGCACGAGCCCGAATCCGAGTCGGGGTTAGCTCTTAAGAAAAACTTCCCAAAGGTAGTGACAAAACAAAGATTGTCATAATGGAGTTCACACTTAATCCCTCTACGAAAAGTCAACCCACATGGACCTCTATCCCATGTGCATATACCAATACTAAGCATAGCTATATATTGATATATACACATTGGTAATTTTTTAATGTGGAACTAAAATACCCAAAGCCAAGTGAAAAATACCAACAATATATATACTTTTTCGGAACAACCTTCTGCTTGCTCTTCACTTTTCCATCCATTTTTTATTCTTCTTTTCTCTCTTTTTATATATATATATATATATATATATATATATATATATATATATATATATATATCTTCGGAACAACCTTCTGGTTGCTCTTCACTTTCCCACCCCCACCCATTTTTCTTCTTCTTCTTTTCTCTCTCTCTCTCTCTCTCTCTCTCTCTCTCTCTTACTAGTCTAGAGAAGGAATGGGATTTATGCAGGTTGGAGTGGAGGAGAGGAAAGTTCTGGAGGAGTATGAATAATTGTAGCAGCAGTAGTGAGAAAATGATGACAAAAATGACGGCAATAATAGGATCTTAGTCAAGTGGACAAGGAGGATTAAACACACAACAAGCGTTCATGAAAACGTTCGAAAACACCATTCTGCACCTCTAAGCATACATGTCATTGCCGACAGCGACAGTTCGTCAGTGCAAGTGGTCCATGTCCACCATTCTTATTTCTTTTCCCCTCCAATATGTGATGTGACTGCAACATGAATCGTATTCACGGATTTGAAGTATCAAAATTTAAATTTTAGATCCTTTCACAGTATTTGGTTGAAAAGAATTTGCCGACAAGATTGATTGTAATACGATATAAATAATAAATCTTATCTGTCACGAAATTAAAAAATTTGTATCTGAATTTTTTTTCCCTCTAAAACAGAACGTGAAAATAAAAAATATTTATTTCCACATCGCGCTCCCTCCCTACTTTAACATAACAAACAAAAAATTTACTATTCATGACATTAAAAATTTTTTTTTAACACTTTTCCACTAAAATTTAGGATTTTTTTTATTTTTAACCTCAACTTCTTTAAAACACTCAATAAATGATTTTCCCTCTCTCTCTCTCTCTACTTCACCGCTATGTATACACAAAATATCGATTTTTAGACTTTCTATTTCACTCCAAATTGGAAAGAGAGACAATTCAAGGGAGTTCTTTGCATAAATTAAACCAATATCTCTTTATCTCTACTCTTATAATGAGACTTGAAAAAGTTCAAAAATGAGCCGTCTAAGCCGTTTATAAATTTTCCACCATTTGTTAATAAAAAAATAATATTACGTAAAAATTATTAAAAAAATTTATTTGTTAAAAATAACGTCATGGAAAATCGAACCTAACAAACCAAGAAGAATGTTTTATACCTTAACCACATGAGTTAGAAGAGATGTTTGGTTATAATTAGATAATAATACGTAGTCAAACAATTAGTTAAAATATATTTATTTTTATAATTTTAATTATGTGAGGATATACGTATGACTTAGACGTCTAAGCCGTTTTCAAGACTCTTTATAAATAGTAGATTTTTTTTATAAAGAGTAAAAATATATCCATAACAAATTATAATTAAATATATAACAAATCTTAGATAGAATACAAATATATATAACAAATTTGAATTCAAATATATTTAAATATTTAAACAATTTTATAATAATATCAGTAAAAAAAAATTACATGAATTTACTAGTTCTTTATAAAAAAAACATGTTTTATATCCCCACGTAATTAAATATTTAAAAATAAATAATTTTAACTAATTATTTAATTATCTAATATTATTAAACTATATCTAAATATTTTAAAATTATGTGGTTAAGATGAAAAGTATTTTTTTTATTTCGTGAAGAAAGAGATGGAACCCATTTTTGACACATGGCAAACAATTAGATGTGATGTATCAAATCTTTGATACAGCCATCGATGATCACTTAGAATGCCATATGTAATAGCGTTTCTGGTGCGCAATACATGTTAAATATTTAATTATTAGATAGTGGACGGACAATTTCTGAGGAAAGAAGAAAACGACGTTAGACAAAAAAAAATTAAAACTTCATTGTCCACTACAATTTCAAAAAGGAAAATGACCGAATGTTTACAATCATCTTACAACCCTCTCTCCTCCCTGTTATGTGGACCACACCCAACCCTACCTCTCACCTGAATGGCTACCATGTGACACTCCTGCCACGTAACGACTACATGACAGAAAATTGGATCCCGCAAACTCCTCTCATCTAATATAATATTTTCTCCACTGCCCAAATATATATTATCCATCATGAACATCACAAAATCGAATCAGATATGACATGGGATGTGCACGGTTGAAATCATGGAAAGAACTTAGTTTCTAATCCGGTGAAAATGACATAAAAAAGAAAAATCCACTACAACATCAGTAACATTTAAAATGATGACAACTTTCCTAAGAGAGGATTTAGATTTTCAGACACGGACAATTGACAGTATATGGGGTGATTTCGTACCTGACACGTAACAATAAACTCTTATTTATGCATACATTTTGTCAGAACGAACACAACAAACAGACATCTCAACCTCACACACACTAAAAAGAGTTCATCGAACTACAATGAGCCATGACCTCATTTATTTGATTCTACTCTTACGATTAATTAGGAAGGACACTCCAAAGCTAGATCATTCCCGTGCGACCACGACAAGCTGCTTTCCTATGTTCCGACCAGCGAAGAGCCCTACTAGTGCCGAAGGAGCACTTTCGAGTCCTTCCGCCACGTCCTCCACATATGTTATCTTCCCTTCCTTTATATACGGCACAACTATTTCCAGAAACTGGCTATAGTGGTGGTAGTGATCGAATACAATGAACCCTTGTATCCTGATACGCTTCGCGACAACATACATTAGATTATGCACGCCCTCAGGCTTCTCAAGGTTGTACTGAGATATCATCCCACATGCAGCGATGCGGCCATGGAGCCTCATATTAAGAAGAACAGCATCAAGCATGGCGCCACCTACGTTCTCGAAGTAGATGTCAATGCCTTCAGGGAAGTACCTGAAGAATCAAGTGCTTCATCAGATTCTGAGAAAGCAAGTTATACATTTGCTTTATAAATAGTAGAAGCTCTTAACTAAGATGTCATCCTCATATTGGCTCTATTCCGAGCAGTTGACAATACATAGCAACAAGGTTATAAATGGCGGTAGGTGGGTACATAGCAAAGAGCTTCCGTCTACCACCTAATACATCTTGTCTATGTGTGCATGACATCATGTCCATGTATATAAACACTAAATAAAATTCTCAAGAAGCTACAGTTTGTTCTTTATAATTTTGAGGATTTCAAGTTTATTGAGAATGCCAATATCTTTGGTGTAGAATATGTAGTTGGATTCCCCCAACTGTCATTAGTTATAAATTAGAACAAAGAGCGTTTAGAGTCCAGAAATTATGACTTTCCCTCTTCTTTTAGTGTTTTTTATATAAAATCTGCACATTTTTTTCTGAGATAGGCACCCGCCTACATCATCTCACATATGCTTACGCCGCAAAACCGTCATCGGCCGCCTACTCCACCGCCTACGACAAAAACGGTACGGAGAGCGGCCGCCTCAACCGCCATTTAGAACACAACATAGCAAGGGCCATGCCGCTTGATGTTGTTTGTCGGTTCCTAGGCTAGGAGAGTTGTTTCTTTAGAGGAGATGAATCGGTCAGCATTGTAAATGTACCACTGGCATTTTCTAATATGGTAGTAAATGATAACATGAAGAAATCTAACATTTCTCTCTCTTTTATATATACTCTTCTTTCACATCGTTTCCTAAGCAATTAAACCTAGTTAAATCAAATCATAGAACTCAGGGAAGCTCAATGCAAGTATAAAAAGCATCCTTGTAGACGAGAACGAAAACCAGAGTGCATGTTACCTTCTTCTAACATGTAAGACGAGGATATCTTCTGAAAAAAAGTGTATCAACTAAGTAGGAACAAGATTCTTAACCTACTTAAAAGAAATTTTAACGTCGGTATTGAAGTTGAGAGTTGAATAACACAGTGTATTTATCTGCCTCAAATACAAAAAACATGGATATTGTCCCAGAGCAAAGGCTATCAGTTGAAATAAGAACAAGAATGTGGATACACAAAAAGAAGTCTCTTCATACTTTGCACAACATTCTAATACAATCACAAAATTAACATAGTTGAATAGCAAAAGCAGTAGCCATGATCCAATAAAAGCATATCAAAGATAGGCAACCATATATACATGGATCAGATAAAGATGTGTCATTCAGTACCACATTCAGGAAAGGTATGAACTGACCTTTTTAGAGTTGCACCGAGGTCCTCTGCCTTCTTATAATTAAAAGCTTCATCAAACCCGAACTTGTTCTTCAATAGGTCAACCTGAATAATCAAATGAGGAGGGAACACAACTCATGAATAATATAAAGAACACTAAATATATAAGTTATCGGTCTATTTTTTCAATTTTTTTTCCTCTTCTAAGATTTTTCTCTTTCATATCCCTCAAAAGTAAGTGGGTGTCGGAAGAAAATAAGATTGATAATGTGATTCCATGGCAAAGGAAAGAGAAAAAGAAAGAAAGAAACGAAGGACGTTGAATGATATCATATTCCCAAATCACAGTAAATAAACCTCTATTTAGTTTGACGTTGAATCTACAAAATGTGTCCAGATGCAAGGTAGTGCAAACATCTGGAGTTGATATATTTAACAGGTTTACATTACAACTAGGATATTCAGTCCCTTTTTTGAGTTGCAAATCGATACCTATCAGAAATTCTCTTTTGTTCTGAGGGTCTAAAAATCAGAGAGAAAAGAATAAAGAAGGAAATTAGTGACCAAGTAGACAATGAAGTTTCTATGACTTATGTTGGGTCCAGAACACTTGGACATCCTTGTAAAGTCGTCGAGTCTTTCAGTTGGAAAGGAATAGCCCCATTAATAAAAGATTCTAAGCCTAATAAAATCATATATTGTTTGAATGTTTATTCTAGGGTAACAATTCTCCCCCTCTTCCACTTCTTTGCTAAATGGAAAAATGATGAGTGTCGTCGTTTTTTCTATTGTAGCTAATAATGGATCGCTTGGTCACAGGGTCCAAAATGGAAGAATCAGCCTGGGTGCAACTCCCTTAACGAGGGAGACTATGCTTAACAAGATGAAATGAAATGGATCTATACATTGCAGAGTTTTCTTTTACAAACAGACCTGATACTGATATGCTCCTCTGAATGTAACATTGCAATTAGAGTAGAAAAAATAATAAAATACTGCATTACTCAATCTGGACGCCATTTTCTTTTTACGCAGTAAAAATGTATTCCTTCGACCTCGTTGTCCAATACACTAAACCTGTTCCCTGGACGATACTCGTGTAACAATTTTGTAATCCTAATCCAGCAATAAAAATGATATTTATTATTCTATGGCCAAATCATTTCTTATGCATCATATATACATTTTTATCAGGCTTCATTTCAAAGATAGGCATGAGATATACTAGAAACAAGTGCTTTCAGCCATATCACTCCATGGAACATTTGAGATATATTATAGATAAAGACAGGAGAACGTTAATGTAGGATCTATGGGTCCTTCTTGCATTGTATATTTCAATCTTTCAGTTCAAGCTATCTATTGTTATGCTACAATTTCACATAATCTTTTCCACTAAAACATAAAGTGTGATATTATAGTATCTCTGGACACGGTACCTTTTCATCAGATCCAGCACTTCCAACCACATAACAACCCATTAGTTTAGCAAATTGCCCAACAAGTTGGCCGACAGCACCTGAGGCTGCTGATACATAAACATATTCTCCTTTCTTCGGAGAACAAATATCATAAAATCCAACATAAGCTGTGAAACCAGGCATACCTGTGGGCACACAAAATGGAACTAGAGAAGTTATGCCAAGAATTTTATATTTCATAGGAGAGTAGAGAAAGAAAAAAAAATTCTACAAAATCATTAGAGGAAATGGCCCAAAATATATATACGCAGGCACAAACATAGTACCTCTCTTGAGTTCATAATTAAAAGAGAAAAAATGAGAAGCACTCAACAATACAAGGTGAGAAATTTGATGCACCGGAGTATATGGCAATGCTAGGGTCTAAATATTATATTGACAAACAAAATCCCCACATGACAATCTCAATAGTTTTTGTTAAGCTCAACCTAGATTTTGAACCTACTTTTCCAAGGTGGACCAATTCTCTAATACACCTTCTCTAAGAAGGAAACTTCTAGGATTCCAGGCAAGCGAAGTGAGGACAGTATCCCAAGGAACGGATACCGAGTTACTCACATTTTGTCACATGAGAGTGGTACAATGGGAATTATTCATGTGACAACATTTATCCAGTTTCTCAATTACATATTACGTTTAACTATTTCAGCTATTTCTAGAAGTATCAACTATTACAAGGAATGTCATTCTTGTTGGTGAAGACATGTACACCAGGATAAATTATAATGATAAATTTATATTGTGTATGCTACAATCCTATCTTGGCAGTTTGTAAAGCATATAAACGCATGATCCACATCTTTCAAAGTGATAAAAATCTTAAAACATCTATGAATGAAATATCTTGTTGTCTGACCTTTACTAACTCATCTATCGTACTGTCTCTCTCCAATGCTAAAAATACCATTTATTTTGGCATTACTAATTGGGTAAGTTAGGAATGTTCAAATTAGAATATCTTCAATTTATTGATTGTTTATAGCTAACTTTTAACAGATTGGATAGCCAACAGACCACAAGAGCCAATCTAGGTAGATCCTAACCATTAATCTGAATCTACACACCACAAAATTCTTGGAAATGAGTTTTGGTACATGTAGATACTAGATAACAACAAAACGTTTGGATCATCTATAACACCACTTTAAAAAGGAGTTTCATGACACACGAGCGCACGTATAAACTTGGGATGGAGAGAACACCTATTGTTGAATGCGTCAAAATATCACCGTCACTAGTGCGCCTCGTCATATGTGCAAGCATTCTCAGTGAACTTGCTACGAAATTATATGAAGTCCAAGAGATATGTTCAGCTTTAATTAGGTTACATCAGTGAGATATATGGAAGAAACAATTGTGCTGACTACTTAAAGTGAATTCTTGGTGATTGTTTCAAGAGTTTGTTCCTTGGTCTAGGTATACTAGTTGAAATTCTGAATACAAATTGCACAATAATGTGAATTGATGAAGACTTAAGTTCAACCAGAGTTTTTGTAGAATTCCCATGTCAAAAGTGTGTTAGGACGACAGACTAGCATGGGAAATCTGCCTTCGGTCAAAAAAAAAAGAAAAAGAAAAAAAGAGAGTTGTCGATAACTCACCCAGAAGCCCAGTATAGTAGGAAAGTGGAATGTCAGTATACTTGATCTTGAAAAGGCTTTCAGGTGAAGTTATGAGGCTGTACTCTTCCCATCCTGTCATACCCCACACAAAGTCCCCTACCTTAAAATTTGGATGATCAGAATGCAAAACTTTACCCACACCATAACCAGTGATAACCTGTTCAGTAACAAGAGAAGAAAATAGTTTTAAGTTCAGGAAAAATTAAGTAATGCACAAATGACAAAAAAAAATGCTAGTCAATGAATGCTCAAAATCGAGGCCCCATACCCAGCACAAGCCATCACATAAACAAGTAAGAAATTAGTGAAGGTTACTTTATAAAAAACATAACCTTGTAAATTGACTTAGTGGATGCTAAAGTTTCACACCTTCCGTTAAAAAAACTAATACATCCAACTGTTTCAATTATGAATAGATTCTGCAAATTGAGTGGAGGCAGACCTTGGGACAACATTAATATAAAAGTGCCTCAAGTATGATGGTGTCAGCTCCGTTACAGCATGGTAATTATTCTCGTCACGGAATATATATATATATATATATATATATATATATATATATATATAGTCCCACCATAATTGGGAAAAATAATCGGCTTCTCCGTGGGATCGAACCCAACCAGGATGCTCTATGTCTACACCTGCTGACCACTAGTGTCAGGAGGCTTTTGACTTATATATATATATATATATATATATATTGAAAAAGATAATTTATTATTAATAAGGATAATAACACATGAGTGTTTGGACTCAGATGCACAACACCAACACAACATTACACAACAAACACCATTACTCATGGTAGTCTAGACTGACACTTGGTAGATCTTACATTTGACTCTCAGCTTTGGGCTAGAGCCTGGAGTCTTCCTCCTACATCTCAGCCATGACCTCTTGCACCATCTCGTAGTCACCTTGCTTCAACATTTGGAGCCATTTTTCATTTCCCCTGGTTAGTTGGAGATCGTCTCGTTGGGTCATAGAAGATATCTTTCCAAGTCAGTGATCTCATTCGCTGATGCCTTAGTGCAACTATCCGTCAGGTTCCACCCTTTGGAAGGAGGGTTGAACCTCAATCTTTGAAGGAAGCTCCTCTCCCATAGTACTATTTGCTCCTCTTTTTGCTCTGCTTTTGTGTGGGTGGGTGGGTGGGGGGGGGGGGGGGGGGGGGGGGGGGGGGGGGGGGGTGCAGCTCCATGGCCAGAAGAGATCTCAATAGAGGTCCAGACTGGAGCAGGTTGCACACCCGAAGAAGGACTAGCAGGCACCGTGCATGCTGATCCCACAAACGCCTCACTATCCTCATCAAGCTCCCAACCCACCTTAGACAAGTGGTTAGGATGAGTGACCTCGGAGGTAGTGTCACCTCTAATCTCAACTCGGTCCAGGCTATCATGGAAACCAGGGGCGCATGGTTGAGTGGACAACCCGGATGTCGGTTCATTAGGCAAGTGGATAAGATGAAAATCCACACTATCACGGAGAACTTCCATAAGTTCCTCCCTTAGAACTTCCCCGGTGGAGGCCATGCACATTTCCTCGACATGCCCAAGACAGAGCGGCATGCATAGCACGTCGGAGGCATCTACTCGAAGGATATAGGCTACTCAAAGGATACAGGCTGCTCAAATCTACGTCCATCAGGGAGCCGATCTGGGACAACAGAGGGAAGAGTCCTGCACACCGTAATCTTGTTCATAACGTAGGCATACGCCATCCGCTGCCGTAGCAGCATCCATGTGTATAGGAATTCCAATAACGCTCGCAATTTTCCGGAAGGAAAGTTCATTCCAAAGCTGGAAGGGCAGCTTCGGCAGCTGCACCCAAACATAAATAGAGTATAGTAGGTCGCACTCCAAGAAGATCTTAGGGTCCTAGCGTTTGGTGATGACGAATCGCTTGTTAAACGTCCATAGTCCTCCATGGAGCGTCTCCAGATCTGACTCCATTGAGAATCGCACAAAAAAATTCTCTCGAGAGAACACCTTTACGCTTCCCACTGGAGCCTATACCCTACGGACAAACTCAGGAATGGCCAGATATGAAGGCCTATGCCCGACCACATACAAGACTAGGAGTTCTTCCATTGTTTGACCGACAGTTGAATGTCCTCGACAACAATATCAACTGTCCGAACACCCACGACCACCTGCAACCCCTCAAAATTAAGTCTGAGCTCTTCATCAGCAATGAAAGGAGAGCACAAGTCTGCCCGGGAGATGGTTTTGGATTGGAAGAGAGTTTGAAAGAAGGGGGGGGGGGGAATTAATATGGGGAGTGTGAGCTATAGACCCCCTAGCAACCGGCCCCGACAAACTCTAGTCTTTGCCTACATGAGCTGGGGGAATCTTCCTCCCCACTCCTTCTGTCGGCCAACTCATCGGATGGACCTCAACCCCCAGACCTTATCTCCATTCTCAGAACTTGAGGCGCACGAGGGGTTAGCCTACCCACAGCCTTATCCTAATCAAGTCAAGTCATGTTGCGACGTTAAAACACTTGGGCCCACCCTCCATCCTGATCGTGATAACCAAGAGAACCGGAGCCCACCTTGGCAGTCGACAGAAGCTGGTCATCAATCTTGCATGGCAGGTTAGCAATCCCTAGAACCCGGTCGGGCGAGGTGACCCTCTAGGGCCGGCTCTGAGCTCATGGGGACCGAATAAGAACTTTCAAAAAAAAAAAAAAAAAAAAAAAACCTATACATAAAGTTAAAATAAAATAATAAATAAAAGTAAATAAAACAAAAAGTTATTGTTGTCACCAAAGACCTCAAGAATGCAAATCTAACATGATAACCACTACACCACAATTATTTTGTGTTAAAGGTGACCTATGATACATACTACTTATATTTTAGATACATCCAGATTTGTGTCCCTTTAATCTTTGGGTCCTGGAGCGTCGCCTAGGCTGCCCTGGCCAGGCCGCTCTTGCGACCCCCCCCCCCTCCAGCTAGGTCGCGAGATTCTAGAGGGTGCGAGCCCTCCAGATCAGCCGCCATAAGATGGCCATCTCCTTGGCGCGGTTGGTAAAGCCCTAGGGCTTTGTCGGATAAGCTACGTGTCTGGACTGTCCTTCGGTCCCCCAACCTTACTCATGGCAACCTTCCGGCCGCCCAACGACCTACAACGCTAGTCACCACACCCACTGGGACCAGGAAGTAATCCCCACAACCCAAAGAGGCGAAGGACAAATAGAATTTGCCATACATCTTGACCCTCTCCGCATCTTGCTTAAGTATGACAAAAGGGTCTGATCCGACAGACCACATCTGTTGTCCCACTATTTCTGTCCTATATTCTATTCCCATCCTATTACATGTGGACCCAGTCGGTATAAAACAAAAGCGGGGATCACACGAATTAGGGTAGACACGTAATATGGAACAAAAATACTGGGTAGATCTGCTCTCCTGATCCGAGCGTTCCATTTCCTCTTTTAAATCCAAAGTTCTAATAAACAACTCCGCAGCAGAAACTCCCAACTATCAACAGTAAAAATATACTATTAAGATCTACTAGTATATATGCACGTGCTTTGCACGTATATTGGAGTGAATGATGTTGATGAGTTAGTTTAAAAGACTTAGCAAGTAGCATGAACCCTTTGATTTCCGTAAATGGTTGTCATTATTGCATCTCTTAAATGGTTGTCAGTGAAATTTATTGTAGGTATTCTTTTTAATTACTAAATATGTTGAAGGGTATTTTTGGAACGAAAATTTTTCACAGTGAAGCCTAGTTTTGACATTATATAGTAGAATAGAAATATGTTGAAGGGTATTTTTGGAACGAAAAATTTTCACGGTGAAGCCTAATTTTGACATTATATAGTAGAATAGATATATGCACGTGCTTTGCACGTATATTGGAGTGAATGATGTTGATGAGTTAGTTTAAAAGACTTAGCAAGTAGCATGAACCCTTTGATTTCCGTAAATGGTTGTCATTGTTGCATCTCTTAAATGGTTGTCA
Source organism: Iris macrosiphon (assembly GCA_036927795.1). NCBI lineage: Eukaryota > Viridiplantae > Streptophyta > Magnoliopsida > Asparagales > Iridaceae > Iris > Iris macrosiphon. Next base: position 169,636,492 of record JAYESA010000013.1, on the reverse strand, counting down.
GTGAAATTTATTGTAGGTATTCTTTTTAATTACTAAATATGTTGAAAATAGATTTTGTTTGGCGGTACGTCACATCACACACGACAATAAATAAATAAATAAACAATTCCAAGAACCAAATAAACAAAAATCAAAAGAAATTAAAGTGAAGTGGTATATATGTATATAAATAGCGTACGTACCGATCCGGGGAGGAAGTCTGGGACGTAGCTGGGCTCGTCGTGCTTGGACATGCGGGAGCGCATGTAGGGATCGCACGAGAGGTAGAGGTTCTTCACCACCACACCACCTCCCTCTCCCTCCTCCGGGACCACCTTGAATCCTTCCCCATCGCTCACCACTTCCATGTCCGTCTCTTTCGGAAATCCGGTCACGTAGTTCTTCAGAACCACCTTCTTGTTGCTCTTCACTTCCCCACCCATCTTCTCCTTCTTCTTCTCTCCCTCTCCCTCTCCCTCTCTCTCTCGTACTAGTCCTAGAGAAGGAATGGGGTTTATTTAAGTTGGAGAGGGGGAGAGAGAAGTTCTGGAAGACTCTGAATAATTGTAGTAGTGAGAAAATGAGGACAAAAATGACGGCAGTATGATCTTAATCAAGTGGACACGAAGGAGCCATGTACGCTTACTTTTGGATCCGTGATGTTGAGTGTGCGCTTTATTAGGTTTCAATCAGAATAAGTGAAAATGGAATAAATCATCGAACTCGAGTGACTTTTGTGGTTTTCGAAAAGAGTTATAAGATTCCGACTAGATTGATCAAAATATTTTCTAACAAAATGTTGGACCATATAAAAAAAAAATCTTGATAAAGGCACTACAAAAATGACTCGGGACGAACCCAGTGTTGATACTAGTCCAGTTAAAACGAATTTTTATTCAGCCTAGGCCAAATTTTACCATGGCTTCTCACCCTCTTCATCTCCCTCCTCCTGCTCCTCCCCCACCTCCAACCCCCTCCGACCTCTCCTCCTCCCTCCTCTGGCGATTTTTCGCCTCTCCGCGTCGTCGACCTCGCCATCAACCGCGTTGCCGCCGCCGAGCCGCACCTCAAGCACTTTCCGTCGGCTCAGTCACGAAGGCGATGAAGAAGACGATGAAGAAGAAGAATCAGCGTGCGGGTGGCTGCGCGCGGCGGAGGCACGCGCTCGTGGGGGACTGCAGCTACGTCTCGCTCCGGCGACGGCGGCGGCAATAGCAGCAGAAGCAGCAGCGGAGGCGAGCGCATGCACCTACGCCTCGCCACTGCCCCCGCGCACGCCTCCCGCCGACGCCTCCTCCTCCTCCTCCGGCTCCTCCGCCTCGTCCCCCCCTTCCGGCCTCCACGTAGTCCCGCCCTCGTATCACCTCTCGTAGCCCTCTCCTTTGGACTGTCAAAATTATTTTGACAGTCCTACCAATTGGAAGGACTGTCAAAATTTTGACAGTCCTAAAAAATCAACATCTTTTTTAGGACGGTCAAAATTTTGACAATCCTACCAATTGGAAGGACTGTCAAAATTTTGACAGTCTTAATTATAAAAAAAAATCAATTGAAAGTGGACAGCCCGGAGTAATTTTTGGGAGTGACAAACTTGTAATTATCAATAGTAAAATTTTGGCTGTCCTGGGTCATTTTTGTAGTGCTTTTATCAAGAGCCAAAAAAAAGGAATAAATCAAATTTCTAAAAATTTAAATTCAAAATCAAACTGAACTTAGCCATAACTGAACCAAAAATGATTTGGTTTGTTCGGTTAAACTATTTTTATCTATACTACTATATAATGCCAAAAGTGGGCTTCATCGTGAAACTTTTTTTTCTTCCAAATATATCCTTAAATATATTGACTAATTAAAAGTGTTCATTAAAGTTAATAGGGACAACTAGGTAATTAAATAGTCTTAGGTATTAAATAATATCTATATATATAATAACATAATAATAAATTTAGAATTGTTAGACTTCCTAAGTAGTCTTAATAAATTTTAGAATAATTATAACAGTTATCTTTTAGTCTACTTAATAATTATCTATAAAATACGTACAACGTACGTGTATATATACTAGTTGTTTAATAGAAAGTTGAAATTATAATTAAATTATATTAAAATTTTATAATTTTTATACATATATTTGTTGTATTTTAAATTTGGTTCAAAAATTGGACCAGTTAAATTATCAAAGTTTGGCTTTAAAAGACATACATAGAATTATTGTTTTCAAATATATATACAAAAATATACACATTTTTATCATAAATTTGAGGATATTTAATATTTGCACAAGTATTATTCTATTTCGATTTTGGACCAAAATTCAAAACCGAAATCGAATAAAAAAAATTAATATTTTCAAAATCGAAACTGAACCGAATTATCGACTCTTCTCGGTCCAAGACCAAATAATGCTCACCATTGGTTCTCAAAGTTTTTTAAATAACGAATTTTTAAAGAAAATTATTAAGGAAAACACATAAAGTGATAGTGGCTATCACATTTTTTTTATTTGTCATTTTTTGATATCCAAAATATATTCAAAATAATGTTAAGGTACAATACCCAAACTCCCAAATTGAATGCAAAATTTAAAGTAAAAAATGTTAAGGTGCAATTTCAAACATCCAAACTACTATTATCTCTTCTTCTCACATAACTTCTTCTTCCTCTTACAACATTTTCTATTTTAACACGACTAGTGGTGGTTTCAAATCCCATTATAGAGTTTGGAAGCTTTAGAAATCGTTATAGTCGGATTGGGGACGACGAAGAACTGCCAAAATTTTGATATTCCTGACTGTTGTTAGGACTGTCAGTATCCTGGCAGTCCTAAGACAGATAGTTTTCTATCTTAGGACTACAAGGATTCTGACAATCATGATTCTGTTGGAGATTTTTGTGTCTTAGGCTGTCGAAATCCTGACAGGACTTCGTTGTCCCCACCCCAACTGTCACGATTTTTAAAGCTTCTAAACCTCTGTAATGGGATTCAAAAACACTAATAATGCTATTCGAAAGAGGAAAAGAAAGTTGGATGAGGGTAAAGAATTTGGTGATTGAAATGATATGTTGCCTCCTTAACAAATTATGTGTTGTCCTCTACCACTTTTACAACTTAAGAGTTGTGTCTCATATCATATGATAGCCACTATTGTCATGCTTCAGAACCAGAATACTAGAGAGCGGGGATAGACAAAGCCAGCTACGTATACTAGAGTACTCCAGTACCTACAGTCACGGCTGTAAATAGACATGGAGGGTTAATACTACAAGACATAAGTCAATCCTAGGTCAAGCAATCCTAGTGTCTCAATCACAAGCAGGAATCCACAATATACAAAATATATGATCATCATAAGCAAGATAGTAAAGCGTCCAAAATCAAATATGCATAGATGATTATGAAGCTAGTAATACAAAATAAAGAACTAGCAAGAGTAATAATCATACATGATCAGCTCTAGCCATGGTCTAGAATATGCTAGTCATGTCATGCCCAGTAGGCAATGTATCAGCTACAAAATACGAGCTAATAGGTGCTCGGGACTAAAAGCCACACAAGAATATGTACAACAAATGGGAGAACAAGATAAGAACCCACTCAATCGGTCTGGTGCTTCGTGTGGTCACCATCCTCGGGAATAAACAATAGATCCTTTGGCTCCGCTATATCTGGCCAAACAAAACCAGTGAGGTCAGACCTCAAATAGAAAGTACCACAAAGGAAGGCCGAAAGCTATGAACTAAAACCTACAAGCAACACAACTATAATATACTAAGCAACATATAACCACCAGCATATAAAAGCACCATGAAATATAAAAATAACTGCCGATGTAAAGTAAAACTGACCACATAAACACGTCCACGTCATGTCCAATAAAGGTGGCATGCACGGATCACGGAAAAGTAAAAGCAATAAACATGTAAATGACAATAACCAGTGAAAAGTAAACACGTAGGTGTCAATAATCATGAAAATAAAAAGATAAGTCGGCAAGCAACAAGAAGATACGGGAGCTCCTCAAAATAGGAACCATAACCCTTAAACCAAACAAGGACCAGGATTATGATTCTTTTTCCGAGTTGAACCTAGTCTCTTGTTAAAGCCCTGATTCGAAAGGGGAAAGATTGGAGTTCCATGGCTGCTTCCAAGCCCACCTCCTAGTTGTCTTACCGGAATGTAACCATGCGAGAAAAGAAAAGACACTGGGAAAGCAATAGTAACAATCAATCAAGCACGACCAAGCAATGTCTACGGCTTAATATCATTAGCTAACTAGGGTTATCACAAGACCTAATTACTAACAAATACAATCTTGAGAACCTCTATATTGGTCACATGCCCTGCAGACTATCCAAGTTAAGCCTAGCCATAACTAAGCTAATAAATATAGTGGACTGTCCGGCCTTAAAGCTTGCATCCTAAGTAGTGGTACCACACGACGGTGAGCCTAATAATCGTCTACACAGATATAATGCCCCCATACGACGGTGAGCTGGAAATATGCCCCGCACGACGGCGAGCAACAAGTCCACGAAGCAAGGTGGCTAGACAACTGGACTGCATGCAACCTAGAGATTCTCCCCTCCCAATGATCTAGTTATTCGTGCTAGTTAATCCTTAACATTTTTTTAGGATTTCGGGTGTGGCGTTCCGCAGAATTCATCATAGACATGATGCTCCCTGCAGGGATATGCGAACCCAGAAGATATTTTAACAAACACACGCATAAGTAAGAAAAGAGTACAACCAAACGGTTATAGACATGGCTAGCGTGCGCTATAACAAGCCACAACAGATAATATACTAAGAAAGTATCACGAGTGCACTACTACGAGTCACTGTCACGCATGTAAGGGATAATAAAAATGAGTGTACTGCTACGAGTCACTATCACGCATGTCATATACAATGACCAGGAGTGAACTTCTATGAATCACTATCACGAGTATCTAGGGTAGTAATCATCCCCTAGCATACGAGAGTCTAGTCACGAAACTCACGGTCTAATGTATTTAGGGTAGTAATCTTCCCCTAGCATACAAGAGACTAGTCACGAAACATGGTATACCAAGGTCGAGTCTAGGCACTACTAGTCAACAGTAAACATACTAAAAGTATATGCACTGTGGTTCCACACAAGAAAATCGAAGAAAATACGATAAAAAATAAAACACATAAAAAATAGTACATCATCGGTATACCGTCGGTATATACCAGTATATCGTCGATATGCCAGTCCAGATATAGCAAAAACACAGCAAGTTCTGATTCCAACAAATCGTTATACCGTCGGTATACTCCAGTATACCGTTCGTATGCCGGTTTGCATCACAACAGCTTTTTAGGATTTCAAGTCGGGCCAAAATGGTATACCGTCGGTATATTCCAGTATACCGTCGGTATGTCGTTTCTTATAGGCAATTCTAGGAAAAGTCCAATCACGATGGGTATTCCGGAGCCAAAATCGCGTTCCAAAACTTAACAAAAATGGGTCAAATAAAATATCAAGTCTAATGGCAAGCCTCATATTGCACATATGCTAAGTATCATAGCAATCACTCCGGTTATCGTTTTCTACACCGAGTTACCTAACCAGTAAATATCATAGTTTCTACCAAAAAGTCAAAACAAGCTCAAAACAGTTTCTAAAACTAGCCCATGACGAAATCACTAGAGAAGCATATTTAACAAAACTACTATCATGAAATTTTAAGAATAAATTACCAAGGAAATCGAAAACTGCAGTAAAGTAAAGTCATTCATGATTTTGGCAAGTTGTACTTGCCTCAAGTCAAGCTCCCAGCCTTAACCTTCCACTCCACCACCAAGAGATATTCATAAACCACACTCTTAGGCCTCAAGACCAAGCTCCTACCTCTCGCGGAAAATAGAGAGAAAATAAAGAAGTGAAGAAAGAAAGAAAAGAAAGAGGAGAGAGAAAATTAATTTATATATATATATATATATATATATATATATATATATATATATATATATATATATATATATATATATATATATATATATATATGAATTAATTTTATATAAGAGGTGATTTAATCGTGACCGTCCAATCTGCCTCGTCAGCAATCCACGTCACGAGATTAAATCAATCTCGACCACTCAAAATAAAACCAAGAATTCAATGGATAATAGAAAATATCGAACACTATTCACGAAAATATCTCAAAAGTAAAATAAATATTTGTCGAACGGTATATCGTCGGTATGCCGGAGTATACCGTCGGTAGCCGGTCGGGTAGTAAAGTTTCAGTTTTGAAAAAATTTCAAGATCCACGAGATCCAATAAAACACAATATATATATAATACAAAATATGTTTCCATATACCAATACAGATACTGTGAGATGAATCTCACAACTCTCCCCTCTTTAGAAAATTTTTGTCCTCGGAATTCTATTAAGGCTCCAAAATCCAAATAAGTAAACCAGAAAAGCATTCTATCAAGATCTAGACAGGAAACTCATATAACTATAAAATTAAAACAAGTAAATGAACCAAGGAATATAAAAGCAACTAACTACTGCAAAAAAACTAACACCCAAGATAGGATAAGATATGGATATTACGAATAAGTATACCTCCTGAGTCGAACAAATGCGGGTAACGAGCACAAATATCATCCTCGCGCTCCCACGTTGACTCACCCGGTGAGTGATGACCCCAAGAAACTCGAACTAGTCGGATAGTCCGGTTCTTGAGAACATTCTCCCTCCGATCCAAAATAGACACGGGCCTCTCCTCATACGATAGGTCGGTACCAACGACCAACTCTGATCTAGGACATGGCTCGAATCCGGAATATACCGACGCAAATGAGATAAGTGGAAGACATCATGTACCTCGCGAAGCAACGACGAAAGAGCTAATCGATAGGAGATCTCCTACATGCTCGAGAATATCAAAAGGACCAATAAATCTAGGACTAAGCTTTCTCCGTACTCCGAATCTGATAACTCTACTGATAGACAAAATCCTAAGAAATACGTAGTCGCTGACAGAGAACTCAAGATGTCGCCGATGCGAATCGATCCAATGACGTTGACGATACTGAGCTACTCTGAGATGCTCTCTGATCTGCCTGATGACCCCTACTGATTGAGCAATCATCTCAGGACCAAGCATCTGCCTCTCTCTTATATCATCCCAAGATAATGGTGATCTGCATCTCCTGTCATACAATGCCTTAAAGGGTGCCATCTGAATGCTCGCTAGGAAGATGTTGTTGTAAATGCTCGCCAGGAAGCTGTTGTTGTAGGAGAACTCTATCAAATGCAAGTAAACCTCTCAGGAACCACCGAAGTCTAACATACATGAACAAAGCATATCCTCCAAAGTCTGAATAGTATGCTCCGACTAACCATCTGTCTGCGTATGGTATGCTAAACTGAACCTCAGACGGGTGCCTAAACTCTGCTGAAGGCGTTGCCAAAAATACGAAGTGAATCTGAAATCCATGTCTAAGACTATGCTAACTGGCACACCATATAGTCTTGCAATCTTCCTCATATATATCTCTGCTAGCTGCTCAGTGGACTAACCAACTCGAAAAGGTGGGAAGTGAGCAACCTTCGTGAGTCGATCTACTATCACCCATACCACATCTCTACCAGTCGGAGATCTTGGAAGACCGGTCACGAAGTCTATGGTAATATGCTCCCATCTCTACTCCGGAATCGGTAAAGGCTGAAGAAGTCCTATTGGTCTCTGATGCTCGGCCTTCACCTGCTGACAGACTAAACACCGAGAGATGAACTGTGTTATCTCCCTCTTTATCCCATTCCACCAAAAGTGCTGGCGAATATCAAGATACACCTTCGTCCCTCCAGCATGAACTGAATACTGAGAACTTTGGGCCTCTGACATAATCTCGTGTCGGATATCTCTACTCGGCACGTAAAGTCGACTCCCGAACCTGAGAGTCCCATCCTCGTGAATGCTCAACTCTGCTCGGTGTCCTGCCTCACACTCTGCTCTGAGTCGCTGAAGCCTGGCATTACCTGACTGTGCTGCCCTGATCCTCTCTACTATAGTAGACTGGACCTGCAATCCTGCCATCAAGCCCGTATCACCAGGTAATACCTCCTCGATGCCCATCTCTTGAAGATCATCCATAATGTGATGTTTCTCCATCAAGAAGTAAGCTCCTGCTCTCCTGCTCAAAGCATCTGCAACGACGTTGGCCTTCCCTGGATGGTACTGAAAATCAATGTCATAATCTGTCAGTAACTCTAGCCATCTCCTCTGCCGTATGTTAAGGTCCCTCTGCGTGAACACATACCTCAAACTATTATGATCTGTGAAGATCTCTACCTGCTCACCATACAGATAATGCCTCCATAGCTTGAGAGCAAACACAACTATGGCTAACTCCAAATCATGGGTCAGATAATTTTTTCATGGTCTCGAAGCTGCCGAGACGCATAAGCAATAATCCTAACATGCTGCATAAGGATACTCCCAAGCCCAATGCCTGATGTATCACAGTAAACCATGAACCCACATGGTCAGACAAAAAGTGTCAAAATAGGATCCAAAATCAAACTTCGCTTAAGATTCTCGAAAGAAACTTGACAAGCATCTGACCACTCGAAGCGCACGTCCTTGCACGTCAGCCGCGTCAAGGATGCGAAAATCCTAGCAAAGTTTGCCACAAACCACCTGCAATAGCCTGCTAATCCCAGAAAACTGTGCACCTCCGAGACGGTATTAGGTACTGGCTAACTCTCGATAGCCTCTACCATATTGGGATCTACCTCTAAGCCTCCACCGAAAATGATATGACCTAAGAATGAGATGCGATCTACCCAAAAATTGCACTTGTTGAACCTCGCGTATAGCTGATGCTCTCGAAGAGTCTGTAGAACTATGGGAAGATACCGCTCATGCTCTGCCTCAGTCCAACTATAGACCAAGGTATCATCAATAAACATTATCACAAACTGGTCTAGGTGAGGCATGAAGATGCGATTTATGAGATCCATGAATATCGTTGACGCATTGGTCACTCCAAATGGCATAACAAGGAAACCCCAATGGACATATCTAGATCTGAACGCTGTCTTGGGTATATCCTGCTCTCTGACTCTGACTCTGATCTGATGATACCCAAACCGCAAATCGATCTTAGAAAATACAGCTACCCCACTGAGCTGATCAAACAAGTCATCTATCCTGGATAATAGATACTTGTTCTTAATCGTCACCGCAATTAAAGTATGATAATCAACACATAAATGCGATGAACCATCATTCTTTTTAACAAGAAGTAACAGGGCTCCCCAAGGTGATCCACTAGCACGAATGAATCCCTTGGTCCTCAACTCCCCAATCATCTAGTACAGAATCTTCAACTCTGATGGTGACATCCTGTAGACCCTCTCTAAAACTGGTTCCGCCTATGGAATTAAATCGATGTAGAACTCTACATCTCGAACTGGCAGCATGCCTGGGAGCTCGTCTGGAAATATGTCCGGGAACTCGCAGACAACTATGGAAAACTGAACCTCCTCTCCAAACAAAGTTGACACAAATTTTCTCTATCCTATTAATCGTAGAGATTGGAAGAAGTATAGCCTGTAACCAAAAGCGGGCAATCGCCGTAATGACTGTGCTAACCAGCTCAATCCGTCCTCCAAAAGATAGGTTTTGGCATGCCACCTCTTAACTCGCCTCTGTGTATACTCAACTAGACTCTGATAATCCATATCTCTGGCGTAATTGACTGATAGCGGGATCTCTAAAGTATTTGGCCGGAAACTCACCCCGCTCTATTCTCATAAGTGATGCAAGTCCCTCCTTATTCTGGCAGTGCTTATTAAAGTAAGCATTTCTCTTGTCTCAACTCATGTGTAGACCCGAGTATAAACCGAACATCTCTATGATAAAGGCCAGCTGAGTCATACACCCCTTGTTGGTTTCAAGAAAACTAGTAGATCATCTGCATAGATCAAATGCAACACATGATGCATCACCCTCCTGTGAAGCGGAATAATATGCTTCCTGAGCACTGCAGCCTCCATAAGACACGAGAAATATTTTATGACCAGAGTAAACAAATAAGGCGATAATGGGTCACCCTGCCTCAACCCCCCTAATAAATCCATGCGACTGCCCCGGATGAGCACAGAAAAAGTTGGGGTTGTGATACACTCTCGAACCCTGGCCACCCACCTGCTATCCTAGCCCATAGCAAGCATGATCAGACAGACAAATTTTTGATTCATGGTGTCATATGCCTTCCGAAGATCCAGTTTAATGCAAGCCTTGTCTCCTCCTGGTTTATTAAAGTCTCGTACCATCTCATAAGCTAAAAGGTTGTTGTCAGCAATATCCCTCCCTTTGATGAATATTACCTGCTACGGAGAAATAATCTCCCGTATAATGCCCTCCATCCGCCGACACATCAAATGCGTAATCAGTTTGTAGAGGTAGTTGCAATACGTGATGGGTCTAAAGTCCGCGAGCGAACTTGCACCCTCCTTCTTCGGAATAAGTGTGAGGAAAGTATGGTTCAACTCCCGTAGAAGCCTGTCATTCTCAAAGAAATCCGTGATCACCTCCAGCACTTTATGTGGTGCCCCGTTCCTCCTATTCGGGGAGCGCGGCTAAGAAACACAAGATGGTATCGTTCGACCGGGATAGATTGAAACAAGAACTCGTCCTCGTTATGGATTTGCTTCTTCGGAATCGATTCCCATATTCAGTAGACCGTGCCCCCGGGATCGACTTAGCGGCAGAGTCAGGAGGCACCTCTCCGTTGTATCTTTTGTTGCCTCAGATTTTGATGTCGCTTGTTGTTTTCGTGCCTTGAGTTGGTTTTCGGATTTGCTTGTATTTTCTTGAACAGTTTCGATGGATTTCATTATTTTCGTTCATTGAACTGCACTTCAATTCCGAGTATGGAAAGAGAGGAAGAGGTATTGAACAAGCTGTTCGTGAATGCAGGTGAACGAGCAGTAGGCGGCTTACGAGCGAAGTCTTGAAGTGCCTCTTTCCTTCTCCCTTCCAACTAATTAAGTGAGTGACTACCATCCCGATTATCTAGCCCTGCTTCCAAGTCTTCACACCTAAAAATCTTGCATTCTTCTTTGCCTCGATCAGACGATACCAAGAAATAACTAAAAGACTACAAGATAAAAAGGGAATAGACTTGGATTATTGCTTGTCAATCAATCTTGCGAACGGTTACTCATTTACATGCTTGTTCATTTGGAATATCCATCATATGCATCAATTTTAGTTAGAATGTATCTTCTTCTATAATTGTGCTAAGTATGGATCATATCTTGTATGCAAATAATTGTTCAGGAGGACTATGCGAAAATGAATCATGAATTGTTGCTTGTCTTGTACTCTTGTTGCCTCAAATTGTATGAATGGTAATTAAGCCTAGATACCGTTCGATCACGGACAACTTGTGCACAGGGTCACGGTCCCGCAGACGATGCTGGGGCACTGGCATCGATCCGGTCCGGGTGAGGCCTATTGTTTAGTCTCTTGTTCTTGGCAGAATGGCTTGCAGCGCCTCTTGTACTTTCGTTGCGTACCATTCTCGTCAAAGACTATATCGTCCACTATGGCAATCAAGCCAGTGATCATCTTGTATATTTAAACATGTTGCAAGCTAACTTGTGTCTTCGTGGAAGGGAAGGTATGGTAAGTATTGTGCAGATGGTTCAGACGGACAGGTAAAAGCCACCGAACAGTGGCAAGTTCATTTCAGTAAATTCTATATGCTGCTTACTTGTAAATGAACTAAGGCAAGATAGATAGACCACAATAAATATGCATGCTTCATATAAACAACGTATTGATTGGTATAGCTGGGTTAGCTCGCCTTCACCAGTACATTTTAATGTACTGACCCTCGTTGAAACAGGTTTCCCGCACTAAGGCGAACCGAGCGAGGAGCCGAAGTCGTCTTCCCGATCCAGTCCAGGTGTAGGCGCATCCTGATCGCGCCGCATTTTGAAGTACTTGAAGAAAGGAGCTAGCTACTCAATACACAATGCAGCTCCGAGGGAGAGTCGTCATCCCTCCCGGAGGTCTTTATCATTTTGAAGTTTAGTAAAGGGATATAATGTACAGGACTGCCATCTCATTTTGTGTCAACTCTTTTGTAAGCCCGTGCGGCAATTAGCTGACTCGTTCAAGGGTTTGTAATAGATGTTCATTATCAATAAAAGAGAACTTTTCTATGTTTTAAATCTGTGTTTTAATTTATCTGCGTACTCTGAATATGTGCTCGCTATGCGAAAGCAAAATACTCTAGCCTTGTGCGGGCGCAACCCCAGGCCCGTACGGCGATCACGCTCGGGGGACACCCCTACGATTCCACGGAATCGGGGCGTGACACTTCAACCTTAATCTCCTCCCAATGCACCTGATAGAAGCGGCTGCCAAACCCATCAGGCCCTGCTGCTTTGTTTGTATCCGCCCTCTTGATAATCCTTTCCACATTTTCTATTGTCACTAGAGCCAATAGAACATGATTACCGTGTGGTATGACCACACGCTTGCAAACCAACTCCGAAAATATGGTTAAATAATTATGTTGATTGTACAAGTTCGAGTAATACCTCACTGCCTCCGCTTGGATGTCCTTTGGGGCCGCCATCTCCTTTTTGTCGCCAGTAATAAGCTTACTGATATGGTTGTGATGCTGACGTGCTATCACAATGTCGTAAAAATACTTCGAGCATCTATCGTCATCCCGTAGCCACGAACACTTTGCCCTCTGCATCAGTTCTATCTGCTCCTGGAACCTGATAGCTCCGACATCTTAGACAAGCTTCCTTTCCTCTGCAGCTATATCTTCATTCAGAATATCTTCTTGAAGCTGCAGTTGCACCTCCTGGAGGCGATGCTCCTCTTGGAGCTTTCGGGTAGGAACCAGCCCGTTCCAAGCCTTTAGACCTGCCTTCACCTTCTTCAGCTTGCTGACGTGTCGGAATTGTGGGTTTCCTCTAACAGTTGTCTGTAGCCCCCGTCACACTACCTTCTTATATCCCTCGAGAAGCACCCACTTGTTGTATCGGAAAGGTCTCGCATTGGACCTCGGTTGGTCAACAAGTCGTATGGAGACCAGAGAGTAGTTCGAAGTGCCTGCCATCAACCCTTCTGCCCTCAGACCAGGATGCTTGTCGAACCAACTCCGGTTTCCCAAAGCCCGATCCAGCTGACACGTCACTCGCTTCTGGACAACCTTGTTGTGCCACGTCCACAGATGCCCCATCCTCTCCAAAGGCTGTAAGTCAAACTGAAGGAGACCGTGTTAAAAATCTTGGAGGATATAATCTGGAACCACTCTACCGTCCACATTTTCATGTCTGTAGAGCAACGCGTTAAAATCTCCCACAACGACCAGAGGAAGTCCGTATTGAGCATCCACCATTCTCCTCAGCTAGCCGAGATCATGCCATAAGCCCTCCCTCTTTCGTCTGTCATTGTGCCCATAGGCTGTACCCAGAATAAACTTGAAGCCTCTCTTATTAACAAAATATACCGCAAGCAATTGGTCAGACAAATGCAACACTTGTCCATCCCAACTCCGATAATCTCACATAACCCAAATGCGGGCCATGTCGCAAATATGCAAGTTATGGACCTGACTCTAGTTGGTAGGTGTCCTCTGTGCCATCATTATGTCCGTCTTGAGTTTCGTTTCCAGCAATGCGCTAATACAACAATTTTCCTTCCTCAGCACATCGCAGATCTCTTTCCATCTACACAGGGCGCAAGTCCCCCACATGTTCCACGCGATCACTGACATTAAATCAGTGATTCGGGCCCATGCATATCATTTGAGTCGTTAACTAGGTAATTAACGACCTCGTTCTGGCTATCCTCCTGTACTGCCTCCTCAGCAGTTGTCTAGTGCACTTCCTTCCATCGCGGGTTGTCAATGCACAATAACTCCTCCCCCCAGCGAATACTTTGCACTACGCCCAGTGTCGTCCCGCAAAGGCCCTTCGTGTCTTTTCCTGCTCTCATTACTCGGAACGACGTTGCCTCCTCCCCCCTTTGATTGACTGGTACTACTTCTGTTCTTTTGAGCTCCTCTGGTATAGTGCATCATCAGTTCTATCCTCCCTCAATCCCAACCCGCTACACCTCTGCCCGATGTAGTTTTTGCGTCTGGAATACAACCAAGCTTTGATCCCCTCCAGACCCTCCTTCTCCTGATCCATCCATGCTATCCTCAGTAGATGTATGTCGAGCAGTGGACAAATTCAACGCTTTATCGAGCCCAGTATCGATCTCGATTTTCATCTCCCGCCAGTTCGGAGTAGTAATCGATCATCGCCCTCTCTGCTACTCCCGCATCGTTGCCCTGGACATTCCTCCCATGACAGCTAGAGGTGTCTGCCCCGAAGATGTCTGTCACTATACCCTCCTGTCCATTTTCGTTGATGTTCTCAGCTACGTCACCTGGCTAATGCGTCCCAACCGTCTTACAGTCTCTAGCTGGATGGCCAAAACCCATTCATACTCAACCCGTTGCAGGCACCTCCCCCGAAGGTAGCTCATACTCAACGGTCTGTGGCAGAACCCTCCCTGCCTCAATCTCAACAAAGATCCTAACATAACCCAGTGTGGCCCTCTTTGTAGTCGCTTCATCCGCTTTGATAGGTGAACCAACTATGCTTGCCACCAACATCATCATGTCTATGCTCCAATAGTTGATCGTCCACTCAGGAAGTCGGATCCAGACTTGAACCGACTTCAATACTTCCTTTCGCACTTCGATTCTTGGCTCCGACCTTCATGATGATTAGTCTTTCATCAAACGCCCACGGACCCCCCCCCCCCCCCCCCCCCCCCCCTTAGGATTTTGTCCATGTCTTCCAACATCCCGAACCGAACATAATAAAAGCCTTTCTCGTGCGAGAATATTTCCATGCTCCCCTTCGGTCGCCATACCCGGGCATCATAGGCACGAATCTGTACGTAGAACGGACAGTTGCCAACCAGGATGCGTTGTCTCCACTTGTTGACCACTAGAGCCAAGACGCTTTTGACTCACGAATATATATATATATATATGCCAATGACCCTCTAGCTTAGTGGTTAGTGGAGAGGAATGCGGCCCGGGTGGTCGAGTGTTAGAGTCTAGTAGGGAAGTGGAAGGAATTAATTACCAAGGGCCAATATTCCCCTTTTCCATATATATATATATATATATATATATATATATATATATATTGAAAAAGAGAATTTATTATTAATAAGGATAATAACAATACAGAAGTACTCCCAATGCACAACACCAGCACAGCATTACACAACAAACACCGCTACTCATGGTAGCCTACTAGACTGACACTTGATCTTACATTGACTCTCAGCTTTGGGCTAGAGCCCGAAGTCTTTCTCCTGCCTCTCATCATCGACGTAGCCATGACCTCCTTCTCCACCTCGTAGTCACCTTGCTTCAGCATCTGGAGCCATTTTTTTTTAATTTTTCCTGGTTAGCTGGAGAGCGTCTCGTTGGGCCTTAGAGAGAGATCTCTCCGAGTCAGTGATCTCATCATTTGATGCCTCAGTGCAACTATCCGTGTGAGCCCTCCAAATCAGTCGCCATAAGATGGCCATCTCCTTGGCACGGTTGGGAAAGTCTTAGGGCTTTGTCGGGTAAGCTATGTGTCCGGACTGTCCTTCGATCCCTCAACCTTACTCATGGAAACCTTACGGCCGCACCAACGACCTATAACGCTAGCCACTACTGCCACTAGGGCTAGAAAGTAAGGTTGACGGCTGCACCACATACATCAATCACATCACACGACAATAAACAAACAAACAAACAAACAATTCCAATAACAAGAAAGCCCTTGATAAAGGCACTACAAAAAATACTCATGAAAGCCCAAATTCTATAGCAAATTCTATTTGGATCCGTGGTGTTGTGTGTTAAGTTTAGGCAAATTCTATAGACACTACATTTTTTTGCTTAGGACGACCCATTACTTCATGACAGTTCATATTTTTTAAATTTACTTAGGACGATCCAAAATTTATTCAGGACAGTCCAATCCCCCCCCCCAAACCTTTCCAAAATCTTTCATTCTAAATTTCTACTCTCTCTCTCTCTCTCTTTAAATCCCCAACTCCTAATCCTAATCCCAACCCCAAACGCTCTCTCCGACCACTGCCGCCTCGACCGGGCTCACGTCCCCGACCGCCGCTTCCCCTCCCTCCTCCACCTCCTCTGCCTCTCCAAGTCCCGCTCCTCCCTGAAGCTCCCCCTAACCTCCAAGACCCTCCCCTGGGTCGTCTACGCCCTCAAGCACTCCAAGGACTTCATCCTTATCGACTGCCCCGTCGGCATCGACGCCGGCTTCATCACCGCCATCGCCCCAGCAGACGAGGCCCTGCTCATCACCGCCCTCCGCGACGCCGACCACGTCGTGGGCCTCCTCGAGTGCGACAGGATCAGGGACGTCAAGATGCTGGTCAACAGGGTGAGGACCGACATGATCCGCGGAAAGAACATGATGTCCGTGCTCGACGTGCAGGAGATACTTAGCCTGCCGCTGCTCGGGGTTTCATCAGGAAGCCACGGGGTGCGGGGCTGGGATGAAGTCGTGGGGTGCGGGGGCAACGACGACGACGGGGTCGGGGACGAAGCCGAGATGAGAGGGGCGGGGGCGGCGCGGGGCTGCAGCGAGCGGGGACGGCGTGAGGCGGAGGTGCGGGGTGCGGGACGGACGACGGCGGCGGGGTGCGGGACGGAAGGCGGCGGCGGCGCGGGGCTACTGCTTCTTCTTCTTCTTTTTTCTTGACAGTCCTTCCTCCGATTGGAAGGACTGTCAAAATTTTTTACAGTCCTAATTATTTAGGACTGTCAACATTGTTATAAGGACTGTCAACATTGTTATAGTCCTAGAAAAAAAATTTGGTTAAAACATAGAAGTCATTAGCTTTTATATGAGGATTTGGACTGCCCTCAAGTATAAAAATTGGATGGCAAACTTGTAAATAAAATAAAAAAAGTTGGGCTGCCCTAAGCAGTTTATGTAGTGCCTATAGAATTTGCCTAAGTTTATTAGGTTTCAACAGAATAAAAAGTAGTAAAATTGGAATAAATCAAATTTTTAAAATTTAAAATCAAAATCAAAATCAAATCGAACTTAGCCATAACAGAAACTATGTTCGGTTAAACTATTTTTATTGTTTAATAGATCAGACTTAAAGTTGAAATTGAAGATAAATTATTTCTAATTTTATACATATATTTGTTTGTATTTCAAAGTTTGGATCAGTTAAATGATCAAAGTTTGACTTTGAAAGACATACATATAGTTATTGTTTTCCAAATATATGCAAAAATATACAAATTTTTAATCATAAAATTGAGAATATTTAATAATTGTATAAGTCTTATTCAATTTTCGATTTTGGAACGAAATCATCAACGACAGCAGAAACCGAATAAGAAATTTTAGTATTTTCAAAACCGAAACCGAACCGATTTTTTTTTTTAAATCGAACATAATCTCTTATTCGAATCGGTTCTCCTGTCCAAACCAATAATGCTCACCCCTAGTTCTCAAAGTTTTTTAAATAACGGTCTTTAAAAAAAATTATTAAGGACAACACAAAAAGTGATAGCAAGTATTACATTTTTTATAATACAATTTTTTGATATCCAAAATATCATTAAAAAATGCTAAGATACGTATCCAAACTCCCAAATAAATTTAGAGAGAAAAAATTTTAAGGTACATTTTCAAACACACAAACTCATATTCTATCTTCATCTCACACAACTTCTTCCTCCTCTTGCAACATCTTCCTCTTTCAAATACATTTAGCGGTGGTTTCAAACCCTATTATAGGATTTGGAGGGTTTAGAACTAGTGATAGTCGGGTTAAGGACGACAAAGGATTTTCAAGATTCGACTATTATTATGACTGTTAATATCGTGACAGTCCTAAGACAAGAGTTTTCTGTCTTTAGGACTGCAAAGATTCTAACAGTCCTGACTATTGTTAGGACTGTCAAGATTTTGACAGTTGTGACTATTATTAGGACTGTCAATATCCTGACAGTCCTTAGACATAAAATTTTCTTTCTTAGGACTGCAAAGATTTTGACAGTCCTGACTACTGTTAGAACTGTCAGAATCTTCACAGTCTTAAAATAGTGAGTTTTCTGTTTTAGGACTGCCGAAATTCTAACAGTCCTAAGATATAAAGTTTTATGTCTTAGGACCGCAAAGATTCTGACAGTCCGGACTACTATTAGGATTGTCAGAACCCTGACAGTCCTAGAATAGAGAGTTTTCTGTCTTAGAACTGCCGGAATCATGACATTACTTCGTCGTCCCTAACACGACTGTCACGATTTCTAAAGCTTCAAACATCTGTAATGAGGTTTGAAACCACCAATAATGTTGTTCGAAAAAAGAAAAGAAAGTTGAATGAGAGAAAAAAGAGTTTAGATGTTTGAAATGATGTGTTGTCTCCTAACAAATTGTGTGTTATCCTATACCATTTTTGCAACTTAAGAGTGATGTCTAATATCATATAATAGCCCCTATAACTTTGATAGCGCCATTAGTAATTTTTTTTAAATCAACCAAATTCGTATTAGCAAGTGATTCTAAAAGTTTTCTAAAGATATGTCCATATATAAACAAATTTATTTATTTATTTATTATTTATAAATAATAAATTTATATTATCTCTACTCTTATAACGAGGGTCGAAAATGGCTCAAAATTGAGCCGTCTAATCCGTATATAAATATTCCACTAACTATTTTTTTTAAATAACTAATTACTTAACTACATAATATTATTTATTTACAACTAAATAATTATAACTCAAGTGGTTAAGATGTGTGGTATTTTTCTTGGTTACTTGAGTTCGATTCCTAGGAATGACATTATTTATCATAATTTTATAATTAGTTTTTTTAACAATTTTTTTACATACGTGCACATTACTAGTTACTAGTAAATTCACGTGCGTTGCACGTAAAATATTTTTTTCTTCTAAATTTAATATAAATTATTTAAATATGTAAATATATTTAAATTAAGATTTATTATATATTTTATATTTTAATTAGAATTTGTTATATATTTGATTATATTTTAATTATAATTAGTTATGGATTTATTTTTACTTTTCATAAAGAGTCTTGAAACGATTAGCTACGTAATATTATCTAATTATAAACAAATATTTATTTTAACTCATGTGGTTAAGGTGAGAGATATTCTCTCAGGTTGGTTGAGTTCGAATCATTTTAGTGTTATTTATAACAAATTTAAATATTTTTAACAATTTTTTACGTAATATTAATTTTAAAAAATATTTAATTGAAAATGATATACATACGGTTTAGATTGTTCACTTTTGAGCTGTTTTGAAGCCTCATTATATTATGAAAGATTTATAGTATTAGACTATTTTAGGTAATAGTTATTATTATGCTTTTTTGATGATGATATAAATATAAAAAAAATCTTAAAATATATTTATTTGGATATTTATAGAGACATCCAAATTATACTATCTGTACTAATATCTGAAAGCTTTTCAGCCGACAAAAATTAAAACCAGTACATCAAAAAAATTACTAAAAATCTTTTTTAAACGCTGATTAAAACCCAGCCGTAACAATAAAAACATTATTGCGAAGGAGACCCTTATTCTCCATCGTTCCTATTCACCTGGTAGAGACACTGAGCTTCGGATTAAACATACAAGAAGCGTTGAAAACGTTGGAAAACACCATCTTCACGTGTAAGCATAGCCGAGAGGAAGACTGTGTGCGTGCCGGGAACTTTCGATTTATTCGATTTTAATCGAACCGAAATAATCAAAATTCTAAAAGTCCAAAATCGAAATCGAACTAAAATTAGCCAAAATCGAAACCGAACCGAATAAGCAATTCGATTTATTCGATTTGGCTATTGCTATTGTTTAATACATTTGGTCCAAAGTTGACATCGTAGATAATTATATTAAAAATTAAAATTTTATATACACATTTGTTGTATTTCAAAATTGGACTTCAAAATATATGCATAGAATTATTATTTTCAAAATATAAATATTTTTAATTACAAAATATGCATAGAATTAGAATATTTATATAATTACATAAATTTATATAATTAAAATATTTACATAATTACATAAATCGAATCGAATCTTATTCGGTTCGGACCGATTTTCGGTCTAAAACCGAATAATGCTCACCCCTACGTGCAAGTGGTCCATGGCCCAAACGCACACGAATGCAATTACGCCACAGACTCCATAAAGTTGTATATAGACGATATGAAAAAAAATGTATATAAAAGATGTGATTTTTTAACTTTTCCATTATGTGACTGCAACATTAACCGTACTAAATAAACAAATGGAGAACGATGACGAATAAACGCACAAAAATTTCTTTCATGACGAAGATGCAAAAAAATGTTGGAAAGACGACCTCAGTGCTTAAATACAACAATAATGAAAAAATTAAAAAAAATATTGATATTACCCCCTACTAGATGCAGGATATTGATATTATCTTCATGCTATTTTATAAGTTGATATTACCTCCCTGAAAGTGTCACTTTTGACTTTATAGTGACATATTTAAAACTCTTTAACGACACTTTCAGGAGATAATATCAAATAATATCAACTTATGAAACAACAGAAAAATAATATCAATATCCTGCATCTAGCAGGAAGGTAATGTCAAAAAGCCCAAAATTAAACATTTATTATATAATAGGATTATTTACACTAACTACCCCTATATTTTGGACTTATTATACGGAGTACTACTTTTAAACTAATTACACTGATCATCCCTTCCTTTAGAAAAAAAAATTAAAACTAGAGATAGTTAGTATACGGAGTACTACTTTTAAACCCCCCCCCCCCCCTCTCCCGCCCCCACAACAACGTCGCAGCAGCAACAATCGCGATAGGATGAGCGTACCGAACATACGGCACGATGACGAACGACGAGCGCTCGACTGCTGCTGCGGGGGCGGTGGCGGAGAGGGGGGGGGGGGGGGGGAGACACGCAACGGTGTCGGGGAGGAGGGGGACGGGGTTGGGGACGGAGGGCGACAACGAAGGGGGGTGGGAGGGGAGGGGACGGCAACTGTGTCGAGGAGGGGAGACTGGGTTGGGAACGGAGGGCGACGGCGATGGCGGAAAGTGGGGGAGGAGGAGAGGGGTGATAGCAAAGAGGAAGAGGAAAACAAAGGAAGAACATTTTCGTCAAAAAAAATTTGGTCAAATAGATTGACCGTCAATTCTGGACGGATTCTATCAAGTATCTTGTATATTATGAAAATAATGTGGGGATACATCTTGAATATGGATAAATAAAGTGGAGGTAACTCAAAATTTCACATAATAAAATCCAATAAGTATATAAGTACTGAACTGTCACAAATTACAAACTCGTCAGTGCCCTCTTCAACATGGCTCGTCTTCCCATTGATCTCACCCTGTTATTCTTGATATCGACCATATGGATTTTCCTGCACCTCTGTTCATAATTTCATATGGCACTGATGACCATCAGTGTTTTCATGAATCTCTCCATTTTGCAATTGCAGTCATAAATACAAATGTAAAGAATAAATAAAAACGGCGCCATAGAGACAGGACCCAATAGATCCCTCATCAGCAATGGAGAAAAAAATATTCGATCCGAGGGCTAAAATAAAATCAACATCATGACCTCATCCTGCTACAGGTTATCTCATAGATAACACGGAGTAAGCTTTTGTTAGGGTCTTCTGCTGGCAGTTTCAGCAGCTTTGCTACCTTAGAGTAGGACATGAGGTTCTTCATTGGAGTGTCTCCTTTTACCTCTCCCGCCTCCTTGTAAAGCTTCGGCGGCGACAATGCCCATTGCATGGCCCATATGGCCAACGGTCGCATGTAGCACATCGACCTGTATTCCTCGTCGGTATTCCAGGATTCAGGGGTTTGGAAAGAATATCTGTTAAAAAGAAACTGTGTATTAGTAAAACACTAGACATGGGCGGCCTTGGCCCAGGTCAGGTTGGGCGATGGAGCATGGCCCAAAGATTAAAGAGGCACCAATATGGACGTGGGCCACCATTAACACAAAATAATTGTGTAGTGGTTATTATGTTAGATTTTGACACAAAGGTCCTTGGTTCAATTCTTGGTTGCAACAATATTTTTTGTTATATATACCATTTTTTTTTGAAGTTCGTCTCGGGTCCCATGATTTCAGGGCCGGCCCAGACACTGGAATGAGCATGAGAAAAACATTGAAGAACATGGCCATTAAACTATGAACTTAAGAACTTATATCATCTTCTTGGACACCGCTTGAGATTCAAAAGCACTAATCAGAAGCAAGGAAGAATGCATTTACATCTTTTTCATACCCATCAAATCTCAAGCAAAATAGTGAACTATATAATCATTATCTTATCACCTACACTTAAGATTGAACAAATGGAATTTATATGATGAGGATCTTAATCCTCATCATGTCAGTCAGTCTCCACCTCTTGTATCTAGCTAACAAGATTTACTTGGAAAACATATACTAGGTTTGGGATTTCTTTCATGGCTGCTTCTGCTTATCTTTTTGAAAAAGCAGAACAAAAAGTTGATCGAAAAAAATATCTAATCAAAAAACTTTTGAAAAACCCAGTTCAATTTGGCGCAAGCTTTTGACAGCAAATGGGAATCTGCTGTCAGAGCCTGCTTCTGCTGCCACTTTTTGAAAAGTGGCAGCAATCCCAAACCAAGCCTTAGTTTCACTTAGTTTCCAGAAACAGAACATATTAAGATTATTAGTTTCCAAACTTTTACTGGTTTTGGCATGTCTAATGTATTTTGGAGTGTCTATGTCATGTCTGATACATGTCCAACATAATACGATATATACATGACACCGAGACATTCTTGAGTGCCCATACTTTCTAGAACCTCATGCATCATGAAAGGAGTACAGGAAGACAGTAACTCACCTATCGAACCCCTCAGTAATATAACAAGACAACAACGTAAAAGAAAGAAAAACTTCACTTACCCTAGACCTCCCTTGGACCAGGCGGCTTCGTAGACACCTTCAGCAGTTTTGAATCCTGTTTCAACCAGGCCTTCTTGGATCATTGAAGCAGAAACAGCATATGTCACTCCAGGCCATATCTCTCTTGATTGCATGGCAGACATGTCAAATGTGCCATCTGGTCTCATCCCATTAACTGCTCCTCGTTTCCCCTCTTTAAACTTCAGCACATTAAAGGAGTAGACTTTCTCAAGTGCACTTTGAGCTTTTTTCTCATCAACAATAGGCATAAGACCACAAGCTCTAGCATACCTGAAAGGTGATGAATGAATGAATGAGAAATAATCGACAATTACCAGTGTGTGCTCATAAATTTAAAGAGAGATCCAAACATGTATAAACCTGAATAACTAGTGATAATAACAAAACCTACAGATGGCACTGGAAGCACGACATGGTAAGAAAATGCAATTTAAGAGCATGTCATGCAAGGTAAACATTGGATGTTGAAAAAAGAATAATATCAATGGTAAAAATATAGAATAAGTGCCTGATTGAAATATATAAGATAAGAGAAACTGAAAAGTAGATATAGAGTATATATTATATTGCTATTATTGAACCGCAAAGAGATCCATAACTACAAACTAAGATGATAACATAGGTCAGTGTAATACCATTGTCCAGCCAACTGATCAGCCTGAATAGATGAACTTGTCTTGCCACCACTACTATCATAATTGAAATATGAGCCATTCCACAGTTTTTGGTACACCAATTTTGCCCTCTCATATTTATTCCAAAACATTTGTTCTGCAGCTGTGTCACCAACTTCACGTGCCATGGCTGAAGCGGCCTGTAGGGCAGCCACCCAAAGCCCTCCACTATAAGAACTCACACCTGTAACTGACCACACATCATAGGTCTGGTCAGGAAAGCCTTCATTTTCAATCATCCCATCTCCATCCTTATCAAACTGTTCCATGTAGGCCATGGCCATGTAAACTGCAGGCCAAACTGCTCGAGCAAAGAACTTGTCACCTGTTGCTACTGTATCTCTATAAACTTGCAGAACAAATTTGGGATTCAAGTCTTTCCACCTATCAGTGTTGTAAAGGGTATAAGCATTCACTTTGAACCATGGATCAAACAAACCAAGATCATGAGGAACCGCACCAAGAACTTTTCTTGCAGCCCACTTACCATCATGTACGAGTTGCTGCTTTTCAGGATCATGCATCATTACAGCTGCTGCAAAATCTCTCTGAATGCTGAGCTCAATTTTTGGAAATAGCATAATCAGAGAGAAGGATGCGTAGAAATGGACATCATATGTATTCCACATGTAATATTCAATCCCTTCAAGATATAAAAATTGGCCAATATTCTCCTCTCCTTGAAGCAATGATGTTCCAAAAGCAGAATTTGATGCAATGGGAGTGTGTATTCTCTCAAGAACTGATGCCATTCTGTCCAGGATATCAACAGCAGTATTGTTTCCTTCCATGCTTTTAGGCATGTTTTCATAATCTGAATTTGATACATCAAGGGAGAATTTCCTTTCTTCAATTCCAGATAAACTCTGTATTGGTGGTGAGCCATCTGTGCATGGTCCTAGTCAGTGAAAATTACTCAGCAAACCTAATTAGCTAACAAGTTTCACTGGACTCAAACATACCTGTCCATATTGTTCCTCCGGCATTAAGATAATAAAGCTCATTAAATAGAGTAGGAGGATACCTGCAACAGACCTTCAAAAAGTATTACACTTCTGCAAGCTACCTAGCTGCAAGTTAACATGGTTAACGGTTAAAACATACCATTCTGGAAGATTCTTGTCTTGCAGAGTGGGCCTTTGCCATTCTTCAATTTGAGACTCCCACAATCCATGACCTAAAATAACAATGGGACAAACTAATCAAATTCTTGAGCACAATTAAGATAAATAGTTATGTTGTCTTTAGTGGATGATAACTGAAGCAGAACAAAGAATTAGTAGATGATATATCAAACATTTATTGATTTAGTTGCACAAAGAAAATAACCATTTGGCTCAAAATACCAAGCATTTATTGATTTAGTTAAAGAGAATAACTATCTCATATCTCAATGCAAAAAAGGTACCAGATGAGGCAAAATAGCCTCACCATTAAATAATAGCTCAGTTGAAATATGCTATTTAAAGATATTTTGTTGAGCAATCGCACTAATGGACAATTAGACATCCTTTGAAAAACATCATTAAGCTCAAAGTTATGTGTTCAGTATATTTAGAATCTTTTCCATAATGTATAGCACCAACCCACTGATTCACTGAAGACAATGTCCATTATCTAAAAAAAACCAAACTAGTAGCAGCTTTTTTTTTTGATTAAAAGAACTGAATCTTACTGGACTTTGGTCAATGAATAAGTGATCTTCACCTATCCAAGGTTACGTAGAACTTGGAATTCTATGGAACGGGAAAACAAAAACTGGATCATGGTATGGCACTTGGTATGGAATGGGAATAATGAGTGTAGGCTTCTTCGGGGTGCTTAGGTGGAACACAATGTGTGAGTAGTGAGTAATTTCCCCTGATTTATAATGGGGTTAGGTCTCTTTGTTGCTGAAAAAATCAGGTGTGCAATATAGTTTTCCTCCAGTAATGGTCTTAAATCATGTACCTTTACTACAACAATCAAAAGTGTTTGACTAGAAGTAATTTCAATTGACTTGGATTTGGAATTTCAGATTGCTACATTTAGGAATCTGTTTCACAATTTGGAAAGAAAGTCAGGAACATAAATCATTGGGGTTCAACTATTTACGGTAACTCTCACCTACATGTGTTGCATGGATACAGATATACAGATACAAAGACATGAAAAACTAGGGTATGATGCTGTGAGATACAATAATAAACAAATTTTCAGTGTAGATCTATATTTCCAAAACTTAGGGTTTCATGAGTTTTGATCTATTAAACATGTGATTTCGAAAACTAATTTTTGCTACATGATAGAGCTTTCTATTTCAAGCGTTTTGGCTTTTGGTTCACCCGATTTGGACTTAAAATGAGGATTTTATGGACAAAACAAGATTTCAGTTTTTTGGAGCTTTCCGTCATGGCTGAAGCAAGGTTCAAAATATCGGTATCGGAATCGGTATCGGACCATTCCTATCAGTATTAGGATCGGCGGTATCGGTAGTATCGGCGGTTTCGGATCGGAGTATCGGATTTTTTTAGTATCGAAAAACAAATAATTATTAGTAAATTATTAACATTTTAGAAAATACAATTTATATATTTTTGCATAATTTTAAGTATTTTTAGTGTTGTTTCTTAGTATTTTTGAAATTGAATGAAATAGTAGTCACCCTTGTCGATTGATTTACATGCAATAGATAAAATTTTCTCTTTTATATGCTTTTACAACTTTATTATGTTTTTACACCCTTGCTAATTGGCATTTTTCATTCAATTTTTTTTGCCGAATTGACCGGAAAAGAGATCTCTAATGTCGGTATCGGTCGGTATCGGGTATCGGTTGGTATTGGATCGGAACATGCAAAAATGTATCGGTATCGGCCGTATCGGATCGGTATCGGCCGATACTGTAAACTATGGGCTGAACCTGCTGTCGGAGAAGACGAAGTTCCCATGCGGCCAGTGAGCTATGCGGTTGAGAGTGCTATGCGGCCCGAGAGGGTTATGCGGCCTAAACTCTTGCCGCATACTGACAACATGCGTCCATCTTGTTGGATGCATGACTGCTTATTTACACAAGTGTCCTTAAACACTTTGTGTTTCCACTCGTTGAACAAATGAGAAATTTGCTAAGTCCAAAAGACTTCCATGCAGCATCGACTCCATGCGGCATCGACCCCATGCGGCACCGACACTCTTGTGGCCTGGAGAGCATGCGGCCACTATAGCCGAAAAAATGTTGATTATGACTCTCTGTGTCAAGAGTATCTTTCTATTATATTCTTGACTTGTTAAAGTCTTTCCATATTTGTATACTTGAGTTATTATAAACGAAGAAACACTCCTCCGAGACTATGTTGGTTACTCCCCAAATAATAACCACCAAATTAGAGATAGGCACCGTCATCTCGTCTTTCATCTCCATTTAAATCTCACCACTTCTTAATGTTAACCTAATAGAGAGTGTCTCATGAGAGTCATTTAACTGGTTTAACAAATCATTAAGGAAACCAAACCTAAATCACAAATCCAACCCTAGTCAGTTCTATCAAAAGAACCAAAACAACATTTCCAACAAGGTAAATGGTTATGTGTACGGCCAGTTCAGACTCTGGACACCTATGTTGCATGGATACTCCTCAGGAGAACTGTATCATTACCTGACACGTATTGGGTACGATACTTTATTTGACACTCATGTCGAATATGGCTCACCCATGTCTAGGCTCCAAAAAGACTCAAAGCAAAGTTGAAAGTAATTATTGACATATTTGTGATCATGCCAAACATATATGGAATGAGAAAGTAGTGTTCCTCTGCGTTGAATCCTTTCTAGAAACATTTTGGAACCTAGTTGCTACCTGAAATATGCTTAAATTTAGATTTTAGTAAGGTGTAATATATAAAATATATATAGGAATATGTTTCCATGTGCGTACATAATTGTATCCATGTCTACCTGTATCCCAAAATTTAAAAAAAAAATTGTCCAGTATACAAATCGTGTCCGTATCTAAAGCCGGGGCCTGTCTATGCAAACTAAGCTGGACACCATGAGCCACAATCCTTGTCGTTGTTGTTTGAAGACTGACATGGTTGTATATAGGATACATAGGATGATTGATTCTGAGACAACCCATCATATTTGTGTAGATGGATTAGCTTCCACATCCTATGCTCCAATTGGAATTGTTATGATCAATCTATATAGGCAATTTGAGGCCTTTGCCCGTTATCAGCAGGAGAAAAGTTCTCAAAATAACTTGGGAGATCTTTTTGTTTAATGGGGTGCTCCATGTTATGGACATTCATTGGAACCTTACTTGGTCTCTCTTGTCAAGAAAGTGGGGGTTAAGGTTATATTTGAGTCAGATAACATTGTGGTGACTAAGAGGTGGACAATTTGTTGCGGAAGGGTATTGCAACCAATGTCTTCTAACGTGAATGTACACCTATGAAGCACAGGTACTCTAAAATTGGTGGCAATGTATCATGTTTGTATCATATATGTGTCAGGAATGACATACACTCCAAAACACACTAGGACAGGACAAAATTTGTGTCATGTCCATCTCGTGGCTCCTATGCGTTCATATTTTTGCATCATGGTTCACAGTATTGGCAAAAATGATAGCAAAATCGCCGAAAATATAGATTCAAAAAACACTATATCCCTTGAAACCGTCGAAACCGAAACTGTGAACCTTTATTTGTATCCATGGAAGAACATATATGTATACTGATCCTTATATTCTTGGTGTATATGTACTGTTAATATTGATACATGGGAAATCATATTAAGAACCTACAAAAATAGTATATGACTTGTTAATATTTATACATCTAAACTTTATATGAAATTTATGTCAAAGTCCTATAAGAGGTTTCATATGTTTTATTGCAGGTAGACAATTGTTGTGTTACTTTGACCTTCA
The DNA here is from genome assembly GCA_036927795.1 of Iris macrosiphon. Classification (NCBI taxonomy): domain Eukaryota; kingdom Viridiplantae; phylum Streptophyta; class Magnoliopsida; order Asparagales; family Iridaceae; genus Iris; species Iris macrosiphon. Next base: position 169,607,834 of record JAYESA010000013.1, on the reverse strand, counting down.
AAAGGGAGCGTATGCTAAGTTCAATGTATATGTGCAATAAAATATATGATATCTTGTACTTGGTGAAGAAAAATAGTAGTCCAAGAAGACTTCTTGCACATTGTAGATGCCTATTTATATCAACTTGCACAAAAATTATTGAGGCCTCAGTAATTGAGTTTGCTAGTCTATCTATACATGTTTATAAGCATGCATATGCAGACATATTAAAAAGTTGATAACTCTTTTTATATAGTTTAATACTTTGGTCACAATGTAAATGCCAATTTATAGTAACATGCATAAAAACAATGAAGGGCCTCCATAATTCAATTATAGAAGGCACACACTGTAACTACCATGATTCCACCTGGTTCCACAATGTCTACAATATGAATGTCACTCTCAAGATATAGGTATCTTTCTGAAAAGGTAAAAGCAGGGCAGAATGCAAAATTTTACATGTAAGCCTAACTATATCAACGGATAAACAGAAACCAGCACCATAATATATATATATATATATATATATATATGTGTGTGTGTGTGTGTGTGTGTGTGTGTGTGTGTGTGTGTGTGTGACATTGATGTGTGTAGACAAAGTTACCAATGATAGCATCATGTGCGATCCTTGCAGCAGCATCTCCATCAGTTCCATAAAATTTTGTATAACGCCTGATATAATAAGATAAATAAGCGGAGATACTCGGAAACAATACTTCAGGGCAAGCCCATGCTAATGAAAATTTTGCAATCTATTAAATATTGATCAATACACTTACCTATGATAAACTTTCCCACTAGGAAACATTACTTCAGGGCAAGCCCATGCTAATGAAAAAGTAAGAGTACGGGTCGCTTGAGAAGGGAGTGACACAGTAGCTGCAACAGCCGCTCCAATGGATGAACCTAGTTCCGAGAGCGTGGATGTATCCTTGGAACCAAGGTGGTCAAAGGTTCCATTCTATTAAATAAAAGTATAATCAAATACAGAGTTGTGGACAATAAGAAAGCTAAAGTTACTTTCATCTAATAGTATAAGAGTAGGCACTAAGATAACTAATCGATTTATACTTTGCATTTCTAGAATGTAAAGTAGTGGTAGAACAACGAGGCAGTAGATTAGACAAGAAAGAGAGAGACCTAGCAAATTTATCCAGTGATCTATTTGATGTGGCCACAGGCACAGCACTGATGGTCATGGCAACACGCGAACATTGCAACAACTTTGTTGTTTCCATGTCATGCCCACTACATGTCTGGAAACATATTTCGTAGTGTCCATGGTTCCTAGGTACATACATAAAACAGATTACACAAACAAATCATAGTACGATATAAAGTTAGGACTGGATAGACTTCTGCTGGTAAACATGCCTTGTTACAGTTCATTGTAAAATAATTTATACACTGCCCAGTTTAGGTGTTTCCATTACCAGATCGAATGTTTGTATTTCTACGGAGTACAGAATAATGCTCCGTAGATGTTTGTATTTCTAGAGTATAGAACAACACTTCATACGTTATTTATAGTTTTTTTCATACAGCAGTAGAAATACAAGTAGAGATGAATAGAGAAAAAAGTCTCATTTACCCAAACAAATATGTAACCTCTTCATTACTATTCTCCTTTTAGTCTCACATTTAATAATGTATAATGAGGTGTGCAGCAGGAAGGGGATGGAGAGGGCCCCAAATGCCAGGAAGGGAGATCGGAGGTCAGGGGAGGGTGCTGGAGTGCAGGGGAGGGCAATGGGGGCAGGAGTGCAACAGGTAGAAGCAGCAAGAACAAGTGTTCAATGGGCTGCAAGGGGGAGGCGAGTATGCTGTGCACAAGAAGAAAGAGAAGGGGTGACGGAAGTTGGGAGAAAGGGGGTGGTGGAGCTGGGAGGTAATTAGGATTAGGGTTAAGAAAGAGTTGGTGGCTAGAGAGGGGTTTTTTTTACTAGGAAACTGAGCAAACTTTCTCAGATATCATGTAGAGAGGAAAACTCAACAACATCATATCTCCCCGGCCCATGCTTGACTCTGGTTATTTGCACACCAATCATCAATTTTATGCATCCTTTATACCACCACCACTCAAGCCGATCTCCATTGCACGCTCCACTCGGTTTGACCATCAGTCCCTCGATCCCATATCCGGGTAGACCGCTCCTCTAATAAGGACATATCATTCACACTGGTATTCGAACATTCGACATGATTTCTCGGTCTTAATGTAATAAAAACCAAACTTAAGTGTGGTAGAAAAAGAAAAATTCTAAAGAAGAGATTGCATATATAGCCTTCTAAGTTTAGGATTCTAATTTATCATTGGGTATCCGTATCGTAAGATTTACATGCATATGTAGAATGAGTTGCATTATGAAAATATCCAAGATTGGTAAACGAGTTAGATTGTGAAAATATCCAAGAAATAGATTTGGTTTAAATCCTCTACAACATATTTGTGACAAAAAAATTGACAAATGCATGTAAAATAGAGCGTTTCGAAGTTGTATACATTGGATACAGACAACAAGAATTAGTTTGCCTTATTAAAACCTAGATTTGTTATGGTACATGATATTGCTGGAGAGTACATTTTGGAATAATATTGGAATTCATTTCCATTATGCTCAAGGCCAACTATATATTGGAAGAGTGACACAAGATGCTAGCTAGAACTAAAAGAAGCATAAGGGCAACGTAATTGTACAATGTTATGACACTTTCTTAACACACCATCCCTCCATCAAACTCATGATGATAAACCCGCAAGAGTTTGTTTAGAAGATATAGAACGCAATTGTATTGTGACAAGTTAGTGTCATCTTTAGTCTTGATCTTGGGGAAAGAATCTCCGATAGCATGAGATTTGGACTTACAAGGAGATGTGGGTGTAAATGCCAGGGGATGTAGGCTTACATGCCGCAAGAGATGTGTCCAAATGCAGCCAAGAGTGGCAACCGGAGTTGTTCAATCTAGACAATTGGTGGTGGCATACAAGAGTGAGTGCGGAAAATTTATTGTTTGTGGGGTGGAAGTGGGATATTGGAACAAAGGCTCACCAAAGTAGTAAAAATAGATGAGTCAGGACTCAGGTTGTGAGGACTCGACGGTGGAGAAGGAGGCGCGAGGTAATGTCAAGGCACTAACGAAAGCAACTTTGGTAGCTTGCCAGTTGTTGCAACTAATAGGTAATCAGAACGAGATTCAGTGATCAACTTTGTCCTCCATTTTTGGGGATACCTAGGCGAAAGAGCATACCAATCATATTTTCTTATTGGCAAAAGTGTCAGTTTTTTGCAAGAGAAGAGGGATTATACATATCCAGATATAGTTTAGGTGGTAGGTAGTGGAAATTGATACCGGTTTTAAGGACATCGATGACAACTTCGGACACAAAGTCAGATATAGGAGTCACGTTTCTCCGAGTGAGAATTCAAATTAAGGCGAGTAGTAGAGTCATGGATGATGTCATTCGACGCAGGGTGGAGGTGCTACTTGGAAGGTGAGGTGTAGCTCCGGATATCCTCTCCTCCATCTTCAATTAACCAACCCGTTACACTACCTTACCCGAACCCCTCCACCGCCTGAACACCCCCGACCACCTCGCTAGTCCCTATCTCGCACCCCGCTAGCCTAGCCTGCCACGGACGAGGGCTCCTGCAACCACGAGAAGCCTGCACGTGCATTGCCAAGTCCCCCGAGCTTAGCCAGTGAACCTAGAGTGGCATCAGTTGAGAGGATCTCGACCGAACCGAGCCACCACATCAAGGTTGTCTGACATTTGCTGACCTCCCCCGCCCGATCCCAATGTGCCACCATTGTCCCCGATGTGCTAAATACCACATATTTCGACTTTAATCCTCATTCCGTTGTGACACACATTTAATTCTGAATTTATGTTTCAAGATTTGAAGCAGCGACTTAGGGTTCGTTTGGATATGTTCTTTTCAGAAAGTAAGTTATAAAGTTATTTTCTGAATATAGAAATTCTGACTTTGCGTTTGGTTATATTCATCCAAAAAATAGTTTTAAGAAATAAAAGTTAAAAATTATGTTTGGTAAAATATTTTTAGAACAAAACCATAGTACACATTCAGTACAACCGAATACAACTTTTGTGTCTGACACATGGACACTTTTTGATACCACTCCAACCCAGGTCCTCCTCTAAAAGGAGAAGAAGACAATGATGGTGGATCCTCCTCAGTCACAGTCCAGCGTCGATGTCGGATGGACGGACCGTTGGCCCCGTCGTGGAGAACCGACACCCAACCGAGCTTCCAGCCATGGGAACGTCTGCATCAGCGCTACGCCACCAGTCATATGTCGTCGGCTCGTAGCAATAGACGTGTCGGACCCCCCATCGCTTCTTCGTCGAGCCCGACAGCCCACGCGGACGTTAGTGCCGAGCTCCGAGTTCGTGCTCCCATGCGACCGCAAACTACTCCAGCATCGCCAAAGCTTGACGCGGCCCCTGCTTTTCCCTGCAGACGCCAATGTCTCGTCACCTGATGCCGCGGCACAACACCCCTCTCGGACCTAGCAAGAGCTCCTCGGCGGTCCAGACAACAATGGCCACAGCCGTCGGATCTCCTCCACCGGCAGCATGTCGAAGTGCTAGGGAAGCTTCTCGAGGAGCGCCCGCTGGATCGGGGAACAAGGAGCAGTCGCACGAGGCTCTCGCGCGGTCGACAAAGGTGGGGTGTAGGAGTCGTTTGAGGTTGGGAGAGGGATAGAGACGGGAAGAGTTCTCTGCGATGGGGAGAGGGTGGAGAGAGAGAGAGAGAGAGAGAGAAAGAAAGAGAGTTCTATGCAGTAGGGAGAGAGAGAGACGGAGAGTTAAGAGAATCGAGGGAACCTTGAGGGGTAGGGCCCGCCAAAGTGGGAAATATTTCGGAAAGCAGCTCTCCCAAAACAAGTTTTATCCACTCTCCCAAAGAAGGTTTATAACATCCGTTTTGACAACTTTTTTTAGAGTTGTTTCAGAGTGTATGGGAGCCAAAGTGGAAAATGTTTCGAAAAACGGTTTTGAGTTTAAACTCAAAATGTTGTCCAACTAAAGACAACCAAACAAACCCTTAGCAACTTCAGTTGACAAACCATCTTCACTTCTCCACAGCTGGTATATTCCTTTCTGCTCTCGTAAATTTTCTTCGCTTAATTCTGTCGTTTGGCAAGTCAAACTTGAGGCCAAAGTTGGACGCACAAAATGACTTTTTGTACTTAAATGCTTGGAACGGACTTTGTTCCGTTAATCTGGCTATCGGGTTCCGAATCTGACCTCAGTATTGAATTTATGACGTCGTTTTAGCCTAAATTGACATATAACTTGTCAAGTTTGCTCACCTACTAGCTTGGCTCGTTTTTTGATACTACGTGGGCCTGGGCCAGCGTACGAACCATGTTCAATCCCGAAACGTCAATTTGTGAGTAGTAAATCTTTGTTTCTAACGTATTTCGAAACTCGTGGTGATGTTTATTTTAGCTTTTTGATTCATCTGCTTCGATTCAATCTTTCGTATTATCCCATACCTGATATATTTGTGTCCGACTTTTCACCAAACACGGGTCATGCAATTATACTTTGCCGATTGTACTTCAAATTCACTTATTTTTTGTCCTTTTATATTCTGTTAATGACTATATACTTAGTTATTAGCTATCGAGCTTTTGAACAAGACTCAAGTGCGATCAATTGATTGAGGCGATTGAGACTGTTATTTGGTGTCTTCTACTATTGACTGCTTGTGTTGGGGTATTATATTACCTCATCATATCTCTCGATACAGACTCGAACATATGATACAGATTACATGTGCATTCATGCTTGGGCACGTACCCTCGTATCCGACATGAAGTCGAAGCATCCGGGACATGGACCCAGTATAGAGATCACAGAGAAGATTTCAATTATTATCATACTTGTGGATTACTTGTGGTATTCTTGGATTTCCAACGAACTCTTGTAGATTGTAGGTTATTGATTGTGCATGTATTAAATGTGATGTGTGTAATCTCATTGGGTGGAGATGACAATTACTAGGCACTTGAACTCATTATTCTAGTTACAATAGCCTGCTTATCGGAGCAACGAAGTTATTATTCTAGTTACCATAGCTTCTTTATCAGAGCTACGGAGCTATTATAATAGCCAATGTGTGCAAACATTGTCCTCAATTGCATACGATAGTAGTCTTTGTTGTGCCCCGTGTTCCTGAGCGTGTGTTATTATATTGTTTTACTTTCGGCATGTTATTATGTATCTTGCTATGTCCCTCTGAGGACCTAATTTTCTTCTAGTTTAGGTGAGCGGGATTATGCCGAGCTTACCCCAAGGAACATTATCATCTCTTCCCGGATTCAGGTATTAGGTACTTCTATCATATATATGTCGTAGTTATATTTCATTCTATTATTTATCTCCTGTCGTAATAATCCAGTATTTATAGGCCATATCATTCTCTCGGGCCTATTCGAACGAGTATGTTATTGGGTTGCAGGCCTCTAGTACATATTAATCATTCTTGATATTCATTTTATTATGGATTGAGATATAGTTTATATTGTTTAGTCATAGTGACTTATAACTAGATTACCCGACAATGGACAATGTATACATATCAGCCTGGACTAGAGTTTGTTTGATATGTAGCAGGTCATTGTCACGTGTCATGGTCCTACACATTTTTTGGACTAGGACATGACAAAAAAAATTAGCTTGTCGAGAACTAATAGGAAATTGAGCTTGTCTAAGAGCTCTCAGTTGGACATTGCACTGAGCTAGAGAGTACTGGCAAAGAAGAGAGAATGTTGCTCGAAGTAGTAGCTGTATAGTTTGTCGAAAAATTCAATAAGGGGGAGTCGGGAAGTGCATAGCTCAAGGGGCGAGCGAGGTTGCAACAATGCCCCCTTTGAGGAATATATCCCATACTAGGCAGGGGGGTGTTGCTAAGATGCCAATTGATATATGTGAATGAAGCAAGGGTGCTCGAAGGGGGTAGTTGTTAAAGGCAAGGTAGCTGGAGTCGAGTAGATTTATAGCTATCTGGGTCGGATGCAGATAAAATATAGATGGCATAATTAACATAGGTCAAAATGTCAACTAGCTCAATGTCGGTGGAGTAAAGCATTTGTTAAGCTCAGAACAAGGGAGATGGTCAAGTGGGGCCAAGATGTGGTACAAACGATACATAGAGGGTCATTCTAGAGTTTGTTGAATAGTATGATGGATGTGATAGTGTATACCGCTAGAGGTAGTGATGATTGTTCTTGGGTCGTAGAGGTCAAGGGAACTTGGTGGATCTCAGGCCGCAACGCAAATATGTGAAGACCAAGGGAGATGCAAATGAGATCTTGATTTGTGGGTGTAGATAGATAAAACTAGAATCAGGTTTGGTTTCGCAGATTTGAACAGAAATAATTGAAGCTAGGATAAGACTTTTGCGGCTCCAGAAGGTAGGGTCTGGGTCCGGTTGAAGAGGTTAAGAAGGGATTGGATTTGAAGAAGAAGTAGTAGGTATTGGGTTTTAGGGTTAAGGTTAAGGGCTTAAGAAGAGAGGGGGCTTGAGGTTTGGTGGTGGTTGTGTTTGTGGATTTTACATCTGATAGGACTGTGGATTTTATGTGTGATAGGACTTTGGATGGTGGGTGATGGTGTTTTATCAGGAAAAGGGTTAGCGTTTTCAATGAGGGAGAGAAAAAAGAGGAAGCTTATGGAAGTGCACTCTTATGGGTTTGTGAGATGGGTTTATTTAGAAGGTTGAAGAAGAGAATTTAGAAGGCTCTCAAGGGTTAGAGAGATGAATTTGTTACAGCGGAGAATAGAGCAAGAAGATGGAGGTCCAGGGTTTGGATGTTGGTGGAGGCTAAGGCTTGGGCTGTAATTAGCCTAGCTTTAATATAATGTTAGAAACTACATTCAAAACTTGGAATAATATTGCAATTCGTTTCCATTAGGCTGGCCAACTGTATATTGCAAGAGCAACATATGAGGCTAGCTACTCTAGCCGATGCTCGACTATATGGTATAGAGGACAAAATAGCTATGCAATGGTATGGCACTAAGGCCCTTCTCATAACAAATACAAAGTAAAGAAACAGAGAGATGAGGTTTCATTCAACGGACATCACCACAAGGGAATCTGAGTATTAAATACAATAAGGAGAAAAGGAGAATATCAAGGTAGCCTCAATAGACTAACATTACCAAAAAGTCTCATCTTAAATGATATGAACCCCCACTTAAACGAGCACAGAATATGCAATCTGCTAATTTACACTAAATATCCTAAAGTTTGGCCTTTGTTCATTTAAATACCTTGAACTTTGTTTTGTGCAAATTCCTCCCTTGAACTTTATAGTCGTTATCACTATGTTACCTTTCATTAACTGACGTTCAAAAACCATTTCACATGACCAGCACATGCTCTTTTATTGACTTTTTTTACCCTCATCTTCAACCTCCCACCCACCTTCCTAACGCTAACTAAACCAACGCTAAACCTAACTCTAGCTGCCTATTTCCCTATCCCCGCATTGTTGCCCCCCACAACCACTTCACCCATTCAAGAACACCATCTCTATAGAAATGGAAGGTGGAATGGGTTTCTCGGTGATTTTTTTGTTTAGGTGTTAACTTTGTTAGCTAATTCGAAATGAATTCTAACTTCCGCATTTTACATTCATGAATTAGAAATGGGTTCTTACTTCTTAATCCAACATTTTACTTGTAAATATCTAGAAATTAACTTTTATCATTCAGGTTGAAGAATTCTTCACAAAATATATTTAGTTGGTTTGTTGCTGAAGGAAAAAATTGTCATTTCCACAATTCCATTAATGGGAATTAAAGAGAGAACTTCAATGGGGCAATTTGAAAAAGAGCAAACTTTTGGCTATTTAAGGGAATAAAGGCCAAAGTTCTAGAAACTTAGGTAGTGTTAGGGAAGGGGCGAAAGTGGGAGGAAAAAAAAGTTGAGGGAAAAGTGAGAGAAAAATTATAAGTGATGGCGTTTGGAAAGGGGGGAGAGAAAGTGGGGAAGGGAAAGTGGGAAAAAAAATTGTGCGTTCCACTAAAAAAATTCTCTCTCAAAAGTAGGAGGGAAATGGAGAGAGATGAGAGGATTTTGGGATAATTTACCCAACTATCCCTCATATAAATTATGATATGAGAATACCAAGGACTAAATAATAATTATATCTCTATCCATATACAAACAAAAAATTATTTTTAAATTTTTTTCCCCTACTTTTTCTTCATCCAAACAAGGGCAGGGGAAATTAACTTTACTTTCATTTTACGCCCCCCACCCACCCCCCCCACCCACCCAATTCCCCCCCCCCCCCCCCCCCCCCTTTTCAAATTTTCCCTTCCCTCCCTTCAAAAGTTCCCAAACAAAGCATTAGTGTAAACTAGCCTATGAAGTATTTCATTGAAAACTCAAAAGTGGAGCTATATACAAAACAAGTATCCATATACCCACTGTTACTTTTGGATATAGATAATTTACAAGATTAGCCTTTTCTTTTATCCTGCATTCAAGAGTCAAGACAATCTTTAAATCTAGTGATGAGCGCCACAATTATACAAGTCTACAACTTAAAACAGTTTACATATCACAGGTGCAAGAGCACCTAGATGAGTGAGCATTGCAGAATTGCAGCACATAGTTAATTAAGGTTATCAACAACTTTTGAGGACCCATCTACAGTGTTAAATTACAAAAAATTAGCATGCCCTTAAAGTTTGGGTCTAATCATTTCAAAGAAAAAAAAAGGAAGTATCTATATTCGTCAAAATTAAAGGATTTTTCAGTTAAATCAAATTAAACTGTGTGAAGAAGCAATTAACCTTTTTGATTTCATGCCACATGTCCCTTGCTGTAAGTGCATCAGATTTTCCAGATATGGCAAAGTAAGTGCACTCAGAGACATGAACATCCGATGTTTCTTGAGCTGCTATTGCGTATGTTATTGGGGGTTGCTGATTTGCGGTTCTGTGTGAATACAAACATTTGTTCAGAAGTACATATAACTACTACCATCCTTGTATCAAGCTGCTTAATGTATAGTTGGGAAATTTAAAATTATGCCATGGCCAATTTGATCCTCTTTGAGTAGTATAAATATGAACTCACCTGTGATGCAAAAGGACTCCGCGTACCCCATCTTTTTCACTGAAGGTTTAGCAAACATGTTTCAATATAAGATCGTACATCATGATGAGAGTTATACAGCAACAAGATAATATTGTGTAATAGAAACCATTGCAGAAAACAAACGAACTGAATAAGGTAATTTCGACAACAAAAGGACTCCATGGATATAGTCTTACATCATTCTAGAGTTGGAATGATAACCAGTAAACTCAGAGCTTCCACCGACAGAATTCTGCAGAAACATAGAATAGAACTAGCAATTAAGGAACTAGTTTGGCAATTGCAATGTAAAAGATATTATGAACCAGAACTGAGAAACTGAAAATTGGGTAGCCACCACACAAATAGATTGAATAAAAGGGGTTACAATTAGTGGTCCAAAGAAAAAGTAAATGATAACTGAAAATGTTTCAAATAATAAACTTACAGCCCAAGAAAACAGCAAAGTCACATCTACTGCAGTCTTCCCCACATTAGTTACCTGAAATTATCACAATTCATGAAGCAGTAGCAACAAGAAGCAACTACTCTTAACATAATATATTGTACACAAGGACATACCGTAAAGGTAAATACCGCAACTGGAAAACTGCTTTCTTTATAATTGTGGGGAATAATGGGAGAAATCTGACGGCATACTATTTTCAGATTTGGATCAGGCTCCCCTATATTGACAAGGATGTAACATATTTAACAAGAAATTAACCATCTTATTTGGAAATCAAGAATGAACTCCTCATTCATAATGGTTACCATCATATACAGTCCATGCTCTTGGATACAATGCATGATAGGTAGATTTTTCTCCTTTCATGTTCCAGTCCCAAGACCCAATTCCCGAGTCAGTGCTTGTTCTGCATATTACAAACTCTAAGCATTTTAAAAATCTGAACACAGTCTACAATATATGGATATACATTGAAAGATTTTCATAGTTACTACATGGTGTTTGCTTACTTTAGACTTTCAGAGTCCCCCGGGGATAATACAGTAGAGTACTTTGTACCATCTGGTCGTGAAACGAAAACCTATCGAGAATAATGCCATCAAATAATCATCTAAATAATAAGATATTTTCAGGTCAAATTGTTTACACATAATCTTCGAAAGCTAAGCCAAAATAAATGATATGCAACTCATCTCGCAATAAAAGAAAATAACTCTCGACGTGTCGGAATATAGGAACAAAGCAAGAAAAGTTAAAAGTACAGTCAAGATTTAGCATTTCATAATTGGTGAAAGGTAGATCAGCATTACGGAGTGAGAAGTGTATGTATCAATATTGTTAAATGATACAATCAATCTTCAAAGGTATGCAAAATAAAAAATGGAGAGAGAGACTAATCAATGGAATTCATGCATAATGATCAAACATGATGTTACACTACTTTTGTAGCCAATTGCATTCACTACTAAGTTCGGAATGTGTGATCATATTTCATGTATATATTCTTTGAAAAACTCCCATCTTAACCCCACAAGGAAGAGCACTTATTGCATCCAAGTTGCAGTCAGTAAGACCAATGTTGTAGAAAGCGCTAGACGGCTATTATGCGGCAAGGGACGCCTAGCTCCCAGGCGGGCGGGCGGTTATGTGGAAAAAAAGTGTTACCGTTACAAAAACTTAGGATTTTCTAATTCACTGAAAGTATTACATGGGTTGGATTTGGATTTGGTCCCAACCACCAAATCCAAATCCAACCCATGTAACATAGGGTGGTTTCATAATATGAAACAACCCGGGTGGTTCTTGAGTATATATATATATATATATATATATATATATATATATATATAAGGATTACATTATACAGAATTTTAGCAAACACTCAGATGAACCAAAGACTACAATAACAAATACTGAACAAATATAATTATAATTTATACCTCACCGAAAACAATAAAATACGAAAATAAAAGGTTAATATAAAAATATTTGGGCCATTACAAAAACTGACCAAGAAAATAAAAAGGATGAGGCCAAAAAATTAATTGAACAAAAAATTGACAAAAAAATCCAGACCAAAATCTAGGCGGCATTTTTCTTTTGTTGCCACATAATGTTGCCTTTCCCCGTATAATATCGCTTTTTCCTACATAATATTGCCTAGCATCTAGAACACACAATATATTGAAAATTTTGGTCGTATAGCGACTAGGTGCCGCTTTTTAACACATTTTAGATCTTTGGAAAAACAAAGTACTCATGTGGAGAAAGAGGCGCAATTGTAACTAATTAGGATTATTTTCATTCGTTTTGAGCATATATATAGAAAGGAACATTCCCTCGTACCAATCTATCCGGGCAACAACAACAAAGTCTTTATCCCAAATTTTTGGGATCGGTTGTTTGGATCATTTCTTTCATTCAGCTTTATTAAGGGTCATGTCCTCTCTAACACTAGCAAAAAAGACATCCTTCATTAAAACTTCAATCCATGTTTGTCTAGACCTACCTCTAGTCCTAAAAGCTCCTTTAACTACTATTTTACTGCTCCTCCTTACTAGAGCATCAATGTGGGACTAAATTACTAAATAAACCCATACACTCAAACACACCTACTCTCTCTGATAATACATACATACATTGGATAGTCATGACCAATAATAAGGAATTGATCAGATCGATCAGTAAATCCAATCAGCGAATAAACTTATGCTACATGTAAGTTTCTTAATCGTACAAATTAAGTTTTCAGTGCGGTGATCTTTGAATGAAATTCTGATCCATGCTTATAACCTTAAAGGGCATGACAAGAACTATTGGTCTTGAATATTGACAATAGGACAATTAAATGTGACTGGATAGAACATCAAAACATGTTAAAGAAAGGGTTAAGATTGAAGGAAGTTTAGCTAAAATCATCAACCTAGGACATCATAGTATGTCTGCTCCTATAACAATACCAACAAATTTCTCTTATGGTGTATTATATACATAATAAATGAATGCACCACCAAGAAACTAGTGAAAAGCAAAAAATATAAATGAGGAATAAGATCCAGAAAAAGGATCACGACTGAAATTTATGCTTCTCGTGCACCTTCTAACTTTAAAGGATAGAGATAATATCCTTAGCAACTGACTTGAAGGAAATCTTTAGTCAAGGAGAGAAGTTAAGGTAAAAATCCCTATCTAAAATAAATCAAACTTAGAAGGTGCACGAGAAGCATAAGAAATTCATTCAAAGCTCATGAAATGATGAAACATGGATATTGAAAACTAACTGAAAATTTTGATCTTGTAAAACATCTTTCCTTGGCCAAAAAGAGAGCTCATATTTTATAACCGGTCATGTAGAGATACAATGGATCTGATCCTATTTGAGTGTACCGCTCTGTGTTCTTTGCCTAATCAAATAGTAAGTGTTACACTGGAAAGAGAGCTTGATATGCACTCTTCTAAATAGAAGTGGAAAAGCTGAAGATACAGCAATAGCTTGAACCAAAATTATCATGTGTAAGTAAATACTATGATCGGATCAATGCCCCTTATAAATTCAAGGAAGCCTGATGGAGACGAGTTTAACTACAACATCTGGGTGGATATTGTAAACTCCCTCGACCAGATTTCAGTAATTTAGGATTAGTTTTGACTAATTAGAATTAAGGCAACTTTTTAAAATTTTATTTATTATATATTCTATTGATTGTGCACCTGTTCATTACACAATTAATTAGGGCATTTCACTAGCTGTTAAACCTAAACAAATTTCACATTCCTGCTCTAGACTTGTTAGACTACTTTTTCTGTATTTTGTGCAACTTCCAGAAACCTTGTTTGGTGCTTCATTTTAGTCGCACAAATATCGTTACAAACGTATGTATTTATTTCCTATTTAAATTTTTGCTCTTTACCCATCTCTGTACCCTAGAGATTTGAGGACCAGTAGACACCTGTTTTGCCCAACCAAAAATACGATAATATTCTACTATAATTGTATTACAATTATCGTATTGACACCGTAGAAAAATTATGACCCTAATTGCCTCTAAATAATTAGTGAACACCGTGCGCAGTATTTATTAAATAATAAATACGATGACCCGTATCACCTGCAGAATCAGACCCTGCCTCTGCCCAGACTCACCCCACCCTGTCCAAAACTTTTTCCCAGCTGTTTTTCCTCAATTCTGAACAATTCAGTATTTCGAAAAATCAGTATTTGAAATCAGGTAAATTGCGAAATTACGCAAAATACAAATTTTAGGCTTTTATGCAATTTATGAAAAGTTAGGGGTTTTTATGCAAAAATGCATGCAATGTGGCATAATCCTATTGGCTAGACAAAAGGTGTGTGGGACCCACCCAAAACACCCAGAAAAATCCTGTAGAAATATCCAAAAATCAAATTACCAATATAACCCTGAATTTCCACTTATTTACAGAAATGCCATCAAGCCAAACCCTATATAAACCCCTCACCCCCTCCCTTTCAAACTCCACAGCCTCTTCCCTCCGCCACCCTACTCCGACCAACCCTCCGCCCCGACCTCCTCTCTCCGACGACCACCCCCTCACCGCCCCACGACCCTTCCCCCGCCGGCCAGAGCCCCCGCAGCACCCTCGGCCACCCCTAATCCTAACTGTCCCTCCACCTCCGGCCGCCTCCAGCCACCGCCACCGCCGTCGTGGACCTCCGCCACCACCACCATCCTGACCGCCCCTCCTTCCTCCGTCGATCCCGCACCCTTACCGGCCACCTCTGCCACTCCTCCGCCGCCGGCAGCCCCCGCACTCAGCTGCTGTTGCTGCTGCTAGCTGCTACTGCTGCTGTTCCTGCTCCTCCGGCCGCCTCCGGCCATCTCCGCCGCCGTCCTCCTGCCGTCGACGACCCCTAGGGCCCACCTGTCAGAGGGTATAATCCTAAACCCTAGTATATACGTATTTATATATATATACTCCTATGTATACCTATAGGTATATATATGATGAATATATATATGTATATATATATGTATATATGTATATCTATATATATATATTATATTATAATATATATGTTATTATACAGTATATTATACTGTATATACTATTATTATATATTTACTAAATATATGTATATATATCTATTATTCTATACATATATATTTATATATGTAAATATGTATATATGTATATGTATATGAATATTTATATATACTATATAATATTATGTAATAATTACTAATATGTATATATGTATTTATTTCTGTTTTATTTATATATATATATTTGTAATATATAAATATATGTATACATAATTTTATATGATAGGTATATTTATATATAATATGTTATATATTATATAATTACTATGCATTTTTCCTTTATTTTATTTTCTGCACTTAATATATTTCCTGCATTTATTATATATGAATATATATATATATCTATATATATATATATTATCTATATGTATATATATATTAATATTCAGCTGGATAATACAGCTTAAATATATTATATATGTATATCTTCAATTCTTGCACAGTCTTCAATTTATTATATATGTATACTATATATAGTATTGTATAATACAGTACATAGATATATATGTATTTACTTTATGTCCTGTCATTTCAATTTAATTATATTATATATCAGTGGATATACCCTGATTATTATATTATTATATATATATATATATATCAGTGGATATACCCTAACTACTATATTATTATATATCAGTGGATACGCCCTGATAATATTATATTATATATATAGCAGTGGATATACCCTGCTACTATTATAGATACCTGCATTTTTCTGTTCTTAGATACTGCTATATATATTATATCTATATATATACATACTATATATATATCTATATATATATATATACTTATTACAACCATGATATTCACGAACCCTGTCTGTTTTAACAGAAACCACCTTCAGCACAGCCAGTGACCCCCTGTCACCAGCAACCTCAAACTTGACTGTGAGATCAGGTTATCAACACTATCAAGGAGTAGGCAAGTATACCTTGCCAAGTTATTGCTTAACTTCAATTATTGATATCTGTTTTGTTTCTGAATTTCATATACCATGATTACCTGAGACTGCCTTGGGTACATTCAGCTGATATGTTGACATTTAACATAATATTACAGACTCACCAACAACTGTGAGAGGATTTTAATATTCTCCTAGACCCTATCACGGGAACACGCAACATGGTTGCAATGCATGTTGGGATGTGAGCTGCGTAGTTGATTAGCTACCAGTACGTGTGACCCGCATCACGGATTAGAATAATTCAAGAATAGTATGATTTGACATTTAGTTTCATTGGGATGGGAAAGATAACTGGTAGACGTATGGGACACCCCCTCCATAAATGTTTTATACCTTCGTACCAGTGATGGTCGATTGCAGAGTGCCCTTGAGTCAGGGGGCATACGACACATATACTAGCCAGTCACCACGATTGGTGAATTACGTCAGCGTATGTCTAGCCCACACAATTCCCATGCGTACTACAAGGTCTTTACTTGCATTTCACTTAGATGGTTAGCACCATGTATTTATTATTTATTTATTCAGTCTTTACATTACATGGCATGTCATTTTCCTGTATCTTGTTACGTCCCACTGAGGACCTGGTTCCCTGCCAGATCTAGACGAGGCTTTCTACCCTACTGTGTACGGTCCTGATCAGGAGGCTAGATGTGCTACCGAGGAAGAGCTTGAGGAGACACCCTCAGAGTATGCTTGACCCTAGAGGCCTGCCACCTGGAGATGGAGATGTTTTCTCAGATAGACGCTGCTTAGTCTATCTGATTTTTCTGCGCTATTATCAGTTTTTGTAGTAGGCTTGTATTCTCACCAGTTGTGTACTGTATCAGACTCAGTTATATATATATTCAGCACTTGCTTTTCTGATATTTTGTTGTGGATGAGATAGATTTGACTGTGTTTTACATGTAGTATTTTAGGACAGCGTAGCACGTTCCTTTGGGTCCATTCAAAATGGATTAAGCCCTTAGTGACGTGTCAGCTGGCCAGTGACACGTGGCCTAGTTCCTGACATTTTGGGACTGGGGCGTGACAGATATAATGGAAAAAGAAGGTGGTAACTGCAGCATAGAAAGTCACTCAGTAACCTCACAAACACCTACTCACAAATAGTGTTACTGCCTGAAACTCAAATAAGACTAAACTGCAAGAAAGTATGTCAATGGAGAGCTGAACAATGTTAAGGACTAAATGTGAACGCTGAAGGAAACTAAATCAGAATCTGGTCTGGAATTGTATTTCATAATCCAAATGACTTTCATTCTGACAGCTTTGTAATCCTGTCATTGTCATCTGGAGTAAAAAATCCCAGTCTGGGTTGGATTCTAAATTTTTGTTGCCACTAATTAGTCCATGTTACAAACTATTGTGAGTATAAATTAAATTAGTGAAATATTTTTTTTTGAATAATTACATTAAATTTTATAATTGGTTATTTTTTGGTAAATTCAATTATCATTTAATAAGTTACTCATTTATTAGAAGAGATAGATACAAGGGAAGTGGATCCAAGATAGAAAAATTAGAAATCTCTAACATTTTGCAAATGCCCATGCAGCTCCTGTCTTGTAAGATATAACCGGGAAAGTGGACTCGAGGAAAATGATTCTTACTGTAATCATACAAATCTATTGCAGGCTACTGACCCTCATAACACCAATAGGATTCTTGGAAGTGCAAATAATGTTTACAAATTCCACAAGAATTATATAAAGTACTGCCTCCTTGTTATTCTAATCAATATCAAGAAGAGTGTGGTTCACTACTTACAGAGAATTGATTTGCTAAGACAGGTTTATCTTCACATACTCCAGGAAGCAATTGCCAGCGTTGGAAATCACCTTGATAGCTTCTTCCAATACTACCTGAACTGGATGTTTCAGTTGCAATAAAAAAATATCAGTTCTGACATTGGTACTGTAAAAGATGTGATAAAAGAAAATAATGCAACTCTTGATGGCTTTAATTTCCAAACATAAGTAGAGTACATGTGAACAAAGCATACTGCCATCTTACTGTTCTAGAAATCAAATGGATTTTAGGAACTAGCTAGGATATACAAGGTCTAAGAAAAAAGAAATAATTAACGGTGGTATATGTGAAAGGCATTTAACCCCGAATGTTTGTAATTACATGTGAAATTCTTGGTTTCAACTACTAAAGTATCCAAGAACTTTTGCCCCTTAATTTTCTTTCAGGATATGCAACAGTATTTAGAAAGATAAATCGCCATTCATTGAATTATTTCTATTTTTGTTATGGAAATGTGCCTTTTCAGGACAATCTCTCCCTGCATCACTTGTAATCCAGTAATAGTTAATAGAGAGCATAAGGAAGAAATAATCTCCGTTAAATGTTTTATAAAAAAAGTCATTGCACAATGTGCAAAGAACGGGAATGCCATTTCATTTCAGGACAATCTTTCCCTGCATCATCTGTAATCCTGTAATCTATACTAATATATAACCAAATAACAGGGGTATCACTAATATTTTGGTGCAACCTCTATGTTGGTGCCAAGTACGTAGGGTACATTGTGCGTAGAACTGCACAAGAATTTATATGTTGGAGTAGGGTATAAAACGCATACCCAATTCCTCCCAAAGGAACACCTTGACAGGATGTAAATCTCCGCTTTTTTGAAGGATCAATAACTACAGCCTGAAAAGGGGTAACAAATCAATGGTGCTAAAGTCCAAGAGATGATAATATGTAAAGCTTGGTAATACAATCAAAGGGTCAATTACAAGATAGAAAGGACATACCCGTCCTTTTGCTGATTCTTCTAGAAGGTGTCGTAATAAGCGGATACCTAAGGGAGCCTGTTAGAATCAGAACAACGAACCAAGAGAAGAGGAGTAAAATTAACTTGTATGGCCGCATCTATTTACAAACCAAACGTGCCAACAAAATCAAAATCATGATCCAACATAAGAGGGTTTCTCTAGCTGTGTAATTGAACCCAATTATATATATATATATATATATATATATATATATATATATATATATATGAGAGGCTTACATCTTATGAAACATGGAAAGAAAATTGAGAAATAATTAACAATAAGAAGGGAAAACGAGAGTAGTTAACAGTGAGGTAGAATCCAACTCTCAAGTGAGCATAGGTTCACTCTTATCTCCTGTTAAAATTGTTAAGTGTAGTCTTGGGTTTATATTTCTACTTATTTTCAGTTTTATTTTGAAGGATGTACTGAGTTATAATGAATTTTTTGCTTGTGTTTGCCTCCCTCCTTAACCACCTCTCTCAACACTCTGTCCAGGGTCTTCCCCCTCCACCATCTGACCAAGTATGAATTCTAACTCAACCATTCAACCACCTCAATAATTCCTGTGCAACTAATATTGCTTATGTATGGTACCCATTTCATCTCTCTCCAAGAGCCACTTGACCAAATCTTTTTGTCTACATATTCCATCATCTTCTCCAAACAATACGAACATTCAATAGAGAATATTCCACTCCGAACAACCAGCCTTGTTAGTGCATACATGTGCAAATCTCAAGTTTATCTTGTAATTGTTTTCTGACTATCTTGTAATTGTCGGTAATATTTTATCAAAACATTTATTCTTTCCTTATTGCTTGTACTTTCAACTTTTGGTTGTGAGTCTTTGGCTATGATTAACTCCAGTCATGCTAGTTTAAGAAGTGGGTTTCATAGGAGTCTAAGGTATTTCTTTAAATGGTATCGAAGACACAAGGATGATAGTCTTGCATTGCAAGATTGCAATGGTAAAGGGGAGCAGAATATTCCTCAGACAGTGTCTTTGTTACAGGTCATAGTATTGAGTTTCTGAATTTAGTAAGCCATCAACTTCAAGATAAGGAGTATATTGGAGTCTTATCTTATTGATGTGGATCTGTGGGAGATGGTTGTGGGTGCTAATCAAGAGACTTCAAAAATAGAAAGGAGCATATATCCAAAAAAAAATACACGAGCATGCAGACGGCACCAAGTTTTCTGCACCCAAAAACTGTAGAGGTAATCATACTTACAGCAGACATCATTCATGGGATAGAAAGAAAGGTATCTTTACACTTAATGGTAATCAGCAATGATGAAGTTATCATTCTAATGAATGTCTACCATGTGCCCATGATTAAAAATAGCCTCTTTTCAGTGGCTAATGTAGTGGATGATGGTCACTACATGCTATTAGGCTGGTCTGGTCCGGTATGGAATGAACTTATAAATATGGAATCGACTCGATTCCATTATTATAAGTTCATAACCCAGCCCATTCCCATTTTGGACGGAACAGATCCAGTAATTATTTTATTCCAGGATTTACTGGTGAGTTGCTTAAGATGGTGATAAAGGGCTTTGTTTTGGAGTCTCTCTTCCTTGAAGGCGGATGTCATCCTCACTAAAAGGGTTCGTGATTACAAGGTAGTCAAAGGCACAAGGCGTACTCGAGACGCAAAATGTCCATATCGTCCGAGGTGCAAGGCGCATTTAAGGCGTCCGTCCGAGCGAAACGAGACGCAAATATAAAAAATAATAAAAATATACATAGATAAATAAATAAATTAGTCTATGTAAGAAATTAAACTAAATAACATATTTAAACCAACAAAAATACGATAAAATATAATCAAGTGAACTAGCAGAACAACAACAGCAGTCAACATAACTAACAAGAGTTTGTATTATATGTTTTTAGTAAAGTTTAGTATTTTCGGTTCAACTGTAACCAACTACTTGTATGAGGTAAAGATTATCTCCATATCTCAAAGTTTCTTGTATAAATAGAAAAAAAATCCATAAGGCGTGCCTTTTCTTGGAGGCGCACATAAGGCGCGCCTTGAGAGCGTATGAAGAAATGCGCCTTGTGAGGTGCGAGGCGCAGTTGTTGCGTCTTTCTGCAAGGCGCGTCCGAAGTACGCCTTTGACTATCATGCGTGATTAGTTGTTTAATCTACTTCTTATTCTAAACAGATGAGCACAAATGGGAGAGCTTGAACTTCTTATTTTGAATGCAGGATCGGGCAATCATCTTAGCATGAAGATGAGTTGTCACAAGATTTGATGAAGGGCCTGCTTAACCTGTTTTATTTTAATCGTGGTAAAATTTGTGTTCTAAAAAATCCAGCGAGATAATTATTAATACTAATAATGATAATAACTTCGAATTTAAAAACCTAATGTTGAAGAATAGAAATAATAGTATAGAAACTGACACAATGGAAATGAAGCAAGCACTTAAAGTCAGTTTCCCTAAGAACGATACATCCACATGTCAAGCAAGTTTCCAAGAGCAATACATTCCCAGATTTGACTCTCCCTGTCCATCAAATATCCTCCACCAAACCGTGTGCATTCCATCTCATATCCTCCAGTAGACAGAGTGCAAGGACTTTTTTAGGATCTTTATTTTCTATTGACACTTAGGGGTTGTTTGGATGCATGCTAGTGAGGTGAAAGTGTTACTTGCGATGCATATGCAACCAACATCTTCTAGTTTCACTGTTTGGATAGAAGTTGGGAGTGGATTAAAAGTGAGAAATTTCTAACGCAAAACTAGTTGATGTACCCCTCTATTTCCCATTCTTTGTTGCATCAAAAAGGGAGAAGTGGTCGGATCTGGATTTTTTTTCTCGTTGCTTCCTCGCACTTGCATGTGTGAAATTCCTCTCTGAGTCTCTGGAACTCTTCTCTCCTATGGTCACCACCTCCTCATGCCATTTTTGCAAACGTATGGAGCTCTCTTCACTATTTTCTTTACGAATTTAAGAGGAAATGTTAATTTATTTTATAGTTTCTATCATTCCTTGCGGTTTCATGGCTGTAGATGTTTCGATATGTGATTTCACACCATAGTTTGCAGTATCATTCGATACCGATCTGATATGGCCGATAATGATATGGTTTGGCATGTCCCGATTCGATACCGACCGATACCCGATATTGACCAATATCGTCATTGGGGATCTCTTTTTCGGTCAATTCGGCATAGAAAATTGAAAAAATAAACCGATCAGCGAAGGTGTAAAAGCATAGTAAGGTTGCAAAAGAATGAAAAAGCAGAAAACATATCTATCCTATGTAAAGTTGTAAACAAATCAGCAAGTTGACTACTATTTCATTCAATTTCAAAACTACTAAGAAAAAACACAGAAAATACTTAAAATTATGCCTAACTATATAAAATATATTTTCTAAAATGTTAATAATTTATTATTAATTATTTGCTTTCCGATACCAAGAAATCCGATACTCCGATCCAAAATCGTTGATAATGTTGATACCGTAGATCCCTCTGATACCAACATGTCACATTCCGATAAAATCCATAGCGATGTCCCATTTTCACTCGGGAATAGAGATGTTCTGCAGCTCCCCGTCGGACCTCTGATGTTCAGCTTTCACCTGTTGACAGGCCATACACTGTGACACAAAGGTCGCCACATCCTGCTTCATACCGTGCCACCAGAAGGTCATGTGCAAGTCCTTGCTCATAGGAATGGTCCAATATCGATTCCAATTTCGATACTGTGATCCTTGTTTCACACTATAGAACTGTTGAAAATGTTATGAATTTGGGTTTATTCTTTCGAAATACTAACTAGGCCATCGTTGTGGGACTATATGGAGAAAAACATAAACGAGAAATTTGGAAGAGAAATTTTGGAAGAATTATTTTGGGTAGGAACCCATCTACCTAGTTCCTAAAAATTTTTTGGAGAATTTTATGAAGAATAACCTATTTGCCTAGTCCCTAAAATTTGAGGAAGAACATATCGATTTGAATGGAAGTTATTCTTTACTATCTAGCTCATAAATAGAAATTTTGGGGGGAGGGGAATTGTACTGCATAAAATTCTTAAAACATCTGAAAATAAAGCAAGTTTCTCGGCTAGGTTTGGTTCTTGCAAAAAAAAGATTTTGGGTCTGCTCTCTGCTGGGTTTGTTTTAGGCTAAAATTTATTTTGGGTCCTACCTGTTCTCGGCTGTGTTTGGTTCTTGCATGGTTTTGGGAGAAGAATTGCATGTTATACCACTGCCAGAACACGAAGAATCTGGCTATGATGAATTTTGCTGGCTTTGGGTTTGGTAAGGCTAGTATGTTTTCAACATGGATGAAATCTTATGAAATGTGTTGCAAGAACAATACATGATTTGGCTTCAAATTAAGCTGATATCATCTTATTAAATGCTACTGTTTATTTGTTATACATGGCTGATATCACTTCGAATGTTGTTCACATGGTTTAATTTGAATGTGCAGTGTGTAGGAATATGGTGGATATGTAGTTGTGTAAATTGTTTTAGAAGTTAGAACTTGATTAATCTCAAATGCTAGGTCACTTCTTATAATTACTTTCATGGTTTAATATGATGCTTGTATGGATGTCTTGTACATCGATTTGTCAAACCCAAATAATCCATTCATTAATGTCGAGTATAATTACTGTCATAACAATAATTATCAATCTAATTAAGAACGAGGGCAATAACCAACGAGATATTGCAAGGGGAACCATCCCTAATTACAAAATAATTGAGAAAAGCACACATGTAACAAATTTTTATGGCTGGACGTGCTAATTGCGTCCATTATCTTAGAATGAGTTTGTTGCTTTCTACAAGCTGTCATATTCTACGTACCAATGGGTCACTCTATGATACAAGATATGTTTGTGTGGAGCATCTTGCACATATTGGGGTGTAAGTCTAAAAATAGAGTATGTGGAATTAAATTTATCAAATCTAAAGAAACAATTTCTAGGTACTCAATAGAGTCATTGATGCAACACGTACTATTCAAAACCAATTCATGAAGCTACCTGGATTGGAAACTCCAATGGATATAAGGAACTCATCTGATCGGTTTCATATTTGAGAAAAAATTACTATATATATAATTAATTGCTCACTTTTCCTTTATGAACAAGAATTCACACTGCATAATATTCAAATGTAGGAATGAATTGGGTTTTGATAAATGGCACCCATGCCAGGATACCCTCTTAGTCTCTAGGATGCGAGGTTTAAGGGTAGGAATAACACAGAATGACTTAGCCGCTTGTACCCCCAACAAGATGTTTACATATATTATGGCTAGGTGGGAAGGTTGTGCTGATGACATGACTATTCTAAAGGATGTCTTTTCTAGGCCAACTTTGGATAGACTTAAGGTCCTAAAAGGTAAATATTACAATCCAATTGACATCGATTCACTTTATGCATGTGACTTCTCACTTACAAGTATTTGTAGAAAAGTACTATTTAGTAGATGTTTGCTATATACTAAAATGCTCGGTTTTATTGCTACTTATCATGGAGTGGCGTACTAGTTCAATCCAAAAAATGGTCGTAACCCTACAAACCAAGGAAACTTTTCAACTATATGCATTCAAAGTTGCGTAGCAAAATCGAATGCGCCTTTGCTACCCTTAAGAATCGATTTTGCATTTTGGGTGAGAAAAAATCATGACTTTCCTACACAGGTTAACATTGTACTAGCTTGTTGTATTTTGCTTAACTATATACTTGGAGTTGTCCCAAAAAATGACTTAATCGTCGATGACATTGATATCATGGAGGGGGAAGTATATTATGACAATTTGTTCAAGTATGAACAATTCTTCCAGAATAGTTAAGAGTGTCCAACAAAATGCCAAGAAGGACATGCACGATTACATCGCACTGCATATGTGGCATGATTACTCTAATGGACAGGGTAGAGTAAATGCTAATGAAACTTAATTTCTTCCATGTAATGTACTCATGCTTTATAATATTATTGCTAGTAGTTGTGGGCTTCTATTGTTATACGTAGGCATTGATGATACTTTTATGGTTTTTAATAGTTTGTATCACATGTTTGGATTCTATGAATCCTGGTTTATGTTTTTTCGAATGCGAATTAATATTTTAGGACATGTCACTATGTTTTTTAAAACTAAATGTCAACAAGTGAGATGTCCGACAACTTTCCAAACCATCAACACTTCAAATCCCATGTTGATAGTCATTTTAAACCTCCTTAATTGAAGATAATGTATTTTGGAACAAGTACTGAAAGTCAAGGGCAAGAAGACTGTCAGGATGCTTCTCACTCTATATTAAAAACATATGAGAATTCAATGCCAGCTGAAATTTGGGGTACACTATTGATCCTTGCATGGATTCTTATTCCTTCTTTATTAGCGAAGGATCTAATCCACAAGGAAGACCTATGGAGGACCAATCCACAAAGTGCGACTACACTATTGATAACTTGACTTTGGGTTGCTTAAAATGGTTGGACAGAAGCTTTTGTTCTTAACACTCAAGATAATTAGTTTGGTGGCAGTTTTGTCATGCTTGGGTTTTTGAAAATTTGCAGTTGCTACCTTGTGCTTGTGGGAGTATTATCCATAGTTTGCAATATCAGCCGATGTCGATACAGTTTGGTATGTCCTGATTTGATACCGACTGATACCGACGTTGGGTATCTCTTGCCCACTCAATTCAACAAGAAAATTTGAACGAAAAAGACCAATCAACAAGGATATAAAAAAATAATAAGGTTGTACAAGTATGTAAATGAAGAAAATTTATCTACACTGATAAACCAATCAGCAAGAGATGACTATTATTTATTTCAATTTCAAAACTACTAAGAAACAACACATAAAATACTTTTAAATTATGCCTAGCTATATAAAATATTTTTTCTAAATTTTAATAATTCATTAATAATTATTTGTTTTTCAATATCAAAACATCTGATATACTCAGATCCGAAATCGTTGATATTGCTAATATCAAGGGCCCCGATACTCACATAAAGGGTCCGATAGTGATACTGTAAACCTTACTACTAATATCACTTTGACTTTGGAAATTATATTTGCAATCAATGTTCTAAAAATCATCCTAGACGGCCGGTGCACGTCTGATGCCTGCCTAGGCACCCGCTTAGTATTCTCCGACGTCTGACTATACACGTTTTTGGGTTTTGTTTTTTTGAAACCGCCTAGAACTAGACGACCACCTAGACAGACTAGGCTAGACTAGCGTCTATCGACTTTTACAACCTTGTTTGCAATTACAATGTTATCTACTTATAGCCATTTGATAACTTGAGTTTGGAAAGCTGCTTATGATGATGTTTACAATGATACTTTTTGGGATTTCCTGGGCTTTCTTGTCTGGATCTGCAGTTCTGTTTTAACAAACTGACATATATATATATATATATATATATATATATATATATATAATGATGTCTTTTCCATCGGGTTAGGAACTAAGTTTCCAAGGAGAGATTTGAACCGTGCCCATATCCACGGGAGCCCTCCATTGTAACCAATAGGCCACATCCCCACCGGGTTAGGAACTATATTTTTTTTTTTCATGATACTTTTGGGATTTCATGACACATTAGTATCACTCCCTTGGGGTGAGTGGAATTATGCAGTAGTGTTCCATTAACGAGAATTGCAATTGGCTACTTAAGATGGTATCTTAACCCTATACACAAATCTTTGAGCCCAATTTTGCAATTTTAAAGAACCTTCCTCTGCATATGCCAAGTTCAATTTTATCAATACCAGCTTGCTTGACAAATTGAATTTTTTGTTGCTTTCCTTGATGTGTATAATCCTACAAAGCCCTATCATTCTCTTCAGTTTTTTTTTTTTTTGTCCATGTGGTGTAGTTCATGCTGGATTCTGATATCCAACTTGCTGTCTACTATTTCCTGGATTGTAGTTCAGATTACTGTCCAATTTTTCATGCATTTTGCTGTCTAGATTGCTGACCAGGTCATATGTGTGTTGTTATGCAGCCTTTTTTTTTTGAAGTTTACTGTTTTGGCTGGGTATTTTTTAAGTTTCCAGATTGCTGACCAAGGAAAAGATGCAAGAAAATATGCAATTCTATACATAACATGGTTAGAATTTGACATGTGATTGTATGTTCCAGATCAATTTGTTTGAAAGGTTCATTAATTGAGTTCATGCCTAGTTCAGGCTAGTGTGTTCTGTTTTCTTATTCTATGTGGGGTTTTTTTTAATTTCTTTAATAAGTTGAATATGATGACGTTTTTTCATAAGTTGGAATTTATAGTATGGTTGGGCAATGATGAGGAGGCTATGTTTAGATGTGTCAAGGGTGAGGGGTTTGTGGCAGGTTTTGGTTTATGGAATTATGTACTAATTTTGCAGTTGAGGATTGTACTTGCTAGCTTCGTATTATCATAAGATAACTTGGGTTTGGAAATAGATTAGCAATATCATGAGTGGGTTTATTATACTTATAGCCCTATCTCTGGGCGCATTTTTTCACTTGAGAATGAAATGAAGTTGGTAGCCATAAAAAGCACTAGTGATCGACAATTTTCTTGAAGTTTGAAATTAAAATTTGAATGAATGGAGGCAGTTTTTTTTTCAGGCATTTGCACTACCAGTGACCTCCAGTTTTGATGCATTTGGAAATTGTTTTTTGTGTTTATCTTAAGAGTGCATGGATGCAGTTTTTCAGTTTTCTCATTTGCAGCAGCAGTAATCTCCACTTTTCTAGCATTTGGAAGTTACTTTTGTGAATATCTTGATGGAAATAAACTTGGGAACCATGTGTGCATATGTCTCCACATGTCCAGCAGTATTTTCATATTTGGCAAGGCAAGATGCTTATCTACTGTTTTGATGTTAATAATTGTGAAATTCCTGAACTATAATACTCTGAAACTTTGCTTTCATGTTTCATGGCTTTGTTCCAGAATAGCCTATCGTAAGGAGTCAAGATTGTGAAAAGCGCTAGGCGTTAGTCGGGCGGGCACCTGCCGCCTAGCGCCTAGGCGGCCGGATAAATCTAGACGGTTCAAAAAAAAAAATACGGAGAATTGTAGAAAAAGTTCATAAAATCCCAAACATGCATAGTCAGGCGTCGGGGGGACTGGCCCCTAAGTGGACATTGGACGGGCACCAGGCGCATAGCACCTAGGCGGCCGCCTTTTAGAACAGTGTAAGGAGTTGATTCATACTTCACATTCCAGTCTCATGCACATCTCCGCTCATCAGCTTCTTCTACGGTGTCGATTTTGAAGGCAAGTTATGCAGGCAATTCTAATGGTCATGTGCACTTCTTCATTACCATTGTTATGAAGGCAATTATATTTATGTATTTGGACTATGGTGACGACTGCTTTGTATCTCGAATGATTTACGATCTGGATGTGCATTTATGTTTCTTTCACATGGGCAGGCGATTACAAAGCCAAGTTAGCTCATTTTTCCTCTGAGGCTTCTCAACTGGACAATCCAAACTTGTTGAATATTAATTTCAAAGAAAAGAAAAAAATTCATAAGCAATGACATTTCCTCTAATATGTTTGCTGCTTTGCTTGAAATTTTATTTCTCATTGTTTGGACTGTTGGTGGTAAGGATACCATGCTCTCCAATTGGTGAGCACAACACCCATCAACTACTGATCTTAATTGCTTGCCAAACAATGGAAGTGGCACTTTTTCTACTTCCAACTACACTTCTTCTATTCTATCCAAACAAATGAAGTGTGCAAGAGTCCACTTCCAAGGGACAAAAGAGACCTATCCAAACAAGATTTGGAAACTCATCAAGGCTGCATGTGCAATGCATAAAAAAATGGTGAAAGTCACACTTTCACCTCACTTGCATGTATCCAAACAGCCCCTTAGAGCATAAAAAGACAAATGAGATAGAGAATCCTTAAGATAGAAAAGAGAAAGCTCACGGGAGGCAGTGACGCAAAAGCAAATCCATAGCAGAACAGGTCATGGAAGGAAAGGCGGTGGCGAACCTATGGCAGCATGGAAGGAAGGAAGGAAGAAGAGAGATGACGAACAAGTAAGAAGATTGGAGGTATTATCAAGGAGAGAGCTTCAATGAGACCTAGGATTGCGGATTGCACCTTGCAAAGGTAAATTGTAGGAATAGCAAACTTGGAAGGTAAATGGAACAGAAAAACATAAGTGATTAATAAATCACAAAACCACTGTGTTTTGGAATCATAATTGACTAACAGTTGGTTTTGGTTTAGGATCTTCACACCAAATGACTGACAAGCTATCTCGGGTTCGCTGGTTCACCTCGTGCAATTCATATACCCCAATTGCTAAACCCCGCGTCCGTTCAAAAGCTCTAGGTTAACTACAATTCCAAAATAAAAAAGATTCAAACTTCAAAATAACAAGAAAACATGCATGCAAAAGTAAATAATAACTTGACCATCACATAGTAAATATGATAATCTAGAATTGGTTCACAAGCGCCCGGCCCATATCCCCCCCGTATTCCTTACGTAAACAGTAAAATAAACATTAGCATATATGTGCCCATATGTGTCCAGAAGTATCTTGCAAGTATCCACCTTCCTTTCGTCAACAATATTTAGGTGAATTCCATGTGCCTATCGCAATCCAATAAGGACATTCCATAGTTTCAAAGCATTTGTGCTTAAATCTGCATAAAGTAATAAAATCCTAACAAATAGAGGTCACGTCTGAACAACCTTAATTCCTTAAGTAACATAAAAGACAGTACATAATAAAATGCAACCATAAATCACAATGAATTATGATATAATATATGTTGCATCTTCCAAGCATCATCTGCAGTAACATCAGAGTAATGAGTGTCGATAGGATCCAATAAAACATCGAATAGTTTTGCATATTTTATAAATAATACTTGCATATTGCACCAGGTATTCTATATGAACACGTTTACTGAGTAGCATAGCTTTCACATGTTCCAAAATATTTAGTATGGCAAAATCCTTGAGCCAAGTTTCAAAGCTAAGTGGAGGTTTTCAGATTAAATTGTTGCCAAGTGCTCGAGTGAAAGGTTTCTGTTAATTATCACCCATGCTGTTAATATATGTGTGCACATCATCAGATGTCCAATTTCATATATCAACTTCTTTGGAATGAATTTGTACATATGGCATGTAATCAATTTTCCACTCGAATCTGTAGCTCTCCAATAAGTTTTTAGTTGAGGCTTGGGGTTTGGTCATGCCAAATGTGGAACAACAATTAGAGCGTGAATGGAATTGGTGAGACGAAAAATAAGCAGGTTATATTCATAAAATTGTAGAGCCTGAAATCAAATCCTTTGCGCATATTGAGATCCACGACAATACTATCATTTAACATCACTGACTGTTAAAACATTTCCATAACAACTAAAAACTTAACATCAGAACCAAGCACCTAACTAATGTTCTCCAAAAAGTAATTTATAGTGAATTCAGAAGTTACCAGTTGAAGGATCTCTCGCAAATTTAATGAGAAGCTTGACAGGTTGTGTCCCTTATCACTTAATTCACGATGCCATGTCAACTGTGCAGGTTTCCCGGGATCAACCCCATGCTAGAAGAGAATATAAAAGTTATATTTCAGATGAACTCAAAAAATTAGCTATATATAAACGGGGAAAAAAAGGAACATGGTAAACACATGGCAGTATACTGATTATTGGTATTCATTATGCATCCACCAAAGAGCAGTTTAGTAGAAGCATCAAATTTAACACCTACAATACTATGGAGCCCAAGAAATAAGAAGTCTAGATATAATACATGAAGAGGTTAAGGGAGTTTCTAAGAAATACAGGTATAATACATAAATAGATTGAGAGACTTATTTCACTATTGTTTTAACAGGCATAAACTACTCGTGAAGGATGCAATCAATAGGGTTTAATAGCCATGAAAAGTTACTTTTAACTTTGTCAGCTGCAGAGGAGTAAGCGAATAAAAGGCTAGCAACAACCTTATGCTTTGACAATATTCAAACATGTGAAATCTTACCACAGGCACATTGGTCTCCGAGAGAGTATCTTTGGATGCAGGGCCGTTCTCCCCATTAACCAATCCATTCCCAAACATCTTAACCCAGCCTAACTGGTTATGCTGAAACCATCAAACACAACAACATATAAGAACTTCCACATGAAATTCAAAGATATAAGGGGGAAAAAACAAAAATAGAAGAAAAAACCAATGATAATTAGAAATCCAGACTCACCTATAAACACTTTCTTTGATAAAGCAAAAAGACCATGTTAGCGAATTAATACTGCTCCTCAAATACAATATATGGAATTTAAAAGAACAAATGAATATTCTAGTATCCAAACAGGAGCCAAATCGACAAGGGTACTGTATTCCTAGTCTTTCAAAGCTGTCGATTAGAATCAAACATGTAGTTTCCAATCATCTCTTGATAAGCAATATGCTTAAACAATAGCAATAGTTTATAATGAATATCTTTCTTGAAAGGAACAACTGGATTAAAAGCAAACAATTCCATTATTCGATTAGTCAGAATATTATAAGGAAATAAACAAATGGCAAGAGTATAGTACATATGTTAGGCGCACTCTTCGTGTAAAATTTCATTTTCCTTGCAACAACTGTCTATATCTAATTATCACTACATTCATACTTATAACCCAAAAAAAAACAAAGAATTGGCTGAATGCGCTTTAAAATATGCTCAGGTTGAAGAAGTATTTATCCATTTGGAAACACTCTACTGTATGAGCTAAACATATTAGACAACCACAAAGAGTAATATATATATATGAGCCTCTAGCCTAGTGGAAGAGAGGGGGCATGCGACCTGGGTGGTCAGGTGATCGAGCCCCAGTGGGGAGTTCAAGGTTCTATTTACCCTAGGCCTTGTGCCCTTTCAATATATATATAAAGTCTTCTGATCTAACAAAATAACAAAAAAAAAGAAATGCAATGGCGAAGAAATGGCTTTCCGGTGCCACGAAGATCCCACTCATACATGGTCTTGGGAGGGTCAAGATGTAAGCAGTCTTCCTATAGTCATAGATACATCGCAATTCTAATTTCCAACATCTCCCCCCAATATATGGAGGGCATCACTCTTCCATGAAGTTCTCGCTACTGCGGTGAGAGGGTCAACAGATACGCGGCACTAGATATACGAAGAAGCTTCTTTTTCGCGGCTCATGATGCTAGTTCCAAGTTTTTTTCGTCAATACATTATAATTCTAACTTCCCTACCACAATATCTAAGGACCTCGCGGTGCCGCTGCAAGCCTCCGGCTATCGCAGGGCCCCGGGGAGAGTCCGCCACTGCGACGTCCGTGTAATCGTAATGTCAATAAAAGGTTCCGAATCCACAATAGATTCAGATCCAAAAACCGATTCCGCAACATACTAAACAATGTTTTTCCCGACCGAACGACGACGTCATAATCAATCGGCATTCGTTTCCTACAATCCTTGTTGATCGCCATTAGAACATCGTCAATCGAAATGACTGCTCCAACCATCAAATCAAATTTTAAAAAAAAATACTCTTTTCATCGACAACAAATAGAGATCAAATATTTAAAGATCCAATCTTGATCAAAGAAAGAGCAGTAATTGGAACCCTAACCTGAGAATTGGGTGGGGGTAGTGGAAAGACGAACAAATGATTTCGAGAGGAAGAAATGGTAGTTTTCGCCAGTATTTATTTCAGTGGGAGATTTTCCACTGGAGGGGTGGGGCCCACCTGCTTGCTCTACGGACATCCTTCGCCCGAGTATTCGTGGAGATTGATGCTACATGTGAATTACTACGGAAGATTGAAGTGTTACTCCCCACTGGGTGGTGGTTTGGTAAGCGGATCGGACGGCCCATATTTGAAGATTCCGTTTGGCCAGGTCAATGGCGCGTGTGTGGCCCATCATCAATTGGTTTGGGCTCTTGATAAAGGCACTACAAAAATAATTCAGGATAGTCTAAATTTTTATCATTGATAATTATAAATTTGTCACTCCCAAAAATTACTCACCGTACTGTCCACTTCCAATTGATTTATATTATAATCAGAACTGTCAAAATTTTGACAGCCCTAACAATTGGTAGGACTATCAAAATTTTGACAGCCCTTAAAATATATGTTAATTTTTTAGGACTGTCAAAATATTGACAGTCCTTCCAATTTGTAGGACTGTCAAAATTTTGACAGTCCGGAAGGAAAGGCTACGCGAGATGACATGAGGGCGGGGATGCGTGGAGGCCGGAAGGGGGAACGAGGCGGAAGAGCGGGAGGAGGCAGAGGCGCGTGCGGGAGGGGGGGGCTAGCGGTGGAGAACGGGGCCGCTGCTGCTGTTTTGCCATTTTCTTTTCTGCTGCGCGCGGGGGCGCGGCGAGCGGTGGAGGACGGGACCGCTGCTGCTGCTGCTTTTTCCATTTTCTTTTCTGCTGCGCACGGAGATGACGGCGAGCAGGGGCGGAGAGCGGTGGAGGACGGAGCCGCTGTTGCGCGCGGGGACGACGGCGAGCGGTGGGGGCGGCGGCGAGGGTGGAGGAGCAGGAGGAGGTGAAAAAGGTGGAAAGTTTTAGTAAAATTTGAACTAGCATGAGTATAATTTCTTTCTAATTGGACTAATATCAATACTGGACTAGTCATGAATTATTTTTGTAGTGTCTTTATCAAGTCTTGGTTTGCTTTGCAAATTGTAAGGATTTGCCATAACAACCTAGTCTTAGTTGGATGCTTTATAGATATTTGTCTTATTTTTTAACAATTATACCAAGAGACTTCTCTTCTAGATCAAGGCTTATTTATATTTTTGGAATAATTGTAAGTCAATGAGGACACGTAGCCGATTTGGATGTGTAGTTTGATGCTTACATTTGGAGTCCAAACAATGGCCTATCTAAGTTCCTAACTTCTTCTAATATATAAACCTAGGGCTATTAAACATTTATATCCAGAATTTTAACATATTCAATTAAAAATTTTGGACCATAATTTTTTTATTTTTGGTTTCTTTTTTCCTTTCATTATACCATTATTTTCAGCCTGTGTTAATTGTTGCCATTGTACTCATATTTATTCAGGGTATAATAAAAATATAAAAAAAAATTAGGATTTAAAATTTTTAATTGGACTTGTAAGGTGATATAAAATCAAGAATCAAATTGCTAATTAGCCCATAAAATTATTGTCTCTGTTAGTATGTCTTTTCAATGACATAGCATAAACAAATTAAAATGACAAAAGAAACGAAAAATTTCGTTCAGAGCAACGAAAATACTAAAAATTTCACTTAGAGCATATAATTTTAAATTTTTTGCAAAAATAGCATCAGAATGCCCTTTTTAAGGGTGTTTTCGCTTTCCAAGAACATTTTCGTCCAACTCCGTTAAAAAAAAAAATCCGTCAAAAAATAAATTTAAAAAAAACGTCCTTTGGAAGCACATTTTTCCTAGGAAGACGTTTTTATATTCTTTTTATTTTTTCTCTCTCTTCTCTCTCTCCTTCTCTCACTGACACTCTCTTCTCTCCTCTCTCTGCTCACTCTCTCTCTCTCTTCTCTCACTCTCTTCTCTCTCTCTCTCTCTCTCACTCTCTCTCTAATCTCGGTGTGCTATCTCTCTCTCACTCTAGTTCCCGCTCATATTTGTGTAGGATTTTTTATTTATTTCATACACTATGGGTGGCGTTCAAATTATGTAATTGTTACTATAACCCTAATAAGAAGAAGAAGAAGAAGAAGAACCTGGGTGAGCAAGGCCAGCTGCTCGACCCCGAAAGCCCTGGCGGCCGCGAGCGTGCCGAGCGCGAGATCCACCGCCGAGGTGCAGTGGGCGTGCCAGCACCCTCGGTCGCCGCAGTCGGGCCGCGGCTCGTGCTTCTGTTGCGGAGCCGCCGCCTTCCCGCTGTAGAGGAACTGCAGCAGGAGCACGAACACCTCGTACATCACCGAATTCACGGAGACCGCCACCAGCGGGCGGCGAGGATGCAGCGGTGGACGAGGACGAGGCGGCCCTCTACGTTGAAGACGACATCGCTGAAGGCCTCGTCATTGATGAGGAGGTTGGAGAAGATAAGAGAAGAGGAGAGAGGAGAGGAGAACAGGAGAGGAGAGAGTGACGAGCGGGAAAGATGAGGAGAGAGAGTGAGAGAGAAAGAGAAGTAAGTGAGAGAGAGAGAGAGAGAGCGAGAAAAAAATAATAATAAATGTAAAATGCCCTTTGGAATGGCATTTTTTCTAGGAAAAACGTCATTCCAAAGGACGTTTTTTCATTCTTTTTTTTTTCTTTTTTTTTTCTTTTTTTTCTAACGGAGCGGACGGAAAAGCGTAAAACGTCCTTCCAAGGGCGTTATGATGTTGTTGTTGAATTTTTTTTAAAATTGTATGCTCTCAGTGAAATTTTTAGTATTTTCGTTGCTCTGAACTAAATTTTTTGATATATATATATATATATATATATAGGGATACGAGCCAATGGCTTACATTCAGCGTTCTTATTTTTAAGTTTTAGTTAAAGAGGACTTCTTTATAAAGCAATGTATATACGTCTAACGGGTAAAGTGTAAAAAATTTCTCCCATAATTGATCTCGTTAGCAAATTAAGATCCCCTAAATTTTTTGCTCGAAATAAACATTTCCGTCCATTTTTCGTTAAAAAAATTGTTATCGATAATTAAAAAAACTCCACCTAAACTACCCTTCTCCTCCCCCCCCCCCCTCACAGAACCTCCCCCTAACCCGCCTCCTACTCCTCCGCCTCCTCACCTCCGCTGTAAACACCCTAAATTTCAGAAATAAAATTTAATACAATTTTTCCCGTATTTTTGGTGTTCTTATGGAATTTAAAAGCTAAGGTGAATTTGGGTTAAATAATTTTAAGCGTGACCATATGGAGTTAAAATATTCTGGAAATAGAAATTTATTGTGTATAATGGAGAATCGGACGCATGGCATTTTTCGGTAAATTTATTGGACACCGGAGCAACGTATCGAGGACCTTTAGCTATTTGGAATGTGAACCAGACCCAAGTTGAACCAAACCCCGCGTTCGGATCGGGTTGGATCCAAACCGAACCCGACCCGGATCCAAACCGTATGGAAACCCTAGGTTTCCTCCGCCGAAGGCTCCTGTAGCAGCCTATATAGAGCCTCCTCGGCGTCCGTGCCTCGCCATCCCCTAAACCTAAACCCCGCCGCCATCAAGTCGCCGACGATCATCGTGCTGCTCCGCCGAGCAGTTGACCTGTGACGCCGCCGCTTCCCAGCACCTGAACCCCGCTGCCGAGTTCGCCCAGACCGACTTCCCCCATCTCCGTCCTCCGCCGCGAACCCCGCAGTCAGGCCGACGATCCACGGTCGACGACCCCCGCGTAGATCCCCTCAGCCACCGCCCCCTTCGACTGAACCCGTGCCGGATCCCCTCATCACCGTGACTCAGCCATCCCTCCACCCGATCGTCCCAAGCGCCGAAGCCCTAGCCGACCTCGAGGCTGACCCCCGGCGAAGCCATCCGCAGACAGAGCCCTAGCTCTGACTCGCCACGGACACGAGGAAGCAGAAGTTCTGAACCAGGACACGGAATTGACGCGTGGACACTTGGAATTCAGCAGTCGCGGAGCCCTGTTCAGGTACTGATTTCTTCCGCCCCGCCACTCCGTTTTCAATTCCGTCAGTTGCTATGCGTAGACTGTATACCCCTCTCGGTGCCCGTGCAATTCGCTCGGTGCATCGCGTCTTGTAGTGGTCGTACACCGCGATCCAAAACAGGAAAAAAACAACGCCCTGTTTCACCTCGGAACTGAGTCCGCCCCGCCAAACGGGACGACTTGGTCGCACGTGGTCTTTACCAAACTGTGCGCGACGTTGATACGGTCGTGTAGGATTTCGCAGAAGTCGATTCGGAGGTGCGTGCACCCCGAAATCAACGCGTATCCGCCGACGACACCCCGTATCCGTCGATTCTGAAACACGCTGTAACTTCGTGTACACACGTCAGATCGAGACGAAACTTGCGCCATCGGATCCGTAGTAATACGCTGGTCCTGTGAGCCAAGTTTGGTTCGATTCTGAGAACGTTGACAAAATCACGTATCGTGGGCCCCACAGGCTCCACTTGACGGGTGATTTTGAGATCGGCTCATCGGAATCCAATTCTGGAAGTTCCGTTGGGTTCGTATCATCGTTCCTGACTTGTAGACACTGAGTTTGCGAAAATTGGAGACCTTTGACCCAGACGCGCTTTTCGGTGCAAAGTGGGCCCACACGTGGAACCCGCTTTGGCCCGAAAATGACCTTTTTGTCCCTGTGTCCAAATTGGACGTAAGGACCGGCGTTTCTAGCTATTTGACACCTTCTGAGACTGTTGGTGATATTTATTACAGCTTTTGGAGTAGTTTCCACCGGATCCACAGATACCAGGACAGTTGTTGATACTCGGACATCAGGCAAGTGTACCTTGCCAATCTCTGCAGCTTAGTTATCTATTTTCCTTGCTTATATATATATTGCTGTGCATGCTCAACCTAGGACCGTGTGACGTACTTAGCGTCCGATTATCAGTCGGGTGCCGACACTGTACTCAGTGTTGGGTACGGTCATCTAGAGATGGACATCCGTGACACTTTATTCTTGTACTTGTCTTATCAAGTACCATATGACCCAGGACACTTGACACTATTCATGAGACAGGATTTTCCCGAGATATTCGTGGTGATTCTGTATAGGATACAGGACCTGGACATTATATTATTAGATACTTATGACTGGTTGCATTTAGCTATGATCGCGCTTGACATGGGCATGAGACGTTGTGGTCATGATTTGCGTGGTTACATTGGGTGGGGAGAGACACACAGGCTACAGGCTGTATTTATCTATATCTTCTATTATTGAGAGGTCGTAGGTTCTCGTAGCAGAGCCTGACCCACTACCGGTTATTACCGCTACCGGCTCCCCGACACAGAGCTTGTAGTGGCTCAGCCTGAGACTAGTGATGCTCTCACTTGCATTTACACTTAGATGGTTACATATCTACCCTTTGATCATTTAGTCATATATTTGCTGCACTGCTTATCTGTATTTATTGGCATGTTCTTTCTTGTACCTTGCTATGTCCCCTGAGGACCTGGATCCGGATTTTTGTCCCCAGATTTTGCAGACGAGGTTTATCCCGAGGTTTACGGGACCGGAGCTGGAGCTGATCCAGGAGTCGTACCACCATCTGAGGACGAGGTCTTAGCTGAAGACTTCTCTTGAGCATCCATGTTCATGCTCAGCTTTCATTTATTTATTTCAGTCTTTTATATTCTGGTCTGTTGAACCATTGTACTAGATATTTATCGGGTTGTTCCCCGAAGTACTTTGTGAGACTGGATGATGATTTACATTCCTTATTTATTCTGTGGATCATGTTTTATATCTTGTGTGGATGAGATTAGTTGTGCCATGATTGTCGTAGACTTGTTTTACAGCTTAAGTATGCCCTGATGGATCCTTTATAGTGAGTTGGTCCATCGGTGCGTACTGCTGGCCGTTGCCACGCGTCCAGTCCCACGGTATTTTGGGACTGGGGCGTGACATGGTTTTTGTGGTGGCCCATGCAGGTCTACGACTAAATTGTTCGGTTTCAACTTAGGGACCGAACCAGCCTGCCCTAAGGATAGGATAAGTTCTAGGTTCTCATCCATTATTTAACCATTGTTGAAACTCTATATCGAACTCGAAATTTGTTACTTGAACTGCATCCTGTATTGATTCCTCTGAGCGTTCTTACAGTTTATATTTTGATTGCAGAGCAATGGATTCCGGGAACAGAGAGGATATTCCTTTGGATACGCCACAAGACGCTGTGGTTACTTATGGAGACGGAGTGACACCAGGGGATGGAGGACAAGCATCGCAGAGTGATCAAACCGGTCAGCCTAATCCAAGGTTCCGGAGAGATGACATCCCACCTCCACCACAGTTCACTCCCCAGATGCCAGTATTCCTGCCAGGACAAGCCATGGACGGGCAACAAATGTTCCAGATGATGTATGCTATGATGCAAGCACAGCAACAGATTCAGCAGGAGGCCCATCGGCAGGAGGCCGAGTATCTGAGGACCAGCCTGGTATCCGCATTGGAGCAGGCAAATCCCCCAACGAGGCGAACAGCGACGGGATCTATCACTGATTTCCGTCACCTCAAACCTCGCACATTTTCTGGTAAGGAAGGGCCAACGGAAGTTCATGAGTGGCTCACCAATATTCAGCATCAGTTGGAAGCCGCTGAACTTCCGAGAGAGAAGTGGATGACTGCAGTTAGAATGCAGTTAACTGATAATGCGCATCACTGGTGGCTAGCAGAAGAGAGGAGACTTGGACAGGACAGAGTCACATGGGAAGAGTTCTCTAGACTCTTCCAAGAG
This sequence comes from Iris macrosiphon, assembly GCA_036927795.1. NCBI lineage: Eukaryota > Viridiplantae > Streptophyta > Magnoliopsida > Asparagales > Iridaceae > Iris > Iris macrosiphon. The sequence goes on along the minus strand of JAYESA010000013.1, from coordinate 169,568,510 downwards.
ATGTACATCCCGGCAGTCGCACGGTCAGAGCTCAGAGACAGGTTCAACCGCCTTATCCAAGGCAGCATGTCAGTGGAGGAATACAATGCGGAATTTATTCGCCTGAGCCGCTTTGCCCCAACACTGATTTCAACGGAGGAAGAAAAAGCAGAGAAGTTCTTTGACGGCTTGAAGTTCGAGCTTCAGAAAGTGATTGGAACGGTAGCACCTACCTCTTATACCGATGTCCTTGCAGCAGCCCGACGCTTGGAGCGCGTCACCAGGAGGGAATCTAATCTGAAGAGGCCTATCACATCAGCACCATCCAGGCCAGCACATGGGGATTCAGCAAAGCGAACCCAAAGGGGTATGCCAAATAGAGCAGCACATAGAGACAGACCTCTTCCTACTTGTCACCACTGCGGCAAGGTAGGACACATTGAGAAGGAATGCAGGCGTAAGTTGGGACTATGTTTGAGCTGCGGATCCAGCCAGCACTTTTCCAGGGACTGTTCCGAACGCCGAGACGGAGCACCAAGACTAGCATTGCCTGCACCACGACCAGCTTATCCAGCAGCAGGAGCCCAACAGACAGGAGTTGGTGGGGTCAGACCACCAGCCCCAGGAGGGAACCAGCAGAGACCACCCCTGGCACCACAGGCAGCCCTATTTCATCAGCAGCAGCAGCAGCAGAGAGGTCCAGCTCAGGGACGGGGACAGGCATTCCCATTAGCTGTTGAGGAGGAGGCTACAGCAGGCGAGGTCATCGCAGGTACTATTTTAGTAGCTTCATTACCTGCTGTAGTTTTATTTGATTCTGGAGCATCGCATTCATTTATAGCAGCTAGCTTTGTAGCCACCCATAGAGTAGCTACCGCACCCCTTCCGAAGATGAAGAGAATTCTTACGGGAGGCGGTATTATTCCGGTTAGTGACGTCTGTAGATCATGTTCTGTAGTAGTTTGTGGCCGAGAAATGCGAGCGCAGTTTCTGATATTTTCTATGCCGGATTATGATGTCGTACTTGGTATGGACTGGTTAAGTCAGTACCATGCGACTCTTGATTGCCGACTTGGGCGGGTTATATTTAGACCGCCTGGACATCCAGAATTTGAGTTTCTCCGAGGAGCAGTAGAGCAAGGAGTTCAGCCTACTCTTAGGGTATTATCTGTAGAAGAGGAGACAGGTTACCCAAGAGTCATATCAGGTTTTGTGGATGTATTTCCTGATGACCTTCCAGGTTTACCGCCTGATCGGGAAATAGAATTCACAATAGACTTAACTCCAGGAGCAGAGCCAATCACTTTATCCGTTTATCGGCTAGCACCTAAGGAGTTAGTGGAGTTGAAGGAACAGGTAGATGATCTGTTGGAAAAGGGTTTCATTCGCCCCAGTGTTTCACCTTGGGGAGCACCCATCTTATTTGTGACGAAGAAGGATGGAACAGTACGGTTGTGCATTGATTATAGGGCACTAAATGCTGTAACCATCAAGAACAGGTATCCCTTACCACGCATTGATGATCTATTCGATCAATTGAGTGGTGCAAGGGTATTCTCGAAGATTGACCTTAGATCCGGCTATCATCAGATCAAGGTGAGAAAGGAAGACATCCCGAAGACAGCTTTCAGGACGAAGTATGGGCATTATGAGTTCTTGGTGATGCCGTTTGGTTTAACCAACGCACCAGCAGTGTTTATGAGCTTAATGAACAGAGTCTTTCATCAGTTCTTGGATAAATTTGTAGTGGTGTTCATTGATGACATTCTCATATATTCCAAGAGCCCTGAAGAGCACGAGGAGCATCTCAGAATCGTGTTAGAGACCTTGAGACAGGAGAAGTTATATGCCAAGCTCAGTAAGTGTGAGTTCTGTATGGACAGAGTGCCTTTCTTGGGACACATCATATCAGGAGAAGGACTCTCAGTGGATCCAGAGAAGGTTGCAGCAATTGAGACATGGCCTACACCCACATCAGTCGCAGAGGTGAGAAGTTTTCTCGGACTTGCGGGATATTACCGAAGGTTTGTAGAGAATTTCTCGAGGATTGCAGAACCAATGACGAAGCTGACACGAAAGGATCAGGAGTTTGTATGGACAGAAGACTGCCAGAAGGCTTTTGAAGAACTGAAGAGCAGATTAACAACAGCACCTGTCTTGACTCTTCCTTCAGGGTCAGGAGGTTTTGTTGTTTATAGTGATGCATCAGGCAGTGGACTAGGATGTGTTTTGATGCAACATGGCAAGGTCATTGCTTATGCGTCGAGACAGTTGAAGGACCACGAGAAGAACTACCCGACACATGATCTGGAGCTAGCAGCAGTGATATTTGCACTGAAGATATGGAGGCACTATCTTTATGGAGAGAGGGTAGAAATCTTTACTGATCACAAGAGTCTGAAGTATGTGTATACTCAGAAGGAGCTTAACATGAGACAGAGACGCTGGCTGGAACTGATGGTAGATTTTGACATAGATCTGCAGTATCACCCGGGAAAGGCGAATGTGGTTGCAGATGCACTCAGCAGGAAGCCTACGGCGTATTTCTTGACGATGCAGCCCGAGTTATTGAGAGATTTACAGGAGCTACAGATAGAGGTTATCGTACCGGGACAGAATGGATTGATGGCTAACCTTGAGATTCAGTCATCACTCGTGGAGAAGATTAAAGAAGCATTGCCCACCGATGCTAGATTCCGAAGACTCAAAGAAAGGACGGAAGCAGGTATGCAGACAGGACTACGCATCCACGAAGACGGGACATTGAGGTTTGGAAATCGCCTGTATGTCCCAAATGGAGAATTGAGACAGGAGTTAATGACTGAAGCGCATAGCTCTATGTACTCTGTTCACCCAGGAGGAACCAAGATGTATCGGGACTTGAGACAGTATTACTGGTGGCATGGAATGAAGAGAGAGATCGCGAGATTTGTAGCCAAATGCTTAGTATGTCAACAAGTGAAGACGGAACATCAGAGAACTGCAGGTATGTTACAGCCGCTCCCGATACCGGAATGGAAGTGGGAGCATATCACGATGGATTTTGTCACAGGATTTCCGAAGAGCCCCAGCGGAAGAGATGCAGTTTGGGTTATCGTGGATCGACTCACTAAATCGGCACACTTCTTGCCATTTAGAGTTGGACAGTCCACAGAGGTACTAGCTGACATGTATATGCGACAAATCGTCAAATTACATGGAGTACCTGTTAGTATTGTATCGGATCGAGATTCGAGATTTACATTTCATTTCTGGAGAAGCATGCAAGAGAGTCTAGGCACCAGACTCAAATTCAGCACGGCATACCACCCGCAGACAGATGGACAATCGGAGCGCACCATTCAGATCTTGGAGGACATGTTGCGATCATGTATGCTAGATTTCGGAGGATCTTGGGAAGATCATTTGCACTTAGTAGAGTTCTCCTACAATAACAGTTATCAGGCCAGCATCCAGATGGCACCATTCGAAGCTTTATACGGAAGAAAGTGCAGATCACCTGTGTGTTGGAGTGACGTTGGTGAACGTCAGATACTGGGTCCAGAATTGGTAACGCAGACGGTGGAGAAGGTAAAGCAGATACAGAATCATCTACGAGCAGCTCAGGACAGACAGAAACATTGGGCAGATACACACAGACGTCCCCTAGAGTTCAAGGAAGGAGATCATGTGTTCTTGAGGATTTCGCCCACTCGTGGTACTATCAGATTCGGGAGCAGAGGCAAGCTGAGCCCAAGGTATATTGGGCCATTTGACATCCTAGAGCGCGTTGGTGAGGTGGCTTATCGTCTTGCATTACCTCCATCCTTAGAGGGAGTGCATGACGTATTCCACGTCTCACAGCTGCGAAGGTACGTGACCGACCCAAGTCACGTAGTCGATCATTCAGAGATCGCAGTAGGCCCGAGCTTGAGGTATGAGGAACAACCAGTTGGCATCCTCGACGTCAGTGAGAAGACACTACGGGGACAGACGATCAGACTGGTTCGTGTAGCATGGAAACATCATTCACCAGGCGAATCAACTTGGGAACGAGAAGATAGTATGCGTCAGCGATACCCCCACTTGTTCGAGGAGGCAGTTGTAAACTAGGCCACCTTGTATTTCCATAACTCTTTCTTTAGCAGCTTATTCTTTGATTGCGAGGACGCAATCCTTTTAAGGAGGGAAGATTGTAAACACCCTAAATTTCAGAAATAAAATTTAATACAATTTTTCCCGTATTTTTGGTGTTCTTATGGAATTTAAAAGCTAAGGTGAATTTGGGTTAAATAATTTTAAGCGTGACCATATGGAGTTAAAATATTCTGGAAATAGAAATTTATTGTGTATAATGGAGAATCGGACGCATGGCATTTTTCGGTAAATTTATTGGACACCGGAGCAACGTATCGAGGACCTTTAGCTATTTGGAATGTGAACCAGACCCAAGTTGAACCAAACCCCGCGTTCGGATCGGGTTGGATCCAAACCGAACCCGACCCGGATCCAAACCGTATGGAAACCCTAGGTTTCCTCCGCCGAAGGCTCCTGTAGCAGCCTATATAGAGCCTCCTCGGCGTCCGTGCCTCGCCATCCCCTAAACCTAAACCCCGCCGCCATCAAGTCGCCGACGATCATCGTGCTGCTCCGCCGAGCAGTTGACCTGTGACGCCGCCGCTTCCCAGCACCTGAACCCCGCTGCCGAGTTCGCCCAGACCGACTTCCCCCATCTCCGTCCTCCGCCGCGAACCCCGCAGTCAGGCCGACGATCCACGGTCGACGACCCCCGCGTAGATCCCCTCAGCCACCGCCCCCTTCGACTGAACCCGTGCCGGATCCCCTCATCACCGTGACTCAGCCATCCCTCCACCCGATCGTCCCAAGCGCCGAAGCCCTAGCCGACCTCGAGGCTGACCCCCGGCGAAGCCATCCGCAGACAGAGCCCTAGCTCTGACTCGCCACGGACACGAGGAAGCAGAAGTTCTGAACCAGGACACGGAATTGACGCGTGGACACTTGGAATTCAGCAGTCGCGGAGCCCTGTTCAGGTACTGATTTCTTCCGCCCCGCCACTCCGTTTTCAATTCCGTCAGTTGCTATGCGTAGACTGTATACCCCTCTCGGTGCCCGTGCAATTCGCTCGGTGCATCGCGTCTTGTAGTGGTCGTACACCGCGATCCAAAACAGGAAAAAAACAACGCCCTGTTTCACCCCGGAACTGAGTCCGCCCCGCCAAACGGGACGACTTGGTCGCACGTGGTCTTTACCAAACTGTGCGCGACGTTGATACGGTCGTGTAGGATTTCGCAGAAGTCGATTCGGAGGTGCGTGCACCCCGAAATCAACGCGTATCCGTCGACGACACCCCGTATCCGTCGATTCTGAAACACGCTGTAACTTCGTGTACACACGTCAGATCGAGACGAAACTTGCGCCATCGGATCCGTAGTAATACGCTGGTCCTGTGAGCCAAGTTTGGTTCGATTCTGAGAACGTTGACAAAATCACGTATCGTGGGCCCCACAGGCTCCACTTGACGGGTGATTTTGAGATCGGCTCATCGGAATCCAATTCTGGAAGTTCCGTTGGGTTCGTATCATCGTTCCTGACTTGTAGACACTGAGTTTGCGGAAATTGGAGACCTTTGACCCAGACGCGCTTTTCGGTGCAAAGTGGGCCCACACGTGGAACCCGCTTTGGCCCGAAAATGACCTTTTTGCCCCTGTGTCCAAATTGGACGTAAGGACCGGCGTTTCTAGCTATTTGACACCTTCTGAGACTGTTGGTGATATTTATTACAGCTTTTGGAGTAGTTTCCACCGGATCCACAGATACCAGGACAGTTGTTGATACTCGGACATCAGGCAAGTGTACCTTGCCAATCTCTGCAGCTTAGTTATCTATTTTCCTTGCTTATATATATATTGCTGTGCATGCTCAACCTAGGACCGTGTGACGTACTTAGCGTCCGATTATCAGTCGGGTGCCGACACTGTACTCAGTGTTGGGTACGGTCATCTAGAGATGGACATCCGTGACACTTTATTCTTGTACTTGTCTTATCAAGTACCATATGACCCAGGACACTTGACACTATTCATGAGACAGGATTTTTCCGAGATATTCGTGGTGATTCTGTATAGGATACAGGACCTGGACATTATATTATTAGATACTTATGACTGGTTGCATTTAGCTATGATCGCGCTTGACATGGGCATGAGACGTTGTGGTCATGATTTGCGTGGTTACATTGGGTGGGGAGAGACACACAGGCTACAGGCTGTATTTATCTATATCTTCTATTATTGAGAGGTCGTAGGTTCTCGTAGCAGAGCCTGACCCACTACCGGTTATTACCGCTACCGGCTCCCCGACACAGAGCTTGTAGTGGCTCAGCCTGAGACTAGTGATGCTCTCACTTGCATTTACACTTAGATGGTTACATATCTACCCTTTGATCATTTAGTCATATATTTGCTGCACTGCTTATCTGTATTTATTGGCATGTTCTTTCTTGTACCTTGCTATGTCCCCTGAGGACCTGGATCCGGATTTTTGTCCCCAGATTTTGCAGACGAGGTTTATCCCGAGGTTTACGGGACCGGAGCTGGAGCTGATCCAGGAGTCGTACCACCATCTGAGGACGAGGTCTTAGCTGAAGACTTCTCTTGAGCATCCATGTTCATGCTCAGCTTTCATTTATTTATTTCAGTCTTTTATATTCTGGTCTGTTGAACCATTGTACTAGATATTTATCGGGTTGTTCCCCGAAGTACTTTGTGAGACTGGATGATGATTTACATTCCTTATTTATTCTGTGGATCATGTTTTATATCTTGTGTGGATGAGATTAGTTGTGCCATGATTGTCGTAGACTTGTTTTACAGCTTAAGTATGCCCTGATGGATCCTTTATAGTGAGTTGGTCCATCGGTGCGTACTGCTGGCCGTTGCCACGCGTCCAGTCCCACGGTATTTTGGGACTGGGGCGTGACATCCGCCCTCCTCCAGCTCCTCCGTCTCCCTCCTCTAGCTCCTTCTCACCTCCGCCTCCCTCCTCCTCCTCACCTCCGCCTCCCTCCTCCAACTCCTCCTACTCATCGCCTCCCCCCTCCAAGTCCTCCCTCCTCCTCCCCTACCATGCCTCCTCTCCTCCTTCTCCCCGCTCCATCCCGGGTCGCCGACCTCCTCCTCCCGCCGTCGGTCGGAGAGTTATGGGGGGAGGGTTGCCTGCCGGAGAGAGAGGGGGGAGGGTTAGGGTTAGTTAGGAGGATTAGAATTAGGACTTTGATTATGATTACGATTATGGAGGACTAGATTAGTCATTTCACGTCTAAATTAACGTTTGTTAACGACTAAATAAAAAAATGGGTGTAAACTGAACCAAAATAAAAATGTGAGATTTTTTTTTTAAATTAGGGGTCTTTAAATGCAAAAACACAAATCTAAGGAAGGGTTTTTGCACTTTACCCTACGTCTAACACTAGAACTTAAGTAGTCTTATGATTAAGGGTCTAACTTTGAGGCCTCATTTGGTTTACGAAAAAAAAAAATTTAATTTTTTAATTCTTTGCTTTTTTGACTTTAGTAAATTATAATTTTATCAATTTTTGTTTCTGATGTTTGAAAATGTCAAAAAATTGGAAGGAAATGTGAATCCTTGGCATCCAAACATAGTAAAGAAATAAATTTTATTTCCCAATGTTACGATTTTGTGAACCAGATGTGGGCTAAGTACAATAAATACATGGTTCAAATCCAAAAAGAGACTAAAGTTTATTTATCAAGATTTTAATAGGCCCTGTATTTTGTTTTTTGATAAAATCTCGACTCGAGAACCCATTAAGTTCTTAACTAGTAAATTCACGTACGTTGCACGTAAAATAAATAGTTTTATAATACTGTTAAAGAATAGTTTATATATTTAAATACATTTGAATTAAGATTTGTTAAAAAGTTTAAATATATATATTTAGTTTTTAAATTAATACTGTTAAAAAAAAGTTTTATAATACTGTTAAAAAATAGATTTATCCTTTAAATTAATTTTTTAATTTGGTTTTTAAATAATTTTTAATTTAGTTTTTAAATATATATTTGTGCGGAAGAAAAAAAAAGAAAGTTATCTTACCATATTTTTTATTAAATGGTTTAGGATTTACAAATGGCTTAGACGGCTCAATTTTGAGTCGTTCCAAACCTCCTTATAAGAGTAGAGATATATCCACCCCCTTTTTTTATAGGTACCTCAATCATCCGATTCAATCCTTACATTTATTTTTGTAAGGTACCTTGATCATCGGATCTTTTCAAATCTACTTTATTTATTTTTTTCCATCTTTTTCTGTGATTTTATTCTGAGCTTTCACTATTAACCATGCAAGCAAAATTTTATTTTACTTCGTTTAATTAAAAAAAAATTCATTTTGCTACTTTTTTCAGCCAACCAAACTTGACCTACATAAACATAAATATCATTCTGTTATATCCTCTATTCTTAGTGATTAGCGAGCCAAAATAATATTTTGATACAACACTATTTATGTCCCAATACTATGTTGGAGTGGGTAAGATTCCCAACCTATGTGGAGAATATCCCGGAGTGCGACGAGCGTTATCCGTGTGTCGAAAAAACTCAGAAAGTGTATCGAGCGCCATGTATTCAAACATTTATGGTAAGCAAATATTATATTAAATTTTCATCTTTGACTTTAATTATATATTTATGATTGGATCTTTCATATATTAACTTTCTATATAATTGGATTTCCAATTTATGCCAAGCTAATTTATGATTTATTTTTCATTAAATATATGATTGAATGTAATTGGATTTCCATAAATATTTTTGGCTTTCATATATAGGTTTTCATATGAAAACCCTAATTTATGCAAAAGTTTATATAAAGGCTCATGCAATATATAACAAAAAGAGAAAAAAAAATAAGAGAGAAAAATGTGGTAACAGTGTCATTGCAACTTTGGAGAGGAAAAAGAATGATTGGAGGCCATTTCGGAGAAGGAGATCAATTTGAGATAATTCTTATTGTCTTTTTTCTTCATGGTTATAATCTATTTTCTGTTCCAAAGAATTGCGGTGATCCATGTTGGATCGGTGAGGAGCTTGTAGAGGGTGTAATCTCTTTATTCCATTAGTGGAGGCTCTTCATGGTTGGACTTCGATCGTCCCATGGTTTTTCCCATATGGGATTTTCACGTAAAAAAAATTGTGTCTACGATTTGTGTTTGGTATTTTTTTGTTTGTGCGTTTTGCTCGGTTCCCTCGCAGGTACTCTCTAGTTTGGAAAACGGTTTTCGTGTTTCGTTCCCAACAGTGTGGTATCAGAGCCAGGTTCTAAAATTTTATAAGGATATCAGGAGTTGACAGGCAAACCAGAGAGGAGAGATGGACGCGAAGTCGGTGTGCATGATAAACCAAAACGATTCCAATTACAATTATTGGCAGAGCAAGTCCAAGCATCGGTACAAGAACTTAGCGTGCTACCATTGTGACAAGAAGGATCACATTAAGCAAAATTGTTTCGCTTGAAAGAGAGAGAAGAAGGGCGACAAAGGAAAGCAAAGTGAGAACAATACAGTGGCGACATTGGTACATGGAGGCGATCTGATCATTGTAGGTGATGAGGTAGTCATGAACCTCACCTGCGATAACAACTCTTGGCTGGTGGACTCGGGTGCTTCAGCGCACGTATCTCACAACAGGGCACTATTTTTTACTTACACAACAGGCGACTGTGGAGTGTTGAAGATGGACAACGGAGATGTGTCAAAAGATATTCTTGTAGATATATATTTGAGGACAAAGACGGGTGAAGTTCTTGTTCTCAAAGATGTCCATCATATTCCTGATATCCATTTCAACCTTGTGTCGGTTGGAAGGTTGGATGACGAGGATTTCTTAAATCTCTTTGGAAATAATCAGTGGAAGCTTTCATGGGGTTCGATGGTGATTTTCAGAGGAAACAAGAGGTCCAGACTCTACTATATGGAAGGGAGCGCACAGGGGGCATATAAGGTGAATGCATCTACTGATGCATCTACCGAGTTATGGCACAGGCGTCTCAGCCACATTAGCGAGAAGGGAATGAGCTACTTGGTAAACAGGAAAGTGATTCCATGACTCAAGTCAACAAAGCTGGAGAGGTGCATCCACTGTTTGGCGAAAAAGCAAAATATGGTATATTTCCAAAGTCACCCAAGTTCAAGGAAGCCATCGTTGCTCGAGTTGATTCACTCGGATGTTTGTGGTCCTATGAAGGTAAAACCTATTGGTAGTGTTTCTTAGTTTGTAACTTTTATTGATGATTATTCCAGAAAGGTTTGGGTCTATGCCTTAAAGACCAATGATCAGGTGCTGTCCACTTTCAAGGAGTTTCAGGCCTCCATTGAAAGAGAAACGGACAAGAAACTGCTGTGTTCGATCGGACAATGGCCGTGAATATATTGATCCCTTTGATGCACACTGCAAAGAGCAAGGGATACAACACCAGAAGACTCCACCAAATATACCTCAGCTCAACGGTATAGTGGAGCAGATGAACATGATGTTGATGGAGAGGATACGGTGTTTGCTGTCAGAAGCAAACTTATTGGACTGCTATTGGGGTGAAGCTCTTTACACAGCCGCTTATATTATTAATTTATCTCCTAATGCTTCTTTGCAGGATAATATGACTGACAAAGTATGGTACGACAAAGAGCCATCATACAATCACCTGCGAGTGTTTGGTTGCAAGGCCTTCGTGCATGTACCGAAGACGAGATATCCAAACTTGAGCCGAAAATGAGACGGTGCATCTTTGTCAGTTACAGTCGGGATGAGTTTGGCTATAGACTCTACGACTCGCTGGAAAGAAAGCTCTACAGAAGCAGGGACGTGGTATTCGTCGATGATCAGACCATGACCAACACTCAAAATTCTGAGATGCCTTCTAAGGCTGAGGAATTGCCTGAGTTAGAGCCATTTTGCTTCGAGCAGTTTCCAGAGGACATCGTAGAGGATCCAGTTACGGGGGAGACAGTACATGAAGTTGCTGCCAACCTTGATCATCAGCCTGCTGATGGTGGTTAGGGTGACCCTCAGGAGGATGAGCATGCTGAGAAGGTAGTTCCTGAAGGGGATGAGGCTATTGGTATACAACCAGTACCAGTGATTCCATTGAGGAGGAGCAATAGAGAGCTTCGACCATCTACGAGATACTCACCGGGTGAGTATGTTCTACTTACTGATGGTAGAGAACCCAAATGTTTCGCAGAGACTATGGAAGACGAACACAGACAATAGTGGATGAAGGCCATGCAGGAGGAGATAAGTTCCTTGGAGGCCAACTCTACTTATGATCTGGTGTGGTTGCCAAATGACAAGAAGGCTTTGAAGAATCGATGGGTATTCAGAGTGAAGCAGACAGATGATGCTACTCGCCCTCGATACAAAGAAAGGCTGGTAGTTAAAGACAACGGTTAGTGAAAAGGCGTAGATGTCATAGCTGCTAGCTATTTATTAAAATTTTATATAATTTTAATTTTCCATTTTATCTCTAAGACTTATATGCAAATAACAATTTAGGTTGTGCAATTTTTATTTTGCAATAGGAACTATAAATGGGAATTTTATTTTAAAGAGGGGTTTTTGCAAAACCCAAACCATGGGAAAGAAGGGGAGAAACCAGCAGCCTGACTCACCCTTCTCCTTTCCACCTGTAGCTCTCTTCTTCCTTCCTCATTTCCAAAGGGGATACTTGCTTCCTTCTCCTCCATCTTCCCTCTCCATGAGAACAACCTAACTATTAATAGTAACCAGGAGTTAAAACCCTTTCTTCATTCATTTACTTCTCCTTCTTTACATTTACTTCTGCTGCTGCTCCCGCGAACGCTGTTGCCGACGCCGTTGGCCTCCGCCGACGCCACTGACGTCGCCGACGCTCGCCACCGCCGCTTCGCTGTTGCCGCTGCCGCCGTTCTGCCACTGCTGCTACTGCTTTACTGCCGCTGCAGCTACTGCCGTTGCTGTTGCGGGCCGCCGCCGCTGACGCCGACACCGGCGCCCTCCTCCGCAGGCGGACACTGCCACGACTACCACCTCGTCGTCGAACACGTCGCTCCTCGCCGGACACGAACTACAGAATTCCTCCTCCTCCTCCAAAGAAACCTAGGTATTTCTAATTTTTCCCAATTCTATTCTTCTAGAGTTCAATCTAGGTTCCAGAAGTTCGATTCTAACCAATATTCTCCTGAATTAGGACATCGATATCGATATTGGAAGAACCTTGACCAAGGCAAGTCCTCCTCCTAATTCCTTCTCCTCCAATTTCCTATATAATTGCTTGTGTAATTATTTCCAAATTTCAGAATTCACATATTAGCTATATTAGATGATATAAATCAAAGAATAAAATCTGAACGAAGGTTTAGAACACAAGTGTATACTAGGACACCAAAATAAATTAGTTAATATTACGCAATGATGTTATGGTTGTATTATGGAATTATGTTGTTGTGTATAATTAGGAATATACTTGTTTATATAAATAAAATGGTGCATAGCTTAGTGTTATATTTTAAGTTTAATTGCGATCATCTAGATTAAAATATAGGAATCTCGATTGAAATAGTTTGACATAAATTGAATTGTCCGATTACTTTTGGTATGGACTCTAATATAAGATACAATTTAAATAAATTAAACTTGAACATATTAATTGTAACATTAAGAACTTATATAAGTATGTGTGTTGATTTTAGCGGTATACTAGAAAGGTTTATAGTGATATTACGTATTTAAAAAGTTACTTCTTTAAAAGACATGTGGAGGTAGAGTAATTATAAGCTATTTAGGAGATACGTATAGAATTTAGAATGGTATTATACACAAGAAGGAATTCCTAGGTCTTATAAGTATACCTAGTTTATATGTATTCTTTAAGGTATAAGAATTCCACTTAAAGAACATTTAATACATAATACTTGGATGTGTTATTTAATCTAGTCATTGAAATATTGATACTTATTGAATCATTATGTTCTGACATTTACTTTTGATTGTTTTGTAAATAGTTAACAAATCGCCAAGCTAGGGTTGTGACTAAACTAGCTAAATTCCCAAGGTAAGAAATTCCCTTACCTACGTAGAAGTTTTGATATATATATATATATATATATATATATATATATATATATATATATATTATTAAATGCGTGTATTCCGGTGTTGAGAGTTGCTCCACCGAAGGGGTCGGCGAGCCCGGGAATGCTACGGAGGGTTGCTCCGGGTGGTATATAAATTGTTAAAAATTTTGGGAGCTGAAATACAGAGGAGACTCTGCCGAAATTTTTAAGAATTTTGGGAGCTAACCAATATTTCCATACTCCGAGATATCGCCGACATCCTAATGTCTAAACCCTAGGTTTGCACACTACAGACCACTAGAAATTATATCTTAAACTAGGAGTAACTATTAGAAGTCTAGGACACGGACACGAGGACAATTAACTCAGACCAACTGATGACCTGCTCTGTGAAAAGTCGATACTTTGAATTGTGTGATTAAATGATTGAACTCAAGTTGAATACTTGTAGTATTCTGGACATGCTTTCCATCTTTAAATAAACGGTTAAGACAATACAGAGCAGAGATTCAATTTATATAATTATTAGAATAAGGAATGATTGTAGTTCTAGGCTAGAAGCATTGGGCGGGGGAGAACAACTTAAATGACCACCTACGAAATTCCGCCAACTTATTTTAAACTATGGCTGAATTCAGCGGTTTAGGCTCTCTCGCAAGGCCTTGCGAAGTGAGCGGGTGAGGCTTAGCTCACTTTATGATTGCCCATAAGGGGCTGGGCCGGATCATAACCCCGTGCCATGCATCCGTAAGTCACCCTGATTATGAGTATAAAAGCACCTTCTTCGATCCAAAAGGATAAACAATCGAATGGGTGGATTCAAGATTGCCCAAAGAGGCTGGGCCGGATTATAACCCCGTGCCATCATATGTTTCAAGTCACCAATTAACAACACGACTATCTCGAATTATAATACTCGAATAGGTGAATTCAAGACTAAGCCATGAGGGCGGGGCCGGATTCTAAGCACCGTGCCATTCAAGTCACAACAGAATCCTTCACAACGGGATTGTTGGCGGGAAACTAGGTGAAGTAGTTATTTAAAGTTTGTTCTCCAAATTACATCATCATTTAGGAATCTTGCCTGTGTTTGTGATTGCGATTGATTGTTGATTCTTAGCTAGGATGTCCTGCTTACTAGTCAACTGTTACGTGAGCTGCTCCGGTGCCGTGATCCATTTCCTTGTCCTTGTTTGGTGTAGGGGTGGACTACTGTACTAATAACAGGTTACGGAATTCAGTTGACCAAGCAAATGTTAATAGGTATTAGATGTTTTACGGTAAGCTATTGATTTGTTATTGTATTATTGGTGCTGACTGTGATTGTGATTGTGATTGTAATTATAATAACTATGAGTATTTCTTATTATAACATAGGTATAAAGCAAACACTGAGGAATTCACTAAAATAACTCTAGTCCGAATCATATATTAAGTTAACGCATTAATTACTTTGAATTGTCTAGTTCCTTTACTCCGGAATTTCGAGAATTCTAATTCTCCTCAGATTCTCGATTTATTTCATTTTTACTTCCGCCTTTGACTGAGGGCTTGCATGTTGTTTGACGACCTAGTATTGTTCACTAGTTTTATAGCAATGCCAAGGAAGCTGCTATCAGACATTGAAGAAGAATTGGAGAGCAGGAACGTGATGCCACTTTCAGGAAGATTTACTAATATCAGATTGTTCTTATTATTTATTAAAGGTATAATTGTATTATTATTATATTGGGTAAATAATTGTAATCGGGTAGAATAGTAATTTCTATTTAGAATATTCTGGAATCAACTTGTTGTTTAATGCATTATGCACCTTGTGACCTGTTATAATCTTATCCTAAACCTTACGGGCGACAATCGCAGATACGGGTACAGGTGCATTCGTATGGTGCGTAGCCTGGGGATGATGTTACGTACCCGACTCACCGTATTATGGGAAGCGGGGCGTGACAGTAGATTATGATGAGATCTTTTCGCCAGTCGTCAAGCAGTCGTCTATTCGGGTGATGCTAGCATTGGCAGCCCGTTTTGACTTGGAGGTCGAGCAAATGGACGTGAAGACGACATTCCTCTATAGTGATCTTGAGGAGGAGTTGTACATGGAGCAGCCAGAGGGATTCTGTGAGAAGGGCAAGTCACACTTGGTCTGCCAGTTAAGGAAGAGCTTGTTTGGTCTGAAGCAGGCTCCGAAAAAGTGGTACAGGAAGTTTAAGTCATTTATGGGAGAGCATGGTTACACAAGGACGACGTCGGACCACTGTGTATTTGTGAGATATTTTGCGGAGGATGATTTCATCATTTTACTGCTCTATGTTGATGATATGCTACTGGTGGGTCAGAATGCCACTAGTATAGCGGAGTTGAAGCGCCATGTCACGTTCCGCTGCCGAAATACGGCAAGCCGAGTACGTAACATCATCCCTAGGCTACGCACCATACGAATACTCCATTAGCCATACTCACAATTATCGCATGTAAGGTTCTAGGATAGGTGTATTACAGGTCATAATTTACCAAATATAATATGTACTATTTCTGGTTGGAGGACATTCTAAAACTATAATTAGAAATGAGCTATTCTACCCAATTACAACATTTATCCTATATACATATAATACCTTAGTACCTTATTACATGATGAAAATAAAATTATGCTTCCAATTCAATCATCTTCCGTTGCGACATATTGTTCTTGTCCTCCAGCTCTTTGTCAAGGTACAACAATAGCTTCCTTTAAAATGTTTTTACAAATCTAGTGAACAATACTATGTCGTCAAACGACATGCAAGCCCTCAGTCAGGGACAAAAAAAAATGAGAACCTGAAAATGATTTGATTCTCGAATTTCATGATAGAGAATGGAATAGTAAATTTCTTATATCCATTTTAATTAAATCATGAAGTAGGATATTCCAGCTTATAACTTAATCCGGAATCAAGGTATTCCAACTCTTATTAAACCCTATTCTACTCAGTGTCCAAATCACAAGTCACAATCATAATCACATTCACAACCACAAATAATTTTTCTATATGCAAATGCAATTTAGAGAATATTTTTGGATCACAACTGCACCTATTGTCTTGACAATAATATAAACAATTTTTGAATTACTTGAATTTTTCCAAGAATTTAGAATATAATAACATTGGATATACACAATTGTCGAACTTCTTAATCTCTTTTAAGAGTTCGGATCCAATGACAAGTGCAGTGAGTTAAACCTCACATCGCTCATATACCAGCTTATAACAAGTGTCGGATTACTTGAGTTAATACTCAAAAACCCTATCAAGTGTCGGATTACTTGAGTCGATGCCCAAAACCACTCAAGTGTCGGATTACTTGAGTCGATGCTCAAAAACTATATCAAGTGTCAGATTACTTGAGTTAATACTCAAAAATTCTATCAAGTGTCGGATTACTTGAGTCGATGCTCAAAAATTCTCAAGTACAATGGGCTAAGCCTCACCTCGAACCATCGCATAGCCATGCGGATGTCAGCACTACTGATCAGTTTTAAAAAAATATGTTTATTGCAAGAGTTCGTCGGTGTAATCCAAATGTTCGCTCCTACCCAATACATTTCTACAATTTCATAAATATTCCTATCTAACATACAATTTAAGTTGAATTACAGGTCCAATTTGTATCTCGTTTTGTGTGTCAATCACCACACGCTTTACGAGGATACTGTTCGACAAATAGTTCTATCTTAGAGAAAACATTAAAAATCCAATCATGTGTATGTTTCGTGTGCTCATGGCATCACGTTTAAAACGGTAATATTCAATTTGATAGGACAATTCCGAAAACATGGAAGTTATACCCCTTATCCTGGAATATAAAATATTAATATTTTTGTTGCTCTTTTGTGCACGTGCAAGTGTATCATACGTGTCTTATATTCTAAATTCTAAGTCTAAGATTTTTAGAGTTTGAGCCTAAGTCAGAAAACTTCTAAATATCTTGAAATATAGACTAACCAATTTATTCGGATTATCCAAAAATGGTTATCTCTAGAATTTCTTGAAATTTTTGGCAGTCTCATTTGTATTCTGGAGCCCAAAAATTTCACAATTTGTATAACAAACCCAGAGCAACCCTCCGTAGAATTTATTGGGTACATCGACCCCTTCGGTGGAACAACTCAACACCGGAAATTATACGCAGTTTATATAAATTTCAAGAATATATAGGAAATAGAAGCATTACTTTACCTCAGTCAATTTATACCTTAATGCTAGAAATCCACGATTTTGCAATATTCACTATAGAATTCCACTAAACAAGAATATTAGAGTACCATAATTTATGAAAATAGTGAAATATCAAGTATTAATACCATCTACCAAATATATGTATATACACCAATTACGAATTTATCCAAATTACCTATTTGTAAGGTAATGATTATTTTATGATAATTTCTTAAATGAGAAAATATTTCAAACTTTAGCATCAACTTCCGGTTACTAGACTTGGGAAGATTGAATTCATAATCTTATACTCAGTACCCAAAAACTCTAGATAGATAAATACAATAAATTCTTTATTATTGATACATGACATAGTTTCTAATTTAATTATGACAAGTACCATCTTAAAGCTATTGTATTCTAGTTAGGAAGTTATGCTCAACTTATTAATGAACCCAAACCAACAAACCTACATTTTTTTTTCTACACAAAGTTTAATTGTATTTCTACATATAATATAATTGTAGAAGTAAAGTAGTGGCAAGTAATAACTATTTGGTACATATATCAAGCTCACGTTTGTGTGCTACCGGCAACCATATTTACTTATTAATCCCAAATGTCTAACTGCACTATATTAATTCAGTAGTATTTAAACAAAAGATATGTTATATCAAAATGATATATATAGAAA
Source organism: Iris macrosiphon (assembly GCA_036927795.1). Classification (NCBI taxonomy): domain Eukaryota; kingdom Viridiplantae; phylum Streptophyta; class Magnoliopsida; order Asparagales; family Iridaceae; genus Iris; species Iris macrosiphon. Next base: position 169,550,508 of record JAYESA010000013.1, on the reverse strand, counting down.
CAAATCCATTGACTTGTCAATATATATATATATATATATATATATATATATATATATATATATATATATATATATGCTTAATACTTTTAAGCAAAACCAATAGCCAATAGCTACAACCCCTCTAGACCGACATCTCAACACCCTAAAATTTTACAATCGACAATATTGCTTGAAGCCACCATAAGTCAGGAAGGAAACATTTTTTTCTAAATTAACTTTTGCTAAGATGGCCAAACTAATCTTCTCAAGCACAATTAAACCGGTCTTCCAATCTAAAGTCATGTATCTTAGTCACAATGACCTACGAACACATTTCTGTGGATTATTAACTTGTACAAAATTTATATAGATTGAAACTTATATAGCCACATGTATACAATATATAAACACTATCATTGTATAATAATCATAACATAGCATATATTGATCTACTTCATTTCTGTGTTTATAGAACAAAATCCTTGACAAAGTGTCCAATTTGTGTCCTAGATTCCATGTCGGTGTTGTGTTGACACGTATATAATTTTTTTTTTAAAAAAAACTCTATTTGAAATCAGAATTTAATTCCTAAATTCAAAATCAAACAACATAATCCTATTTCTAATTCCTTAATCAAAATGACATAGGGATAAAAATGAATTCAAGGAAGGAGGGCTTGTCTTGTCTTGAGCAACCTAGGTTTTCTTCCAATTCCCAAATAAAACCCTATTTAGGATAAAAAATTATATATATAAACTATAAAAAAATTAACCTAGATCTAGAAATTGAAAAATTGGATAGGGTTAGAATTATACCCAAGGATTTGAAGAAGAGGAAGGAGGAAAAGTAGGAGGCCGGAGGGTTTGCGTCGTGCGTCGGCGGTCGCCGGAGGCGGGCGTGGCCGGGGGTGGCGACTGACAGCAGTCGCAGTAGCAACAGGCGCAGAAGCAGTATTCGCAGCAGCAACAGTAGGGAGAGGGAAAGAGATGGAGAGGGGGGGGGGAAGGAAATAAGAAGGAGAAGAGGAAGATAGTAGCGATAAGGGTGCCGGTATTTGTATAGGAGTGTTAGGTTGCTTGGGAACGGGGAGGAGGATGAGAATGGAACGAGTGGTTCCTTTGGAAAGTGGTTCCTTTGGAAAGGCTAGTGATAAGGGCACTACACATTTTACTTAGGAGTAGCCCATTAAAATTTTATCAAAAATTACAAGTTTGTCACTCCTAAAAGTTACTTAGGACTAGCCCACACCAAGCTATATAAGTAAAAAGAATTTCCATTCTTTGTTTTTCACCCTCACATGAAGAAACTCTCATTCTTCAAGTCCAAAAATCTAAACCTAAATTTGTAATTTGATAGTTGTGGTTCCAAGTGGAAGAAAAATTTGTTTTAGTGATTGTCCAACGAATATTCTTCCGAATAAGTTTTGCGATTGTCACAAAAAGATTTAGTTTTATTTGACTATTGTAGGAGAGCGATGCATGAAATTATCTTCGATGAAGAACTCGGATCATGCAATCCATTAAATATGCACTCCGGTCCTTCCGAAGAATATGTCGGTTGTTCCGAAGCACGTACGGTACATAAAACGACAACCCTATTTCGACAGTCATCGTGTAAGGACTGTATAAAATTAGACAGTTCTATATAAATACAGGACTGTCAATAATTCGACAGTCCTATATAAATACAGGACTGTCATAATTTTGACAGTCCTATATACTAAGTGGACTGTCAAAATAGTGACAGTCCTGAATCTTAAAGACTGTAAATTATTTGAACTGTCAATTATTTGAAGTTATTAATTTTTAGATTATTTTATATTGGTTATAGGACCAACCTTGTACAGATATTGTGGTACATCCTGCTATTGGGTTGATGTGGAGGATATATTCTCAACGGATATTCAATTTACATCCCAGGAAGAAGCATTAGATTGATGCGGAGAAGTTGGAAGACAATATAACATAGTCATTGTCATTGCAAGATCCATTAGATCTCGGCCGGGCCGAAAATATGTAGAGCTGGGCTGTGAAAGTGGAGGTGTGTTCAGGGAGCATCATAAAAAAAAGGGTGTTGAAAAATAAATTCCTAAAAAAAACGTTGGGACGAGAAAATGTGGTTGCCCATTTAAGGTGTTGATTGTAAAAGTAGAAGATGTGAAGTGGATAATCGAACTTAAGAATGGAAGACACAATCATCATATTCCAGGGACACTTACGGGTCATGCCTACGTTGCACGGTTGAAGGAGGATGAGAGAAAGTTGGTTGAAGAATTGTTCCTTTCCGGAGTTGCACCGAAACAAATTTATTCTGCCGTGCGACAAAAAGAAGATGGGAATAAGTCAACCATGAGGACGATCTATAATAGTTTGGCCAGAGCGAAATGTAATAATATGAAAGGAAGAATGGCGATGCAGCAAGTATTGAAGTTGCTTGGGGAGCATCACTACGTGGAGTACCATAGAAGACATCCACAAAATAATGAACTCCTTTTATTGTTTTGGGCTCATCCTGATTGCACACACTTGGCTCGGTCCTTCGCAGACGTGTTGGTCCTTGATTGTACATATAAGACCAACAAGTTCAAGATGCCTATTTTTTACGTTGTTGGGTTTATGTCTACGGGAAAAATATTTTCAGTCGCTTTTTGTTTTATGAAGAGTGAGACAGTAGAGGATTACACATGGGCGTTGAGGAAACTACAATCCCTTTACACAAGATACAAAGAGCCATCTGTTTTTGTTATCGACAGAGAATATGTGCTGATAAATGCTATAGATATTATATTTTCTCATGTGCATAGACTACTATGCACTTGGCATATAAATCAAAATATCCAAGCTCAATGCAAGAGAAAATTTGAAAATGTGGAAGGTAAAATCGACATGCTTCGCTTCGAAGAATTCTACAGTGATTGGAGTCTTGTATGGCGAGCAAGTACTACAGACAGCTACGACACATCATGGTACATGTTCCAACAAAAGTGGGAGATGAGTAACCCATCATGCATATCTTATATCAAAGGTACTTGGCTAGAACCACATAAAGAATAATTCGTCTTAGCATGGACGAACATGGTGATTATGGCACAATCACTACGAACCGGGTCGAAGGATCACACTCAAGTTTAAAAAGATATCTACGGTCATCGGTCGGTAATTTTGTCTCCGTTTGGCAATCGACTCATTTGATGATTATTTCTACGGTGAACGAGATTGTAGCATCATTTGAGATGAGCCTCAATATTGCAAAGCATGAATACAAGCATGAAAATCTCTTGGATGGTTTAATCCATGTAGTATCTCACAAGGCCTTGGGCTTATTATTTGAGGAGATTGGTAGGTCAAAGTCGGTTGGTTATGATCCCGAGGTTTGCGGTTGTTCATATCGACATTCACTCGGCCTTCCTTGTGCACATGAGATTAACGAATATTGTCGTGAATCTATACCTATTCCAATAGATATTGTTGATCAACGTTGGAGATAGCTGTCGATAATATCGACGGTGGAAGTTCACGATGATTTCTTTTGTTTGCCACAAGTGAAACCCCTGCACGCAAGGTGGTGTGTCGCATCGGAACCGGAGAGAAGATCCATTGAGGTTAAAATCCAAGAAATTGTAGTCCCGGCAATAACTTGATTGCAAGAGCCATCTGTTGTTCGAACTCCTAAGGGAAGACCACACTCAAGAATGAGGAGAGCAAAAAAGAAGGAGAAGAAGTCAACTAAAAGAGAACCATCCTCGTTTGAACATATTGAACGCAATTTGGAGCAAGTTGAGGCAAAGTCGGTTATCGAAAGTGTGGTATTTTCGCAGAAAAACAGTAAGCTTACTATTCGAAGGGGGAAGAAACATAAAACGAACGATGCAGTCACGGCGAACAGTTTAGATAACTTCTCTGATTCATATAGTCTATACATTCAAAATTTTCTACCTGAGATACGGGATTTTATTTTGTCTATTGTTGATGTTCCTAAGGATGGCCATTGTGGATATCATGCACTAGCAAGACAACTAGGCTATTCAGTTGAAGCAGGATGGAGACATGTTAGGGAAGAGCTGTACGAGGAGTTGGAGTCTCGTCTACCCTTCTATAGGCAGATACTCGCCGAAGAAATTGTTGGAGATTTGTTGGCAAGCATAGCTTGTACGGAAACAGTTACCGGACTAGACCATTACATGGATGTCCCGTCGGCTGCATACGTATTCTCTAATAGGTATAAGATACCTATTATAATTATCTCACAAGGCATTAACAATACTTTCTTTCCAATGTGCGCTCCCCCGGCCGAACACGGACTATCAAATCTATGTTCAATAGGGCTTGTCGGACAACACTTTGTCATCCCAAGGTTGATCGGTCATTCTCCTATTCCTCCACCTTATACGCTTTGGTATCAACACGCACCAGAGGAAGCGATCGTATGGACGACACCCTACACGGATGCAATTGCTGCCTATAAGAAGATGATGAAGATGAATGATCCAAAAATCTTGCCGAAGGAGTACTTTGATATTCTAATCGATTGATACATCTTATATTGTATGTTGTACAATGAGCCATGTATGTTGAACTATATATTGAACTATATGTTGTGCAATGAGCCATGTATGTTGAACTGTATATTGAATTGTATGTTATGAAATGAAAGAAATAAAACTAGAACTGTATATTGAACTGTATGTTGTGCAATGAGTCAAAATATGTATAAAACTAGGACTGTCAAATTCTGACAGTCCTAATTTTAACCCACTGGAATTTTTTTATAAAACTAGGACTGTCAAAATTTTGACAGTCCTACAAGCTAATTGGACTGTCAAAAATATCCTAATCTTAACCCACAGTCTCTGCACATTTATATGTAAAACTAGGACTATCAGGATTTTGACAGTCCCACAAGCAATGAGGACTGTCAAAATTTTGACAGTCCCACAAGCTATGAGGACTGCCAAAATTCTGACAGTCCTAATTTTAACCCACTAAATTTTTTATATAAAACTAGGACTGTCAGAATTTTGACAGTCCTACAAGAAATTAGGACGGTCAAAATTTTGACAGTCCTAATCTTAACCCACTGTCTCTGCACATTTATATGTAAAACTAGGACTGACAGAATTTTGACAGTCCCACAAGCAATGAGGACTGTCAAAATTTTGACAGTCCCACAAGCTATGAGGACTATCAAAATTTTGACGGTCCTAATTTTAACCCACTGGAAATTTTATATAAAACTAGGACTGTCAGGATTTTGACAGTCCTACAAGAAATTAGGACTGTCAAAATTTTGACAGTCCTAATCTTAACCCACTGTCTCTGCATATTTATATGTAAATTAGGACTGTCAGGATTTTGACAGTCCCACAAGCAATGAGGACTGTCAAAATTTTGACAGTCCTAAATCTAATCCACTGGAAAATTTATATAAAACTAGGACTGTCAGGATTTTGACAGTCCTACAAGCTATGAGGACTGTCAAAATTTTGACAGTCCTTATTTGAACCTACTATCTCTGCAAAATTTATATAAAACTAGGACTGTCAATTTTTTTATAGTTCTGATAGCTTTCAGGACTGTCCATAATTTGATAGTCCAAGTTTTTAGCCCCTACCTCTGCACATTTAACAAGTGTATGTAGCAAACTTAAAACACAAATTGTAGCAAATTGTAGCAGATTGTAGCAAACTTAAAACATAACCAATTGTAGCAAAGTTTTACAAGTCAAAATTTCAAGCTTAAAAGTTTTACATGTCTCAAAATACAAATTGTAGCAAAGTTTTACAAGTCTTCAAACATGGCCTAAACTTCATGCCGTCTCTTTGTACGTTGCTCTCTATTTTCCAAGAAAGGGAAATCTTGAGCGTTGTCGATTTGTTGTAGCTCGTCATTAATTGCCATATAATTTGTACCCTGTCAACTTACGAGGCTTCTTCCCAACTTCTTCACTTTCCTAGCCTATTCATGAGAATTTAAAAAAATTGTTAGGTTATAAACATTTACATATATCAAACTGAAGGTACACGCACAATATCAAATTGAAGAAGTTGGCTCACCATCTTGACCAATGCAGTATACAAGACCGATTTAGCAGGAAGATCTGAAGGTACATGCACAATATTGCCTCCGCGTTTGAACAACGTAGGTAGTCCGACACCAGCGTAGTAGGCGAGATAGTCGTCGCTATATTCCGTCATATTTACTACTGCTTGCCGTTCGGTTTCTCTAATAACGTGACATTGCCACTCGGTGAAGAAGTCCGAGACCCAGTTGAACGCCGCAGGAATATAGTTTAGCGATTTTGTACCTCGCGGAGCAGTTATCATTTTCAATGTGCGCTTTGGGACTGTTTGTACGTAGCCAAACTGACGGAGCACTCTATCAGGCATATAAGCCTCCTCAATTTTATGACAACTTATCAGACCGTGATATAAAGTGACTGGTTGCAATGGACGACTAGTCTGTCGTAAATTACGATATGGATCCCAAACAATCTGCAACGCATAAAATTTAGCATAACGTTATTTAGCATAACGTAATTTTGTCAATTATTACCAAACAGTAAAAAATTAGGTCTCAATTCACCTCTTCTATCGTCATATCTTCGAGTGCATTCCGTAGAACGGCCAATGTGTATGGACGTTTGGCATCTTTCTTAGTTGGCTTCCATCTGCACATTCTAGGAAGGTGCTCGTCATACCCTCGGTTCAGTTTAGCCCGATGTAGGGTTGGAAAGTGCTCGTATATCCATGCCTTCACATAACCAAGTTAAAAAAATATTAGTCCAAAAATTAACAACAAATTTTTAATTATGTATATAAGTTGACAAAGATATATCTATACATGGAGTAGAGTCTGGCATCCGGATATTGTCTTCGAACCCACGCGGGATGCCTCACCAAGCTCGCGGTAAAGGTATGCTAGTATACCGCTTTTCCAAGATATTTTTTCCACCGTGTCTATGTTGTCCAAATTCAAGAGATATTTGGCATGTATGGACGTTCTAGACTTATCCGTAATGCCGACAACCCTTAAGATGAACTGCATATATCCACGGGCCACATTATCGCTATTATCCACTTTGGGGTCCGGATTAACGAATATCTCCTCCAAATATTTTAAAGGAAGTCACGACTTCTTGAATTCTCGAAGAGTGGTAAAACTAGTGGCATCAACTCCCAGATACCCTGATACATAATCTACGATATGGTCGTAAAAGTTGATGCTAGACTCATCAAAAGTATGATTCATCATGACTCGACCATCAACCCTAAGTCCCAATATATGGTGGACGTCATCAAGGGTAATCGTCAACTCCCCGTTTGGTAGATGGAAAGTATTGGTTTCTGGATGCTATCGTTCTACAAATGCTGATATCAGTGCATTATCCACCGTCGTATATGAGTAGTTACCCAAATATTGTAAACCGGTGGGAATTATTTTAGCCTTCACATCGTCTTCCAATAATTCAAACCTCCATGTATTATATTTTTTGTCGTGGTTTATCACCGTTAACATACGAGAACTCTCCTAAAAAGTAAACAATTGGATGAAGTTATACCTCTATATAAAATGTACTTATCTATAAATAATTGGATGAACTTAGAACTTACAACTATATATAAAATTATCATAACATAATGTACTTACCGGATTGTTCCATATTTAGTATGCAATATGGTTCTCGATCGACTGTAACATAGAGCAATCTTTTGGAAGAGTCTCGACTGGACTATCTGGCTGCTGAGAAGGTCCTGAACCATCAGTAGCCCAGTTTTCGAGGATTTGTGGGAGACTCTCGACAGGACTATCTGCATGCTGAGAAGGTCCTGAACCATCAGTTGGCCGATTTGGGACATTTGGTATGTCCTCATCGGAGGAGGAAGAAGAACCAGAAGTACTAGGAGGAGCATGTCTCTTCGAACGAGTGACAGTCTTCTTCGTCAGTCGACGTTTCCTAACTTCAGGGCGTGCCTCGGGGTCACAGACTGTGGAAATTTCTATAGTCCTGAATGTTAAATTAATTTAGGATGTTAAAATAATTTTTTTTTGTCTTATAGTCATGACCCTCGGAAGGACACTGAGGATGAAGATATCATCAGAAGTTTCTACAGTCCTTAATGTATATAGGACTGTTGAAATTTCTACAGTCCTTTATACATTTAGGACTATAGAAATTTCTACAGTCCTTAATGTATATATGACTGTAGAGATTTCTACAGTCCTAAATCTATATAGGACTGTAGAAATTTCTACAGTCCCGCTAGATTCTGCTCGATACATTCGACGAATGTCGAAATTGTATGCCCTAAAATCGGGTACGAGCATCCAGATAAACGTCCAAACTACATCCTAAACTACATTCAGGACTTGTATGTCCTCATTTTAAGAATGGAAAGATAACCACTCAAAATTTTTGAAATACAATAGAAATTTTTAAAAAATTTGGAAAATTTTCTAAATGCAATAGAACAAGGAGAAGGAAGAATTGTACCTTAATTCTTTCGAGACTTTGGGAGCCATCGACAAGGAGGAGGAGGAGGAGGAAGTGGAGGAGGACGGCTCCGGCAAGAAAGGGAGGAGGAGGGAGGGCTCCGGTGGAGGTTTGGAGGGTTTAGGAGGAGGGTTTAAAGTTTGGGCTAGTATGAGTAAACTTTTGGGCTAGTATGAGTAAACTTTATTCATTAATGGGCTAGCCCCAATCCTGGGCGATGTAACACCCCGTTCCGCTCAAGCGGACTGCCGATTCAAACGGTAAAAGTGCAATATCCCAACCCGCTTTGCTCAGACGAGAATACTCGTTTGAGGCAAAGGATATCCAGACTTGTCCCTACAGGAATTCAGCTTAGGCTTTCAGAGGCTCGCTTGACGTATCGCTCGATCGAGGCGAATCATCGCTAAGGTGGGTGGCTACGGTGAACTTGTATTTGCTTAGCCAGCACACATAAAATATGGAACAATACATGATAGTCGCTAGGTGAATCACCCCCTGCATGCTAATAAGAATCCAACGCACCTAGCTAAGAGAGTAATCCCAACTTGTATTGCTTATGCTAGAACATAGAAATAAAATATTGCTTATATATATGTTCAAACCCTCGCATGCTATCCTAAAACGTGTCGCTCGGGAAGTCCCCTAATGGTTTTACCTCTCGGCTTACCTTCGGGCCCGAGCTAACGTGAATGTTGTTGTGTTTATATAGATGCATGCTTGTCTGCTTGTCTGTTGCCTTGTTTTCATCCAAACCCCGGGAGACTACTAAGTAGTCGTTCCATGCCTGAATAAACCTGTAAGTATCTGGGACCGTTAGGTCACCAAGGCAATCTCCGCCCCAGGAGAAATGCATCAAGGCAAAAGTCATTCACTGAAAAAAATGAATCATGCAATACTGTTTGTCATGTACTTGTGTTGCCTCAACTGCATGAATTATTAACTTAATAATCGTGTTCGATCATGGACAACTTGTGCACAAGGGTATAAGTTCTGCGGACGGTCGCTGGGGCACTGGCACCGATCCGATCCGGGTGGAACTTCGTGTGTAGTCAATCGTGTGCGGACTGGATGGCTAGCAATGCATCGTATGTTTATCGTGTGTTCATCGTGTGTTCTCGTTGCATGCTATCCTTATCCTTGACTAGTCTATTATGGCATCAAGCCAGTGATCCTCATGTGTATTTAAACCTATTGCAAATTAACTTGTGTCATTATGGCTATGCCAGCGACTCGTGTTCATATAGATAAGTCATCCTCGCTTACCGGCTATCCGCGTATGAGTCATTGCATCACATCAAGAAACAACTGAACACCTGAACGATCATGATACAACAATACTCGTGTTGCATATGCTATTGCCCCCGAATGTTTATACATGCTCGTGCTTGAATTAACAATGTTTGCCTTAGACAGGGAAGGTAAAATGGTAAGTTGGTAAGTCTTGTCGTGTTTCCTCTCAAGTCGTACGGCGTACTGCCACACGAATTAGGCTATTCAAATCTTGCATGAAACTGATCCTAAGGCAACTAGAAAGACAACTTAATAGTTGGTGCACGAAACCTGTATTACGTGTTTGGATTTGTCGAGCGGGCGAGTAGCCTCCCCATCAGTGCATTCAATGTACTGATAATCCACCAAATCGTTTGCAGGGTGAGGGAGAACCTCGTTCGGTGCGGATGCCTCCTTCGTGCGTGCTAAGGCAAGGAGTTTCCTCTGAAGCCTTGGGGCGCTGCATCTGGAACTGAAGCACATATAGAAGACATAATGTTGGAACATAGTTTGAACATCGCCTGTACAATCATTCCACAATTGTACCCACTTAGCACGCTTTTATTATTTCAGAGAGAGGCTTGAGCGACTTGTAATCTCGGCTATACGCCGCCTGTAACACATGTTTATATCAATAAAGAGTTTTACTTCAACTTGTGTTATTCAATGCTTCTGCTATATTGTCGACTCAGTGAACTTATTATCGATCACCTATGCGTTCATGACTCTGCTGCACTCGGACAATCTGTGCGACTCTATGGCTTAGAACTCTACCGCCAGCCAATGGACCACGGCCTTGCACGGGCGTGGCTCACGCTCGTGCGACATCACGCCCGAATGGGTCAAAGCGATCGTTTTGCGGGAGCGCTGGCGCGATAATTCTCGCCTAGCGGGAACGACCAATTTTGCCTGCGGGAGATCGGGGAATGACAGGTTGGTATCAGAGCTTGGCTTATACATCTTTGGACTTCATTTTGAATATCTCTGTTTCGAAAGCTCGTTCGTGGGTTATGTGTACGCTCTCTCTCATTGTCCCAACGGAATGTTCCAATAATAAGTCTAAATACTTTCAAAATGTGTTTTGAATGATATGATTGCTTGTATAAAATCGTGATGTGAGTGGCCTCTGTGCCAACCTGTGCGAACGCTTGAGATTATCGCAGTAGCTTGTCCGATTTTACTAACTCTAAGTTTGGTTGAATGCATCTATTCGAGGGACGCCTTGAACTTGTGCACGATCCAAGACTTAAGAAAAATGTGAAACTCGAGTGCTAAGACTTCGCTATCACTAAGTTGGTTGGAGTGCTCATGCTAGAAGTGCACTTCGAATATGTGCACGATCCAGACTAGCGATATGCTGATCTCGAATGCTTGTGCAAGTGAATGTCCAAATGAACAAGTACAACGACTTGTGTAGGTTTGCCTCAGCCTTGTATCGTTAAATCAAAATTGATTGAAACGTACTGCTTGTCCTCAGTAAGTCTCGAGGACGAGACTTTTTCTGAGTTGGGTAGGATGTAACACCCCGTTCCTCTCAAGCGGACTGCCGATTCAAATGGTAAAAGTGCAATGTCCCGACCCGCTTTGCTCAGGCGAGAATACTCGTTTGAGGCAAAGGATATCCAGACTTGTCCCTACAGGAATTCAGCTTAGGCTTTCAGAGGCTCGCTTGACGTATCGCTCGACCGAGGCAAATTATCGCTAAGGTGGGTTGCTACGGTGAACTTGTCTTTGCTTAGCCAGCACACATAAAATATGGAACCATACATGCTAGTCGCTAGGTGAATCACCCCCTGCATGCTAATAAGAATCCAACGCACCTAGCTATGGGAGTAATCCCAACTTGTATTGCTTATGCTAGAACATGGAAATAAAATATTGCTTATATATATATGTTCAGACCCTCACATGCTACCCTAGAACGTGTCGCTCGGGAAGTCCCCTAACGGTTTCACCTCTCGGCTTACCTTCGGGCCCGAGCTAACGTGAATGTTGTGTTTATATAAATACATGCTTGTCTGCTTGTATGTTGCCTTGTTTTCATCCAAACCCCGGGAGACTACTAAGTAGTCGTTCCGTGCCTGAATAAACCTGCAAGTATCCGGGATCGTTAGGTCACCAAGGCAATCTCCGCCCCAGGGGAAATGCATCAAGGCAAAAGTCATTCACTGAACAAAATAAATCATGCAATACTACTTGTCGTGTACTCGTGTTGCCTCAACTGCATGAATTATTAACTTAATAATCGTGTTCGATCATGGACAACTTGTGCACAAGGGTATAAGTTCTGCGGACGGTCGCTGGGGCACTGGCACCGATCCGATCCGGGCGGAACTTCATGTGTAGTCAATCGTGTGCGGACTGGATGGCTTGCAACGTATCGTGTGTTTATCGTGTGTTCATCGTGTGTTCTCGTTGCATGCTATCCTTGTCCTTGACTAGTCCATTATGGCATCAAGCTAGTGATCCTCGTGTGTATTTAAACCTGTTGCAAACTAACTTGTGTCATTATAGCTATGCCAGCGACTCGTGTTCATATAGATAAGTCATTCTCGCTTAGCGGCTATCCGCGTGCGAGTCATTGCATCACATCAAGAAACAACTGAACACCTGAACGATCATGATACAACAATACTCGTGTTGCATATGCTATTGCCCCCGAATGTTTATACATGCTCGTGCTTGAATTAATAATGTTTGCCTTGGACAGGGAAGGTAAAATGGTAAGTTGGTAAGTCTCGCCGTATTTTCTCTCATGTCGCACGGCGCACTGCCACACGAATTAGGCTGTTCAAATCTTGCATGAAACTGATCCTAAGGCAACTAGAAAAATAACTTAATAGTTGGTGCACGGAACCTGTATTACGTGTTTGAATTTATCGAGCGGGCGAGTAGCCTCCCCACCAGTGCATTCAATGTACTGATAATCCACCGGATTGTTTGTACGGTGCGGGAGAACCTCGTTCAGTACGGATGCCTCCTTCGTGCATGCTAAGGCAAGGAGTTCCCTCTGAAGCCTTGGGGCGCTGCATCCGAAACTGAAGCACATATAGAAGACATAGTGTTGGAACATAGCCTGAACATCGCCTGTACAATCATTCCACAATTGTAGCCACTTGGCACGCTTTTATTGTTTCAGAGAGAGGCTTGAGCGACTTGTAATCTCGGCTATACGCCGCCTGTAACACATGTTTATATCAATAAAGAGTTTTACTTCAACTTATGTTATTCAATGCTTCCGCTATATTGTCGACTCAGTGAACTTGTTATCGATCACCTATGCGTTCATGACTCCACTGCACTCGGACAATCTGTGCGACTCTGTGGCTTAGAACTCTTACCGCCAGCCAATGGACCACGGCCTTACACGGGTGTGGCTCACGCTCGTGCGGCATCACGCCCGAATGGGTCAAAGCGATCGTTCCGCGGGAGCGCTGGCGCGGTGATTCTCGCCTAGCGGGAACGACCGATTTTGCCTGCAGGAGATCGGGGCATGACAGGCTAGCCCTAAGTAAAGTATGTAGTGCCCTTATCAAAAGCCTTTGGAAATGACGAGAGGAGGATGGATTGCCAACAATAAAGTTAAGGGATGAGTCAAAGGGAAAGGGCTGGTGTTCGATGGAGATTCTTCTTTCCATTAACCAACTTATTTGCGTTATGCAAATAAACCCTCCTATAGTCCAAAAATAAAAACTTGTACAAAATGAGTCAAGTTGCAAACAAAAAATTGCAAATACTCATAAATATATGTAATTACTACATTTTTTTTACAAAGGCTAAATTGAAAATATTTTATATACATTTAAAAGAAACTTGCATGATTTAATAAAACTAAAAATTTATTTTCATGAAATAAAAGTAAATGGATAATTTTGTTAATAAATTTATAAATATAATAAATAATTTTGTGGATACCAAGATATTTGATACCGAATTTTGTATTTCGGAATGCAGTTATGACACGCCAACTAGGCGCGACCTTCTCTATGAAGGATTTGGGGGCAGCGAAGACAATTCTTTGGATAAAGATCAGCCGAGAGAGAGAGTCCAAGCTGCTAAACTTGTCCCAAAAGAAATACATTCACATGATACTTCAGCGTTTCGGGATGGACGGGTCGAAGAAACTGAGTAACCCCCTTGCGGCTCACTTTAAGTTTACTAAGAAGCAGTGTCCATCTACCGAGGACGAGAAGAAAGATATGGAGCGGGTTCCATATGCCTCAGCTGTGGGGAGTCTTATGTATGCTATGGTGTGTACGAGGCCAGACATCGCTCACGTAGTTGGCATAGTTAGCAGGTATACTTCAAATCCTGGAAGGGTACATTGGAGTGGGGTCAAGTGGATTCTACGATATCTTCAGGGCACTACCGTTTGGAGACTTTCTTTTGGTGGTGACGAGCCAAAACTGGTTGGGTATACCGATGCTGATATGGCTGGAGATGTAGACATGAGACGATCGACTTCGGGCTATGTGATGATGTTTGCTGGCGGAGCAGTATCGTGACAGTCACAGTTGCAGAAGTGTGTTGCCTTGCCAACGACATAGGCAGAGTACATTGCGGCAACAGAGGCTTACAAGGAGTTGTTGTGGCTGAAGAAGTTGTTACAGAAAATTGGGCTAAAGCAAGAGCAGTATCATTTGCTTTGCGATAGTTAGAGTGCTATTCACCTTGTGAAGAACCAGACATTTCATAGCCGGTTTAAGCACATTGAGATCCGGTATCATTGGATACGGGATGTTGTGAAAAATAAGGAAGCGACGCTTGAGAAGATTCATACAGATGACAATGGAGCAGACATGTTCACAAAGATTCTTCCAAGAAAAAAGTTTGAGTACTACAGGCGCATCGTTGGGATGACGACCCCCTCCACATAGTTGTGAATGGAGAGATTTGTTGGAGTGGGTAGGGTTCCCAACCTATGTGGAGAATACCCCGGAGTGCGACGAGCGTCATCCGTGTGTCGAAAAACCTCGGAAAGTGCATCGAGCGCCGTGTATTGGAACATTTATGGTAAGCACATATTAGATTGGATTTCCATCTTTGACTTTAATTATATATTTATGATTGAATCTTTCATATATTAAATTTTCATATAATTGGTTTTCCAATTTATGATTTAATTTCCATTAAATATATGATTGAATGTAATTGGATTTCCGTAAATATTTTTTGCTTCCATATATAGATTTTCATATGGAAACCCTAATTCATGCAAGGGTTTATATAAAGACTCATGCAATATATAACAACAAGATAAAAAATAAGAGAGAAAAAAGGTGGCAAGAGTGCCATTGTAACTTTGGAGAGGAGAAAGAAGGATTGGAGGCCGTTTCGAAGAAGGGGATTAATTTGGGGTATTTTTTATTGTCTTTTTTCTTTGTAGTTGTAATCTATTTTCTGTTCCAAAGAGTTGCGGTGATCCGTGTTTGATCGGTGGGGAACTTGTAGAGGGTGTAATCTCTTTATTCCATTAGTGGAGGTTCTTCATGGTTGGACTCCGATCGTCCCGTGAAATTTTTTTATCTGAATTTTCCACATAAAAATCTCTCTGTCTGCAATTTGTGTTTAGTATTTTTTGGTTCGTACATTTTGCTCGGTTCTCTTACAGGTACTCTTTGGTTTGGGGAACGATTTTCGTGTTTCGTTCCCAACAGACTCAAGGAACATGATTTGGA
This sequence comes from Iris macrosiphon, assembly GCA_036927795.1. Lineage (NCBI taxonomy): Eukaryota > Viridiplantae > Streptophyta > Magnoliopsida > Asparagales > Iridaceae > Iris > Iris macrosiphon. The sequence goes on along the minus strand of JAYESA010000013.1, from coordinate 169,535,092 downwards.
TCTTGAGTCGAATATCGTCATAGTCGACAGATTGTAACAAGACTATTTGACTATCCACATAACATGCAATTCATACTTAAGAATTAAATATACAACGAATTAGAAGCATTATGTTTAATTAACACCTGCAATGCATGTAATGAATTTTCTTTTCATGTTATAATTAAATAATTAGATAGAAATTTAAGTTATATTAAAATAGTTTAAATATAATTTTAATTAAAAATTGTTGTAGATATACTTTTAGAATTTTGAATATATATATTTAGCTAGCATTATTTAGTTGGTTTAAATATATTAAAATAATTTAAATTATATAGGAAATTAGACTATATAGATTTTAGAATTTTTTACGTGAGCGAGAAGGATATACATACGTTGACATTTAAAAGAATATGAAAATAATAATTAGGTTGATGATTTACAAACGACATGAACGACTCACTTTTGAGCCGTTTCCATGGCATATTATATAGTAGAAGATGAATGGAATGCATCGGTGAATTATAACTGTCACAAACACGTTGAATATACAACTAAGGGCTCCTTATGCTTGAACCATATAACCTAAACAAAAAGGAAAACAAAAACACATATATAATTTCCAATTTCTTGAACCGCTAGAGGGATCAAGCCCAAGCCCAAGCCCACCAGTCAAGTATGGACCCAACAACTGATCTTGATCCATCGTATTTGCTCCAACGGTCAGCACAGCGACAACCGATAGTAAGTTGGCTGCTACACGACTCCTTCCCACCAACTCTTTCATCCCCAAACTACCCCTCACAAACCACGATCTCCTCCCCTAAAAAGTATGGGCATTCGCGTAAATGTCTCATCTTGCACGTGTTTTAGCCCACCACTCAAGGACAAGCTTGGAGAAGAGGAAAAGAGGAGAGAGGTAAAAAAAGAACGGAAGAGGAAGCAAACCTTAACCCTAATTTCTCAGGGAGAGAGAGAAAACTAGGGTTTTCTTGAAGGAAGTTAATGGCGTCGTTCAACGAAGCTCCGCCGGGGAACGAGAAGGCCGGGGAGAAGATCTTCAAGACCAAGTGCGCGCAGTGCCACACCGTCGACAAAGGAGCCGGCCACAAGCAAGGTCCATTTTTGTTGACGTTTTTCTTCGAAGAATTCCTAATTATTTCGCCTAGATCTCGTTGTTCTGTGCTTTCTGTTGAGGAATCTGTGGTTTTTGTTGTTATTGTGATCTGTGTTCTGAACTGTAGCCTATGATTAGGTGATGTTGCTGTTCATTCTCTTGCGACTGTGTTTAATTTTGTTTCTTATTTGTTTATTTTTCTATTTTTGGTGTGTCTTGATGTTTTTTAGAGTGTTGTGATTATATTAGGAGGTTTTAGTTTAGTTGTAGGCTTGAATTGATTGGAAGTAATTTATCATTTTTTTTCCTAGTCATAAATTTATTTGGGATTTTCATATAGGTGAGCAGTGATGAGACCTATTGGTGTTTACTGTTAATTATATGTTCTGAAATTTATTATTTATTAAAATTTTGAATCATTTTGTAATAGCATAATTTACTTAATTATCTATTTATTAATGTCTAACATTAAAGTTTTCTTATTGTCGCTTACTGAATGAGGTTCTGATTCTTGTTGCTTGGAAGAGTTCCTGCATTTATTTCTTTAAAAACAACTTGGATTTGGGATTATTGTAATAAGGTTTGGTGGCAAGAAGATTGGTATACAAAAAGTTCAGTTTGAGGAAAGATTGGTTTGAGAAATTTAGCATGGAAAATGGTTCAGATAATGTTGAGAAGAGGACGAGCAGGAAGGAGGTGGGAAAAGGTTGAGGAGATTGGGGAGGCAACCAGAAGGAGGTTAGAAATTAACGAGCAGATTCGGGAGGAATTGTCGAGTTAAATAAGTTCGCTAGTACCAAATTGGGAAGAAGCATATTGCGTGTGAGTTATTTGGTTGGTCAAGACAAGGTTATAATTGTCACGTCCCGGTCCCGCATGATCGAAAAGTCGCCACTGGACGTGATGTCGTAAAAGTCTAATTTGTACTTGTACAAGGCATGAACGTACACAATGAATAGACTACATGAAGTTAAGGTTTTGATACAACATAATTTAAACCAGAGAACCAAAAGACAACTTATTGTATTGATTACTTGCAACGGAATACAAAAGGACTTAATAGCCAATTGAAAATGTCCAACTTGGCTTACAACTTTTGAAACTGGATTGAAATACTTCGTTCCATATATCATATTCTTTATTAAAGAAATAAAAAACCTTCAAATCTTTAGCTTTCAAAAGATTAAAAATGCTTCTACCGTCTTTGAAAACCCAGTTGATTCCTAGCATCTGCGAGAGCGGAAGTCAACATTGGAAAATGCACTGGTGAGTGACAAAACTATACTCACCCGAAAACAATCACCAAGTAATATGTGACGAAAATATTTCTTTTAACAACAACAATCTTTCTATTTTTTTACCTATTTTCATTTCATGTCAATACATAACCAATTAGTCATACTTTCTTCTTTCATTCATAAACCATTTGGGACTATTTCCATGAGTAGTATCCATTCATTTCTAATTTACCAAATACAACATTACACTTAATCCATAATTATTCTTAGGAACATGTTAGAATTTTGAGGTTAGAATGCATCAATAAAATATACGTGATTTAAGCAACGTAAGTGTCACATCCAATTCTAGCAAAACAAACATTGGAGATCATATTTCTAGGCATCAGAATATCTACCTACATCAAACGGTTACACCTACAAACAAATGTCATTAGCATGTGATCGAACTATATGATGGTCCATGGGTGACTCCCCATATTCAGATGTTGGGACGTACAAACCCAATCGAACACCCCCTGCTCGCGGGACATACAAGCCCTAAGGTGTCCCCATCTCTCCTAGGCCGACATGATTCCGATGTCCCGGAGATAGTTCGAGAGATTAAACCTTGTGCATATGTTATGACCAATACATGATATGCAACTACTATCAAATAAAATAATACAATGCAACAATATATGCCAAGTAATTCATTTCTTTCTTCTCTTTTCATTCAAGCCGTGCATCATAGAGCCTTAGTTCTGTCCTTCCTTTCTCATCCCAACACTACTATGATCACGGGGACGTACAAGCCCCAAAGTGTTGCATAATACTTTCTTTCTCACGGTCACCATAATACTTCATTCAAAACGTTCTTCCACATAACAACGTTAGAATAAAGTTATAACATTAAGGAAACAACATTCCATAAAATGATTCTTTCAACTATTCAAACAAGTAAGCAATAGTTTTTTTCTTCTTCTCTATAATCATCTTTCAAAGAGTTCATACCATCATTTTCGAACTTTTCGGGATCATATTGCTTTCGTATAATCACCATTCTTGTGATTACAATTTCTATTCCTTGGGAGCAAAGCATAAATTCATTCTTTATGGTACAATATATATATCCTAGCGTGGATAGTTTCCAAGTTTCAGTTCGCTAAGTTTGAAAAGTCCAAAGAGCGCAGATCATATTGCTTTCGTATAATTACCATTCTTGTGATTACAATTTCTATTCCTTAGGAGCAATGCATAATCATGAAAGAGAAATTTCGTCCACTCACCCTTGACGAAATGTCTTATTGACCCATCGAGAGAGCTCTTGTCGATAGCCTTCCTCTTATTCGAGCAATCAAACGAACATTAACACAATGTCACCTCTAGGAGCAGGACGCTACCATAATGTTCTTATACCATCTCGTCAGGCCTAACGACATTCTATTAGTTATTGGTCCGTATAATTGATGATATAATGTGATTCGAGGGCCCTCTATCCAGATAAGAAGAATCAGGGGGTTTATGTCGAAATTGACAATATTGTAACTTTGAAGTACTTCTATGTAATAAAACCCTTTTATGTTGGTGGTTGATCTCTTCTTTAAGTTTTTAGTATTTGTCTGGTACAAGATATTTGCTATCTTTTACTTGTCCTGTTTGTACTGAATTCAATGATACTTGTATATAGGTCCTAACTTGAATGGCCTTTTTGGGAGGCAATCTGGAACAACTGCTGGCTATTCCTACTCTTCTGCGAACAAGGGTATGGCTGTTATATGGGAGGAATCAACTCTTTATGACTACCTGCTCAATCCCAAGAAGGTAAGTTATCTTGATACTGTTATATTGCATATTAGCTGGCCTCTTAGATTTTTATGTGTAGGCTTTTATATTGGAGCTGTTTGAGGTCACAAACCCAGACTGTACTGTCTACTAAATGTTTTTAGATTTTTCTGGTATCACATGTGCTTATAATCCCTTAGCCTCTTAAGATATAGGGTGCTGGTAGGTCGCAACTTGCAATGTGGTTTATATGATTATTTCCTTTTATAGTTTAAGAGGTTAGCATCAATTGTTACTAGCATGTTATAACTGCAATTAAAATCTAAATCTTTGGAAGTCGATTTCTATATGTTAGTTCTTCTTGGAACTATATTTGTCGATGCTTGTAAGAGCACTTGTGCCTCAGGCGTCAACTTCCATGGAGATTGCTTTGCTAACTATTCCAATGTACTGCCAGAATCCTCCCAAAAATATATTGTTTCTTAAAACACTAATCATTTTATACTTGGTAGCCCAGTTATCCAAGTCCACAAAACTTTTTTTTGCTGGCAGGCTGGCAGCTAAAAATCAGCAACTTTTGATTATCTTTATCACAAGATGTTTTCCATCTCTGCATGTTATCCATACCCTTCCCTAGAGTGTTAATGGTGCAGAACATATAAAATTATAAAATAATAAATGCAGTTTCTCTACTTAATGGAACTCGTCCCTTTATCTCAAAAGGATAAGATTATTTTATTCTCTTTAATCTTTATCCATAACTTCTAGCCACTTTTAAGGTTTTTGTTCTTAATATGTCCCCTAGTAGGCCTTTTGTTCTTAATATCCCTTTAGTAAGTCTGTCTTAATATCCCTTTAGTAAAGTCGGTGGTGTCTATCATGGTCATTTGGTTAGGCCGTTTTGTTTATTGCCTTAGATCCATGGTTGTTCCCAAATGATTTCAGGTAGAGGTGCAGACATGCCACCGGGCACACACGCTCCCGGCAGGACCGACATTGTCATGCTTCCTTTTCCCCAACCCCGTACGGGGCACCACCAACTTCTTCACATGATTGTCATGCCGTTTCGTGCTTAACCATGGGTTTTGGACTCGCCTAATTTTTATGTCCCAAACAAAATTGTGGCTTTTGTTTTTTGGGTTAAAATTTTTTAAAAAAGGGAAAAATGAGAATAAAATAAATATGAGACATATGTATTAATTATTGAAACACATTTTTTTATTAAATTATATAAGTTAACCAATTAAATTGATGATTGATCAAATATCATAGTTTGAAGTATCGGCCAATACCGATCCGATATGTTCCGATATCGATATGGTTTGGCATGTTCCGATATCGATACTGACCGATACCAACATTTGGGGCCTCTTTTACAGTCAATTCGGCAAAGAAAATTGAACATAAAAGACCAATCAACAATAGAAGAAGAAAATTTATATATTGCAGGTAAATCAAATGGCGATGGTGACTACTACCTTATTCAATTTCAATACAACTAAGAAAAACAACACATGAAATACTTTAAATTATGCTAAATGTGTAAAAACAAATTCTAAAATTTAATCATTTATTAGTAATTATTTGCTTTCCGATACCACCAAAAAAAATCTGATCTGTAACCGTTGATACTGTCGATACCGTCGATACTGTCAATACTGCCAATCCCGATACTCATGGGAAGAGTTCAATACTGATTCCGATATCGATACTGTGAACCTTGACAAATATTTTAAGGAATAGAAACAATATTTAATGTCTTCATTTTTTTTTTAACAAAAAATGAATAAAGTGAATTTTATTTCATATGAGATTTTGTCTTCGAGAATCGAGGCTTGAGTATTTAGTTCGAGTCTTTAGTATATACTAGATAATGCAACAGTTGTGTAATAAAATGGTTTAAAAAACTTTTACATTAATTTGGAAACAATTAAACTATGTTAATTAAAAAGTGTCAGTGGATGATTATTCGTTGTAAAAAAATTAATTTCTTGCTCATAAACATTATATATGTAGAATTCCATCTGTGGAACATCTAAAGCAAATCTCCTTTTATCTTTACCATACGTAGCACAAAATTTAAAGAATCTTGTCGTCTAGACGGTGTTGAAACAATATATACTAAGCTAGTTTTAGTTTCTAAATGAGTATTACCAAAAATATATTGTTACTTCAAACACCTCATCATCTTATATTTTGTAGCCAGTTATACAAGTCCACAAGCTTGTTTAAAAGTGTCACTGGATGACTATTCGTTGTAAAAAATGTAATTTCTTGCTCATAAGGAATGTAAGATCTTAATATTTTATATGCAGAATTGCATCCGTGGAACATCTAAAGCAAATCTTCTTTTATTTTTACCATAAGTAGAAATCTTGTTGTCTAGACGGTGATAAAAAATATATACTAGGCTAGTTTTAATTGTTTTAAATGAAGTATTACCAAAAATATTGTTTCTTGAATTCTTCAAATGTTCATCATCTTATATTTGGCTACTTATATTTTGGTAGCCAGTTATCCCAGTCCACAAACTTTTTTGCTGGCAGGCTGGCAGCAAAATCAGCAACTTTTCATATCCTTGTCATAAGATGTTTTTCTCTCTCTGCATTGTATCCATACCCTTCCCTAGAGTGTTGACATTACAGGACAAAAAATTATAAATCATGTCTCTACTTAATTGAACTCGTCCCTCTTATCTCAAAAGGATTAGATTATTTGAGCATCTCTTTAATCTTATCCATAACTTTTAACCACTTTTAAGGCCTTTCATTCTTAATGTCCTTTTAGTTTGCCTTTGGTTCTTAATAATAATATCCTGTTAGTAGAGTTGGTGATGTCTACCATGGTCATTTGGTTAGACCCTTTTGTTTATTGCCTTAAATACATAGTTGTTCCCAAATGATTTCAGGCCTCTAATTTCGTGGGGACATGGAAGGAGAGTTTAATTTGGAATCCAATATGTATGTACTTGTAATTGATTTTGGTGCTGTGCTAAAAAACAAAAGCGGATTAGATGACGGTTTGCATATAACTGTTGCTTGTGGATTGAACTTGATGTTCCACTTTATTGTCTTTGTGTTTCTTTAGCAGCTTAAAGACAACTTGGCTAGCTAATCATTCAGATTGAGCGTACTAACCTGGAGACTCATTGTTGCCGTATTTCTTCGCTTCTAAATAGAAAAGGTTCAAAACGAATATCGGGTTTTTGATGTGGAAATTTGAATGCTGAAACTTGTCGGGAACAATTCTAGAGAAGTGTTATATTTTTTTTATGGCAAAGCATCGAAGTCAAAGGCACGCCTCGCAGCAAGGCGCATCAACTGCTCCTCACACTTTACTAGACGAGGCACCTTTCCATGTGCACCCAAGGTGTGCCTTTCAGCAAGACAACCAAGAAAATGCGCTCCTTATGTTTTTTCTTAACAAAAAACTATGTTTTTTCTTAACAAAATTTTTGGAGGCATGGAGATAGCCCTTACCTTATACAAGTGGGAGGGCGGTAATCCTTTCCACGGTTGCCAAAGTTGGCTACAGTTGAACTGGAGAAACTAAAATTTACTAAAACGTGGTAGGGAGAATACAAATTCTTGTTAGTTCTGTTTAGTGGCACTGCTGCTTGTTTAGTGTTAATGCTGCTCTGCTAGTTCACTTGGTTATGTTTTAACATGTTTATGTTGGTTTTAATATATTATTTGGTTTTATTTCCTATATTATTTATTTATTTATTTATTTATTTATTTATTTATTTATTTATTTATATTATTATTATTTTTTATTTTTGCGTGTTGTTTCATTTGGACACGTGTCTTAAGTGCGTCTTGCGCCTTTGACTACCTTGTGGCAGAGACGAGCAAAGTGTGTGGAAGTTCAAGTGTGAAAAATCAAGAGTTCTCTATACTGTCGAAGCAAGACAATATTAGGTTGGTCGCTACCATTTCTTTAGGAAAGACGTGGGCTTCTCATTAAGATTTAACTAGTTTGCTTTTGATCATGTAGAATGTTAGATTTTGGGGGTTACTTTGTATTCTTGACTGTTTCAAGTATCCTATCTTTTGAGCTTAGTTTTTTGGTATGAGATGAATGATTTAATGGAGCTTTGCCATCAAGTGAAATTGTATTAATGTGAGTCCCTACTTCTATGTGAGCTTAAGTTGTGGATGACTTGTCCACATCTTCCTAAAGGCGACTATATTTAGGAGCACTACAATGGAGGCTTATCATCTCCAGTGGTGTCACTTGTTGAATTGGCAGTGAGGGTCATGCTGCTTTTAGAAGTTTTTTTTTTTGAATTGGCAGCAAGAGTCATGCTTGACTGTGTGCGTCAACATAAGAAAATTAATGTTCACACAATCTCAAATGATCAGGAAATCATCATTTTCTGATGAGTCCTTCGCTCTAATGGAATTTGTTCTTTTATGATTTCGTGTTTGTTTGGGGAAATGAGGGTTTTGCATCCAAAGAAATTCTGCATACAACAAAACCTAAACATATCCTCAGTAACTTGGTTGCTTCTAGCATACAACCTACTTTGTGCTTTCTAAAATTGTCTAAATTATGTAGACTAGACATTGTAAATAGTTAGAGAAGTAAGATTTTAGTTTCTTGTAAATTTAATCTCAAAGGTAGACTTTCATAAAAAAAGAACTGGGGTATATATGGTTGCACATCTAAGGTATGGCTTACTGGGGATTACGTAATTTAATAATTATTTTGAAGTTCTTGTTAGTTAAGTAAATTAATATAATAAATTAGGAGTTCAGTAATCATTTGTATGAGAACTTTTTAGGTTAGCTAAAAGCAGAACGTTTGTCAAGTCCATATTGCATCTTTGTCTAACAATTTTGAGACTTCTATAGATAAAAATAATATCTAAGGACATGGCACCAGAGTGTGACACGAAGGAAGGAGCCTAAATTGACCCCCTTCCATCGTATTTATTGAAAGATACAAAAGCACAGTTCAAAGAGAGTTGGTAGTTCGGATAAGACAAAGCTAAGTAGATAGTGTTCCTACGCGATCCTGATCCTATTTTGATCAAGACCCTACCTAGGTTGGCACTGCCCTTAGAGAATTTATACCATTAGGGAACTTTGAGGCAAGCCGTATAGCTGATGAGTTGGTTTCTATATTATAAACCTCGTTTAATCTTTCTTTGGACAATTGGTTCTCTTGGATCTTCTACCTTAAAGTGATCTTTCTAGGGTTAACTCTTACCAAGCATTGACTACTTCAAGTACCAAATAGGAGAAATGTTGATTTCGTCTTTTTTGAAGACCTCACAAAGCAGCTAGGTTAAGGTTTGGTTTTGTACAGCTTAGCTGGGTATTTTCTGCTTATGTTTTTGAGAAGCAATTCCAGAAGCTCTTTGATAAAACAACCCTTTTCTGATTTGCAATTCCAGAAGCATTGACTACTTCACTTTTTTTGGGCAGCTTATGGAATCACTAGATGTTTCCATAAGTTGCTTTGCTGTTCTTTTAAAAAGCAATAGCAGTGCCGAACCAAGCCTTAAAACTGCTGCAGGAACTATGTTCATTCATGAAACTCTGAGTTGGGTTGAAGTTTTTTTTCCTATGTACCACATGTTAATAATATCATCATGTGCTTGTCCTAACTAGTCTATATTGTAATCTAGGCTTATTTACATATGTTTAGCAATAATTGTCACCCATACAGGCACCTAAGTGAAGGAATGATAAAGGCTACTAAAGTGCTATTAAGATCTACCTTACCCGAAAATTAAGGCAGGCACCTAACTGAAGGGATGTTAAGGCTACTAAAGTGCTATTAAGATCTTCCTTACCCGAAAATGAAGGGTCAAACTGTCGAAGTGTACACGTCTTTGCGGAACTACGAAGCTCCTTTTTTCTATGGATTAACGGCGACTTTTTATCTTATTTGTTCTGCAATAACTGGTATACAACAATTATATATTTATCTGCTAGTGATACCAATTCAGTCCAGGCTGACATTGTGTTGAGCTAGTTATTGGAAATTATTTTGTATTTTACCGCCGTGATTTCTCATAAGAACTGAGATATTTCTTCTAATACTTTGCAGTATATTCCTGGTACCAAGATGGTTTTCCCTGGGCTGAAGAAGCCACAAGATCGCGCTGATCTGATTGCTTATCTCAAATCATCTACAGCCTCCTAGGCCTCTTGACACACTTGAGGATACTATCTGGCTATTTTTTGTTGGTTAATAAGACCTTAAGGTCTCTCCCTCCGCATCGGACATCTTTATTGTTTTCTTAATAATTACATCCTTATTGGTTGCGTGGTTGACGGAATGGGTTGTTTAACTGGTAAATTTTTTATTAGTCCATTTTAATTGTGTTATACTTGTGCCCTTCGTTTCTCCAGTGGAAGATACAGTTCATCATCACCTGTTCTGAATTTTGTTGGTATATTATATTGCAAAATGGTATATATATAGAGAGATTTTTTAGTTTATATATATATATATATATATATATATATATATATATATATATATACCATTTTGCACTTGCATATATATATATATATATGTATATATTGTTAAGTCTATTGCCAAGCTCCATCATATAAGATGGGTACAATCGTATGTCGGCTCATAGCTACCTTTCATTTTCATTGCCGTGTCAATTAACCTGCCATGCATGTCTCAAGTGCCTATTAACATTGATTGCCAGAAAATGATTTTAATATTGGATTTTTGCATACAAGTTTTTCAGATCTCCTTAAATGCTAATAAGTTTTTCAAATTAATAAAAAAAATAATAGAGTTATCCATCTTCTAAAGTAATCAATAGACATTTTGTATGGGTTATACGTGTCCATAATTTTTTTTTTAATCTCACTTCTATTTCTAATCTTCGTGTTCTTACATAAATTTTAACATATTTTTCTACCTTCAAGATCATCTATGTAAACATCCAAGAATATTTTGGTAACAAATTTGAGTAAAGCGACGATAAAATTCTATAGATCTCCAATTTTTTCACCTTTTCATTTAGTTGCGGGAGGAACGGGATGTTTGCAAGTACCACAAGAGTTTAGATCATAGACGGAGTAAAAGGAGGAAGAGCAAATGAGAGGAAATAAGTTCTTTGGCACTCTTGAAAGTGTTTAGCAAAGCTTATTGTTTGAAGGCATGTTGAAAAGGAGGATTGGATGCCCCTAACAGAAGTAGAGGTGGCGGAAAATGAGAGGAATACAAGTTTTAAAATGAGAGACTTGTTTTTTTTACCGGAAAATTCCGTTCAGAGCAACAAAAATACTAAAAATTTTACTCAGAGCATACAATTTTAAAAAAATTTAACAACAGTATCATAACGTCATTTGGAAGGACGTTTTACGCTTTTCCATCCGCTCCGTTAAAAAAAAAAACCTCCGTTAAAAATAATAATAATAATAATAATAAAAAAGAAGTTTTTTCTAGAAAAAATGTCCTTCCAAATGACGTTTTTTATTTATTATTATTATTTTTCTCTCTCCTCTCTCTCACTCACACTCTCTCTCTCTTCTCCTCTCTCTCTCTCTCTCTCTCTCTCTCTCACACACTCACTCACTCACTCACTCACTCTTCTCTCTCACTCACCCGCTCTCTCTCTCTCTCCTCTCTCTCACTCTCTCTCTCTCTCTTCTCTCACTCACTCTCTTCTCTTTCTCTCTCACTCTCTCTCCTCATCTTTCCCTCTCGTCCCTCTCTCTCCTCTCATATTCTCCTCTCCTCTCTCCTCTCTTCTCTTCTCCAACCTCCTCATCAACGACGAGGCCTTCAGCGACGTCGTCTTCAACGTCGAGGGTCGCCTCGTCCGCGCTCACCGCTGCATCCTCGTCGCTCGCTGGTGGCGGTCTCCGTGAATTCGGTGCGGTACGAGGTGTTCGTGCTCCTGCTACAGTTCCTCTACAGCGGGAAGGCGGCGGCGCCGCAGCAGAAGCACGAGCCGCGGCCCGACTGCGGCGACCGCGGGTGCTGGCACGCCCACTGCACCTCGGCGGTAGATCTCGCGCTCGGCACGCTCGCGACCGCCAGTGCTGTCGGGGTCGAGCAGCTGGCCTTGCTCACTCAGGTTCTTCTTCTTCTTCTTCTTCTTCTTAGGGTTACAGTAACAATTACACAATTTGAACGCCATCCATAGTGTATGAAATAAATAAAAAATCCTGCACAAATATGAGCGGGAACGAGAGTGAGAGAGAGAGAGAGCACACCGAGATTAGAGAGAGAGTGAGAGAGAGAGAGAGAGCACACCGAGATTAGAGAGAGAGTGAGGGTGAGAGAGAGAGAGAGCGAGAGCGAGAGTGAGAGTGAGAGAGAAAGAGAAGAGAGTGAGAGAAGAGAGAGAGAGAGAGAGAGAGAGTGAGTGAGTGAGTGAGTGAGTGAGTGAGAGAGTGAGAGAGAAAGAGAAGAGAGTGAGAGAGAGAGAGAGAGAGAGAGAGAGAGAGAGAGAGAGTGAGTGAGTGAGTGAGAGAGTGAGCAGAGAGGAGAGAAGAGAGAGTGTGAGTGAGAGAAGGAGAGAGAGTGTGACTGGGAGAGAGGAGAGAGATAAAAAAAAAAAAAAGAATAGAAAAGCGCCCTTTAGAAGGGCGTCTTCCAAAGGGCGTTTTCCTATTCTTCTTTTTTTTTTAATTTTTTTTTTTGACGGTTTTTTTTTAACGGAGTTGGACGGAAATGTTCTTGGAAAGCGTAAAACGTCCTTAGAAAGTGCGTTCCGATGCTATTTTTGTAAAATTTTAAAATTGTATGCTCTAAGTGGAATTTTTAGTATTTTCGTTGCTCTGAACGAAATTTTTCGTTTTTTTAATGCCCAAAATAAAGACCATTCATTTAGTTTGTTTTTTACGGACCAACTTAGATCTGGCTTTGAATCGGACCGGACTGCATTTAGATTTCCAAAACTTCGGCCCGGGCCGACCGACCGATCGACCTGTCTTCTGCTCGGACTAAGTCCGGCTCGGTCCAGAATCGATCAAGTCCGGTCAACTCTGAATTCGGGCCGGGCCGGGCCGGCCCGGCCTACCCGAACCACACCCTTGGTCGTATTCTCTGTTGTATAACATGGATGACAAGCATCTTTTATTAGAAGTATAGGTGTTAGGGTAAGTATCTGCTTGTTTGGTAAATGGATTTTCTCATAAAATCTTGATATTGCTGACTGCTACGTTATTATTTGTTAGAATTACATTACATTCACTCTCCTTTCCCAGCCCCATTCAATTTTTCTGATCGGCTATTTTACATTGGTTGTGGAAAATTTAGATGAAGATAAGGATTTGACAAAGCATGACAGAAATTTTTTGTTTGGAAAGCTTGCCAGAAATTTTGTTCTGGTTTGTTGGGTTTATTTATTTATTATCGTGATGATGTAGTCCAGATGGAGTAATTTGTCCTCTTCTACTAGTACTTCTCTCTCGTGTCTTGTGTCTTGTATCTTGGTTTTCTTTGTTTTATTTTGGAAGAAAGGAGAGAATGGCTACACTACAAGTGAAGCTCAACTTGTTCTGCAATCAATGCAAGATCTCCACATCTCAAATGGGGTTCAAACCATCAACCTAGTATGTTAGGAGCACCTTCACATGAGTTCATGTGTTCCTTTTTGGCCTTGATTCGCAAAATTTTTATTTTTATTTTTATTATTTTTATTCTTTTGAAAAATTATAATTTTTATTATATATTTGATTACAAAGTAAAAAGTATGTGAAAAATAAATTAATTTTACGAAATTATTTTACTAATTTTTTTTTTTAAATTATGAAAAACTTAATTAGGGTGTTTGTTTGTTATTATTTTCTACAGAATTTTTTTTTAATGAAAAATTATATTTTTCTATGGGTTGGGTCAGTTTTATTTTTCACTATTGAAGAAATATGAAAAACGTTAATTTTTTGAAAAAAATAATTTTATGAAAAATATAAACTATCAAATATTATAATTCGGCACACACCAGGGGTAGCGACTGTTTATTAAAAACACAGGACTCTGCTAAGTGGTAACACGATGTATAGAGTCTGACACATGTCCGACCCTCCGGGTTGGAGGAAAACATAGGGGCTGAAAGCCTCCTACGCCGTTTCATGGAATCAAAATACCTCCAGAAACCATTTAACATTATTCGAGTATTTGGAAGAGCATTTTGGACTTGGGAGCAAAGCCAAAGCAATCAATCATCTTAACTTAAGAACATTTTCGCTTCTATAAACATTCCATTCAAGGTATAAAGGGAATAGCATGAAAGGAAACCTATCGGCTAGTTACTAAGGGTCCGTTTGGATAGTCTTTCTGAAATTTTATTCTAAAAACTGTTTTCAAAGAAAATGTTATAAAGTAGTTTTCTTATTATACATTTTGTAAGTTTGCGTTTGGTTACTTTCATCTGAAAAAAATAATTTTCAGAATCAAAAGATACAAATTATGTTTGGTAAAAAAATTTATGAAAACAATTTTTGTAACAATTTTTTTTATAGCCATTTTCTTATCCGACACGTCTCTTGCAACAAATTCTGTTGTGTTACGACCTCCGCGAGAGGACGACGCAGTCGTCGATGGGCCGATCGAAGATGACGACTGTAACGCCCCGTTCATCCCGTTCCCCCTGCTCGGGGAGCGCGGCCAAGAAATACTTACGACCGTTCGATCGGGACAGATTGAATTAAGATCCTTTCCTCGTTATGGATTGGTTTCTTCGGAATCAGGTCCCATAATCAATGGATCGTGCCTCAAGGAAGGACTCGGCGGCAGAGTAAAGAGAGGCCTTTCCGTTGTGTTGGTTTTCCTTGCCCGTTTTCGATTGCCGCTTGGTTGCGTACTTGTTGGTTTTAGGACTTGCGTTTTCTTGAACGGTTTCAATGGATTTCATTGTTTTCGTTCTTAGGATTTCGCATTTCGTATCGAGCCTTGGAGACCGAAGTAAGGAGGTACTGATCATCCGTTGGTGCGTGCAGGTGATCGTGTAGACGACGCGCGAGCGGAGTCTTAGGGATCTCTACTACTTCTTCCTATACAACCAACGTGTGAGTGGCTCTATTTCGATAAGCACCTTCTTTCCAAGGGCTCCGTTCATAATAAAATTGACTCAGTTGTGCATTCAATCAAACGACACCACTTAAGTAATAAGTTGGATAACAAGATAAGATAAGAAGTAGGCTTGGAACACCCATTGCTTGTCATATAAAACCTTGCATAAATTCATTGATGCATGCATGGTCGTTGGATGTTTAATGGGTTGGTATTTATTGATAGTTCAAAATGCTCTTCAATAAGTTTAAAGTGTTCTTCTATAAACTGCTGCATGTTATTTCATATAACTGTTGGTTGATTGTGATAGTACAGTAAAGCAGTTTCGTACATGATGTTCTTTAACATTGGCTAGTAAGTAAATCTATGAGGTAGAGTCATAGATATGGTCATGGGAATTCTTGTGCACAAGGGATCCAGGTTCCTGCGAGCGGTTACCGGGGCACCGGGCCGTTTCGACCCGGGCGGAATCTACTTTCTTAGTCCTGGGAGCGGGGAATTGTAGCGGGGCTAGCTACCCGCGCTGCAAGCGTCGCCGCCAGCCCAGACTAAACCCATGATGGCTAGTAGAACAACAAAGAAAGATGTTGTGTATATTTAAACTGTGCAGACTAACTATATCTTCGTGACAGGGAAGGCTATGGTAAGTTGTACAGGTGGTTCAGACGGGACAGGTAAAGTCACCGAACGGTGGCATGTGAAATTATGTTATTTTGTTCTTGCATACCTGCTAAATAAAATCTGATCTAGGCAAGAATAGAAACCCACCTAAGCTCATAAATGTTGCATGTTCATTTAAAACTCATCTAAAGAGCTTGGTAAAGTTGAGCAGCTAGCCTTCACCAGTACTTTTCGAAGTACTGACCCTCGTTGTAGCAGGTTCCCCGGCGCAAGGCAACGCGGCGAGGAGCTGAAGCTCTCTCTCTCCGGACCCTTTGGGATTCTTGGCGGATCGTGGCCAAGACTTTGGAGGCTCAAGCTGGAAGCCTTCCTCTCCCTCTCTGTTGCGGAAATAACGCTAAAGCGATGGTGCTTCCCCGCACCCAAGGAGTTTTGTGTTTGAAACTATGTAAAGGGACATAATGTATGGATCGGCTATCTCATTTTGCGTCCAAGTTTGTAAGCCCGTGGGGCATTTTATACTTTTGAGTCAAGCAATGTAACCGGATGTTCATTATAAATAAAGAGAAACTTTTCTATGCCTCAATCTTGTGTTATCTTATTTGTCTACTCTGTTGCATTGATCTAAAGAATATCCTTATGCCTAAGGCCTTGTGCACGCGCGCCCTACGCGTGCACGGCATCGCGCCCCTGGGACGATTATCGGTTAGACGAAATCGGGGCGTGACATATTGGTATCAGAGCTATGCTTCAGATCCTTTGATCTCTCAAAAGAAAGTTTCTAAGGAGGACTTTGTTCCTTCCGAGTAGACCCTTGAATTCGCTTGGCCAAAATGAGATGCGTTCCATACAATAAGTCTGAATATTTTTGAAAAGTGCGTGGGAATTATACGATGGCTTGGACGGGATTATGATGTGAGGGCTTTTGTCCCAACTCATAGAGGATGTTGTGAGAGGAGACTCGTGTTATAATCGGCAAGTTTTATGTCTAAATGAAAACACCAAACGAGTAGAGTGCGAGATAAGGATATCGTTCAGACAGTGAGCTATGCACATGGCCTTTTGGCTAATTTGTGTTAAGTATCGTGCACCAAGACCCTTGGTGCTAGCGAGTTGCAGCAAGATTTGGGTATTGCTGGGATGAGAATAAAGTTGACTTGGAGGGAAGTCGATAGAGACGTTATCGGATTACCGCTAAGGCGAGTAATGGGAATCGTGTAGGGAATTTTCGAAAATAGTTGGACGGTTATTCATAGCGATAAGTTATGATTTGAAGCATAGTCTGTATAGAGGACTATGAATGCAGGTGTGTACGAGTCCAAGATCGCTAAGGCGATAAATAGGGACTGTGTTGGAGTCATAGCAACGGTTTGGGCCAGAGAATCGATTCCCGCTCTGAGGAGCGAATTGGGCATACGAGTGAGGATGCGAGCGCGAATCAGGAGTTATTAGGACGACTCAATTCCTGAGTAGTGTATGCGATAAGTTCCCTGTTCGATTATGCAATTTGTGGATATAATGAGTTGTAAAGATTCAGGGAGTATGACTCGAACCCTGAGTGGTGTATTTGTTGGCTTAGAAATGCTTGAACGAAGTCGTGGATTCGGAGAGTTAAGCGAGTCTAGCGACAAGCGACGAGATTGGGTAAAGCCTTAGTATAAATAAACAGTGCCTAGCAAGTAAACGAACTCGGAGAAAGCATGCAATGTTTAGTTCGAACGAGTTACAATGAGTTGAATAAAGGATAAGGCTTACATCGAATAGAAATTCATGGCGATTGGAATCGATATCATGATCGGAAAAGACTTAGAGGATTGCACGAGCGAGTTTGAGTTGAAACAAGCGAATTACAAACTTGAGTCGAAATTGAATAATCTGAGATGCGATCGAAGTAAGTGCAATTAGAAATAATGGAATGAACGAATAAAAGCGTGCATGGAAAATTTGGATTTGAGTAGAATATCGCTCGATAGAGTTCGATTTGAGTACGAAGGCGAGGACTCCATATTTGGGGAGATTTAGACCATAACAATGGTTGGAAAATAGTATGGATTGATGCAAGTTAGTAAAAATTTATGAATTTGATGGATTGAGTTAAGCGGTGATAGATTTGGCTTGGAGTTTGGAAGAACGATCTTGAAATCTAGTTCGGAAAGATAATATTCGAAATCTGTCCTAGCGAGGACGATTATCCTGCGAGAGCGTCGACGTGGTGATTTCACGTACGGTAGGGATAAGCAAACTCAAGAGAACAGGTTCGGTGATTATTCCAAAAACGAACTCGATGAATGGAACGTATCAATGGGATAGACTTGGGTTTGGGAATTGATCTTAGTTGTTTGAGGAATACTAAGAGTAGACTAAGAAAATGAGTCTAAGGATTTTTCTTGAGGAGTTAGTCTAGAAACGTAAAGTAAGAGATGCTGGACGTTTTCATGAACGGATATGTAGATCGTGCTGGACGACTTAGAGTTCATGATATACATCGATGGTTTATAATGGAATTGTGGCTTAGTGATACAAGCGTAGAAAGGGATGGATTGGGGAATTCTATTAAACGAGATGAAAGAGATAGTGTATGCGAATCGATAGGTTAGCCCTGAAACGTGGGCGTATCGTGGGTTCAGTTGAACGAGCGTGTTGGTGTGATAGGATGATCTGTGCTCGATGTTTAGAAATCTGAGTGAAACGAGCTTGGGTAGAATACCCGTGTAAAGGAACAATGGTTTGACCTTAGGGTGTTTGGGGCGAGCGTTGTGCAACGCGGTTGCGCGATGAGTCGCAAATTTGAGTTGTACCTATGACTGTGTGTGCTGGCCTAGTGACTAGGCAGACGACCCTATGCCTTGAGTTAAACTGGAGTGGCTGACTTCAGAGTATCGTTCGGGAAGAATGATAGAACTGGGGCAACAAGACTTAGAGTTAGAATTTAGAATTGGGAATATACACTAGCAACGTTCGCGTTGAAACAAAACGCAATGCGAGATAGGACTCGGGTAATAAATTGATTTGGTCGGATAGGTTATACGACGGTAAAGGATAAGACGATAGCTGGATCGAACAAGAGTTCGGTCATTCATATAGCAGGACGATCTGCGTTTCAAAAGATTTTCACGAGTAGCTTGTCAGACTTAGCTGTCACTGAGCTTGGTTGAAATACACATATTTGGGGGACGCCTTGAATATGGGTACGATCCAGACTTAGCGATATGCATAACTCGGATGCAGCTGCAAAGGAAAATGTTCGGATTCGCATGGATGAGTGTGGCAACTGAAATGATTTAGCCTCAATCTAAATTTTCATAGAGGAAAGATTGTATCATTGGAGGAGGAGGGAGAGGTGGAATCGGGTGGCTGTCCCGGAGAGGAGGTGTTGTAAGAAGGTCGTAAGTATTTGGTAGTAAACTTAGCATTATTGTTAATTTAGAGACTGTCACATGATTCGTTGAGTATGAGTAGATCATCAACTGTCATGTTACTTCCAGAAAAGCAAGCTAGGAAAATCCACGTTCCATGCACTAATAGTAATGCACATGCATGAACTCCAAGATTCCGATGACATTATTCGGAAAGAATTCGCACCTATTTAACATTCTTTTGGTTCAATAATACAGATACATGTATTAAATGGATAGGAAACAGAAGGAATATATTTGTAAGGCTAATAAAGTTTTATTTTATTTTGTTCCCAAAAACTAACCTTGTACAACCACCACAATTTTATGGCCGTTTAATACAAACTAGTAACATACACGTCGCATAAAAAAGAATTATTAAATTTTTTTTAATATAAAATTATTATAAATATTGTTATCGATAGTAATTGAACTCAGACAAGTAAATTATATTAAATAGTTAAATTATTAATTATTTTTTAAAATAATTAATGGTATATTTATAAACGGCTTAAACAGTACAATTTTAAATATTTATTTTATATTAGTAGAGCAAAGATAAATAAATATCACGCATAATAAAGTCCACAAGATAAAATTGGAAAAACAATAGGGAGAATGAGGGCACAGTTAAACAAGGTTATTACAGGGACTAGATGACATATAACAACTTTATGCATTACCAAAATCATAAAAGACTACACAAAATATATTCCAAAAATATTTGGAAAAAAAGAGAGGCTCGCTTGTTGCTATATGGTAGCCAACAAGTCCTCTCTCTCTCTCTCTCTCTCTCTCTCTCTCTCTTTTAAAGCCAAATAAAAATCTCAATTATTGACCACCGATATCGAACTCGAGTAACGATTGTGATTATCGGAGAGAGGTATAAAATTCTAGTTGGATGGCGGAATATCGGTGGATCGAGTTACGAAAACGTATTATTCCTTCTATTTATTTGGTAAAAATTAGAAATAGTCTAAAAGACATACAACACAGTGTGCACAAAGTTCCGAACGTTATGTCGAACACCTCAAAAAGTTATAACCCTAAACAACTATGTAATCTGAACAAACATGTGTCGAGATACCCAAACACCACTCACCAAAATAACTGCACACAATCGATTCAACTGCGAGCGTAACATCTATGCTACCACAACTACTTGTCACTACTCTTGCATTTTTCGACTTTTTCTTTATCTGCATATTGTAAGCAATTATGTCTATTATGATTAACCAAATTCTTTGTAATGATCTATATCCTTCTTCTTTGATGTCGATCGAGATCGTGTCGATGTCAATCAATTGTCAATGACCTTCCTCTTCCATGCTTCGTTGTCCACTCGAAGACACTGGATTATTTTCCAACAATAATATGGATTTTGTGATTATATTCATGTAGCTCACATTTGATGACATGATTTAGAAAACTAAAATTCGTGTGGCTACACAAATATTTTATAAAGTTCTCTAGAGATCAAGCTTATATATTTATATTTGGACTAATTAGTATTTAGACCCCATATTTTATATCAGTTTAGAGTTTAAGAGGTCTAATTGGAAATTATGGATCTTGATTTTTTTTTTGTTCTTTCTTATTGTACATTTAACAGGAGTATAATGACATTAACAATCAACACATGTTAGAAACGAGGGTGCAAGAAGATAAAAAAATCAGGGTTCAAATATTCCAATTGGACATATTTGGACATAAATTCTAAGCTCGTATAAAATCCATAATCTAAATATTAATTAGCCCATTTATATTTTTTAATTTCTGCTATAGGTTGAAATCTATTTTATTTTATGGATTGAGAGGGCGCAAAAGAAAATATAGTGAAAGAAAAATAAAATGAGAATCACGGTTAGAGCATCAATGGTAGATAAAGTTTAAAATTGCAACTTGAGATCCAAACGTGTAATAATAAAAAAATGTCCAATGGGTTAGTTTGTATGCTAATAGTAAAAAAAATAAAAAATAAAAATAAAATTTTTTTTGAGGCCCAAATGAGATGAGTGGATATAGACCAAGATGCCATACTTATTTTTTTTTCAAAAATATATATAAAATCTAGAATATAGAAATTGGAACTCCAAATTGAATCTTATTATTCTATAAAATGAGTTCCTACATTATGAATGTAAAAATCCTGAGAGCCAAATTATAGAGTTGAGATGGGACCATTAAAGAGTTTCAATTGAGTCTTACTATTCTAGAAAATAAGTTCATACGTTCTAAATTTAGAATCTAAAAATTGGGAGGAGTCTTCCTATTGATGCTCGAACATCATTAGTAGATGGAGCTCAAAATGCATCTTGAGTTCCAAAATTATATATTAAAAAAATCTAGAATGGGATGGGCCTGCATGAGAATAGTAGGAAATTTTTTATTATTATAAAATGACATGTTGTCTCAAAGTTTATGTGGTAAAAAATAATGTAAAATCTAGAATCTAGAAATTGAGGGTGCGTTTGGTTAGCGTTTATAACTAAGATTTATGAGTTTAAACGTACATCATGTTGTAAACAGTGTTTGACAAGATGTTTTTCCAAATGTGTTTCAGAATAATTTTTTTGAAAAATTGCGTTTAAGTGCAGTTTTCAAAGAGCAACTTTTAGCTACATTATTACTCACTTTTCATAGTGAAGCAAAAACTGCGGGCCCCACCCACCCCAACCCCCTCTCCCCAACTCTCTCTCTCTCTCTCTCTCTCTCTCTCTCTCTCTCTCTCTTCTCATCCAGAAGAAACTAGAGACGCCCTCTCCTCCCCCCCCTCTCTCTCTCTCTCTCTCTAGAAGGGGACGACGACTCGAGGACCTCGACGACTGTGAAGAAGTGATAGGAGATAATATTCTAGGTATTTCATTCATCGTGATATTACATATATATACATCCACATATCAACTTGGGACCTAAGTCACATGACTAATCACCATAAATACAATTTAATATAATTTAATCCCAATACCCCAATCACCATATATAGCCAGCCAATCAACATATATAGCTAATCACCATAAATGCAATTTAATGATACAATTTAATCCCAATACCCCCCCTCAAGTTGTAGCATGCAAGTCACAAATGTCCAACTAGCGCAAAAGAAACTTAAATTGTCGTTTGCCCAAAGCTTTGGTGAAAACATTCGTCAATTACCCATCCGTTGGCACATGAGATGGGAGAATATCATCCCTCAAAAAATGATAATTCACCTCAATGTGTTTTGTGAGCTCATGAAAAACTGGGTTCTGCACAAGATATAAAACAGATTGACTATCACAAAATAAATCTATAGCACACGAATGTTGCACCCCCAAATTGCCAAGCAACCCCTTGAGCCACTTAAGCTCACACGTGACCGCCACCATTGCACGGTACTCCGCTTTGGTCGAAGAACAGGACACCGTCACCTGTTTCTTCGTCTTCCAAGAGATGGACGAATCACCCAAAAAAACCAACCAACCAGACAAAGAGCGTCGTATGATGGGACAACTCGCCCAATCAGAATCACACTACCCCCGAGCCGCAAATCACAGTCAGAGAGAAGAAGAATGCCTTGACCATGACAACCCTTCAGATATCTAACAACCCTTAAAGTCGTATCCCAATGATCACGTCGGGTCTCATGCATAAACTGCGATAATATGTGAACAACATAAGCCAAATCCGGCAGAGTAAACGAAAGATAAATCAGCCGTCCCACAAGTCGTCGATATGCTTCCCTATCAGATAAGTGGACTTGTTGAGCGTGCCAGTTGATGATGTTGTTCCATGGGAAAGCTTGCGGGTTTTGCCCCCAACAATCCTGTCTCGGAGATAATGTCAAGTGTATATTTTCGTTGACACAGAAAAATAACTTTCGTACTTCGAGCTACCTCAACACCAAGAATATACTTCGACACCCCAAGGTCCTTCATGTGAAAGCATGTACTCAAATAATTCTTAAAGGCAGTAAGAGAAGCATAATTATTGCCAGAGAGAATCAAATCATTGACACACACAAGAATATTTATCTGAACATCTTCCTTATGAAGAGTAAAAGCGAATAGTCATAGTACGATTAGCAAAATACGTACTCCTGCAAAGAAGATGCTAACTTCGCAAACCAACAACGATGCGCATGTTTAAGTCCATAAAGAGATTTTTGAAGCCGACATACCTGGCCAGGGTATTTTGTTTGGAAACCAGGTGGTAGTTTCATATACACTTCTTCGGTAAGGTCTCCATATAGGAAGGCATTGTGAACATCCATCTGATGTAGTTACCAATTCTTTGCTGCGGCTACAGCTAGAAAGGCACGAACAGTAACCATTTTTTCAACCGGAGCAAAAGTATCAGTGTAATCAATCCCTTCAACTTAATGATTTTCAAAAACCACCAAACGGACTTTAAGCCGCTCAACACTCTCATCAGAGTTATACTTTATCTTGTACACCCACCGGCTCCCTAGAGCATATTTTTCAGCCAAAACATCTCCATGGTCCAGGTACTACTATCCTCCAACACCGTATCTCCTTTTGGATAGATTTTTGCCACCCTGCATCTTTAACCGCCTCTTTAAAGGAGGTCGGTTTTGTACCTGCAGTTACGGCTGCAAGAAAATTTCTGTGTCCCAGAGAAAATCGGTCACAATTCAAAAAATGTGCTATAGGATAAGGAGTACCTGAGAAGTGATTGGACGTGGTGGAACATTGGGAGGGAGGACTATGAGACAACTTTCGTATTGTATTTGTAACAAAGTCACAGAGTTTCACAGACAGAATCTTGGTACGCATGCCACGCCCTAGAGCACCCTCACCATTCGATACCACCACTGTCGCCTCATCCTCTACTATCACAGCCACCACGGCTGCCTCCGCCACGACGGCCTCCATTGCCGCATCTTCCATGGCAGCCTCGGCCTCAGCCGTGCTGTCCTCCACGGTAGCCTCAGCCTCCCCGACGGCCATCCCATCCATATGAGGTAGATCAAACCCTCAAACCATCATCGCCCAAGACAAGGGGCGCCAGGTCAGGAGGAGCCATATCACCACGATCATCTTCAACAGAATAGGGAAACTCATTCTTATAAAATTTAACATCTCGAGAGACAAAAAAAATTACCAGTAGCTAAATCGTACAATTTCTAACCCTTCTTGCCATAGGGGTATCCCACAAAAATATACTTTCAACTGCGAGGAGCAAACTTATACATCTTAGCTTTTTGGTTGTGGGCAAAACAAAGACAACAAAAAATGCGTAATTAATCATAAGAAGAAGGAGCACTAAATAATATTTCATAGGAGATTTTAAAACCAAGAAGGCTAGAAGGAGTTCGATTAATCAAATAACCAGCCGCCAAAATATACTAACCCCAAAAAGAAATTGGCAAAATTTTCTGAAAACGTAAAGCACGTGCCATATTCAAAATATTTCTATGTTTTCGTTTGACCCTCTCATTCTACTGAGGTGTACCTGCACAAGATGTCTGAAACAAAATACCACTATGTGCAAAGTAGTCGCACAGGCAATTAAACTCAATACCATTATCACTTCGCACAATGCATACTTTGGAATTAAATTGTCGCTCAATCATAGAAAAAAATGACGAGAACATTTTGTATACTTCAGTCTTATCAATCAACAAAAACACCCAAACAACATGAGAAAAATTATCCACAATCGTCAAAAAATATCGAGCTCCACACGAAGAAGGCGTAGGATACGACCCCCAAAGATCACAATGTATCAAATTAAAAATTGCAACAGTCCGAGAGTCACTAACAGAAAAGATACCTCGAGTTTGCTTTGCCTGATGGCAAACTTCACATGCCTTATTCACTGAACTAATAGAGTTACTGACAACATGAAGTGACTTTACTACTTTATCAGAAGGATGCCCAAGTCGTTGATGCCAAATGTCCAGAGAAGTCATCCCAGTCACTGCCAAGGCCTGAGTCTTCGGTACAATACGAAAGTACTAGAGTCCGTCCTACCGTTCACCGACGCCAATTAGGGTCCTCATACTGGAGTCCTGTATCACGCACAAAATTTTAGTGAATTGTACAACATAATTTATATCATCAATAAAATGGACCACATAAATTAAATTATAATGTAATTAAGGTACGAATAGAAGATTCCTGAGAACCACGTCTGGTGCAAGAGCGATACGTCTGCAGCACGAGGCAACCACAGTCCGTCCGTCTGGGAGTCCAACCAGACACTCCTCTATTTTTGTCACCCCCGACAATAAATCCAAATTTTTCGTAACATGATTTAAAGTGCCTGTATCAATAATCCAAGGTGTAATGGACTTACCCACCATACGATCCTCCGAAGATTTGGCAAAAGAATTACCAATCATAGAAATAAGTTGTTGATATTGGTCCGGAGTCAATCCCGGCACACCGCCGCCGCCTGCACCATCATCTGCTATCCGCGGCTGTGCAGCAACGAAGCCACGTCCTGCCACCATCGCACGCACTTTTGTACCCCGTTCACGTCCACCACCAGCCGTATGTCCGCTAAACCGAACATTGAGCGAATCCCACAATGGTTTTGCCTCCTCAAAGTATGGTATTATCTTCTTCACCAAGGCGTCGATAGTATACAAAATCCACAGTACAAGCATCGATTGGACGCAATATCAATCCTCCAATTGATCCTTCTCCGAAGGTTTATTGATAGACCCATCAACAAATCCAAATTTTTGTCGAGCCCGTAGAGAAAGCTGAATAGATCTCGACCATTCTCCATACTTCCTCCCCACGAAATACCACTTTCGTAATTGTATTACCCGGATTGTCATTAGAACCAAGGTAATACGGGAATGTGGGATCGATCCGCGATGCCGCCGGCGTAGAATTTTTGCCGCCCCCGCCGCTGGTCATGCCGCCGTCGCCGCTCGACATACCGTCGCTGTTCGAAGAAAACGTGCCCTAGCCGCCAGGCTCTGATATCATGTGAAGAAGTGATAGAATATAATATTCTAGGTATTTTATTCATCGTGATATTACATATACATATCAACTTGGAGCCTAAGTCACATGGCCAATCACCATAAATATAATTTAATACAATTTAATACTAATACCCCAATCACCATATATAGCTAATCACCAAAAATGCAATTTAATGATACAATTTAATCCCAATAGACCGCCTTGATGTGGACTCGAAGACCTCGACGACTCGAGGGGGGCGACGGAAACTTAGGGTTAGGATTTTGGGACCTCGACGACTGCCTCTTAGGTCTCTCGCCTCTTAGTCGAGCTCCCTCGTCTCCCTTCGTTGACCGCCGAGCTCGAACGAGAGTTGTTATGACCAAGCTCAAACCTTATCCCCGACCCCTAATAAGGACGACAACCTCTATGGTTTTTTAAAACAATGACTAGTTCGAGCCAGAGCTCCGGTTGTAGGAGTTGGGACTGAAGCTGAAGAGAAACTTGGACCAATGTCCACCAGAGTGAGATACGAAATGTGTTAGGGTGGACACAGAGATGGCATGAAAAAAATTAAGAGAAATATTTTCAGAAAATATTTTACCAAACAGAATCTCCAAGTTTTATTTTTTAAAATAATTTTCCAGAAGAAAGTAACCAAACACAAAGTCAAAAAATTTATACTCAGAAAATAACTTTATAACTTACTTTCAGAAAACTATTTTTAGAACTAAATTTCAGAAAGCATATCCAAATGGACCATGAGTCTCCAAATTGAACATTATTATTTGTCACAACCGATTTCAGATTTAGTATTTCTTGAATTTCTAGAATTTAATTTTTCTTGATAATGTATTCCTGCTGTATTTCATATGTTGGTTCATGTAATTTTATTATTGTTTTATTGTTCCTGCTGTTGAGAGAGACTGCCCGAGACCAATAGAATACCCATTGGCATTGCCATAGACCTGGTTTAGGACTCGCATGTAGAATTGACACTTGGTTCAGTTCATTTTCGGTGAACCCATGACTAAACCCTCTTTTCTCCTCTTTTAGTATATATATGACTTTACTCTCTT
Organism: Iris macrosiphon; assembly: GCA_036927795.1. NCBI lineage: Eukaryota > Viridiplantae > Streptophyta > Magnoliopsida > Asparagales > Iridaceae > Iris > Iris macrosiphon. Next base: position 169,507,972 of record JAYESA010000013.1, on the reverse strand, counting down.
CTCTCTTTCTTCTTCTTCTTCATTCTATTTCCCTCCTTCCTTCTCTCCCTCAAGTTCCCACAAACCCTAACCCTAACCCTAGGAAAAGTTGCTGCGACTTGGACCGTGAGAGATAGAGGCTAGGAGGCACTCAAGGCAAGTACATCTTGCTCAATGGTAAAATCATGGATTTTTGGATTTTTTATATATGTTGTTGTTTTAAAAAATATATTTGATAGAAAATGTTTTCCTTGAGTTGCTGATCATGTTTAGTTCTTGGAGTTTTGGATTTTAATGTATAGATTTTTGTAGATCTGAGTTTTAAGATTATAGTTTTTATGTGTTCCATGAGTTTTTCTTAGTTTTGATCTATTAAAACTTAGTATTTTCGAAAACTAGTGGTTCCTTATGTTAGAGCATTTTATTTCAAGCATTTTGGCTTTTGCTTCACTTAATTTGGAGTTTAAAAGCATATCCAAATGGACCATGAGTCTCCAAATTGAACATTATTATTTGTCACAACCGATTTCAGATTTGTATTTCTTGAATTTCTAGAATTTAATTTTTCTTGATAATGTATTCCTGCTGTATTTCATATGTTGGTTCATGTAATTTTATTATTGTTTTATTGTTCCTGCTGTTGAGAGAGACTGCCCGAGACCAGTAGAATACCCATTGGCATTGCCATAGACCTGGTTTAGGACCCGCATGTAGAATTGACACTTGGTTCAGTTTATTTTCGGTGAACCCATGCCTAAACCCTCTTTTCTCCTCTCTTAGTATATATATGACTTTACTCTCTTCTCTCTTTCTTCTTCTTCTTCATTCTATTTCCCTCCTTCCTCCTCTCCCTCAAGTTCCCACAAACCCTAACCCTAACCCTAGGAAAAGTTGCTGCGACTTGGACCGTGAGAGATAGAGGCTAGGAGGCACCCAAGGCAAGTACATCTTGCTCAATGGTAAAATCATGGATTTTTGGATTTTTTATATATGTTGTTGTTTTAAAAAATATATTTGATAGAAAATATTTTCCTTGAGTTGCTGATCATGTTTAGTTCTTGGAGTTTTGGATTTTAATGTATAGATTTTTGTAGATCTGAGTTTTAAGATTATAGTTTTTATGTGTTCCATGAGTTTTTCTTAGTTTTGATCTATTAAAACTTAGTGTTTTCGAAAACTAGTGGTTCCTTATGTTAGAGCATTTTATTTCAAGCATTTTGGCTTTTGCTTCACTTAATTTGGAGTTTAAATGGAGTTTTTATGAAGAAAATAAATTTTTGGGTTTTTGGAGTTTCAGCCATGGTTGAACTTGCTGTTGGAGTAGACGAAGTCTTCATGCGGCCAGCGAGCCATGCGACCGAGAGTGTCATACGGCTTGAGAGGGTTATGCAGCCTGAACTCTTGTCGTATGCTGACATCATGCATCCATCTTGTTGGACGCGTGACTGCCTATTCATCCATACTCGTTGAACGAATAAAAGTTCGCTAAGTCCAAAAGTAAGTCCATGCGGCCAGAGGGTGCATGCAACCAGTCAGTGCATGCGGCCAGAGAGTCCATACGGCCAGTGGGTGCATGCGACCAGAGAGTCCATGCGGCCAGTAAGAGTATGCGGCCAAAAAATTCTTGTGTGTATTTTGTGTTCCTTGTTGATTAGTAATTCCTTTTAGTGATTATTTTTGTATGCTTCCTTATGTCGATACAAATTTATGATACCAGACAAGTTTTGCATATGAGTTCACAAGATCAGTTTATGTATAAGTTCACAATCTTCACGACACCGTGGAAATGTTTGTGTATGAAAATCTATTATATTTGGCATCGAAAAATCAAGTGTGAGTATTGTCCCATGTAACGCGTATCGCGAATACGATAACTCATGAAAAGCTCGTACTCGCGATTCATCATCTTAGGGAGTTTTCAAGTGTCCACGACTCGAGAACTTGAAATAATATAGTAATGATTGGACAAGATAAGATTTACCTAGAGCATTTTAGAAGGAAAGAATATTGCGCTACCGGCTACCCAGATCCCCAAGGGCCCCATGTGTCATGAACAACCCTTCTAGGCAAGGGCTCCATGACTGACCAAGTTTACGTGTGCTACGACACTTACTAGACAAGTTTATATACAAGTTTATGTTGGTAAAGCAAGATTATGATTACAAGTTCAATTTTATGTTTTTGAGTTAAATTTTTGTTTGTGACTAGTAACAAGTTATGCTGTTATATGGTTGACTGTGCATTTAAATTTACTAGACAAGCGTACCCTTGGCCATCCGGGTTAACTGCAGTGCTGGTAGTAGCAATATTCTTAGCAATGCATTTTGTCTTGCCCCAATCCCAAAACACACGGGACCAGGCCACGTGGCAATGGCCGGCTAGTACGACTCCGAATGATTTCTCAATTTAATGGATCCGACGAAGCATACTACGCTGTCCTAAAAAACTATCAAGTCCAATATGCTATCATACAGCAGGTAAATATCTAATCTCATCCACAGAATACAATATAATAAAGACTGAATCAAGTGCTGGTAAATAAAGTACAAAGAGTCTGAATATCCATAATACATCTGAAATAGTCTGAATGGGGACAAATCTACTGAAATACAACAATGAAATAAAAGTACGAAAAGTAGTAAGATAACTAGACTAGAGTATCAACTAGCTCGATAAGAATGCTCTAGTCCGAAACAGCAGCGTACCCCAAATTACGGAAACTCCTCTAGAAGTGCCTCAAATTCCTCAGCCACGAATCCGGTCTCTACTCCTGCTCCGTAGATGGTCGGGTACAAGTGCTCGTCTGGATATGGAAAGAAACCAGGTCCTCAGAGGAACGTAACAAGATACAAAAATATATGCCATAAAGTAAATACTGTGTAAACTCGAGGGTGATCTAACCAGCTAAGTGAAATGCACTTAAAGACAACCTTGGTACGTATGGGTTGGTAAAAGGTATAAAGCGTAGCGTCAAGCCAGAGGCTAAGTATCTGACATTAGCTGTAAACTGGATGTCAGAAGTATATGCTGACTACATCACCGATCATGATAGCGCGTAGCTAGTAACCTCCGTCGGATGTATCGACAAGCATATACGCCCATAACCGAGTAGCACATAATCTATAACCGGGTAACACATAGCCCATAACCGGGTAACACTGAGGCTCACGACCCCGTAGTTTACTCTGAAACTACGGTAGCCAAATGTTTGTCCCATACGCCTACTAATTGTCTTCCCCGCCCAATGCCAATGTACAAGTCACGAATACTACGTGGACATCTAGTACTATAATGCAAGTCACTAAAGAAATATACAACTATGCTAAATACCGTCATACGTACTGCTCACACCGATGGCTAGTCAAGTATGAAGCACGTGTCCCTACATGAACTCACTCTGTGACGTGCAATGATGCGTGTCAAGGCCAGGGGGGTCATATTGATAAATACATAACTTTAGGTGCGTCTACTAGACACTAGGTCAAACACAAGTCCTAACGTCAACGCCTTTGTTGACTGTACCTGAGTCGTTCTCGGACACGCACAGTTATATAATATTAAAGTAATAAAATATGCAAACTAATAATGATTGAATTTAAACAGTACAACAAGGCAAGGTATACTTGACTGGAACTCCGATGTGAACAAGTAAGAATCCGAAACCCGCAGCCAAGGTAGAATCGTCTTGGGTGCCTATAAATATATAACAATAAATATCAATCACTACATTATACTATGCTAATCATGCACAAGAGTACAACTTACGCAACGTCATGAGTCACGCAGAGTCTAAACCAAATAAACGTTCTAACTAACTAGGTTGGCCAAGGTTGACTAGTCAAGGATCAAGGAAGTAGGTGTACACTTAGTCTACTAGTCCTACAATATTTACAAGTCATCTAAAGGTATAATTTCTCATATGTCACAATCGCGGTCACAACTAGAATTCGTGTAGGTGCTAAGTTGCACCTCTAACACATAGGTTGCTAGTGTTCTCTCTCTAGGTCTCCGTGTACAAGTATATTAATATTCTTAAATATTGTGCACAATAAGTCAACTAGCAACTATGCTACTAATACGTTTTTATAACTACAAATAACGTGTAACGCTAAACATGTGTCCTAACTAATAGGTTAGGGTGCACATATGATAATTTAGTCTAAGCACCTAGGGACTACAAAAATATGTGTCATACTAACAACCTAATTCCATGAAGTATTTAATAACATTAACTACTATTCCAACACATGCATATGCATACTAGATAATAGGGTTCACTAACAACCTTGGTTCATGCAACACAACAACAAGAAGGAGGAGTGAACATGCAAACCTAGGGTTAGGTCTTAAACCAGGAGGGGTGCTCGGCCCGCGGCTCAAGGGTGGCCAGTCTCCGGTGGGTGGAGGTGCTCCGGCGGACTGCACAGTAGCAGCAACAACAACAATGGTAGCAGCAACGGGGTGGTGGTGACGAGGTGACGGTGGTGGCAGGATGGCTGTGGTCGGGGTGATGGTGAGGCTGATGGTGGCGATGGCTATGGTGGTTGGAGGTGGTGATGGCCGGGGTGATGATGGCTACGGTGGTGGCGGGATAGTCGTGGAGAGGGAGGAGGAAGGTGGTGGCGGTCGTGGTGACTATGGAGGAGGTGGTGGTTGTCATGGTGACTGTGGAGGAGGAATGAGGTGACGATGGGGTGGTGGTGTTTGCTGTGGCGGTGACTGTGGCTGTCGACGGTGGTGGTGTTGGTTGTGGTGGCGGGATAATGGTGGAATAATGATGATGGTCGGGGTGTTTGATGGCAGGATGATGATGATGGTGGTGGAGATGGTGATGGAGAAGGTGGTGTTGGCTGTGATGGCGCTGTCGTGGAGGGGAAGGTGGTGGCGGTGATTGCTGTGGTAGTGGGATTGTCGGAGGAGAGGGAGAAGGAGGAGGGAGGTACTTTCGCTAGGAGGGAGAAGAAGGTGATGTTAATGGTGGGAGAAGAATGTGGTTGCTGTGGTATTAGCCATGGTGGCGATGGCTGGGGGGATGGTTGTGGTGGTGATGGCCGGAGGAGGAAGGTGTCGGTGATAGGATGGCTGTGGCGGTGATGGCCTGAGAAGGAAGAAGAAGGAGGAGTGATGTGTTTAGTTTTTAGGGTTTCGGTTAGGTGTGTGTTGGCTGAAATTGGAGAGAGGAATGAGGTGTTTATGTAGAAAAGAGAGAGAAGAAGGACATGGGAATTAGGGCCGACCACAAGGCTTTTTCTAAGGATGGGGGGATTCCTCGTGAAGAAATGGGTGGCTAGTGTCACGCCCCAGCCCCGAGGGCCGCCCGGACCACCGTCTCGCCCCGCCGCGGACCCGGACACGAACCACCGTGCCTCGGCGCACCGGACGCGAATCACCGTGCCTCACCGCTTATCCCGCAGGGCGCGCGTGTGTGTGGCCCGTTTGATACCGGGACGTGATGCCGCACGGGCCTGGGGTTGCACCCGTACAAGGCCACATCGTTAGAGTTTAGGCTATCATTGCATCAATCGAGTAAGCAGCGGAGGGATATTGTTGCAAGCATTCAACAATCCGAGTATTCAGGACAAATTGAGGCAACTTGGATTCTTTTTGATTACAAAGGCAACGTTCCATACATTATGCCCTTCTATATGGAAGCAGCTCGAGGCAAACGAAACGCAGAATTCCGGGTCTTGGGGTAGAGGCACGCCTATCGCTCCCTCGGACGATCCAGTACCTGCAAGCAAGTAAACTGTTGGTGGATCAGCACTTTTATAAGTACTGGTGAGATAAAACAACTGAACAGAAGCAAGCATTCACTAAAACCAACACTAAGTAATCATGTTATAAAATATTATATTACTAGTGATATTTCTAGTTTTACCTATGTTCGTTACATGCAATACTGAACGGAGTCATATTACTATGATTTGGAAACATCTTTAGAAAACAGAGTTTCATATGCGATATAAGCAAACAAGCCATTCGTTCAGTTTCAGGGGGTGCGCAGCGTGTCTTGTGAGACTCTAAGGACAAATACATATCTAGACACCAATACATATCTTAGGGGCAGTCCTCTATCCAAGCCAACACAATGAACTTAGCTTATATGTAGTGCGGTCCCCGAGTATCTCAGGATCGGCAACGGTTGGTCCAGCATACCAATGACTCTTTATCTGATGCTAAAGGCAGTTGTGACTCATGGTTACTTTCCACTATCTCTGTAGTAGCCGTGACACATGCAGTTCAGCTCTCCACCAATAGCCATTGTTCAACCGATGCGAATGCATGGAACACTATCAAATAAACTCTAGTATGCAGACGAGACGAACCACCAGATCATTCTTTGTTGCGGGGCAAGCCGCCTTATCACTTTGAACATATTCAGGCACACGACATGGTTCTCTCGGAGCATAGGGGATAGTGAACATGTTCATGCACTCTTAGACAAGCGTTTCAGGATCTCTTAGTTAAGCTGACATGTTCATTTCAAAGACAAGCTAGGTGAGTTCGTTATTAGCATGCAATGCAGGTTCTATCATTCTCTAATGAAAACATGCAAGCAAAAACTTAGATTTATTATTAAGGCGTGCAAGAATCAGAGAACGAAGTTCTTCCCACTCACCTTGTACATAATGCCGACGCGGAGCTGGGCATTACAGCTAGGATGAGCTAAATTTTGAATGAGGGTGTGGATGAGGCAGGTGAAAATGAGGTATGTTGTACTCACAAAATGGGGGAGGGACGTTGTGTGACCGATCAAAGAATGGAGGGTGGGTTTCTTCATGGTTTTGCTCCAATGGGGGATGGACATCTAATTGCTTATTTGCGCAAAAGCCCCTAATAATTTAAAAATTGCACAAACAAGGAAAATTAGGATTGGATGAGAAAAAATACCATGTTTGGTGTGATATAGTGGATTAAAATGGTGTGTGGTGTTTAGTATAACCTTGAGGGTGTGAATGGGGGTTTGGATTGGTGTTGGATCTAGTTTTGGGTTAAGTTGAGTCATTGCGCCAATTTAATTAAAATTAGTGTCAAAAGTGTTCTTTAACTAATTGGAAGTGCATAGGATTAAAATTGGGTGGGACACAAGTGCCATGGATGTAGTAGAATCAGAATAGATTATTTTTATAAATTGGGTTGCACAAAACGGATCAAGATTGTGTCTCCAATTTCGATTGGAACGGACAAAGATGCAAAGTTATATTTATTTGGATTTAAAAATAGATATTTGTAACGAATATTGTGCGATTAAAATGAAGCACAAGAGAGGATATTTATCAGTTACACAAAGGTCAGAATGGAAGGCTAGCACATTTAGGTCAAGTGTGTGAAATTTGTTTGAAGGCAGAGGCTAGAGTAGCGATCTAAACATCGAAGCAACGATAAGGTACACCAAAGGAATTAAATTAAAAGAGGCAAATTAATAACTCTATTAAATAATTCAAAAATAACCCTAAATGAATCCGAATCCTAGATTTGGGTCAGAGGGTTTACACATTTTTTAGTAATTCGGGCTTGTGATAACCCTATTTAGTTAATTATAGCAAGCCGTAGGCATGTTTGGCCATGAATTGGATGTTTGTTTATTCGTGCAGCTCGCTCTTCTAGTTTTATTTTCTCCCCGCACATGGTTAGGGTGCTAAGTTCTACTCGGATGAAGGTCTACAACCCCGGTCCTTGTTTGGTTTAAGTGTTGTGGTCCCGATCCATAGTAGTTCCTATGCTCTCTTGCCGCTCGTCGTATTACTTTTATTTCTGTACGTATTATCAGTTCTTTCAGTATTATTCTTAAGACAAGTACGTTGGTACCGTATAAGTCTCGATCTACATTTATTTCTTATATGTCTCTTTTGCTTATGTTGTGATGTGTTTGGTCTATCACCTCGAGCTCCTTTGTGGTACTTGTTGCTTGGGGTTCTGATCCCACTGGCTTTGCATGGCCAGGTTACCCCGAAGATAACCAGGATCCTCCGCGCTTCCAGCAAGATGGTTCGCACTCGTAAGACTGCGGTCGAAGCTCGCGAGTGGGTTTCCTTTCTTTCACCCCTCGTCTTGATTACTTAATTTTGTGGTGTTTAGCTAGGGGCAGAGTTAGCTCCTTATATTTTTGAGACTTCGGTCAACATGATATATATATTAGACCATGGCTGGTATATTTAAATCATGTATATTTAAACTCTATTAGGCAATAATTTATTTTTACTAGCTTCATGATCATATGTGACATGTAATTTGGGATGCCTCTTTACTTTTATTTATGTTATACTCTTGTACTTCTGTTGTTGGATTGAGATTATAGGATATGTTGGCCTTAGGACAGACGTCGTAGCATGCTAGAGTTTACTCATTTATCTTCTAGACAACCTTAACACATTACGGCTTACCTCGGTATTATGCAAGGTGCGGTTGGCCATGTCAGTCCCCGTATTTACCCAGTGTTCTGGGAGTGGGGCATGACAAGGTTTTATTGGTGGCCCATGCAGGTCTATTTTTCAGACTTGTGGGGGGACTCATCTTGTTAGAATCTCAATCCTCTACTTATCTTCGATTGAACTCCACTTGTAACCTATACTTCTCGCTCTCTTTGAACTTCAAGCTAGCTTGATATAATTTTTCCATTCTCGTCTCTTGTTGATATCCTTGTTTCCTTATCCTTTAGGGATACCCCACCTGATCCTCCTTTCGAAGGTTCCATTGTACCGATAACTCCAGCATATCCAGTGGGCCAGGGCTATATCCCGATATTGAACTAAGGGCAAGCAACGATAGCTTTTTATCAGCCGGCTCCGTGAGTCACGTATTGTCACACTCCAGTCCTAAAATACCGAGGGACTAGCCACGTGGCAATGGCCAGCAGCACAACTCCAATGGACAAACCCAATTTAATGGACCCGTTAGAGTACTGCACTTAAGCTGTAATAAATATAAATGCAGTCTACAACATCTATCACAATAATATTCTAAACTCATCCACAGAAAGTAAACACAAGTCAATATGATAAATCAGTCAAGATAATAGATAAGGGAAATAGTCCACCAACAAGTCCAAATAAATAGTGTCTCGGGGAACAACCCGACACAATAAAAGAAAAAGAATATCACCAATACATATGTCCATGAGTCCAGATATGAAATAACAATGCGCATAAATAACTGAGTATGAAACTGAAATACTCAGGAGAAATCCTCCGGCACAACCTCGTCCTCTGGTGCTAGTACTGCTCCAACGTCATCTCATGTCCCATATATCTCGGGGTAATCCTCTTCTGTTGTACCAGGGGACATTATCCAAATCCAGGTCCTCAGGGGACATAGCAAGGTACAAGAAATACTCAAGCCAAATATAATACAGTAAATATAAAACAGATCCTCAGGGCAATCTATGTAACCAGTTATGCAAAATACAAATGAGAGCATCACTAGTACTCAGACTGAGACAACTACAAGCTCTGTGTCGGGGAGCCCGTAGTAGCAAGAATATCACGTAATGGGCCAAGCTTTGGTACAAAGACTAAAGCACATCTAGTAGTAAAGTATATATATATATATATATATATATATATATATATATATATATATATATATATATATATATATATATATATATATATATATATATATAATCAGTCTATAATTTGTGTGTCTCTCTCCACCCAATGTAATCTCATGTCTCATGTCCACAATATCTCATGTCCATAACACGCAAGATCATGACCTCTAGCTAGTACAGCGAGTCATAATGATATCTATGTATATGCAAGTCCCATGTCACGAATCCTGTAAGCCTATATAGAATCACCATGAATAACTCAGAAAAGATTCTGTCACATGAATAGTGTCAAGTGTCATATGGTATGACGTACTTGGTAAAGCAAGCACATAAAAATATGATAGTAGAATCAAATCTCTAAATAATTTCATACGACTCCGTGTACGGCGTCGACACTCGAATCTTATTTGGATATTAAGCAACGTCTCACGGTCCTAGGTTGAACAGGTACATCACAGAAGTATATATATAGAAAGAATACAAGCAATTAATATCACAGGAACTACTACAAGTTGGCAAGGTGCACTTGCCTGGGTTATGAGCTCCGTCAATTGCTCCTGTAACAGTGAAATCTCCAGTTACGCCTCCGGATGCTGAAACAAACATCACCATTGCTCTCAGAATACATAAAATAGCTAGATTTGACTACCCATAATTCCAATTTGGACACAGGAATAAAATTGACAGTTTTTGGTCAAAGCGGAATCCACATGTGGCATACTTCGTACCAAAAAATGTGCCAAAGACAAAGTTCTTCAAATTTGTCAAACTTAGTGTCTATAAGTCCAGAATGATGATACGAACCCAACGGGACATCCAAAATTGAATTTTGATGAGCCGGTCACAAAATTGTCCTTCAAGTAGAACCATGGGGCCCACGAAATAGTATTTCATCAATATTCTCAGAATCAAACCAAACTTGGGTCATAGGACCAGCGTAATGCTACGAATCCGTTGGCACAAGTTTTATTACGAAACGATAAGCGCACACGAAATTATGACGAGTGTCAAAATAGGCTGATATAGTATTTTTCGACGGATACGCTTTAATTTCGGTGTGCACGCACATCCAAATCAACTTTTGTGAAATTCTACATGTCCGCGTTGACAATATGCGCCTTTCGGTGTAATTCGCAGACGATGAAGTCACCTTGATTAGCGAGACGCTCCCCGTTTCAGGAAAATTCGAATTTAAGAAACTAAGTTTTTGACATATTTTAACAACAATTAAATCACAGCATACATCGAATTAAAATAAACCAATTGAAGAGATTAAAACTTATTTATGTTGTCTAAATTATTGTTTTTTTGATAATAAACGAAAGAAATAAAAACTAGGTTTATACGAAACCCTTTTCTTTGGTTTACAAACAAGAAAAAGGAGTACAATTAATCCTATACGAGGATGTTAAGTACAAAATTTGATTCTAGGGAAATATTCCTATAGAAGTCTGATCTGCGGTCGATCACTTTGTCCCTTGGACCACACGATGACGAAGAAGTGCTGTAGAAGAAGAAGAAGCTTCAAAGGTCTCAAGAGGGATTGGACGCTCAGTGCCAAAGTTGTTAATCACTACTCTCTGTCTGTGCTCTAGGATCTTCTCTCTCAAAAATTAAAATTTGATCTTTTACCTCTGTCAATAGAGGTCTCTATTTATAGAGTCCAATTGCCGTAACCGTCCAGTCGGCGTAGAAGCCGAACAGTGGAAAGTGTGGCACTTTTTACGCGGCGGTTATAATAACTGCCACCCACGTATAAATGATCTTCTGAATCCGCGTGTGACGCGTGTCCCATTATGAGGTAACGCGTATAACTGCTGCGAAGATCACGACATGCAAGCTACGTAGATAACTGTCCCTCGCATAGAAAAGGTTGGTGTAAAAGCCAAATAACTGTCACTATGGCGTAAGAGCCAATTAGTTATCTTGTTGGCGTAGAAGCCAAGTAGGCGTAGAAACCAGATAGCACGTCATGTTGGCGTAGAAGCCAGATATCTGTCATATTGGCGTAGAAGCCAAATAGCACATGGAACTTGATGTTGACTGGGGTCTTGAGCGTATTCTAGACCAAATAAACTTATCACCCACCTTTGCAAATATAGCCTGAATTGGCGTATTTCGAGGAGATAGCTGTAACACCCCGTTCCGCTCAAGCGGACTGCCGACTCAATCGGCAATAGTGCAACTGTCCTGACCCGCTTTGCCTCAAAGAGAAGCAAAGGATATTCAGACTTGTCCCAACAGGAATCCGGCTTAGGCTTTCAGAGGCTCGCTCAGACGTATCGCTCAACCGAGGCGAATCATCGCTAAGGTGGGTGGCTACGGTGAACTTGTCTTTGCTTAGCCAGCACACATAAAATCTGGAATGTTTATGCTAGTCGCTAGGTGATTCACCCCCTGCATGCTAATAAATCCAACGCACCTAGCTAAGGGAATAATCCTAACCTGTATTGCTTGCTAGAACATGGAAAAATGAAATACTGCTTATATTCAGACCCTCGCATGCTAAGTCCCTAACGATCTAACTCTCGGCTTACCTTCGAGTCTGAGCAACGTGTCTGTTTATATTTCTTAGAAATGCATGCTTGTCTGCTTGAATGTTGCCTTGTTTTCATCCAACTCCGGAAGACTACTCAGTAGTCGTTCCGTGTATGATTGACCCTGCAAGTATCCGGGACCGTTAGGTCACCAAGCAGCCCCGAACCAGGGGAATGCATCAAGGCAAGTTACTGTACATAATCATGATTCAAGTATCCCGTGTACTCGTATACTCGTGTTCCCGTGCACTCGTGTTCTCTTGTTCTAGTGCACGCGTGTTCTCGTGTTCGTGTATCCCGTGATAATTGAAAGACCCAATAAATCACGTACTCATGTTGCCTGAAATTGGATTGACCCGGAATTGCATGTCGCGGACAACTCGGAAACGAGGTATAGTTCCACGGACGGTTCCGGGGCACTGGGGCCGATCCGATCCGGATGGAACTCACGTGTGGTCCCTCGTGTTCGGGCGAGTGGTTTATAGCACCTCGTGTACTTTCGTTGCATTCCACTTTCCCGGGACCACTTCATGTTTAGTCCATCGTGTGCGGGCAAGATGGTTTGTAGCGCATCGTGTACTTGGTTGCATTCCATCTTGGCCATGGACTACTTCATGTACAATCCATTGTGTACGGGCGAGATGGTTTATAGCATCGTGTGCTCTCGTTGTGTTCCATTCTCGTCTGGGATTAGTCCTTTATGGCTATGCCAGCGACTCATATTCATATAGATAAGTCATCCTCGCTTAGCGGCTATCCGCGTGCGAGTCATTGCATCAAGAACAACTGAGCACACCAAATACTGTCCCGTTCAATGACTCTCATGTTTGCATGTTGCATATGCTATGCTCCTGAATGTTTATACATGCCTCTGCTCGAATTAACAATGTTGCCTCAATGTTTGCCTTGGACAGGGAAGGAGATGGTAAGTTGGTAAGTCTCGCCGTATTTCCTCTCATGTTGCACGGCGCACTGCCCGACACGTTAGGCTATTCAATATTTGCATGAAACTGATCCTAAGGCAACTAGAAAGACAACTTAATAGTTGTGCACGGAACCTGTATTACGTGTTTGGATTTGTCGAGCGGGCGAGTAGCTTCCCCACCAGTGCATTCAATGTACTGATAATCCACCAGTTTACTTGCAGGGTGCGGAAGAACCTCGTTCGGTGCGGATGCCTCCAACGTGCGTGCTAAGGCCATGAGTTCCCTCTGAAGCCTTGCAACGGTGCGTCCGGAACAGAAGCACATATACAAGACATAATGTTGGAACATAGCCCGAACTCGCCGGAACATCGCCTGTACAATCATTCCACAGTTGTAGCCACTTGGCACGCTTTTACTATTTCAGAGAGAGAGGCTTGAGCGACTTGTAATCTCGGCTATACGCCGCCTGTAACACATGTTTATATCAATAAAAGAGTTGCTTTACTTCAAACTTGTGTTTCAATGCTTCCGCTATATTTGTCGACTCAGTGAACCTGTTACCAAATCGCTATGCGTCATGACTCCGCTGCACTCGGACAATTTATGCGACTCTGTGGCTTAGAACTCTTACCGCCAGCCAATGAATCACGGCCTTGTACGGGCGCGGTTCACGCTCGTGCGGCATCACGCCCGGATGGGTCAAAGCGATCGTTCCGCGGGAGCGCTGGCGAGGGTGATTCCCGCCTAGCGGGAACGGCCGAAATAGCCTGCGGGAGATCGGGGCATGACATAGTGGTATCAGAGCCTGGCTTCTACGCCTTTGGACTTCGATTCGATATCTCTGTTTCGAAAGCTCGTTCGTGGTTTATGTGCACGCTCTCTCTCAATGCCTCGATGGGATATTCCAATAATAAGTCTAAATACTTTCAAAATATGTTTTGAATGTTATGATATGCTTGCTTGTATGCTGTTGTGCTGCGAGTGGCCTTTGTGCCAACCTGTGCGAACCCTTCGAGAGTATCGCTAGTAACTTGTCCGATTTTCACTAACTCTAAGTTTGGTTGAATGCATCTATTCGAGGGACGCCTTGAACTAGTGCACCATCCAAGACTTAAGAAAAGGTGAAACTCGAGTGCTAAGACTTCGCTATCACTGAGCTGGTTGACGTGTTCACGCTAGAAGTGCATTTCGAAAGTGCGTACGATCCAGTCTAAGCGATATGCTGATTTCGATGCTTGTGCAAGTGAATATCCAAATGAACAAGTACAACGACTTGTCTAGGATTGCCTCAAACCCTAGATCACTGCTTGTCCTTAGTAAGTCTCGAGGACGAGACTTTTTCTAAGTTGTGTAGGATGTAACACCCCGTTCCGCTCAAGCGGACTGCCGACTCAATCGGCAATAGTGCAACTGTCCCGACCCGCTTTGCCTCAAAGAGAAGCAAAGGATATTCAGGCTTGTCCCAACAGGAATCCGGCTTAGGCTTTCAGAGGCTCGCTCAGACGTATCGCTCTACCGAGGCGAATCATCGCTAAGGTGGGTGGCTACGGTGAACTTGTCTTTGCTTAGCCAGCACACATAAAATCTGGAATGTTCATGCTAGTCGCTAGGTGATTCACCCCCTGCATGCTAATAAATCCAACGCACCTAGCTAAGGGAATAATCCCAACCTGTATTGCTTGCTAGAACATGGAAAAATGAAATACTGCTTATATTCATACCCTCGCATGCTAAGTCCCTAACGATCTAACTCTCGGCTTACCTTCGGGTCCGAGCAACGTGTCTGTTTATATTCCTTAGAAATGCATGCTTGTCTGCTTGAATGTTGCCTTGTTTTCATCCAACTCCGGAAGACTACTCAGTAGTCGTTCCGTGTATGATTGACCCTGCAAGTATCCGGGACCGTTAGGTCACCAAGCAGCCCCGAACCAGGGGAATGCATCAAGGCAAGTTACTGTACAGAATCATGATTCAAGTATCCCGTGTACTCGTGTACTCGTATTCCCGTGCACTCGTGTTCTCGTGTTCTCTTGTTCTAGTGCACGCGTGTTCTCGTATTCTCGTGTATCCCGTGATAATTGAAAGACCCAATAAATCAAGTACTCGTGTTGCCTGAATTGGATTGACCCGGAATTGCATGTCGCGGACAACTCAAAAATGAGGTATAGTTCCACGAACGGTTCCGGGGCACTGGGGCCGATCCGATCCGGATGGAACTCACGTGTGGTCCCTCGTGTTCGGGCGAGTGGTTTGTAGCACCTCGTGTACTTTCGTTGCATTCCACTTTCCTGGGACCACTTCATGTTTAGTCCATCGTGTGCGTGCAAGATGGTTTATAGCGCATCGTGTACTTGGTTGCATTCCATCTTGGCCATGGACTACTTCATGTACAATCCATCGTGTACGGGCGAGATGGTTCGTAGCGCATCGTGTGCTCTCGTTGCGTTCCATTCTCGTCTGGGATTAGTCCTTTATGGCTATGCCAGTGACTCATATTCATATAGATAAGTCATCCTCGCTTAGGGCTATCCGCGTGCGAGTCATTGCATCAAGAACAACTGAGCACACCAAATACTGTCCCGTTCAATGATTCTCATGTTTGCATGTTGCATATGCTATGCTCCTGAATGTTTATACATGCCTCTGCTCGAATTAACAATGTTGCCTCAATGTTTGCCTTGGACAGGGAAGGAGATGGTAAGTTGGTAAGTCTCGCCGTGTTTCCTCTCATGTTGCACGGCGCACTGCCCGACACGTTAGGCTATTCAATATTTGAATAAAACTGATCCTAAGGCAACTAGAAAGACAACTTAATAGTTGTGCACGGAACCTGTATTACGTGTTTGGATTTGTCGAGCGGGCGAGTAGCTTCCCCACCAGTGCATTCAATGTACTGATAATCCACCAGTTTGCTTGCAGGGTGCGGAAGAACCTCGTTCGGTGCGGATGCCTCCAACGTGCGTGCTAAGGCCATGAGTTCCCTCTGAAGCCTTGCAACGGTGCGTCCGGAACAGAAGCACATATACAAGACATAATGTTGGAACATAGCCCGAACTCGCCGGAACATCGCCTGTACAATCATTCCACAGTTGTAGCCACTTGGCACGCTTTTACTGTTTCAGAGAGAGAGGCTTGAGCGACTTGTAATCTCGGCTATACGCCGCCTGTAACACATGTTTATATCAATAAAAGAGTTGTTTTACTTCAAACTTGTGTTTCAATGCTTCCGCTATATTTGTCGACTCAGTGAACCTGTTACCAAATCGCTATGCGTCATGACTCCGCTGCACTCGGACAATCTGTGCGACTCTGTGGCTTAGAACTCTTACCGCCAGCCAATGAATCACGGCCTTGCACGGGCGCGGTTCACGCTCGTGCGGCATCACGCCAGGATGGGTCAAAGCCATCGTTCCGCGGGAGCGCTGGCGAGGGTGATTCCCGCCTAGCGGGAACGGCCGAAATAGCCTGCGGGAGATCGGGGCGTGACAATAGCATACGGCGTACTACTATAATTGAAAATAGCCTAGTCGGCATATTTCAAGGAGATAGCGTACATCGTGCTTCTATAGCTGAAAATAGCCTGATGGCGTAATGTGCAGGGGTGGCGACTTGGACGTATTAGCCTTAACTATGGCTCACCCAGTCATCGAAAATAGAACAAAATCTCGTGCATTAAATGCAGAGATCTGCCCCCATCTCGCGCATTAATTGCAGAGACGTGCCTCGAGTTCTGTACGAATAGCAGCTTTTGACGTGGCGTCTAGTTTTGTCTCCTATTGAGCGTAAAAGCTCATGTCTGCCTATGTAAAACTAGGCAGCGTATTCCTTGAATGCGTAAACGATGCCTTATGTCAATGATTAGTCGCTAAATGACAGTCTGGGGCTCTGTGTAGAATCATCATTACAGCCGTCCTCTCGATCGTCGTGCGGTACTCTTTGTCAGGAGTCAGGTTCATTGTACTGTCTGACAGGTTCATTCGAGGAATACGAAGCGTTCCTCATACAACTCCATGCAGCATTAAAAGCAGATAGGTTTTATGCCAAAGTGGCAATGTAGCAACCCTTTTTACGCTGGAGCAGTCTAAAAATACTGTATTACACGGGTTGTTTTTGGAGCTATGTTGTACGCTAAATAGCGTTGAAGCTCTGTTGTACGCTTATGGCTCTGAAGTCATGATTTACGCTGCACAACACTGAAACTCTGCTTCACGCGGGCTTCATACATATTGCATATAATTCTGCAGCGTATTTTTCATGCTTCTACAAGACCCCCTTCAAAGTTTTCAAATTCCTCGTAATTTGAAATACTTTGAATGAAGCATGAAATCGTCCAATTTGACTCGTTCCACGAGGCTGATTTCTCGACAAATATTTAGGAATTTGTTGGGATTTGATGTGATCTCCTCTGCCTATATAAAGATGACCGAGTTAACCTATTCTTCCCACACTTCCTTCACCACAAAGAGATGGTTGCCGATGTTCGTCTTGCTGACTTGAGGAAGAAGAAGATCATGTTCTTCCTGCATATAAGAAGCCGTAAATAGAGGCGTCTTCGAGCAAATGTCCTCTGCAACGATGGATCATGGAATGATATCATAGCTTCCTTTGCTCGGGATGATCAGCAATTTCATATGGCGATCGTCCTGGAGAGAGGAAGGGTCGTATTAGACCACACAGCTTGCAAGCTGTATTTTCTCCTCTCTTGGCGGTGGACTAGGGTAGGCAATTTGGCCCTATCTTCCAGTATTAAGTTGTGTCTGAAACCCCAACGCAATTCTAGGGCATGCCTGCCATGGCGTATGGAGGATGGGCTTGAATAATTTATACATGCCCAGTTCTGTATCCTCCCGCCATGAATTATTTTCTTGTTCATCGGCTGTAGAAGCCGATGAAGTGCCGTAGAAGAAGATATAAAGATCTCCACCAATATGATAACCTGGCATAGCAAATTCTTGGTGTGATCTTTAAATGAAAATGAGAAACCCTTAGAAAAAAACAAGGATTTCTATCATATGTAATCATGAAGATAAAAAATCCTTTGTAAACTGGATTTTCATCATATGTAATCATGATTAATAAGATTGTCTTCTTTTACGCATCTGATGATTTGCCATATTTGCTGTGTGTAGCTTCGATATGTTTGAATGACTTTTACGCTGACTTTGATAAAGAGTATCTGATCTCGTCCCTCTTTTACGCGAAATAAAAGACGCGTAGAAAGCTTCTTAGCATTAGTTGTCTTTGAAGATCCAAACTGTCATGCTATTTTGGACGAAGAGTCACGTAGCAATTCTGAACTGTCACTTCTCTGATACGAAGAATTCTTGTTCAGACCATCATCTCCAAGAATGGTTTTCCGAAAATTCCATGCAATAGGGCGAGAGATGTCTGTTGAACATGCCATACTTGAACTTTCTTGTAAAATATTCTGGCTGGACTTTTGGATGAACTTCCAAATGGCCCAAGAAGAACAATTGTCTTCAATGCCGAACTCAGTGTATTTTAGGCACTTGGAATATTTTATAGCCAAGAAGGAGCATTTCCTGCGTAAACCCTTTGTAATCGGCCATCTGTAGTTTTTCGAGCATAGAATCATAGATTTGTAGCCTCTGAACGAAAAAAAAAATCTGAACGTGAAATCATAGATTTGTAGCCTCTGAGCGTAAAGTCGTAGGTTTGTAGCATCTTGAGCGTAAAAGCTTCCGAGCATAAAAGCATTCGGGCGTAAAACCGTAGACTTATAGCCTCTGAGCGTAAAACCATAGATTTGTAGTCTCTGAGCGTAAAAAGCTTCTGGGCATAAGATCGTAGATTCGTAGCTATTGAGCGTAAAGTCGTAGGTTTGTAGCCTCTCGAGCGTAAAAGCTACCGAGCATAAAAGAATCCGGGCGTAAAACCATAGACTTATAGCCTCTGAGCGTAGAACCGTAGATTTGTAGCCTCTGAGCGTAAAAAATCTCCTGGGCGTAAGATCATAGATCTGCTCTTCGCATAAAATCTGGATCCACTGACTGTCCGTCTTCCTCTTTTTTCAAATGATTGGCTGACGTGGGTCCAAATCATAACCGAATAT
This sequence comes from Iris macrosiphon, assembly GCA_036927795.1. Taxonomy (NCBI): domain Eukaryota; kingdom Viridiplantae; phylum Streptophyta; class Magnoliopsida; order Asparagales; family Iridaceae; genus Iris; species Iris macrosiphon. The sequence goes on along the minus strand of JAYESA010000013.1, from coordinate 169,488,907 downwards.
TAAATATCGGATTTGGTTAGGAATTCGAAGAGTTATCCAAACTCTATAAATACTCCAAGGCCTTCAAAGAAGAAACCCTTCATCTGTATTTTGCAAAAAAACCCTTCATTTTTTTGAGACCTCTTCTTCGCCTCTTCTTTGAGAACTCTGAGTTTTAGCCATGGCACCGAAACCAACTTCCACTTCTAAGGGATATAAAGTTGCCTCCTCTTCTCGCTCCTCTGCTCAAGCACGAGCAACTCCCATTGGACTGAACGAACCCCGCTTTGAGCGAAGTGCCCTACCGTCAAGCTGTGCACCGGGTATTACAGGTAAAGACTTTGAGAAGAGAAAAACCCTTCGCACACGTTGTACGTGAACGCGCAAGGTTATCTTCTGTGCTGAGAGCCTCTTTTGTACGTGAACACGCAAGGTCATCTTCTGTACGTGAACACGTTGTAAACCCCCTGATTTTTCAAGAATTTTTAATTTAGATTTTTCACAATTTTCTGTAATTTTCTGGAATTTTTCTGTAATTAAAACTAAGGTATTTATAATTAAATGATTTTTAATTGTTGTTAATTAATAATAAAATATTATGAAAATAATATTTTGGGTGTAAAATGAAAAATTAGACATATGGTAATTTTCCGGGAATTTATTGGACCCCAGAAGCATTTTTAAAGCCCTAAAAACCAAGTTTATAATAAACCAAAATAAACCCTGAATAAAACCCAATTTATTTCTAAATAAACCAAACCAACCCGAACCAACCCAGACCCGGTTCAACTGAACCGAACCCAACCTTAGCGGGTCGGGTCGGATCTAAACCCGACCCGAAACCCGACAACCCGTACCCGCACCTAAGCTTAGGTGGATCGGGTCGAATCCCCGCTAACCCGTTAACCCTAATCCTAAACCTACCCGGAATCACTGTTCCGGCGCTATAAAGCTTCCTCGAAACCCACGCTCCACCGGCCGCAACCCTAGCCATCTTCGTCCCAAACTCGCAGCACCGCTCCGACGAACTCCTCGCCGCCCTAGCCTGAACCCTAACTCCTCTCCGTCGTCTTCCTCCTCCAGACGTCCTCCATCCGTCCCCGACTCGCAACGCCCCGACCACCCGACCAGAACGACCTCGCCACCATATCTCCCGGTCATCTACCGCCGACTCGAACCCTCACAGCCGACCACCTCTTCGGCCCTAGCCCAGCCCAGCACCACCACCCCAGCCCTCGACCCCGCTCGACTTCCATCCCCGGCCTCGACTTCCTCCTCCGCCTCGACGGGCAGCATCAAACACTGCTTTCTCCCCGCGATACCTCCACCTAGCCGCCTCCGTCGGTGCTGTCCTCCTCCGGCGACGCCCTGAGCCACCACATCGAAGCCCGGCGAGTCTCTGCTGAACCCAGAACCCGGACACGGCTGACCCGGACACGGCAGAACTCAGAACCCGGACACGAGAAAATCCCGGTTTCCATGGAGCCCTGTTCAGGTAACCCGTTCTCTCTCCTCGTTGCTCCATTTTCAGTTCCGTCAGTTATGACATGTAGGCTGCGTAACCCTCTCGATGCCCGTGTAACCCGCTCGGTGCGTCGCGTCCTGTGGTGATCGCAAACCACGATCCAAAAACAGGAAAATTAATACCCCATTTTCCCTCGGAACTGAGTGTGCCCCGCCAAACGGGACGACTTGGTTGCGCGTGGTCTTCACCGAAAGGTGCGCGCCGCTGATACGGACGTTAGAGATTTCGCAGAAGTTGATTTGGATGTGCGTGCACACCGGAATCAACGCATATCCGCCGACAATGTCCCGTATCCGCTGTTCTGGAACACGTTGTAACTTTGTGTACACACGTCGGATCGAGACAAAACTTAAGCCATCAGACTCGTAGCAATACGCTGGTCCTGTGACCCAAGTTTGGTTCGATTCTGAGAACGTTGACAAAATTACGTATTGTGGCTCCACTTGACGGGCGATTTTGTGAACGGCTCATCGGAATCCAGTTTTGGAAGTTCTATTGGGTTCATATCATCGTTCCTGACTTTATACCTCTAAGTTGGAGACCATTGGTTCTGACACATTTTTCGGTGCAAAACGGCCCACATGTGGACCCCACTTTGACCAGAAACTGTGATTTTTGCCCTTGTGTCCAAATTGAACTCAAGGACAGGCGTTTCTAGCTATTTGATATTTTTTGAACCTGATGGTGATGTTTATTTCAGCAACCGGAGGAGTACCTACAATTTCCACTGAGACCAGAGCTACACTTGGAGCCAGAACCCCAGGCAAGTGTACCTTGCCAACATTGCAGTTTTGTTACTTATTTCCTTGACTTATTTATATGTTGTTGTACATGCTTGACCTAGGACCGTGTGACTTTACTTAGCGTCCAATTAATAGTCGGATGCCAACACCGTACGCGGCGTTGTGTATCGTCATCTAGAGATGGATATCGTGACCCTTTACATTCTCATACTTGTCTTATCAAGTACATCATAACCCAGGACACTTGACACTATTCATGAGACAGAGTCTTCCTGAGATATTCATGGTGATTCTGTATAGGATACAGGTTTCATGACATGTTCTTTTTGCTTAAATATTACATGACTGGTTGTATTAGATATGATCCTGCGTGGCATGAACATGAGACGTTGTGGACATGAGACGTATGATTACATTGGGTGGGGAGAGACATACAGGCTACAGGTTGACTATATTATGCCGGCATCTTAGTCTCTCTCCGAGCTAGACAACCACATGATATCACTGCTACCGGCTCCCCGACACAGAGCTTGTAGTGGTCTCAGCCTGAGTTATAGTGCTGCTCTTATCTTGTATATTACTTAGCTGGTTATATAGTTTACCCTTTTGATTCATTATTGCTGTACTACATTATTTATGGCTTGAGTTATTTTGTACCTTGCTATGTCCCCTGAGGACCTGGATCCGGATTATGTCCCCAGGATTAGCAGAGGAGATCCACCCTGAGGTATACAGTACAGGAGTATTAGCAGGAGCAGGAGCAGGAGCAGACACTGGAGCAGTACCAGATCCAGTAGACGAGTGATCCTTGAGGGTATCTTCTGAGTATATATTGTTCCATACTCAGTATTTGCTGTGGTTATCTTTATTCTTGTATCTTGACAGTTGTATCAGACTCATTATCGGGTTATTTCCGAGATTATGTTTTATTGTGATTGATCTTGCTTATTGATTCTGATATTGCTGTATTCATTTTCTGTGGATGAGATTAGTATATTTAGAACATTATTATTATACTACAGCTTAAGTATGCCCTGGTGGATCCATTAAATTGGGTTTATCCATCGGTGTGTGCTGCTAGTCATTGCCACGTGTCTAGTCTCTCGATATTTTGGGACTGGGGCGTGACAGTACGTGAACGCGCAAGGTCATCTTCTGTGCTGAGAGCCTCTTCGAGGAAGATGATGCACATAGATGTTTTATCGTTACGCCCCTATTCCTAATGTGTCAGCGTACAAACTCCATATTTTTACAGTCTGGCGTAAAAGCACAGATTTGTCGAAATTTGGCGTACACTATAAAATTTGAGTTTTACGCACTGGATGTAAATTCCGGCGTACAAGCTCAAAATTTTGATAGTCCAGCGTAAAAACTCAGACTGTTAGATTTTTGTATTTTACACCTCGGGAATATGTTCCAGCGTAAAAACTCAAGTTTTTACAGTCTTGGCGTAAACTGTAAGAGTGTATCGTCTAGTGTAGAAACTGACTTGTTCTCTTGTATTTTGTAGTGGACTTGCAGATCCCTCCGTTGGCTGAGGTGATGGGTTCTGCTGCTGGGATGCTGAACTCCAATTATCTGGATAATTTATCCCATGTGACATTCCCCATCTCTGGAACCCAATATCCTGAAGAAAGGAGAATTCTGATATCGTCTCAAGGAGAACGAATGCTGTTGAGCATGATCAGCGGGGAGCCCCTGACATATATAGACGGGACCCAATATAGGAACCCAACTTTCCTATTCGGGGATATGATTGATAAACAATCCCAAACGAAGCCCAAGAAGGAAAATTGGATGTTTACTGCTGATGGCATGGTCATGTACCTGCCAAGGATGCCCAGGGATTACCCTATCTCAGCATTCTTCTATGCCACGCATCCCAGAAAGATGTCTTTGAACTTGACTCCTGATCTTCACGGCCAGCCGGGGAAGATATTTTATCAGAAAGGGTCGGACCGAGGATTATTTATGAGCCGTCCTTCAGGCACTGTTATGCCCTTCAGGGGATTATTGTGGGGCAGAGTCCCGAGTGAGGACACTTCACTGCTCCAGCCGGTTCAAGTATCGACTTTTTGCAATGACTTCATGGGACAGGGAGGAGTATATCCCAAGGTTAGTCCTCAGACCAGCAGATGGCTTAGCCCTGGGAATCTTCGATGGGCCCGTTTGACTGTCTGGGCCCTGAAGCACTTTCAGACGGAGCTGGAGAGCATTGGTCTGTTCGCGGCTGTGAGTGCCACCAGTGTTGGGTTGCCTCTCAACTTCAACCTATTTTTGGCTTTGATGGAGCGGTATATCTCGCTCACTGGGACTTTCGCCACCCCACTAGGGGAGTTGGGATTGGCCCTTCACGAGATGGCAGAAATTTCAAGACTACCAATGGGGGATACTCCTTACGAAGAGTATGTTCCCACAAATAGGGAGTTGAGGGATACAAACCCTCGGATAGTGGCAGTGTACCAGGAGCTGATGTGCCACTATCTTGTCTGCACCACCTTTTACAATGAGCCCTCTGATTTGGCTCATACTAACAAATGGGCGTCCTATCTCTTCTTTCATCAAGCTAGAGATGCTAAGCCAGAAAAAGTTTTGGATAGCAGGGATAAGCCTTTGAATCTTCTGAGCGTACTCAATGCTCAAACAGTTGATGATCTTATTGAAGACGCTGGGGTTTCAGATCAGGTTCTTGATGAGGAGATCGAGGGTTATCCTGCAGGCACTAAAGCCTACAGTTATATGAGGCATTATCGCAAGCCTCTGTCAAGGGAAGCTCAGCTGGCTGGCTTCTTTTCTATTTGGCTACGCCGCTGGGTAGTGCCTGGCATCGCGTCTGCAGATCGTATTCATCGTAACATCTTGTGGCCTGCAGTGCGTTTGGTGTTCGGAGCAAGACTGGGCCTGCTTCCTGCCATGGTATGCCGGATACAAGCTGGCCTAAGGGCCATTACTGATGGGCTGCTTGCAGATGAAACACGGCGTGAAAGCTTTCCCTGGGTAGAGTTACCATTCCTATATTTGATGAGATGGTTAATTCTTCATAACCCCAGGGTGATGTCTCCCGGTTCTTCCAGTAGTTCGGAAAATAATTTCTTGTTGAATTACAAGAATTCTCCTTGGAACGTGACGACCATCGTAGATTATCGGCGAGCATTAAATTTTGCTCATAGCTGGAAGCTCTTCTGTATCGTCCCCACTGTACATATTAATCAACAGGGGATGAAACTTCAGGATAGGGGTCAAGGGAGGACCATTCTTTCTCCTGAAGCTTTTTATTGGTTGGTCTGCATTAGACCTTCCCACTTACTGTACATGAGTGAGGACCATTGCTTCATGGAGCCGTATCTGCCTAGTCGGTTAGCCAGGCAGTTTTGGTATGACCAATTGCATGTGGGAAATGCCATCACCAGCTTCAAGTCCAGAGGTGGACTTATCGACGGGGCCAGAGGATGGCGGTACTTCATAATGGGTTGTACTGGAGCAACCTTTACTGTACCCGCGACTTCTCTTTCCATGGGGTTGCGTATCCTTCATTCATACACGCAATTTTATGTGGCCATCAATACCTTCCATCGCGATTTTGATATGCGTAAAAGTTTTAGGATGCCCTCCCACAAGTCCACTGGAAGAGAGGAGATCCCATCCGTATCCTCTGATGAAGGTGAAGACCCTGTCAGTCCAGACGAATTATTGACAACAATACTGAGAGGAGTATTAGCTCCTTCTCGTTATCCCCATTAAGCGAAGAGCTCCTACTCCGAAAGAGCCTTCCCCTCGTAAGAAAAAGAAGACTGTCAGTGGTCCTAAAAGGACGTCCAGCTATGAGGCTCCTAGGAGTGAGCCTGTTGTTCCTCCTATTGAGGGTGATTCTTTGATCAGAGGTCCTTCGTCTTTTAGAGAGGGAACCTCCACAGTTTCGGCTGACAGTATCGGGAATTCTTTGCTCGAGGCTGCTGTCGCTATTACTGCTTCAGGTAGTGCTACCAGATCGCCTACCAGGCCGAGCATTTTGAGAATACCTTTACCCAGACCAATAATAGGAGTAACCCCTGCCTCGTCTGTGAGTATTCCCAGCGAGATTCCACCCGATGAGCCTTGGTTGCATCTTAGTAAAGATTGGGAAGACTACCCGCCAACGTCGGTTGGTGCAGCCTCTTCCCCAGGTATGACAGCTCGCTTAGCCTCATTAAGAACTGATTTAGCTATTCTGGCTGCGGACGTGACATATATACCATCAGTCATGGGTAAACGTTGTCCTTACGCCTCATTTTAGGAAAATTAACATCAAATTGATATTAACTCTCTCTTGTCTTCTTTTCAGGTAAGACATCTCAGGGGAGGGCGGAGTCGACGCAACTTTTGACTTTGTTGCGGATTCTGCTGATTAAATGGCGGTGCTTGACACTGAAGGGGCATGCTTTGAAGATGTTGCTCCTTCGTCTGCAGCATTTTTGGGCGTTGTCTCGCCAACAGTAGTCCAGACATCATCAGAGGAGGATGAGCCTATCATCACGACTGCGCCTCCTTCGTTGAGTACACTAGCAACTTCAACCATCGTTGGGGCCTCTTTTTTTGTCGCGCCATCTGTTGAAGCGACGACCGTGGCCACATCTTCTGCCAACGTTCCAAAAAGGGGGTTTGCTGATATCGCGGCCACTCCCAGCGTCCATTCGCACTTTACCAAGCTAGTTGAACAATTTACTAGCGTATTCTATGTCACCATAAAATCATTGATATCCAAGGTGCTGGAGAAGAATCTAGGCTTTGATGCTCTGAAGATGTCCTCCAATCTCACCATAGCGCAGATTAGAAATTTTAATTATACTGGATAGGCTGATGCTCTGGAGCAAATAGTTAATGGTTTGGAAGAACCTATTAACAATTATTTGCGATTGTCTCGTGACAACGTCGATGATATAATTCAGGCTGAATATGACTCCTTGACTGCGAGACTTGCTAGGGAGATGGAAACTCTGAGCAAATCCATCGAGGCACAACAACAAGTGATAAATGAAGAGCATGCCGTATTGGGGTATGTCATTACCCAGCTGGCTACGTGCGAGGCTGAATGCGAGGGAAATGAAGCAAAGGTCCGCAGATTGGAAGCTAAACTCGCTCAGGCAAAGGAGTGGGCTCTCGCTTCATCGGCAGCTCGAGATGTGTTGAAGACCGAATGGAAGCAGCTCAGCAAAACCTGACACATGCGGGTGTCCTCCACGCTAATTTTGTACATGCTCGGTCTGAACTATCCTCTTTGATCAATGATGAGGCACGAATGGAGCGGGCTCATGCTAATATTTTGGACTCCAGGAATGAGAAGATGGCCGCTTTGGCACAACAGATTCGCGATCTGGCTGCTCCTCCCCAATGATGTACTGTTTTGCTTCTTATTATAATTTGCTTTTCCCGGAGATAATAAAGAAGCTCTATCTGACTGTGTGGACCCATCGTTTTGGAATATAAATGATAGACTAGGGTGAAAGTGATATCAGAGGTAATATGGATGTGATATCATTTCGGTAAGTTTCAGTCGAACATATCTATTCAGAGGTTATATGGACATGATAGAATATGATTCAACTAAAATTTGTGTACAAAACACTATCAGAGGTAATATGGACGTGATAGGTTGTAACGATTCAAATTAATTGAACATATATATTCAGAGGTTATATGGACATGATAGAATATGCTCCAACCAATCTTCGTACGTAGTATCGTCAGAATGAGATCTTCACCATACTCCGTTTAAGCAAAGGGAGATTAAGCATAGTACCTCTTCAGGAATTTGCCGTTGATAGGAGCCATTAACAAGTCTCCATTAGGCTTGGCTAATCTATAAGCGCCATTTGAGAACGTCGTCTCAATCACATAAGGGCCCTCCCATTTGGACTGGAATTTACCCTTACTTTTGTGCGTGATGATCATTGACCTCTTCACAGCTAAAACTAGTTACCAACTTTGAACACTATTTCCTTCACTTTTTGATTAAAAGCTCTGGAAATACGTGCCTGGTAGAACGCAATGCGTTGTTGATCTTGAAGGCGTTTCTCGTCTAATCCTTCCAGCTCTTGAAGCCTTAATTGATCATTCTTTTCCTGAGTCAACTCATTAGCCACTGCTATTCTGAGTGAGGGAATTTGAACTTCAATGGGGAGAACTGCTTCACTCTTGTAAACTAATGAGAATGGTGTACAACCTGTTGGCGTTCGTACCGTTGTGCGGTATGCCTAGAGGCATTCTTCCAACTTCTCATTCCAATCTTTTTTATTTGAAGAAACGAACTTCTTCAAGAGTTTAATGATGGTTTTGTTGAAGGCTTCCGCCAAACCATTAGCAGTAGGATTATATGCCGTAGAGGCCATATTTTGTATCCATTGCAAAATCGGTGAAACGCTTGGCTGATGAATTAAGGTCCGTTGTCGTGAATTATCCTTCGGGGTATCCCAAAACGATAAATAATATGGTGTTTGATAAAGCTGATCACGTTGGATGTCTTTACCTCAGCAAGAGGGATCGTCTCTGCCCATTTAGAGAAATAATCGGTGATAGCCAATATGAACTGATGTCCTCTAGAAGATGACGGGTGAATCGGACCAATGATATCCATACCCCATGCTTTAAAGGGCCACGATGCAATAATAGGATGTAGATACTCAGAAGGCTGATGTATAAAATCCGCATGAACTTGACAAGCTTTGCATTGTCTTGCATATTTCACGGCATCTGCAATCATGGTAGGCCAGTAATAGCCCATTCTCCTGATGCGATCCTGTAACTTAGGACTGGGTTGATGTGCTCCACATACTCCATCGTGAGCTTCTCGGATAACCCGTTTTGCATCATCGTCAGAGAGACATCATAGTAGTAGTCCATCGTATGTTCGACGATATAGACTTTGTGAAGAAGCATCATAATGGAAGCGTAGTGATCGTCTTTTGATAGATACTGCTTCTTTGGGATCTTCTGGTAAGATTCTGTATGCTGCGAAGTCTATAAAAGGACTTCTCCAGTCTCTCTTAGGAGGGACCGTGTTTACGGTGTAACTGTGTTCTATGTGAAAGTTATTTTTCACACAAAACAAATCTCTGTTAAGAAGGATCACCGAGTTCTGCCTTCTTATAGGGATAGCCAGATCTGCAGCTAGGCTGGCCAGAGCGTCAGCTTCCAAATTATGAGATTGAGGCACATGCTCTAGGAAGAATCCTTTGAAAGACATGGCGATCTCGATCGTTGCTTGGTGATAAGGAATGAGGTCTGGATTGCGGACTTCATATACTCCTCTGACCTGATTGACGATCATCTGGGAATCACCAAAAGCTTCTAGGTATTCAACCTCCTATTCTTTAGCGACTTGAAGCCCGATGAGTAGGGCATTGTACTCTGCCACATTATTAGAACAGGGTTCGCTAAGAGAGTATGCTCGGTAGATGACGAGTTTGTCAGGAGTCACCAGAACAATTCCTACTCCAGAAACCACGTTTCCCTTGAGACCAGTCCGAGAGACGCCATCGAAGAATAGCTGCCATGTATCATCTTCTATTGCAGAGTTACATTCTAAAACTTCGTCGGGAATATCCTCGTATAGTTTGGAGGTTTCCGGAATTGGATGGGCAGCTAAGAAATCAGCCAAGGCTTGACCCTTTATGGACTTTTGAGGGACGTACACCATATCATATGGTGTTAGTAACATCGCCCAAGTTGCAAGTCGAGAATTAAGAACACTTGGTTTGCTCATCAATACCCGAAGAGGATTGATCCTGGAGATGATATGAATAGTTTGTCCTGTCACATAATGTCGCATTTTCTGAATGACGAACATTAGGGCCAAGCATTCTTTTTCCACTGGATTGTATCGGTGTTCAGCTCCGACCATCATCCTGCTTAGGTAGTAGATAGCCTGCTCATGACCTTCATCGTTCTTCTGTGCGAGAATGGCTCCTAAAGAATAATCCATTGCTCGAACATACAACAAAAATGGTCTTCCTATGACGGGAGGCACCAGAACTGGAGGATTAGTAAGGTAGCGCTAGGTATCGTCAAACGCTTGTTGACAGGCTTCGTCCCATACGAAAGATACACCTTTCTTTATTAGGCGAGATAAAGGCTGACATCTTCTAGAGAGGTTGGCTATGAATCCCCTGATGTAAGCTAGACGACCTTGAAATCCCCTGAGTTCTCTCAGATTACGGGGCGGTCGCATCTCTAGGATAGCTTTTACCTTTTCAGGGTTAACTTGAATGCCTTTGGCAGTAATGACAAATCCTAGGAATTTGCCACTAGATACACCGAGAAAGGACTTTGTAAGGTTTATTTTGAGTTGGTGTTGGCGCATCAACTCGAACACTGTCTTCAAGTCTTGGATGTGATTAGCCTTTAGGCGGCTTTTGACAAAAATGTTGTCTACGTAACACTCCACTGTTTTGCGTAGATGCTCGTGGAATATGTTACTCATAGTTCACTAATATGTAGCCCCAACATTCTTCAATCCAAAGGGCATGATTGTGTAGCAATATACCCCCAATGGTGTACGGAAGGCAGTATGTTTCTCGTCCTCAGGATGCATCTTAATTTGATTGTATCCTGAAAATCCGTCCATGAAAGACATGCGTTCAAAACCGCATGTGTTGTCGATCATGACGTCTGTGATGGGAAGAAGGAACTCATCCTTGGGGCAGGCTGCATTCAGATCTCGGTAATCGATGCAAACACGTACTTTCCCACTTTTCTTCATGACTGGAACAACATTGGCGACCCAGTCAGGATGTTGTTCTTCCCGGATGAACTCGCAGGCTATCATTTTCTTGATTTTAGCTTCAATGACATCCATCATATCCGGGCGGAACCGGCGTTGGTGCTGCTTTACGGGATTCGAATTGGGCAATATGTTGAGCTTATGGGTAGCCACTTTTGGATCAAGACCTGGCATATCCTCATAATTCCACGCAAATACGTCGATATACTCTCTTATCAGCCGGATTATTTCTTCCCTTTCTTCTTCGAAAAGATTGTTACTGATAAATATCGGCTTCGGTGAGGTTTCATCCCCAATATCAATTTGGATAACTTTATCTTCAGTGGACAGTTCTCTTTGCTCGAACCAGAGTTCCCATTGTGTATCCATTTGCTGAGCCCAGGAGTCATTTTTAAACGGTTCAGATTCTTGTTCCTCTGTTTCGAGAGAATCTGTCAATACCGTATTTGCTGACAAAATTTGTGGGAGTTCATCATCTGAATCGGAGGACGACAAACCATCCTGAGAAGAAGAAATGATCTCTCTGCTTGAGTCAGAGTTGTTCGAAGTTGCAAGAGGCATGATATACCCTAACCCGAAACGAGTTCGTTGACAGTAGGGATCACCATGCAACGACATTCGTCTGCCTTTCCCATAGTTGAGACATGGTCCCATCTTCAAGTCATAACATGTTTTGCATGATCTTCAAAGCCTGTGGGCTATATCTGAAAACCTGTATTTTTCTAGCATTTGACTTGTGAGAATCTTCTTATACAATCGGTCGGTTTCGCATGCGGCCGAAGACTATCGGATGCTGATCTTTACGGGTAGGTGGGGCAATAAAGATAGAATCTTCATGTGGCCCATATGTCGTGGTGACATTGGATGTTGACGCCACTTCCCATACATACGGATGATAGGAGTCTATAGCTTCCAAGAATTTTTGTGCTATAGGTTCTATATCGTTATGGAGGGAGGATTCTTGATTTGAAAATTGAGCGTCAGTATACTGGAAAAGGGAATCTTTATTATTGTCAGAAACCATGTTCCCAGTTGTATTTACATCCATCGACTGCTTGTTGCGCCGAAGGTTGATGACCAAAGGTGGAGGCTTCTGGTTCAGAGTGATCACTAGGGGATTTTTTCCTTCTCCTGATTTGGTTCTGTCCAAGGGGACGACCATGGGTTCCATGATTTTAGGACGGGTAGTCCGTCCTTTCACCTGGATTTACAGAGGTTGCTCAACAGACGATTCTCCTGGCTCCCGGTGGGATTCCTCTTTCGTCTTGCCCGACACCTCCTGCATGTAGTCTTGGGTGTACAACATAGCATCGGAGTGGTATGACTCAACTCCTTTGAACGGGTTGAGATCAGCAAACTCCGTCTTCACTGTCCCTTGGGAATCTACATATTTAAAACATTGATGTAGAGTGGAAGAAACAATATTGTGATCGTGGATCCAAGGTCTACCCAACAGAATGTTGTAAGACACCTCCGAATCAATGACATAATATGTAGCCACTGATCTAAGGTCACCAATCTGGATTCTCAGACGAATCTTCCCCAACGGCTTGCTTTTCCTGGCATTGAAGCCCACGATTGTAGTGGTAGTGTATGCCAGTTTGCTTATGGGAATCCACAACGGTCTCAGCAGACTATGAGAGATAATGCTGATCGATGATCCCAGATCTATATGAATCCGGTCTACCTCCATGGAGCCGACATATCCGGTGTAATAAAGAGGCATGTCATGTCTGTTATGTTTCAACAACATGTCCTCTTGAGTGAAGGTGATGTTAGGAACCACTTCCATTGACTGTGGCATTGAGGACATGCCACGGGCTCTTTATCGGGGGACTTGAGCTGAGTCAAGCATGCATCCGCCGGCATTAACGCTTCTCTCAAGGCTTGACGAGTGTCTTTTGAAGCCTGAGTAGCTCAAAGATAGACAATCTGGCCGGAGTATTAGCCAATTGAGCCAAGACATCGAAGTTATAAGGTTTTTCTAAACCTTTGTTTTGAATATTCTTCAAAGGTTTATCAAAACGAACTTCTTTCTGCTTGCCTTTGTCAGCCGAAGTTGGTCTAGAAGGACCTGTTTCTGGTATAACAGGTTCAGGCTCTGAAGGCTTGGCAGCTGAAGTGTCTGCCGTTGCTTCTTACTGATTTCCTCTATAGTCCTTGAGGTAGGCTTTCCCTGACCGGGTTCCGGTAGCCAAAGCTTCATCTTCTGATGTCGGAGATATTGCAACCATATGGCAGGGTTTGCATTTGGGGTTCTTTTTAGACTTAGCCTTAGTAGCTTGAGTCTCTTCCTCGATCTCGGACACCAAATCGGGATGAACCCACATAATCTCACCACGCTGGGTAGTTAGGGGTACCAAGTCATGATTTTGACCCTTGGCCGGAGGGAGATTAACTATGTTCATCATTGTCCGGGGAATTGGTACTACACCGTCCGAAAATTCTTGAGGAGGTAGATTGCCAAATTGGAGAGAGATCATGTTGGCAATGACCGTCTTCTCGCTGTTGCGTAGAGTGATGGCCTTGGCGTCGATCAACTCCTGGATTTTCCTTTTTAGTATATAGCATGCCTTGGTGGGGTGGTGTACATACCTATGGAAAATGTAGTACTTAGGGTTATTGGTACTGCCTACTTCATTTGGCCGCTTTACTTCGGGGAGAGTGAGCTTGCCACTTTTGACTAGACAGTCGAATATGCTCGAAATGTCGTCATCGTCGAAAGAGCATTCTTCGATGGGCCTGGAAGTCCCAGATTTTGTCTGTGTGGTCCTGGAAGTATGTTGCCTGGCCGTGTTGATTTTCAGAGCTTCTTTTCCTTTGGAACCACGAGGATGGTCGCTATTGGAAGATGACCGTTTCTCCTTGTCAGAGGTGGAGATCATGATTCCATTGTCGCGCGCCTTCCGACTGTTGTCTTCAGCAGCTACCGCTGAGATGATGAACGAGGGCTAATCATGAAACTGATATGGTCCTGTGAATACCGAAATCAGCGGGAGAAGGTTCTTCCGGCAAATGTCCACCAAGGCAGAATAGGGAACTCCAGGAAGCATTTACAAAGTGGCCTGACGAAAACGTTCAATAAACGTACGAACATTTTCTTTCTCCTTCTGTTTCACTTTGATGAGTGAGGACATAGACATGTCCATCCCTCCTTCATAGAATCGAGCGAAGAACAGAGTCTTGAAATCTTCGAAAGAAGAAATGCAGTTGTCCGCAAGACTACGGTACCATTGATAGGCCACGCCAGATATACAACCCTTAAATACTCGAGTGAGAAGGACATCGTTCCCTTGCAACAACACTGTCATCATGCTGAAGTAATTCATGTACTGGCTTGGTGACGTCTTTCCCTCAAACAAAGCCATAGCCTGTGGTTTATATTTTGGGGGAAAAGGGACCTCATCCCAGATAACTGGGTATGGCTGGTTGATTCCCAATTTCTTGAGCTGATCCTTGTGCTTCAAGGTATCAAATTGGGCTTTCAACTCCCGTACTGCCTGTATCGAATCTTCGGCTGGGAAAGGGACCGCCGAGAGATGCGAGGTTGGTTGTATTACAACTCCAACAGGCGGTAATACGTTCTCCGGGTTGATGGGTTGAGGAGCAGCTGATTCTTGATTTTGAATAGGCTCCTGACTTGATGGTATATCTACCCCCACCCGTAGTTGAGTTGGAGGAATAGGCGCAGCTGTGTATTGAGTCACCAATATTTGGTGCATACTCTGCATCATAGTATGCATCTCTTTGAGTGATGCTTCCAATACAACGATGCGTTGTTCCATACTTCCTGATGGGGAAGCTTCTTCATGTTCATCTCCAATGGCATAGACTCTCATTTCTCTGGATGCTACTGAAGGATTGGTATAGATCACTGTAGAGATCGATTCTATACTGTCAGTATCACATTCAGGAGATTGTCGACCCCCAGTGTCGGAATCGAAAGAATATAAAGCCGATTGTCGCGACCTCAAGCGAGTGTTTCTAAAAACACCTGCTTCAATGTTCTCAAGGAGTCTGTTGAATCTCCTTTGACTCGGAGTTCTAGAGGGATGACGTCTTGAACTTGACCTTCCTCTAGGAATGTGCGATGCCATGTTTACCAATGCGAATGTCGGTTCTTCTTCTTGTAAGAAAAAAGAGTAGTTCAACCAGTCGAAAACTGACCGTTTTGCCTTAGAACAGCAGTAATTAACTACAACTTTATGACTATTACAACATTGCTCCCTAGGGGGTGTAATAGACATATCAGAAGATCCCTTGTTTTTGCGTTTCTGGATCAAGAAATTGCGCAAATCAGGGGGATTAGCAGAAGAAGAAGAAGCAAAAGGCTTATTCTACCTTTTTACATTAGTCGAAACGCGGATATTGGGAACCATAACTCTCTTCCAGCCATACTTATACAGCAGTCCAGCCATGTGAGCAGCAGCTGATCCATACGGAGCAAATCTATCTACAGACTGGGCCTTCTTTACGTCGAGGGGCTTCTCCTGGCGTAATTTTAAATTTTGC
The DNA here is from genome assembly GCA_036927795.1 of Iris macrosiphon. Classification (NCBI taxonomy): domain Eukaryota; kingdom Viridiplantae; phylum Streptophyta; class Magnoliopsida; order Asparagales; family Iridaceae; genus Iris; species Iris macrosiphon. Next base: position 169,473,393 of record JAYESA010000013.1, on the reverse strand, counting down.
TCAGGTTGGCGTAAAATATGAGAAGTCCTCAAATGGCCATCAGCATTCTGCATAATCTGAAGAGTGGGCAACTTCTTTTCTTGATGGCGTAAAAGTCGAGAGGTCGAGAAATCCGCCACTTGTTTTCCCTTGCGGAGATTGCAGGGACCCTCTGCCCCCTTATAGGCGGGAGAGGTATTTTTACGTGCAGAGTGTGTTTGGATTTTCTGACTTGGCGCTAAAGCCTTGTCAAAAACTACGTCTGCCCCGTCAGCGACGGGAGACGAGTTTTTACGCGCAAGGCGCATTTAAAATCTCTGACTTGGCGTTGGGGCCTTGTCAGAAACTATGTCAGCCACGTTAGCGATGGCAGACGAGTTTTTACGTGCAGGGCGCGTTGTATGCTTCTGGATTGGCGCTGAGGCATTGCCAGAAGCTTTGTCTGCCACGTCACAGACGGGAGACGGGTTTTTACGCACAAAGCGTACAGGTTGGGATGCCACAACCTTGTTGATCGGAGAGAGAGAGTCTGTAGGAAGGGTAGAGGATGTCCGGGGCATCCACACTTTACGCAGCTTCCTGCTGTCCTGAACAGAGAGGGAATGAGAGCTACCCCCTGTGTGGAGCATATCTTCATAAGAAGATTGGTCGAATTGAACGACCAAAGTCTTCTTCGTTGCTCCGACAGATACAACATCGTGTTGAGCAATGACTTTCTCATCAGAAGAAAATACCATCCCCAGCAGAGTCGCCATCTTGTGTTTGATAATAAACGAAAGAAATAAAAACTAGGTTTATACGAAACCCTTTTCTTTGGTTTACAAACAAGAAAAAGAAGTACAATTAATCCTATACGAGGATGTTAAGTACAAAATTTGATTCTGGGAAAATATTGCTATAGGAGTCTGATCTGCGGTCGATCACTTTGTCCCTTAGACCACACGATGACGAAGAAGTGCTGTAGAAGAAGAAGAAGCTTCAAAGATCGCAAGAGGGACTGGACGCTCAATGCCAAAGTCGTCAATCACTACTCTCTATCTGTGCTCTAGGATCTTCTCTCTCAAAAATCAAAATTCGATCTTTTACCTCGGTCAATAGAGGTCTCTATTTATAAAGTCCAATTGTCGTAACCGTCCAGTCGGCGTAGAAGCCGAACAGTGGAAAGTGTGGCACTTTTTACGCGGCGGTTATAATAACTGCCACCCACGTATAAATGATCTTCTGAATCTGCGTGTGACGCGTGTCCCATTATGAGGTAACGCGTATAACTGCTACGAAGATCACGACATGCAAGCCATGTAGGTAACTGTCCCTCGCGTAGAAAATGTTGGCATAAAAGCCAAATAACTGTCACTATGACATAGAAGCCAATTAGTTATCTTGTTGGCGTAGAAGCCAAGTAGGCGTAGAAACCAGATAGCACGTCATGTTGGCGTAGATGCCAGATATCTGTCATATTGGCGTAGAAGCCAAATAGCACATGGAACTTGATATTGACTGGGGTCTTGAGCGTATTCTAGACCAAATAGCCTTATCACTCACCTTTACAAATATAGCCTGAATTGGCGTATTTCGAGGAGATAGCATACGACGTACTCCTATAATTGAAAATAGCCTAGTCGACGTATTTCAAGGAGATAGCGTACAGCGTGCTCCTATAGCTGAAAATAGTCTGATGGCGTAATGTGCAGGGGTGGCAAATTGGACGTATTAGCCTTAACTATGGCTCACCCAGTCATCAAAAATAGAACAAAATCTCGTGCATTAAATGCAGAGATCTGCCCCCATCTCGCACATTAATTGCAGAGACGTGCCTCGAGTTCTGTACGAAGAGCAGCTTTAGACGTGGCGTCTAGTTTTGTCTCCTCTTGAGCGTAAAAGCTCATGTCTGCCTGTGTAAAACTAGGCAGCATATTCCTTGAATGCGTAAACGACGTCTTATGTCAAGGATTAGTCGCTAAACAACAGTCTGGGGCTCTGTGTAGAATCATCATTATAGCCGTCCTCTCGATCGTCGTGCAGTACTCTTTGTCAGGAGTCAGGTTCATTGTACTGTCTGACAAGTTCATTCGAGGAATACGAAGCGTTCCTTGTACAACTCCATGCAGCATTAAAAGCAGATAGGTTTTACGCCAAAGTGGCGATGTAGCAACCCTTTTTACGCTGGAGCAGTCTAAAAATACTGCATTATGCGGGTTATTTCTGGAGCTATGTTGTACGCTAAATAGCGTTGAAGCTCTGTTGTACGCTGATGGCTCTGAAGTCATGATTTACGCTGCACAGCACTGAAACTCTGCTTTACGCGGGGTTCATACATATTGCGTATAATTCTGCAGCGTATTTTTCATGCTTCTACACTGTTCAAGTAGAATTTTAGTATCGCGTGCCGTTATGAAGATAACGGGACTCAAACACGCGTACTTGGAACAATTTCTGATCTACAAACTGTGTCATTTTTTTCTGTTTTGCGTCGCGAATTGTGACATACACAGGACACGATAAGTTAAACTAATTATACAGGGTTCAAGGGGGTCATGTGGTCTTCGCATAGGATTTAACAGGTCATTAATTGGTTTACTATGTAGGAAGATAATGGGGGCGAGAAGTAGTGTACCTCACTGCTCTGTTGCTGCTCGGGATTTGGGCGGTTGCTCGGCGGCGGCTTGCGGTGTGCGACGGCGACGGTCCAGCGGTCGTCGGTGGTCGGGGATGGTTGGGGTTGTAGAGGAGATGATGGTGTTTTCTCTGAGGGTGGTGGTGTTATATATAGGGTGACGGGGAGAAAGTTACAGAAGGGGAATGGAGGGGTCGCAGCCGTTGACGGGGAAGGGAAACGGGGAGTTGCGGGCTGCTGGGGGGGGTCTGGGTACTTTAGCAGCGGGTCTGTGGGTTATCGGGTCTGCGGGTACGGGTCAGATCCGGTTGGAGTTGGTTTGGTTTGGTTTGGGTTGGTTTAAAATAAATCTATATATATATATATATATATATATATATATATATATATATATATATATATATATATATATATGTATGTATGTATATGGCCATCTAAAAATAGGTTTGGACCTCAATAAATTCCAAAAAAATTATACAATACTCTATTTATAGTTTTACACCAAAAAATATATTTTCTGTACTATATTATCAATTAATTAATTAATTATATATATATATATAATTATAGATCCATGAATATTATATATTATAAATGGCTAAAAAATTACAGAAAATTCTCCCTTAAACTCAGTAATTATAAATATTAAAATTTAGATTTAATTTTTAAAAAATCAGGGTAATTATAATCTACCCAACTTAAAATAATTGTGTCCACATAATTAAGAATTAAACTACTAAGTAATTTAAAAAGACATGGTAACCTATAGGTAGTTCTTAGGTCATACCTGCATCTTCGAATAAGTGAGGATAACACTAGCGTATGATATCCTCTCGCCCCCAAGTGAATTCGCTTAGGGAGTGATGTTTCCAAGCTACACGAACCAATCTGATTGTCTGACCCCTTAATATCTTCTCACTGATGTCAAGTTTCCCAACTAGATGTTCCTCGTACCTCAAGCTCGGTCCCACTAAAATCTCAGAATGATCGACTACATGACTTGGGTCGGTTACATACCTCCTCAGCTGTGAGACATAGAATACATCATGCACTTCCTCTAGAGATGGGGGTAATGCAAGACGGTACGCCACCTCACCAATACGCTCCAAAATATCAAATGGCCCAATGTACCTCGGGCTCAGCTTGCCTCTGCTCCCGAATCTAATAGTACCCCGAGTACGTGAGATCCTCAAAAATACATGTTCGTCCTCTTTGAACTCCAAAGGTCGGTGGTGTGTGTCAGCCCAATGCTTTTGTTTGTCCTCAGCTGCATGAAGATGACTCTGAATTTGCTTTACCTTATCAACTGTCTACATTACTAACAACGGACCGAGTATCTAACTCTCGCCAACGTCACTCCAATATATCGATGACCTACATTTCCTGTCGTACAGCACCTAAAAAGGTGCCATCTAGATGCTCGCCTGGTAGCTGTTATTATAAGAGAACTCCACAAAGTGCAAATGGTCTTTCCAAGACCCTCCGAAGTCTAACATACACGACCTCAGCATATCCTTCCGGATCTGAATCGTGCGCTCCGACTGACCGTCTGTCTGTGGATGGTAAGCAGTGCTGAACTTGAGTTGGGTACCAAGGCTCTCCTGTATGTTTCGCCAAAAATGGGATATAAATCTTGAGTCAGGATCAGACACAATACTAACCGGTACTCCATGTAACCTTATAATTTTTCGTATATACATGTCGGCTAGAATCTCTGTGGACTGTCCAACTCTAAACGATAAGAAATGTGCCGATTTGGTGAGTCGATTCACAATAACCCAGACTGCATCCTTCCCACTGGGGCTTCTTGGAAATACTGTAACGAAATTCATAGTGATATATTCCCACTTCCATTCGGGTATGGGAAGCGGCTGTAACATACCAACGGTTCTCTGATGCTCGGCCTTAACTTATTGATAGACCAAATATTTTGCCACAAACCACGCAATCTCTCTCTTTATTCTATGCCACCAATAGTACTGTCACAAATCTCGGTACATCTTCGTACCTCCGGGATGGATAGAGTACATGGTCTATGTGCTTCAGACATCAACTCATGTCTCAACTCCCCATTCGAAACATATAGGCAATTTTTGCACCTTAACGTCCCGTCCTCATGTATTCGAAGGCCCGTCTGTATTCCGGCTTCCGTCTTCGCTTTAAGTCTCCGGAACCTGGCATTTGTAGGCAATGCCGCCTTAATCCTCTCCACTAGTGATGACTTAACTTCAAGATTCTCTAACTGCCCACTCTGTCCTAGCAAAATAACCTCTATCCTGAGCTCCTATAGATCCTCTAATAGCTAGGGCTGCATCGTCAAGAAATAAGCTGTGGGCTTCCTACTGAGTGTGTCTGCTACGACGTTCGCCTTGCCCGGATGGTACTATAAATATATATCAAAATCGACCATCAACTCTAACCAACGCCTCTGTCTCAGGTTGAGCTCTTTCTGAGTATAGGCATACTTCAGACTCTTGTGATAAGTAAATTTTTTTACCCTTTCTCCGTAAAGATAGTGCCTCCAAATCTTGAATGGAAATATTACTATAGCTAGCTCGAGATCGTGTTTCGGGTAGTTCTTCTCATGAACCTTTAGCTGCCTCGATGCATAAGTGATAACTTTGCCATGTTGCATCAAAACACATCCTAGTCTACTGCCTGACACATCACTAAAAATGATGAATCCTCCTGAACCTGAAGGAAGAGTCAAGACCGGTGCTGTCGTCAATCGTCTCGTCAACTCCTCAAAGGCCTTCTGGCAATCTTTCGTCCATGCAAACTCCGGGTCCTTACGCGTCAACCGTATCATAGGCTCAGCAATCCTTGAGAAGTTCTCCACGAACCTCCGATAATATCCAGCAAGTCCGAGAAAACTTCTCACCTCCGCAACTAATGTAGGTGTGGGCCAAGTTTCTATTGAAGCAACCTTCTTTGGATCAACTAAAAGTCCTTCTGAGATGATATGTCCCAAAAAAGATACCATATCCAAACAAAACTCACACTTGCTGAGTTTGGCGTACAACTTCTCCTGTCTCAGCGTCTCCAGCACGATTCTGAGATGCTCCTCGTGCTCTTCGTGGCTCTTGGAATATATCAAGATGTCATCAATAAACATAACCACGAACTTGTCCAAGTACTGATGGAAGACTCTGTTCATCAAACTCATGAACACAGTTGGCACGTTGGTTAAACCAAACGGCATAACTAAGAACTCATAATGTCCGTACTTAGTCTTGAAGGCTGTCTTCGGTATATCCTCTTTCCGCACTCTTATCTGATGATAACCGGATCTGAGATCGATCTTTGAGAATACACGAGCACCACTCAATTGATCGAACAGATCGTCAATGCATGGCAAGGGATACCAGTTCTTGATGGTTACATCGTTCAGTGCCCTGTAGTCAATACACAGGCGTATCGTTCCATCCTTCTTCGGCAAAAATAGTATGGGTGCTCCCCATGGTGAAACACTCGTCCGAATAAAATCCTTCTCCAGAAGATCATCAACTTGTTTCTTCAATTCCACCAACTCCTTAGGTTCTAGCCAGTACACTGATGAAGTGATAGGCTCCGCTCCTGGAGTCAATTCTATTGTGAATTCTATTTTCCGATCAGGTGGTAAGCCTGGAAGATCATCGGAAAATACATCCACAAACTCAGATACAACCTTTGGGTACTCGGGCTCCCCTTCTGCAGAGAGTACCTTAAGTGTAGGCTGAACACCTTGCTCTTTGGCTCCCCGAAGAAACTCAAACTCTTGATGTCTAGGCGGTCTAAATATAACTCGTCCACGCCGACAATCTAGAGTCACATGGTACTGACTCGTCCAGTCCATACCAAGTACAAAATCATAATACGGCATGGAAAAGATCAAGAATTGAGCTCGTATCTCTCTCTCACAGACTACTACCGAACAAAATCTACAAATATTATTAACTAGGATAATTTTGCCTCCCGTAAGAATCCTCATAGTCTTCGAAAGGGGTGTGGTATCTACTTTATGTGTGGCTACGAAGCTACCAGCTATGAATGAATGTGATGCTCCAGAATCGAATAAAACTATAACATGTAATGAAGCTACTAATATAGTACCTACAATGACCTCTCTTGCATTAACTTCCTCTTTAATAGCCATTACAAATGCCTGTCCTTGTCCCTGAGCTGGTCCTCTCTGCTGCTGAGCCTGCTGGAATAGTGCTGCCTGTGGTGCCAAAGGTAGCATCGGCTGATACCCTCCTGGAGCTGGTGGTCTGACTCCTCCAACTTCCGTTTGTGGTGCTCCCAATGCTGGATAAACTGGCCTAGGTGGCTGCTGGGCTGGTCTCGGTGCTGATAAAGCTGGTCGGTTTACCATCGATGCTCCCTCTCGATGCTCAGGGCAGTCATTGGCTGGATGTCGGCTGGATTCGTAAACCAAGCATAGTCCCAACTTGCGTCTGCACTCTCTCTCAATATGGCCTACCTTGCCACAGTAATTAAAAGTAGGAAGGGATAGGGCTCTTGATGTTGCTCTCGGTGGTGGATTCCACTGGGGTCGATTTGCATGCTCCCCTTGTGGTGCTCTGGCTGGTACTGATGTGAAGGTTGGACTCTCTCCTGGTGACGTGCTCTATGCGTCGTGCTGCAGCAAGAACGTCCGTGTATGAAGTAGGTGCAACGGAGCCGATCATTCTCTCAAAACTAGGTCCGTCAAAGAACTTCTCCGCCTTCTACTCTTCTGTCGGAATCAGTGTAGGGGCGAAGTGGTTTAAATGGATGAACTCTGCATTATACTCTTCTACCGTCATGTTGCCTTGAATGAGGAGGTTAAACTTATCCCTAAGTTCCACTCTAGCAATGGCTGGAATGTACGTCTCCTGAAAAAGTCTAGAGAACTCCTCCCAAGTGACTCAGTCCGGTCTGAGCCATCTCTTCTCAGATAGCCACCAGTGATGTGCATTCCCGTCAACTACATCCTGACGGCAGTCATCCAACGCTCCCTCGGAAGCTCAGCTGCTTGAAATTAGTGTTGAGTATTTGTGAGCCACTCATGAACTTCAGTGGGCTTCTCCTTTCCTAAAAAGGTACGAGGCTTCAGCTGACGAAAATCAGTGATAGATCTCGTCGATGGCCATCTAGCTGGTGGGTTCGTCTGCTCCAGTGCTGTCACTAGGCCGTTCCTCAAGTTCTCTGCCTGGCATTGCTGGGACTCTTGATGAACCTGCTTTTGTTCTTGCATCATTGTGTAGAATATTTGGAACATCTGCAGTCCGTCCATAGGCTGGCCTGGTGGGAAAACGGGCATCGGTGGAGTAAGCTGCGGTGGTGGTGGAATATCATCTCACCGGAATCTCAAGGCGTGCTGATCTGCTTGATTGCTTTGTTGAGTGGATAGATCTTTACCCAATGGTGTTACCCCATCGTCGCAGGTGACCACAACACCTTATAGTATACCTACGAAAGTCTCATCGTTGGCTCGTAGATCCATTACTCTGCATTTAAAGTAAACTATGAGAATCGTATAGAGGAAATAAGACCGGATGCAAGTCAAGAAATTATTTTGAAGTCGATATAGAAGTCAAGAACAGATCAACAAGTGGATGAGATCCTATAATTTATCCTATCATAATTGTAGGCTTCTTGGTTCCTTAGTTGAAACTAAAGCAATATAGTCGTAGACTTGCATGAGCTACCACAAAAATTATATCACGCCCCAGTCCCAAAATACCGAGGGACTAGCCACGTGGCAATGGCCAGCAGCACAACTCCAATAGGCAAACCTAATTTAATAGACCCATTAGAGTGCACTTAAGCTGTAATAAATATAAATGCAGTCTACCACATCTATCATAGTAATATTCTAAACTCATCCACAGAAAGTAAACACAAGTCAATGTGATAAATCAGTCAAGATAATAGATAAGGGAAATAGTCCATCAATAAGTCCAAATAAATAGTGTCTCGGGGAACAACCCGACACAATAAAAGAAAGAGAATATCACCAATACAAATGTCTATGAGTTCAGATATGAAATAACAATGAGCATAAATAACTGAGTATGAAACTGAAATACTCAGGAGAAATCCTCCGGCACAACCTCGTCCTCTGGTGCTAGTACTGTTCCGACGTCAGCTTTGTCACGTATATCTCGGGGTAATCCTCCTCGGTTGTACCTGGGGACATAATCCGGATCCAGGTCCTCAAGGGACATAAAAGAGTACAAGAAACACTAGAGCCAAATGAAATACAGTAAATACTAATATATCCTCAGGATAAGCTATGTAACCAGCTAAGTAAAATACAAATGAGAGCATCACTAGTACTTAGGCGGAGACCACTACAAGATCTATGTACTGTGGGGCCCATGAAACGATGTTTAATCAATGTTCTCAAAATTGAACTAAACTTGGGTCACAGGACCAGCGTAATGCTGCAAATCAAAAGGCGCAAGTTTCGTTGCGAAATGACAAGCACACACGAAATTATGACGAGTGTCAGAACATGCCGATACAGTATTTTTTGACGGATACACGTTGATTTCGGTGTGCACGCACATACGAATCATCTTTTGCAAAATTTTACACGTCTGCGTTGACGATACGCGCCTTTCGGTATAATTTGCACACGATGAAGTTACATCATTTAGCGAAACGTACCCCATTTCGGGAAAATTTGGGTTTAAGAAACTAAGTTTTTGACAGATTTTAACAACAATTAAATCACCGCATACATCGAATTAAAATAAACTAATTGAAGAGATTAAAACTTGTTTATGTTATCTAAATTACTGTTCAAGTAGAAATTTAGTATCGCGTGCCAATATAAAGATAATGGGACTCAAACACGCGTACTTGGAACAGTTTCTGATCTATAAACTGGTTTTTTCTGTTTTGCGTCACGAATTACGACCGGCACAAGACACGATATGTTAAAATAATTACACAGGGTTCAAGGGGGCCATGTGGTCTTCATATAGAAATCTACAGGTCGTTAATTGGTTTACTGTGCAGGAAGATAATGGGGCGAGAAGTAGTGTACCTCACTGCTCTGCTGCTGCTCGAAATTTAGGCGGTTGCTCGGCGACGACGTGCGGCGACGACGGTCCAGTGGTTGTCGGCAGTCGGGGATGGTCGGGGTGGTAGAGGAGATGATGGTGGTTGCTCTGAGGGTAGTGGTGTTATATATAGGGTGACGCAAAGGAAGTTACAGAAGGGGAATGGAGGGGTCGCGACCGTTGACGGAGAGGGGAAGCGGGGGGTCGCGGGCTGCTCGGGGGGTTCGAGGTACTGTAGCAGCGGGTCTGCGAGTTATCGGGTATACGGGTCTGCGGGTATGGGTCAGATCCGGTTGGAGTTGGTTTGGTTTGGTTTATGTTGGTTTGGGTTGGTTTAAAATAAATCAATAAGTATATATATATATATATATATATATATATATATATATATATATATATATATATATATATATATATATATATATGGCCATCTAAAACTAGTTTTGGACCTCAATAAATTCCAAAAAAATTATACAATACTCTATTAATAGTTTTACACCCAAAAAATATATTTTATACACTATATTATTAATTAAATATATATAATTATAAATTCATGATATTATATTATATATTATAAATTGCTAAAAATTACAAAAAAATTCCCCTTAAACTCGGTAATTACAAATATTAAAATTAAAATTTAATTTCTAAAAAATTAGGGTGCTTACACGCATGCCCGACCACCACAATCAGCCCCACCAGTCTTGCCGGAACAGACAGTTTAGCCCGCTCTGTCATTTATACCAGCCTAGACAGCACCACTAGTTCTTTCAGTACAACCAGGGGCAGGCAGGCTTGCAGGCTATGTTAGAGATGATACAAGCTATGATGATGGTACAACAACAATACCAGCAACAATAACTTCCTCTTCAGCAACAAGTGGTACAACTCTACCAGCAGTTCCAACAAGGACAAGAACAGACCAACACTACTCTTTGCCAAGGAGTTAGAGTAGCACTCGAGAGCAGTGGACGTTATACTCACAACGCGGTGACCAATGTTAGTCACATGCGCCCAGCCAAGTTCTCCGGCACGGAAGATGCAGTTTCAGTAGATTCTTGGCTTAAGGACTTTGAGGCAATCTTGGATGCAACCAAGACCCCTGACGATGAGAATGTAGCAGTCGTAAAGCTACAATTATCAGATCTTGCACGAGATTAGTGGACAGCATAAGAAATGACGCTCCCGAAGTCCATTAACTAGCAGACGTTCAAGGAGCGCTTCCAGGAGAAGTATTTTCACACTACTGCCAAGCTCCAGCTCCAGCAGTAGTTCATCAACCTCCGCCAGAACACAAGATTGGTCGACCAGTATGTGGCCGAGTTTTGCCGACTCAGTCGGTTAGCTCCCCATATGGTAGCTTCCAAGGAAGACCGAGCCAAGAGATTTGAGCAAGGGTTACATCTAGAGCTCCAATAATTTACGGTGGGCCATAATTATACCACCTACGATACAGTACTCAGGACAGCTAGGTTATAAGAACTTGTCGACCGGAGATTAGTAGCAAGGAACGAAGGCCAGAAGAGGTCCCACTCATCCCTGAGAAGCGCCAGTATCCAGTAATTAGCTCCAGCACCAGTAGTCGGAACTCCTTGCCTGCCAGCACTTCCAACCTCCACAGTAACCTCGGTATAATCTACCAGGTAGTCTGTATCAGCAGGATGCAGCCACTGCGAAAATCTAAGGCACACCAAAGAATAGTGTAGGAGGGCCATTGTCCAGTATCTCAGATGTGGGGCATCCGACCACATGATTAGTTCATGTCCAATCCTATACCCAGAAACTTCTTCAGTCCGACAGTTACTAGCTCCACCTCGGAAAGCGATTGAAGGCCCGCGAGGACCAGTGTTAGCAGTTCGACCCGTAGCCCAGTATTCTCTTCCGACGCAGACTCAGCAGTTCCAGCAGCAATGTCCAGCGCAGTATGCGCAAGTTTTACAAGCCCAACCAGCAAGACATAACCAGCAGCAAGTCAGAGCCACATCCCCTGGATGATGGCCTGACGAAATATTTGGCAACCTGGAGCCGTTGTTAGCCGAATGCGCTACAATTATGGATAAAATTTCAGAGCTCTCTTTAGCTTGTCTCATTCTTGGGTTCTTGTCAAACGATCTCGTATCCCTATGCGTTCGAGATACGATAGTCATTTCACTCCTTTCGTTGAGCGAAAAGGCGAGTTCATCGCCTCGCTCTTCTGCCTTCGTGACTCATGGTACGTGGTGTCTATCATGTGTCCCGACTGCTAAGGTATATCCTGGATTAGAGTCATGTCCTCGATATAGTCGTTGGTACCAACTTACCTCCAGACTTGGCTCTTGTCTATTTGTGTGAGTCAGCATAGGCAAGCGAGGACGAGTTCCTATTCGATTGACTCAGGAGTATATGTATTGATATGCCTCAATTTTCCTGTGTGTTGCTTTTGTGCATTTATTTATTAGTTACTTCGGCAGCTATCTTTTCTATATCAGTTATTTGCTTAGTATAATCATTTGAATTATGATTTGATTTCTTGAGCTTTCTCGTGTATTCCAACTATTCAAGCCTTGGTAAAATTTTAAGGATGAAATTTTTCTAAGAAGGATAGAGATGTCAAACCCGATTCCAGATTTAGTATTTCTTGAATTTCTAGAATTTAACTTTTCTTGATAATATATTCCTGTTGTATTTCATATATTGGTTCCTGTCATTTTATTATTGTTTTATTATTTTTGCTGTTGAGAGAGACTATCCGAGACCAGTAAAATATCTATTGGCATTACCATAGACCTGGTTTAGGCCTCGCATGTAGAATGGACACTTGGTTTGGTTCATTTTGGATGAACCCATGACTAAGCCCTATTTTCTTCTCTCTTAGTATATATATATATGACTTTTCTCTCTCCTCACTTTCTTCTTCTTCATTATATTTCCTTCATTCTTTCTCTCCCTCAAGTTCATACAAACCCTAACCCTAGTGAAAGTTGCTGCGACTTGGACCGTGAGAGGTAGAGGCTACGAGTCAGCCAAGGCAAGTACATCTTGCTCAATGGTGAAATAATAAATTTTTGGATTTTTATATATGTTATTGTTTTGAAAATATATTTGATGGAAAATATTCTTCTTGAGTTACTGATCATGTTTAGTTCTTGTAGTTTTGGATTTTGATGTATAGATTTTTGTAGATCTGGGTTTTAAGATTAGAGTTTTTATATGTTCCATAAGTTTTTCTTCATAAAAATTCTATTTTGATGTATATATTTTTGATATATTAAAACTTAGTGTTTTCGAAAACTAGTGGTTTCTTATGTTAGAGTATTTCATTTCGAGAATTTTGACTTTTGTTTCACTTGATTTTGAGTTAAAATAGAATTTTTATGAAGAAAATAAATTTTTGGATTTTTGGAGTTTCGGCCATGGCTGAACTTGCTGTTGGAGTAGAGGAAGTCTTCATGCGGCCAGCGAGACATGCGACCGAGAGTGCCATACGGCCCGAGAGGGTTATACGGCCTGAACTCTTGCCGCATACTAACATCATGCGTCTATCTTGTTGGACGCATGACTGCCTATTCATCCATAACCGTTGAACGAATAAAAATTCGCTAAGTCCAAAAGTAAGTCCATGCGGCTAGAGGGTGCATGCAGCTAGTAAGTGTATGCGGCCAGAGAGTCCATGCAGTCAGTGGGTGCATGCGGCCAAAGAGTCCATACGGCCAGTGGGAGTATGCGGCCAGGAAATTCTTGTGCGCATTTTCTGTTCCATGTTGATTAGTATTTCCTTTTAGTGATTATTGTTGTGTGCTTCTTTATGTCGATACAAGTTTATGCTACCAGACAAGTTTTGCATGTGAGTTCACAATGTCATGCCTCGATTCCGTGGAATCGATAGTCGTCCCCCGGGCGTGGCCGCCGTGCGGGCCTAGGTTGCGCTTCGTACAAGGCTAAGTTGTTTTCTTCTTTTGCATAGCGAGCACATATTCAGAGTGGCACAGCGAAAGTGTGGTGGGCCCATAACCCACAGGTCCCAGTTTTGAAACTTGGCTCTGATACCAACATGTCACGCCCCGATTCTTATAAAAGATGACACAAAATAAGATAATTGTCATGTACATTACATCATTTACTAAAACTCAAAATATAAGACCTCCTGGTGCGATGATGGCCTTCCCATGAAGCTGCATGTTTGCTTGGGTTGCTAGCTTTTTTCTCAAAATACTTCAAAAGTGGCACGAACAAGACACGCCTACAGCTAGACTGGATCGGAGATTGACTTCTGTTCCTCGCTCGGCTCTCCTTAGTGCGGGAAACCTGTTTCAACGAGAGTCAGTATATCGAAACGTACTGGTGAAGGCAATCTAACCCAATTATACCAATCAACATGTTGTTTTAATGAAGCATGCATATTATTTGTGGTCTTTCTATCTTGCCTTAGTTCATTTTACAAGCAAGCGGTATATAAAAATTTACTGAATGAACTTGATACTGTTCAGTGACATTTACTTGTCCGTCTGAACCACCTGCACAATACTTACCATATCCTTCCCTACCATAAAGACACAAGTTAGCTTTGCACACGTATGCCATAAAGGACCTAATCAACGACGAGGATGGCATGCAACGAGAGCACAGGATGCGCTGCAATCCATCCCGCCCAGCACATGATGACTACACATAAAGTTCCGTCCGGATCGGATCGGTGCCAGTGCCCCAGCGATCGTCCGCTGGAACTATGACCATGTCCACAAGTTGTCCGTGATCAACGGTGTCTATATAAAAATTTATCCATTGATGCAGTCGAGGCATGAAATCAGGAGATGGGTAGCATTATATAATATATTTTGCATAGTCTCCCTGATCAATTTTGTATAAGCAAGTATGTTCTACGCATATCTCAATTTATAGAAAAAGTAAGCATTCTAACCAAAATTGAAGCATATGAAGAACTTATAAACGAACTAGCATGCAATATGGTAACCGTTCACAAGTTGATTGACAAGCAATATAATCTAAGTCTGTTTCCTTTTTATCTTGACATCTTTTAGTTATTACTTGGTATCGTCTGATCGGGGCAAGCAAGAATACAATACTTTTTAGGCGTGAAGAATTGGAAGAAGGGCCAATTGAATCGAATATAAGCCACTCACAAGTTTGTTGGAAGGGAGAAAGGAAAGAGGTGCCTTAAGACTCTGCTCTTGAGTTGCCTACTGCTCGATCACCTGCATTGACACGAACAACTGATTAATATCTCTTCCACTCTTTCCAACCTCAGAATTGAAGTGCAGTTCAATGAACGAAAATAATGAAATCCATCGAAACCGTTCAAGAAATCATAAGCAAATCCGAAAACTAACTCAAGCACGAAAGCAATAAAAGCGACAGCAAAAACTTAGGCAACAAAAGATACAGCGGAGAGGTCCCTCCTGACTCCGCCGCTAAGTCGATCCCGGGGGCACGGTCCACTGAATATGGGAATCGATTCCGAAGAAGCAAATCCATAACGAGGATGAGTTATTGTTTCAATCTATTTCGATCGAACGATACCATCTTGTATTTCTTAGTCGTGCTCCCCGAACAGGGGGAACGGGGCACAACACACAAGACCAGTTTATGTACAAGTTTACAATCCTCACGATACCATAAAAATATTTGTGTATGAAAATCTATTATATTTGGGATCAGGCAATCAAGTGTGAGCATTGTCCAATGTATCGTGTGTCACAAATATGATAACTCATAAAAAGCTCGTACTCGTGATTCGTCATCTTAGGGAGTTCTCAAGTGTCCACGACTCGAGAACTTAAAATAATTTAGTAATGATTGGACAAGATAAGATTTACCTAAAATATTTTAGGAGGGAAGAATATTGCGCTACAGGCTACCTCGATCCCCAAGGGCCCCATGCGGCATGGACAATCCTGCTAGGCAAGGACTCCATGACTGACCAAGTTTACGCATGCTACGACACTTACAAGATAAGTTTATATACAAGTTTATGTTGTTAAAGCAAGATTATGATTACAAGTTCAAGTTTATGCTTTTGAGTTAAATTTTTGTTTGTGACTAGTAACAAGCAGGGCCAGCCCTGGCCCAGGGCGAGCAGGGCGACCGCCCAGGGCCCCATGGGCCAGAAGGACCCAATTTTTTTTTGTTTAAATATATAAATAATTTTGTACCGAAAATAGAACTAGTATTTACCATGGACCATTCTTATCACAAAGCAATTATTGTGTAGTGGTTATTACATTAGACTTACACACAAGAGGTTCCTAGTTCAAATCTTGGTGGAGGCATACTTTTTATTTTACTTTTGTTTCATTTCTTTTACATTATGTATGGGGCCTCATTTTGAAAGTTCGTCCCGGGCCCCTGTGAGCTCAGGGCCGGCCCTGGTAACAAGTTATGTTATTGTATGGTTGACTGTGCATTTAAATTTACTAGACAAGTGTACCCTTGGCCATCCACGTTAACTACAGTACTGGTGGTAGCAATATTCTTAGCAATGCATTTTCTAGTAATTAGGGCTTATGATAACCCTAGTTAGTTAATTATAGCAAGCTGTAGGCATATTTTGTCGTGAATTGGATGTTTGTTGATTCGTACAGCTCACTCTTCTAGTTTTATTTTCTCTCGGCGCATGGTTAGGGTGCTAAGTTCTGCTCGGGTGAAGGTCTGTAATCCTGCTTCTTGTTTGGTTTAAGGGTTGTGGTCCCGATCCAGAGTAATTTCTATGCTCTCTTGTCACTCGTCGCCTTACTTTTATTTCTGCACGTATTATCAGTTCTTTCAGTATTATTCTTGAGACAAGTACTTTGGTACCGTATAAGTCTCGATCTGTATTTTTTCTTGTATGTCTTTTTTGCTTATGTTGTGACGTGTTTGGTCTATCACCTCGAGCACCTTTGTGGTACTTGTTGCTTGGGGTTATGACCCCACTGGCTTTGCATAACCAGGTTACCCCAAAGAGAACCAGGATCCTCCGCGCTTCCAGCAAGATGGTTCGCACTTGTAGGACTGCGGCCGAAGCTCGTGAGTGATTTTCCTTTCTTTCACTCCTCGTCTTGATTACTTTATTTTGTGGTGTTTAGCAAGGGGCAGAGTTAGCTCATTATATTTTTGAGACTTCGGTCAACATGATGTATATATTAGACCATAATTGGTATCTTTAAATCATGTATATTTAAACTCTGCTAGTGCAATATTTTGTATTCACTAGCTTCATGATCATATGTGACATATAATTTGGGATACCTCTTTACTTTCATGTATGATATACTCTTGTACTTGTGTTGTTGGATTGAGATTATAGGATATGTCAGCCTTAGGACTGACGTCATAGCATGCTAAAGTTCATCCATTTATCTTCTAGACAACCTTAACACATTGCGGCTTACCTCGATATTCTGCAAGGTGCGATTGGCCATGTTAGTCCCCGTATTTACCCAGTGTTCTCGGAGCCGGGCGTGACATTATTCTACAAAATAAGTTCCTACATTCTTAATATAAAATTATGAGGTCCAAGCTATAGTTCTTGTGGATAGATTTAGACTATCATAAAATTTTAATTGAGTGTACTATTCTATAAAATTAGCTCTAAAAATTATTCTACAGAGATGAGACGCTGCTCTAACTCTGAAAATGAAGCTTCACAGTCGTTCATCCACGTGAATGTTACTCCCTTCCGTGCGAGCTGAGTCAGAGGCGAGGCAATCTTTGCAAAGTTTTGAATAAATCTGTGGTAGTAGCCCGCCAGACCAAGGAAACTTCGGATATGTTGTCCAACCAGAAGTCGTTCGTCCACGTGAATGTTACTCCCTTTCGTTTCCACCGCACGATGGCTTCCACCTTCTTCGGGTCAACTGAAATGCCTTGAGCAGAAATAATGTGCCCTAAAAAGGATATGTTGTCCAACCAGAATTCGTATTTACTCCGTTTGGCATACAACTTATTGTCTCGAAGGGTCTGAAGCATCATCCGCAGGTGTCCTGCGTGCTCCTCCCTATTCTTCGAGTACACTAAGATGTCATCGATAAAAACCACCATAAATTATCGATGAAGGGCCAGAATACACGATTTATTAAGTCCATGAATGCGGCAGGCGCATTCATCAGTCCAAACGGCATCACAGAAAATTTGTAATGCCCGTAACGGGTCCGAAAGGCAGTTTTTGGCATGTCTTCTAGCTTAATCTTCAGCTGGTGGTAGCCCGAGCGAAGATAAACTTTCAAAAATACTATTGCTCCTTGCAGCTGATCAAATAGGTCATATATCCGTGGTAGAGAATATTTGTTTCTGATGGTGACCTTATTCAGCTCTCGATAATCGATACAGAGGCGTAGCGTTCCGTCTTTCTTCTTCACGAAGAGCACAGGCGTGCCCCAAGGAGACACGCTCGGACGGATGAACCCACGATCTAGTAACTCTTGAAGCTGGCACTTTAACTCCTCTAGTTCAGCAGGGGCCATCATGTATGAAGCTTTGGAAATCGGCTGTGTATTCGAAAATGTATCGATAGTGAATTCAATCTCTCGGTCTGGTGGCATGCCGGGTAGTTTGCTCGAAAACACATCAGGGAACTCCGCCTCAACGGAAGAAGACTTGACATTTGCGTAGTCCTGCTGTGTGTCCCGAACCGACACTAGGAATCCCTCACAGCCTGAGTGTAAATAGGTAATTTTTTTGACATAAAATAGGTAATTTTTTTACCGTACCGGCTTGGGCAAAATCCTCTTGAGTTACAAACAACAGTCTTTGGATTGAGTCTACATAGATTTTTCATAATATTCTACGATAATATTATGTATCATCCAGCTGATCGTGTTATGCGACAATTCTAGATGATACAACATATTTCTGATGAGCCACCATATTTCAATCGTGTAAAGGTAATACAACTACCAGAGCACGTAGATTGATCCCTGGGTAGAATTCTGTCACGTCCAAGTCCCAAAATATGTAGGACTAGGACACGTAAGCATGCCAGCCGCATGGTTATGTCACTCCAATATATGAAAACCATAACGCATACGTACGCTGTATTATGAATATCAATCCACAAGTGGTATAAATCTATCACAAGTCACATGGTATAATCTAAATCTCATCCAAAAAATCATATATAAATAAATAACCAATATCTATGAAACTAGATCTCAATATAAAGTATCTAAGATGATAATCGGATGGAAACAAATCAACTGCCGAACTAGAACATATAAGTACAACACAACAAACACAATATAAGAATATCAACTAACGACCACGGTGCTCGAAGAGAAGACATCCTCGAAACATATGTAACCATCCGAATCTGCGCTCCTGCGAATACTCAAGAACAGCTACACCTGGAAGGGGCCAGGTCCTCAGAGGGACATACCAAGATACATAGAAGCATGCCAACAAAGTACTGAAATAAATATCCAATAGGTCGCCTAACCATCTATGTAAATGCAGTTTGAGAACAACTTTCCAACAAGTGGGCTATATGGATAAAAATGGGATTGGCATAGTTCTCTTGGAGATCCAGGGGCCTACAAAGTATGTCGTCTTTTGAACGGCAGAGGCCGCCTGATAATATATAATATATAGTGGTCATCACCACCCGTTTCTCCGGCGGAGAATCCGGACGGACAAGGAAAAGAGTGCAAAGGAGCCCAAATGCCTTACTTGTTGTTCTCCCTACCCCATGCTCTAAGCATGTCACATCTATGACACGATAAAACCTCTAAATAACTGCCAAGTTTACTAGCATACAAAGTTTCTAACAGCAGTTATCCCTAATGCACGTCCCACACGTACCGATGATCAGTCAATACATAAGTCCGTGATCTATATGAGACTCACAACTCGTGTAAGAATGTATCACAGTCAAATGAAACCTAATGATGCTTTATGATAATGGGGCGGTCTCATAAACAAGGTCAATGCATATACATAATAAAAACAATCACGACGACACCGTCATTGCACACAAGTTTCCTTGGACGCGCATTTTATATAACAGTTAAAATATATGAACTAATGAAAGAAAATAAATATGCATACAACATATGGAATATACATAACAGTACAATGGCAAGGTATACTTGCTTGACAAGAGAGCTGCAAAATATAACATCCAGATGTCAAGGAAATGGGATCAGGAACTAAGGCCTCCGAATAAACGTCTCCGGATGCTGAATAGATATCACCAACGCTTTCAAAATCAGGAAAATAGCTAGAAATCACTACCCTTTCGTCCAATTTGGACACAGGGGTAAAACAGTAATTTTGGGTCAAAGTGGGGTCCACATGTGGCCCTTTGTACCAAAAAGTGTGCCAAGGATAAAGGTCTCTAAATGGGACAAATTATAGGTCAAACAAACTCTAAAAGTCAGTACGAACTCAACGGTATGTCCAAATATGGATTCCGGTGAGTCGAAAACAATTTTGTCCAAAACGTCAACCGTGGGGCCCGCCAATAGGCGGCTTGGTCAAATGTCTCAGAATTGCGTAAAGTTGGGTCATATGACCAACGCAATACTACGAGTCCAGTGGCGCAAGTTTCATCGTATTCTGACGAGTGTGCACTAAATGCGTATGGCTTTTGCAAAAGTTGCTACACGGAGAATTTCTGCGGATACCGGCTGATTTCGACGCGCACACGCGTCCAAATCAGTTTTCGCGAAAGCCCACACGTCTGGGTATACTGTGCGCACCTTTTGGTATACTTAGTACACGACGGGGCGGTCCCGTTTGGCGGGGCGGTCCCGTTTGGCGGGGCGCACTCCGTATCACAATTTTTAGAAGATAGAAAAAAGTATGTTTTCATAATTTTCTACCTGATTTAATTCTACATACATCAACAAATAAATTATTGTATTTGACAAAAAATAAACTAGGTTAGGTTGTCTTCGCATACCAAAAAGAAAACCGAATTTGGATCTCTGTGGTGGGAGATACGAGTCCGTGAACATGGGTCATCGCAACAAAATTTTCTGAGATTAAAATGTCGTGGTTTTTCATCGACTTGGCGTCAATTTTTGCCTAGGTTTACGCGTTGTACGATAAAAAGTAATCTACAGGATTAGAAGGGGGACATGTGAGGATCATACCGGTGAAGAAGGGGTCGAGTTTGGTCGAGCGAGGGGACAGAAAACGGAGCATGAACACAGGTACGTTGCAGTCAAAATCTATCGCGGGGTTGTGCTCGCGGACGTTGGCGGGCGGTTGCTCGGCGGTCCAGGCGAGCAGCGGAGGCGGTCAGGTGGCTCGGCGATGGTCGCTTGGTCGGGGAGGATGGGGGAGAAGAGATTTGGCGTTAGGGTTTAGGTTTTGGGGTGATAAGAAGTATATATAGATAAGGAGAGCGGGGGGGGGAGGGGTCGAGAGCTACGCGGGGGGAAGGGCCTGCCGCTGCTGCTGTTCAGATTTGCTTAAGCGGTCGGGTAGCTAACCGGGTAGAGGCCAAGGGTCGGGTAGGGTAGGGTAGGGTATCCATTAGGTTTTATTCTTTTTCTTCTCTTTTTTCTTTTTCTTTCCCAATTCTTTTTCTTATTTCTTTTCTTTCTCTTTCTCTTTACTAAATCATATATATATATATATATATATATATATATATATATATATATATATATATATATATATATATATATATATATACATAGAAAATTCTAGAAATTATATTTGTGCATACCATTAAGCTATCAACTGTCCACAGGGTCTCCTACATGGAATAAATTAGGAAAAATTTATAATTGCTCAATAAATCCCTAATTGCACAAATACCTAGAAATAAAAATTTAAATAAATTCTATTTCCTCTAATTAGCTAATAATTACTATAATATAAATTAATAATTAATTAAAAAGGTAAATACGATTTTTAGAATTAGGGGTTTTACAAATTCTATATTTGAAACACATAAGGTGGGACATTTGTCTCAAATGATGTCCTCTATTGATGATGGTATGTTATTCCAAAAGTTTAACAAAATTTACTTCAAAAATTATAAGAAATCATATGCTCATAAATTGTAATGGTGCACCCTACGGTGATGATGCATTGTAAACCCTCGACCAAATTTAGGTCTAACTGGCTTAGATAGAGAGACTAGGATTAGTTTGGAGCCAATTAGAATTAGAATATAGTGTTTTAGATTAATGTACAAATATTCGTATCACTTGGTGCACCTTACCGTTGCTTCGATATTTGGAGCGCTACACTAGCATTTGCTTTCAAACAAATTTTACACACTTTTTCTAGACGTGTCAGCCTTCTATTCTGACATTTGTGTAACTCATAAATATTCTCTCTTGTACTTTATTTTAGTCGCACAATATTCGTTACAAATATCTATTTTTAAATTCAAATAAATCTAACTTTGCATCTTTGTCCATTTCTATCGAAATAGGAGGCACAACCTCGACCCGTTTTGTGCAATCCAATTTATGACAATAATCTATTATGAGTCTACTACGTCCATGATACTTCTGTCCCACCCAATTTTAATCCTATGCACTTTCAATTAATTAAAGAACATCATTGACACTAATTTTAATTAAATTGGTGTAAGGACTCAACTTAACCCAAAACTAGATCCAATACCAACCCAAACCCCCACTCACACCCTCAAGGTTTATACTAAATATCACACACCATTTTAACCCACTATATCACACAAAACATGATATTTTTCCTCATCCAATCCCAAACTCCATTGTTTGTGCAATTTCTCAATTGTTAGGGACTTTTGTGCAAATAGGCAATTAGGTGTCCACCTCCCATTAGAGCAAAGCTATGAAGAAACCCCCCCCACCTCCATTGTTGATCGGTCCCCTAAGTTTTTCTCTCTATTTCGTGTGTATAACACACCACATTTTCACCTACCTCATCCACACCCTCCATTCAAAATCTAGCCCATCCTAGCCCTCTAATTCTTCATGAAGAATCTTTTCCCCATCCCTAGAAATGCCTTATGGCCGACCCTAATCTCAATGCCATCCTCCTCTCTCTCACCTACATAAACACCTCCTCTTTTTCTCTAATTTCAGCACATCATTACCTCCATTTAACCCCACCCGAACCCTAAAACTCCTCCTCCTTCTTCTTCCTCCTGCTGGCTTCCTCTTCCTTCTCCGGTCATCACCACCCCGCCGCCACAGTCACTGCCGACCTTCCTTCGACCTTCCTCCTCCACGACAGCAACTACCACTGCCTCTCCCTCGTCACCACCTCTTCCATCATCATCTCGACCATCACCATCACCATCCCGCCACTATAACCTCTTCTCCATCCCCTCGACTTCCTCCTCCCTCTCCTCCGAGCAACCACCGCCACCACCGCCACCACCTTAACCACCACCACAACCATTCCGACCACCATCATCATCACCCGCTACCTCCTCCATTTAACCCGACCCCGATAGCCAACACCCCGACCACCACCATCATCTCCACGACCAATGTCTTCTTCGACCACCACCACCGCCAACACCGTCACCCTCGACAGCACCCGCCACCTTCCTCCTTCCTCACCGTTGACCAACCACGGCAGCGCCACCACTACCTCCTCAGACCACAGCCAAATCCCTCAACCTTTTCTCATCATCTCGACCATCACCACCTCCAACCGCCACCATCAGCCTCACCATCACCCCGACCACAGCCATCCCGTCACCACTGTTACCTCGTTACCACCATCCTACAACTGCTGCCATTATTGTTGCTGCTGCTGCTACTGTGCATCCGCCGGAGTGCCTCCACCAGTCGGAGACCGGCCACCCTCGAGCAGCGGACCGAGTACCCCCCAGTTCAAGAGCACCCCTAGGTTTGCATGTTCACTCTTCCTTCATGTTGTTGTTGTTGCATGGACCAATGTTGATTTGTGAACCCTATTACCTCGTGTATATGTGTGCATGTATTGGAATAGTAGTTAGTGTTATTAAATACTTCATGGAAATTATGTTGTTAGTATACCATATTATTGTGTAGTCCCTAGGTGCTTAGACTAAAGTACCATTTGTGCACTCTAACCTATTAGCTAGGACACGGGTTAGTGTTATACGATATTTGGAGTTGTAACGTTTTTGGTAGTTAACTGTCTTGTTGTGTACGGTATTTGAGAACATGACGTACTCGTACATGGAGACCTAGATGGTTGACACTACCAACTTGTGTTGGAAAGCAACTTAGTGCCTACTTGAACCTTATTTGAACATGGTTGTAATATTTGAGAATGTACGTTTAGAGGGACATGACACTTATGCATCTTAGACACGTGCACACTCGACCCTGCTAGTTGACTTTTATGACCCCACCTTGCGTTAGTTTCTAAGTACATTGTAGTTGTATTTCTGTGCGTATTAGAATAATGACTAATGATTATTATATTATATTATATTATATTATATTATATTATATATATATGATCGTTGGATCGTTCGGGCCAGGCTTCGGGAGCAGGATTTTGGTATTCGCAGCTTGAGGATCCAGGCAAGTATACCTTGCCTTATTTACTGTTTAATTCATGCTATTAAATGTTGCATGAGATATTGTTGCAAATATTATGTATAACTGTGCGCGTCCGAGAATGACTTGGGGTGCAGTCGACGATTGCGTCGATATGTAGTGTATTGACTTAGTCACTAGCAGACTCACCTACTATTGTGAAGATATTCTGATATCTTCCAAGACCCTGACACTTTTTACACTCATCACGATGACAAACTCATATTGGAATGCGAGTTAGCATACCCTACTAGCTATCGGTGCATGTGACATGCATCACGGTTTAGTGCGTAGTCAGGTTAGTTTAGTTATTTGAGACCTGGCATATAGTTATGTGGTATGCACGTCGAGTATTCGACTTGTATATTTGCATTGGGCGGAGAGGACATCTGGTAGACATATGGAATACACACATTGGAATCCGTAGTGTCCAGAGGAGCCATGGATCCAATGACTTTATTTATTCAGATACCGCGTTCTTTGGAGCATTACAGACGTATATATATGCAGATACCTCGTTCTTCGAAATGATGGACGTTACATGTACAGATACCATAATCTTCGGAGTGTTGGACGTTATGCCTACACCTACCCATACGTACCAACGTTGTCCTCATATTGCATTCACTTAGATGGTTAGTACACCCCCCTTTTCTTATTCAGTATTTATATTCAGCATGTATTTTTGTATCTTGTTACATCTCTCTGAGTACCTGGTTCCCTTTCAAATTTTGATGAGGTATAATATTCGACCGTGTACGGGCCCGGACAGGAGACGAGGTACGCGACCGAGGAGGAGCTTGAGGTGTTACCTTCGGAGTTTCCCTGATCACTAGTAGGCCTTCCACCTAGGGCTGGAGCATCCTTATCTAGTCAGTCGATGTTCTAACCATACTCTTATATGTCCTTCCGTACTCTTATTTCATCATTGTAGTGGGTTTGTTCCCATCAGACTTATTTGGATTGTACTATAACATTCAGACCCCGCACTTATTTCCAATATTTAGTTCAGATCTTCTTATTTATATTTTGTGGATGAGATTAGACATTACCATTTGCATGTTAGCATATTAGACTTGTCAGTATTTTATGACAACGTAGTACACTTCGTCGAGTCCATTAAATTGGGAAATTTCTAGGAGTCGTATTAGCTGGCCATTTCCACGTGGCCTGGTCCCGTGTATTTTGGGACTGGGGGTGACATGCATATAGATCTTGGTGGGGAGCACCTCTTATCAGTAACAGAGCCTACCACTATGAGGAATTTCGATTCCAACATCGAGCCATAGATGATTATAATCTCCGTGGCTATTATGATTATGTAGAAGGGATGGTGCATTATTTTTATATAAAAATATCTATCTCCGTAGTACTTATTTATGTCCTTTATTAAATTCTATTTAATATTTCAGCTTCCAAATTTAAATACCGTATACCAAAATCATCTAATGGGCGACCCATTGCGCACAGCAGTTGACAAATTTTTGGCTGCTATGCAACGAGGACCGACTCCTCCGAACCCTTTCTTACTTATTCCAAGAGACTATCCTCAGGGTCTTGTTGCACAATGACAAGAATGCCCCCTAAGAAGTATACCTCAGTTTGGTATCAGGATGATAGTCTGCTACTGCAAGTTGACGATGCCCCTCAGTGGGCTGGTGCAGACACTACTCAGTGGGCTGGTGAGGGCACTTCTCATTGGCCTGACTGGGGCGCTTCTTAGGCGACGGCCGGTACATGCACTACTCAGTGGGCCCCCGAGGGAGATGCTTAGTAGGATAGCCTATTCGCCCCCGGAGTTACCAACTATACACATATCTTGACAACTCCATCAGCACTAATACCATCTCAAGTGGAGGACAGTCAAGGAGGTAGTGATGATGCGGCCCCGAGAATACACGAGAAAAAGGGACCGATTCAATCTAAGAGAGATTGATCGTCCGAACTATCGGAAATTAGCCAAGAGAGGTCGATGAAATTGTTATATCAGTATCAACTTTACTTGAATATAAATTTCTTCTATTTCAATAAAATAACATATTATTCTTATAAAATAAAAGTATTTAAAATCTACGACAATGCCTTCATTCTCTTGGTTGGTTTGTACATCTCCTTCTATTGTGTCCTAAACCATTACTGTTACTACATCGAAGATCTCTTGAAGCTTGATCATTCACTTTGATCCGGTTCTTCTTTGGTCTTCCCGCCTTTCGTCGTACATCTGGTACTCCAATGTGGCCTCTAACCAATATATTTTGGAGGTTGTAAGGGAATGGAATTGGCTCCAGGTGCGGGTCATATACGCTTCTTAATGCTTTATTAGGGAAAATACCTGGATAAAAACTGTTGATGCCAATATTTTTAGACTTACACGCATAACATGCATGTACACATGGAAGCAAAGTATGATACCACTTTAAACATGAACAAGATTTTTCATCTAAGTCTACAACATATGTTCTATTTGTTTAACAATCTAATATTTCAAACAAATATCTAACTATATTCAACGTTTGCAGCCGGTGTTTTTCTTTTATGATAAGAGCCATACTTTGTAACATCTTCGGACAATAATCAGTTTAAATATTTTCAGCTTTTTGCTTGTTCTTGTCCTGAAGTGTTATAATTTTAGCTCGAATTCCATCAAGTAGTGTCGTTATTGGTTTATCACGTAATTTGTTTACCCATTTATTGAAGCATTCAGCAAGATTCGACGTGTTAATACCTAATCTGGGACAAGAAGAATAAGTTGTTATCCAGTGTGAAAAGATACGAGTTTCATTATTTACTGTAACGAGCCAGTTGTAAACATCTATGTTTTCAGCTTTAATTTTTTTTAAACAATAGTTCGTATCTGTTTCATTATAACATCTAGCAAGACAATCTAAACTATGTTAAAAATATAAAATTCTGAAGACTTTTTTTAAATTTTGTTTAAAATGTTGAATAAAAAAAACGAGACAATTCTGGAAAGATATCATGAATAGCCCTTATCAATCCTTTTTGTTTATCTGATATAAAAGAAATTGTATTCCATGCATCAATTTTTTTCAAAAGATGTTCTCAAACCGTTCAAAAACCAAGTCCAATAATCATTATTTTCACTCTCAGCAACAACATAAGCAATTGGATATAATTGATAATTTGGATCATGAGCACAAGCAATAAATAAAATACCTTAATATCTAGAGAGAAAAAAAGTAGCATCAGTACTAATCATATGTAAACATCCCCTTAAAAATTTATCAATGCATGCCTTAAAATAATTTTTTTTAAAATCTATTGTCTTCTGTAGTCTGTATAAAACATTGGCTACCTGGATTTGTCTCAATAATTCTAAAATTATACTCTTCAAGACTACTATATGCATCAATATAACTACCATTTATTTTGGATAGAGCAAGTTTCCTAGTTTTTCAAGCTTTACAATATTTAATATATATTTTGTGTTCTCTATATATATCATTTACAACATGCGATGGACTATACGACTAATTATCTCGAATTATATCAATAATCTTATTTTTAACCCATACAGTAGTAGCTAATGGATGAGAACCTATTGTAAGTCCCCCTAAATAAGAATGTACGTTTTCTAGCATAGTAAAAACAAAATCTTGACCTTTACCACTTGCTTTAGCATATACTCTCAAATTATAACTTGAATCGTCATATTTATATACAATCCCACTAGCATTGTTTAAAGTAGCATGACAAGTAAAATTATGTGCAATTGCTATATCACTAATAAAATATGGTGGCCCATGAAGGTCAAAAGCATATTGTTCGGTTATGTTACTGTACCAAACGAGCCTGCAATTTAGGATTTATTGTTGAATATGATCTCAATCCATAATCGATTTTTAAAATTCCCTTTGTATTTGATTATCGCCCTTGGGGTTCCAAATTTTATTCGTTCAGTTTTCATCAATATCGTTATCCTTGTTTTTTATCTCCTTTATTTCAGAAAGACGAATGCTTGTACCTGATGGTTCCCTCCAGAAGAAGATCGTAGTCCAGACGACAGAAGATAGGATTCGTGTAATATTCTTTGAGAAGATTGTTATCCTCAGTAGGTTAGGTTGATAGATTCTTTTTAGATTCTGGAACTAGTGTAGAAGGTTAACAAGAGAATTGGACCCAGTATTATGTCCTTAGAACTAGTAAAACCCTACCCGTACTTGAGATAGCAGTGATTTGGGAAGTACTAGGAGCTAGAAAGATCGTTGATTCTAACCTTCTAGAATAATTTATGGAAATGCATAGCCTGATGCTAGGAATTAGTTATTGTATATGATAGCGATATCAGAAATGATATTATGAACTAGAGAAGATGGAATTTTACGCTCTCACCTGGAAGATGACTATCAGATACCAAAAAATTCTGGCGTGTGCTTGGGGGATATGTGACCCGGAGCAATAAATAACGGAAAGAAGAAATTTGAGGAATACAATTTTAGGAAAATTTTTGAGGAAAAGAGTAATTATACATTAGGCAAGGAATAATTTTTCTTTTGGAGGATTGGTGTTGTAAATAGAACTAGAGAATTTATTATGAGGTTAAGTCTAGACTATGACATTGTCCTAGGCATGAGTTGGTTGAGCCAATAACATGCGGCGCTAGATTACCGACGTAGTTGTATTATATTTAGACCACTAGATTACCCTGAGTTTGAGTTTCTTCGGGGAGCCCGAGAGCATGGTGTCCAACCTACCTTAGCGACACATATTGCAGAAGGTGAACCGATGTACCCTTTCTTTATATCAGAGTTTGAGGATGTGTTTCCAGAGGATCTTTCAGGCCTGCCACCTGACAGAGAGATGGAGTTTACTATAGAGTTGCCTCCTAGAGCCGAGCCAGTTACTTTTTTTGTCTACAGACTAGCATCGATAGAGTTGGTTGAGTTGAAGTTCCATAGTAGAGGATCTCTTAGATAAGGGCTTCATTCGGGTTAGTGTTTCTCCATGGGGAGCACCCATCTTATTTGTGCCGAAGAAGGATGGGACGGTACGTTGGTGTATCTATTACAGGGCGTTAAATGCTGTAACGATAAAGAACAAGTAACCACTGCCACGCATCAATGATTTATTTGATCAGCTTAGTGGTGCATGTGTATCCTCGAAGATCGATCTCAGATCCGGCTATCATCAGATCAAGGTACGGAGAGAGGACATTCCGAAGACGGCTTTTCGGATGAAGTACGGGCACTATGAGTTTCTAGTCATGCTGTTTGGTCTAACCAATGCGCCAGCAGTATTTATGAGCCTGATGAACAATGTTTTCCACTAGTACTTAAATAAGTTTGTGGTGGTATTTATCGACGACATCTTGGTATATTCCAAGAGCCAGGAGGAGCACGAGAGGCATCTCAAAATCGTATTGGAGACGCTGAGGCAGAAGAGGCTGTATGCCAAGCTCAGCAAATGTGAGTTCTTCTTGGATAGAGTACCATTCCTGGGACCCATAATCACCGGAGATGGACTATCAGTTAACCCGGAGAAGATTGATGCAGTAGAGACATGGCCTACCCCTATACCAGTTACAGAGATTTGAAGTTTTCTCGGACTTGCCGAATATTATCGGAGGTTCGTAAAAAACTTCTCGAGAATCGCTGCGCCTATGAAGCGACTGACGCGTAAAGGCGAGGAGTTTACCTGGACTGAGGAGTGTCAGACGACTTTCGATGAGATGAAGAAGCGTCTGACATCAGCACCAATTTTGATACTTTCTTCAGGATCGGGAGGATTTGTAGTGTATAGTGATGCGTCTGGGAGCGGATTAGGATGTGTACTGATGCAACACGGCAAGGTGATAGCCTACGCATCGAGACAGTTGAGAGTTCATGAGAAGAACTATCCGACGCACGATCTAGAGCTAGCTACAGTGATAATTGCACTAAAGCTATGGCGGCACTACCTTTATGGAGAGCGTGTTGAGATTTACACAGATCACAAAAGTCTGAAGTATGTCTATACTCAGAAGGAGCTCAACAGGAGACAAAGACGATGGCTAGAGTTGATGACAGACTATGATATAGAGTTGCAGTACTACCCTGGCAAACCGAATATAGTAGCAGATGCCTTAAGCAGGAAGCCCATAGCATACTTTTTGATGACTCATCGACAATTGTTAGAGGATCTTCAGGAGCTCAGGATAGAGATTGTAATGCCAGGCATGGATGAAAAGATGGACAGTCTTGAGGTTCAGTCTACATTGATTGAGAGGATCAATGCAGCCCTGCCTACATATGCGAGATTTTAACGACTGCGAGATAGGACAAAGGCCGGCCTGCAGACGGGACTCATGATTCATGAAGACGGAACATTGAGGTATGGACATCGCATATACGTTCCGAGTGGAGAGCTACGCCAGGAGTTGATGACCGAGGCTCATAGCTTGATTTATTCTATTCATCCCGGGGGAACGAAGATGTACCGAGATTTGAGACAACATTACTGGTGGCATAGGATGAAGAGAGAGATTGCGAGATTCATGGTGAGATATTTGGTCTGTCAGCAAGTCAAGGCTGAATATTAGAGGACTGCAGGACTATTGCAGCCGCTTTCCATTCCCGAGTGGAAGTGGAAACACATTACCATGGACTTCGTCACAGGATTCCTGAGGAGCCCTAGCGGGAAGGATGCAGTCTAGGTTATCGTAGACCGACTCACCAAGTCTGCACATTTTTTTCCCTTCAGAGTTGGGCAGTCCACGGAGATTTTAGCTGATATGTATATGAGGCAGATAGTACGACTACATGGAGTGCCTGTCAGCATTATATCGGATTGTGTTTTAGGATTCACGTCATATTTTTGGTGGAGTATGCAGGAGAGTCTAGGAACTCGTCTCAAGTTCAGCACTGTATATCATCCATAGACTGATGGTCAGTCAGAGCGCATGATTCAGATACTAGAGGATATATTGAGAGTGTGCATGATCGACTTTGGAGGATCTTGGGAGGACCATCTACACTTGGTAGAATTCTCCTACAACAACAGCTACCAGGCCAGCATACAGATGGCACCTTATGAGATATTGTACGACAGAAAGTGTAGGTCACCGGTATGTTGGAGTGACATTGGAGAGCGTCAGATACTTGGTCCAAGGTTGGTGACACAGACAGTAAAAAAAGTAAAATAGATTCAGAGCCACCTGCGTGCAGCACAGAACAGACAGAAGCATTGGACAGATATGCACCGCAGACCTTTGGAGTTCAAGGAAGGCGACCATGTATTTATGAAGATATTGCCCACTTATGGTACCATCAGATTCTGAGGCAGAGGCAAGCTGAGTTCGAGGTATATCGGACCTTTTGACATCTTGGAACAAGTTAGCGAAGTGGCTTATCGTCTTGCATTGCCGCCATCATTAGAAAGAGTGCATGATGTATTTCACGTATCGCAGTTGAGGAGATATGTGGCAGACCCTAGCCACGTGCTTGATCATTCAGAGATTACAGTCGGGGTCAGTTTATCATATGCAGAGCAGCCAGTGGGAATACTTGATCGTAGTGAGAAGACT
This sequence comes from Iris macrosiphon, assembly GCA_036927795.1. Lineage (NCBI taxonomy): Eukaryota > Viridiplantae > Streptophyta > Magnoliopsida > Asparagales > Iridaceae > Iris > Iris macrosiphon. The sequence goes on along the minus strand of JAYESA010000013.1, from coordinate 169,441,782 downwards.
TTGAGGGGTCGGACTATTCGACTGGTCAGGGTTGCATGGAAGCATCATTCGCCAGGCGAGTCTACCTGGGAGCGCGAGAATTCCATTCGACAGCGCTTCCCGTATTTATTTGAGGATCGAGGTACGAATTTACGTATTGCATTCGATTACCAGTTTACTTTTAAATTCTCGTAGCTCTTATTCGTATTTTACTTTTAATTTCGGGGACAAAATTTTTCTAAGTTGGAAAGGATGTAAACCCCCTCAAAATTTTAATTTAGGTAGGCTAGATTGAGTTAGAAATATTGTTGTAGCGTCAGTGTATTTGATGTTTAGAAATTAGTTAAAGTTGTTTAATTTATTATTTATAACCCTTGGTGCACCCTACCGTTGTTGCAATATTCGGAGCGCAATATTAGTCCATAATTTCTAACAAATTATTGCATTCTTGACTTGACAAGCCAACTTAGGCGCTGGACTTTTCCGTCACTCAAAATCACAATCCCTTGTGCTTTAATTTAATTGCACAACTTCCCGTACCGAAACCCTTTCTTTAATCATGTGTCGCATACCTTTGTCGTTGCCATCAATTTTGGGACACAAACTCAACCCGTTTAGCCGACCCAATTAAAGGGTCCAAGACTGACACTAAGCCTACACTGTTCATGACCTTTGTGTCACTCCAAACTGAGCCCCCATGTGCCCCCCATTTATTTTAAGAGCACATGACATTTATTTTAATTAAAATGGGGATACCAACTTTGACTAATCCCAACTTAATCCAGTTTAACCCAATACCCCATTTATTAAGCCCATGCAAAACACACAACACTCCCTCACCCTACAAAATACCAAACACCACTTTTCATACCATTTTCCCATCAATTTACATGTTTGTGCAAATACCCAAAAGTTAAGGGGCTCATTTGCAAAAGTGGTATTAGGTGTCATCCCCTCATTGGTCCAAGCCCATGAAGAAGACTCCCTCTCCCTCTCTTGACCGGTCTAATCCAATACTCTCTCTCCTTTGGATGCACAAATCCTCCATGTTGAATCTGAGCCATCCGTTCAAATCTAAGCCTTCATCCTCACCACACACTCATCACACACCCCTCCTATTTAATCCCTCTTCACTTCCCTCTTTCCCATGCCGGCCCTAATCCTAAAACATTGGAACCCCCCCCCCACTCCCTCTCTCCTCCCTCTTCACTACACACTCCCAGCCGAAATACTTCTATTCCCTTTCTCTTCTTCTTCTTCTTCTTCATCTTCCTCACCACTTCTCCGTCTTTAACCGACCAGCCGAGCTCCCCTTCTCCGGCCTTCTTCTCTGACTGCTCCTACGTACTGCCGCATCTACCACACCCCTCATAGTCGCCCTCCACCTCGAGTCCGTGACCACCTCAACCATCCTGCCGACATGGGGTGGCTTTTCCCAGTCGAGAGCCAAGGACAATGAGGTATAGCCGGCCAAATTGGTGCGTACCCCTTCACCACTGACCGTGAACGTCGGATCCGTCCTCAACACTTCCCGCTCGAGCCTCACCATTGAGGTGCACGCCAGCAACCGTGCCCAGGATCGAGCCACGCTGCCGCCCCCGACCTATAACCATTATTGTGCCATCACCATCGTGTCCAGGTCGGCCGCTAGACCGGCCATGCGGAAGCGTCGAGCTCGACTTGGTGTTCACCGACTTGGCACTGGCTGCAAGAGCCGCTGAACTCACCCCGAGCCCAGGACAACGATGCCTCCGCCATTCCGACTTCCCGTATTGGTCGACTAGCCGAGCATCCACCGGCGCTGGTTCTCGACCACCTCCCCTCCCCGACTCCACAGCACCTCGACCTTCCCATGACCCCGACCAATCCCGTCGGACCCCAACTATCTTCGACCACACGCTGCCAGCCACCATCTCCGGCCTCCCACCTCTGATACTCCGGCGAGCCATTTCTACCCGCCTCCACATTTTTCCCCCCTCCGACCTCATTATCATCATCATCATCATCATCATCATCATCATCACCACCACCATCACCGGCCCACGAGCGGCAAGCCACCCGCCGTCGACCACAGCAACCGGCCAGCACCACCACCACACCGCCAAGGTGAACACTGTCACGCCCCGATCTCCCGCATGCTAAATCGGCCGTTCCCCCTAGGCGAGAATCACCGCGTCAGCGCTCCCGCGGAACGATCGCTTTGACCCATCCGGGTGTGATGCCGCACGAGCGTGAGCCATGCCCGTGCAAGGCTGTGGTTCATTGGCTGGCGGTAAGAGTTCTATGCCACAGAGTCGTACAGATTGTCCGAGTGCAGCGGAGTCATGAATGCATAGGCGATCGGTAAGAAGTTCACTGAGTCGACAATAGCGAAAGCATTGAATAACACAAGTTGAAGTAAAACAAACTCTTTATTGATATAAACAAGTGTTATAGGTCGCGCATAGCCGAGATTACAATTCGCTCAGATCTCTCTCTAAAACATTAAAAGGCATGCCAAGTGGCTACAATTGTGGAATGATTGTACCGGCGATATTCAGGCGATGTTCCAATATTATGTCTTGTATATGTGCTTCTATTCCGGACGTAGCACCCCAAGGATTTAGGGTGGACTCCTAGCCTTAGCACGCACGAAGGAGGCATCCGCACCGAAAGAGGTTCTCCCGCACCCTACAAACGATCCGGTGGGTAATCAGTACATTGAATGCACTGGTGGGGAGGCTACTCGCCCGCTCGAAAAATCCAAACACGTAATATAGTTTTCGTGCACCAACTATTAGGCTATTAGGTTGTCTTTCTAGTTGCCTTAGGATCTGTTTCATGCAAGATTTGAATAGCCTAATTCGTGTGGCAGTACACCGTGCGACATGAGAGGAAACACGGCGAGACTTACCAACTTACCATTTGACCTTCCCTATCCAAGGCAAACAAGTTAAATTAAGCACGAGCATTCATAACATTCAGGGCAGTAGCATAAGCAAACACGAGTGTTCTTATATCATAATCGTTCAGGTGTTCAGTTGTTCTTTGATGCGATGCAATGACTCGCATGCGGATAGCCGCTAAGCGAGGATGACTTAGCTATATGACATGAGTCGCTGGCATAGCCATAAAGGACACTAGTCATTGGCAGAAATGGTATGCAACGAAAGTACAAAGAGTGCCAACTGCACATTGTATTCTCACTGATAACCCTTGGCTAAACTGCAGCGAGGTAAATGCTGCCTTGCTGATACTTAAAACTTTCGGCTGCTCACATGTACTGCTCTCCCTGTGAGCAGTTGAAATGGTTGGTAGATTTTTGCTGCAGGTGAATGCTGCAACTGCTATGCCTCAGTTGCTCGAGTGCACGAGCTGAATGGCTCTGTCCTTGCTGTTGGTCCACTGCACATTGTCGAGTTGTAGTGAAACTGGTTGCTATATCATGCTAAACAAACTACTCCCTGCAGTTTGGACCTTACCTTGTCGTGCAGCGAGGATACTGCACAACTAATACTGCAGTGCTCATTCCTACAGTGGCTTGATGCTGAAGCTGATACCTGAATGCACTTCTCTCTATGTTTGCTGTATTTTCTGCCTCGAGGTGATGAAGTTGCTGAGCCACACTGCTTCAAGGCTGCATCCTCTCTGGCACGAGATGCTCACTTCACTGAAATGTCGAATCCCTCTCACCGAACTACCTGTGAACTCAACTGCTAACTATACTGATACTGAGAACATATACTGAGAACCAAGAGTGATACACTGAAGTGCTACCTGGATATTCTGGATACACTGAACAGATACTGAGAACAGATAGTGAGAACCAAGAGTGATACACTGAAGTGCTACCTGGATATTCTGGATACACTGAACAGAAACTGAGAACAGATAGTGAGAACCAAGAGTGATACACTGAAGTGCAACCTGGATATTCTGGATACAGTGAACATGGATGCTATAGGTACTGCACAAAAACTGTGCATCAACTGTGTGAAATCAACACACAAGACCCGATACTGTGGCTAACACCCTCCCAACTGAGCAACTGCTACCTTTCATTTCCAGATGCTGCTGCTCTTGCTTACCTCTTTCACTGCACACAGTTCAGTGCCCATTGTTCCAGAATCCAACACTGCACACAGTGGCTGCATTCCTTCATATACTGTCCATTTTCAATGTACAGGGAGGTACCCTCACCTCCTCCCCTTTGCTGAGAATACACTGTGCAATTGGCACACTTCCTACATGCCCGACTCCCTGCTGCACAGTCTTCCTACTGCTGTTGAAAGCCTTGCTTACTGCTGAATGCAGCTACCCCTCTCTTGCCACTGAACACTAAGGCACACAAAACACTGACACAAGACTACACTACTTACCTATGTACATATATATACATATGTATATAGCTACACTCCCACACAAAATGATATATGCAAATATACACACACATGTAATCAAAACCCATAGATACATATTAGTCAATACATATATATACATACATATAACACAAGTACACGTATATATCTATATACACATATAGTGATATATATATCTAGATATTCTATTATGTACACATAAACCTATCCAAATATACATAACTTAAAATACACTATGATACATACTATATAATATATAGCTAGCTTAAATATATACATTTACACATGCATGTATAGCAAAGAGGGCAAAACAACAACCACATGGAGTGCACCGCACCCATATCACACTTTTCTATGATACGCTTGCGATACGGCCTCCAACACACAACCAAACGTATCCCGGAGGACACGAACGCATCCATTACATAAATGATGAATAACACGTATAGTAATTAGAGTGTCTACGTGTCCGTGTCACAATGCGATATGCACAAGGCTCCGTGTCGGAGGGAAAACCCCCAAAATCAACCCGTTTCGTCAAATTGACGAGGTACGGCCTACACGTATCCAATTATGGACACAAAATTAGTCACAAATAAGCAATTATATGTTAATTTGGTCTAATTGACCAATTGACAAACACAACATGTGCCAATCTCGAAATTCTCCCAAAATTGGCACCAAAAATGCATGTAACTTCTACCGTAGGTCTCCGAATGACTCCAAACCAAAACCTATGGGTAGCCTATGCATGTGGGTTGGTTTCTCATGGTAAAATCTCAGATCTAGAGCCTAGAAGGGGTAAAACTGAAATGTACCTATTGGGAGATAGATTCCCAATAAAAGTCTCCAAATGCAAAGTTGCTCCTCTCCTTGTAGATCTTGGCCTCATCTTCCTTGCTCCTTGCTCCTTGCTTGTAGATCCTTGATGTAGAAGCCTCAATGATGAATTTAGAAAGAGATTTTAGAAGAATTGATGGAGAATTGATGGGGGAATGGAGGGAAAATAGAAGAGGGAAAAGTAGATCTATAAATTTGGGGAAGAAATAAAATGAGAGCACTCTCTCTCCTCCTAATTATGGCTGGTCATAAACCTCTCTCCAAGCGATATATAATGTCCAAAATACCCCTTGGGGCCTCTCATGAAGAAATTAATTAAGGGGGAAGGTTCTAGTCTAATGGTTTCATTAATTAAATCCAACCTCCTAATCCATGGGCCTAATTAAATGGGCCCAAACTAAACTCATCCAAATGTTGGGTTCATGTATCTAATAAAATAGGTTAGGTCCACTACACAAGTCTAAAATAAATACTATGTCTAATCAAACAATAAATAATACAACAATAATTAATTACTCATGCACAATATTAAATACAATCCTCCTAAAAATAAAATTCCCGTATCAATTACCAAATTATCCTTAATTGGAAATGTGAGGATGACAGGATCTATTTCATGCAAGATTTGAATAGCCTAATTTGTGTGGCAGTGCACCGTGAGACATGAGAGAAAATACGGCGAGACTTACCAACTTACCATTTGACCTTCCATGTCCAAGGCAAACAAGTTAAATTAAGCACGGGCATTCATAACATTCAGGGCAATAGCATAAGCAAACATGAGTTTTTATATCATAATCGTTCAGGTATTTAGTTATTCTTTGATACGATGCAATGACTCGCACGCGGATAGCTGCTAAGCGAGGATGACTTAGCTATATGACATGAGTCGCTGGCATAGCCATAAAGGACACTAGTCACTGGCAGGAATGGTATACAGCAAAAGTACAAGGAGCACTACATGCCATCCCATCCAGTATAATGGACTATACAATAGAGTTCAGCCACTGGAGAGAATGGTATGCAACGAAAGAACAATGAGCGCTACACGCCATCTTCTCGAGTACAATGGACTGTACAATAGAGTTGAGTTCCATCCGGATCGGATCGGTCCCAGTGCCCCGGTGATCGTCCGTAGAACTATACCTCATTTTCGAGTTGTCCGCGACATGCAGTTATTGGTCTTTCCAATTTTACGAGATACACGAGAACACGGATACACAAGTACACGAGATGCTTGAATCTTGATTCTTTGTTCAGTGAATGACTTGCCTTGATGCATTTCCCCTGGGGCGGGGATTGCCTTGGTGACCTAATGGTCCCGGATACTTGCATGTTCATTCTTGCACAGAACGACTATTAAATAGTCTTCCGAGGAAAACTAGATGAATGCATGACATGCACAATATTACACAATTAAGGCATTGTTTATGCGACAAGCATTGAATCGAGGCAAACATATAAACAGGCAAGCATGCATTTATGTAATATAAGCATTCACGTTGGTTCGGGCCCGAAGGTAAGCCGAGAGTAAAACCGTAAGGGACTTCCCGAGCGACACGATCTAGGGTAGCATGCAAGGGTCTGAACATATATATATATATAATCAATATTTCATTTCCATGTTCTAGCACAACAATACAAGTTGGAATTATTTCCTTAGCTAGGTGCGTTGGATTCTTATTAGCATACAGGGGGTGATTCACCTAGCGACTAGCATGTAGCATTCCATATTTTATGTATGCTGGCTAAGCAAAGACAAGTTCACCGTAGCCACCCACCTTAGCGATGATTCGCCTCGGTCGAGTGATACGTCAAGAGAGCCTCTGGAAGCCTAAGCCGAAGTCCTATAGGGACAAGTCTGGATATCCTTTGTCTCAAACGAGTATTCTCGCCTGAAAAAAGCGGGTCGGGACATTGCACTTTTGCCATTTGAATCGGCAGTCCGCTTGAGCGGAACGGGGTGTTACATCATCCACCACTCAGAAAAAGTCTGTCCTCGAGACTTCCTGAGGGCAGGTAGTACGTTTCAATCAATTTTTAATTTAATGATACAAGGCTAAGGCAAACCTACATAAGTCGTTATACTTGTTCATTTGGATATTCACTTGCACAAATATTCGAGATCAGCATATCGTGAGTCTGGATCGTACACGTATTCGTAGAACTCCAAACACATGCACGCCAACCAACTTAGCGATAGCAAAGTCTTAGCACTCGAGTTTCACCTTTTTCTTGAGTCTTGGATCGTGCACAAGTTCAAGGCGTCCCTCAAACATATGCATTCCACCAAATTTAGAGTTAGTGAAATCGGAAAAGCTACTTGCGATAATCTCAAGGGTCTCGCACAGGTTGGCACAAAGGCCACTCGCATCATAATTTTATACAAGCAGTCATATCATTCAAAATGTATTTTGAAAGTATTTAGACTTATTGTTGGAATATTCCGTTTGGGACATTAAGAGAGAGCGTACATAACCCACGAACGAGCTTTCGAAACTGAGATAATTGAAATAAATTCCAAAGGCGTATAAGCCAGGCTCTGATACCAACATGTCATGCCCCGATCTCCCGTAGGCTAAATCGGCCATTCTCGCTAGGCGAGAATCACCGCGCCAGCGCTCCCGTGGAACGATCGCTTTGATCCATCCGGGTGTGATGCTGCACGAGCGTGAGCCACGCCCGTGCAAGGTCGTGGTTCATTGGCTGGCGATAAAATCTAGGATGATATTTAAAACGGAAGGTTTAATAAATAAATTATTAATTTATTCGAGGATGATATTTAAAAATAAATGCATGATGAAGTCTGTAAAGACCAAGGTAAAATATGAGGAATGAACATACTTGAACTACTGAACACCATGATAAATATATTATTGAGGATTTGTCTGATGATGTTATACAGGTGATTAATCGGATTAGTTGTGGCATACCTTTAGTCAACCTTGGTCAACCCTCTAGCTTAGTATTTATGTGAGTTGTAACAGAGATTGAAACATATGTTAGACGTGTATCACCTCTTATTTTAGCCTCGTGATAGTCTATTGATGGAGCTTGTATCTCGTCTCTAGGTACTACGGGACCCGCAGACTTAGACGTTGTATCGGAGCCCCATCTTCAGGAATCGGATCCAGGCAAGTGTACCTTGCCACCCTGTATTTCAGTTACCAGATATTTATTTATTTATTATATGTATTGTGCAAGTTTTGGATTAGAATCGTTACTTCGCATCCGGGTCATAACCGGGTGCAGACGTTCTCGGTAACATCTAGTAACGAGTGATAGATGATTCGCAACACCTTGATGTACTTACTTGTTTACATCATAATCCTAGGACACATCCATACACTGTCATCATGCCAGATTTTCTATATCCTGATACTGACAGCATAACCAAAATCTAGGACGACCTTAGGGTCGCGTTGGTTGATAGTTACTTCAGTATGACGAGACTGCTAGATAGAGGTTCAGGTTCAGCGCACAATCGTTGACCGCTTGGGAAGGGAAAGATAGTTACTAGACGTTTGGGCTCTTCTGCATGCGCTATATATATGTATATGTCCTAGTTATGTAGTGTTCCTGTATCCGGAGTAGTAGTATCACCCGTGTGACTCTGTGCTCGGAGCTACGGTACGTCCCGTGTTAGAATTTATTTGTTCGGGAAAAAGATCCTTTCATAATTGCCTATCTTAAATAATCTGTTGAAAATAAAAATTAAAAAATATTTAAGTAAACTCGTGCTACAGTTTTATTTTGGACAGCCCACGCGTCGAACATTGTCTTTAAACTGTGTCTCACTTAGGTGGTTATACTAGATTACACCGGCGTTGCACTTGCTTCATTCTGTTATACTATGGCATACTGTATTTTTGTACCTTGTTATATCCCTCTGAGGACTTGGTCCCCTGCCAGTTTTGCAGCATAGACGATTACAAAGCCTTTGGAGTTGCTTGTCTTGCGGGCATTGGTACCATGTACTCATATTATTTCTACCGGCGTTATGGTTATTTTATTCATATTGTTATTCATCTGCTGTTGTAGCCTAGTTTTTATAGAATCATATTTTTTTCGAGTCTATTCGAGTTTATGTGTTATTGGGCGGCCGACTTTAGCACATGTAGCTCTTTCTTGTATATTTCTGTTCATTGTGGATTGAGACATAGATGTTTATATTTATTGAATTATTTTATATAGATACCATTATATTATAGCTTATACGTATTCGAGTCGGACCATAGTCTAGTCGAATGCGTAGCTGGCATATTGCGTATTCATGGTCCTACGTATTTTGGGACTGGAACGTGACATAAAACATCTAAATTCAGAACGATTATCAAATTTTCTTCCAATGATTAATCCAAAAATGCTAACACTATCAACATTGCCATCAAATTCATCATTTAAATTTTCAATTAAATCATCACTGTTTTTATCGTCGTTATTACCATCAATTACTATATGTTCTTGTTCAGTAAATAAATTAACTTGATGAGAAGAACTAGGAGCAGTATTAACTTGATTAGAAGCACGTATACTACTTACAATATTATTTCTAGGTGGTGGTGAAGTTACATAAATATTAATGTCCATTAACTTCTAGAATAAATTTTTATGCTTGTTCACTAACTAATTTTATACAATTAGTTAAATAAACATGAACCAATATAAATTCATAATCAATAGAACATTGTTCAACAATTTGATTACGTAAACTATCAAACAAAATATTTTGATCAATTAAATTTTTTTTAGTTAAACCTCCTTCATAAACTAACCCATTTAGCACACCTCCAACTGAACATAATATTGTTAGACTTTGATCCATAACAAGAGAATGAGCTTCTAAATACAGTGAGTGAGCTGAAGTAGCTTATGTTGAGTAAGAGATGAACTTCTGTTGAGTGAGAAATGAATAGAATAATTTTTTTTGAAAGTATACGTGGGTTGAGTGAGAAATGAATAACAGAAGAATGAATTTTTTTTATAGTTATGAGAAAAAAAAACCGTTGTAAAAATATGAAAGTTACAATATGAACATACCTAAAAAATAAAAATAACAAAAAAAAAACTAACACAAAAAAACCAACACAAATCAAACCAACAAAAAAAACCAAACCAAATCAAACCCTAAACATAAAACAAAAAAATAAACAAAAAAAAAATCACCCGAGCACATTTTTGCCAACTCAGTTGGCGAAAATTTGCCAACTCGGTTGGCCAAAATCCAACCATTTTCGTCCAAAATTTGCCGTCGGATTCCATATCGGTTTTTGTCAAATTTTTGCCAATTGGGTTGGCGAAAATCGAGCACTCCTAATTTTTGCCAACTCCGTTGGTGATATGTATCGAAATTTTAAATTTTTTTAAACTTCTATCGTTATACTTAATTAATATAAAATTATTATCGGTACAATAAATTTTCTGTCTATCTATTCTATATTTATTTATTTTTGAAATATTAGATCACAACATAGAAATTTTGAGCACCATCTACAAACTATTTTTTTAAATAAAGTAATAAATTTATAAATAATTGCAAGAAAAGGGAGAGGTTTGTTAAAATTACAGGGAGGGGGAGAACTCGCCAACTGAGTTGGCGGGTTGTTGGAGGGATGAAAGTACCCGCCAACTGAGTTGGCGAGATACGTACAGACCGCCAACTGAGTTGGCGAGGGAGGGTGAGTTGGAGGCTGTGTCCGTCAACTTACTTGGCGAGTGAGGGTCCGTTGATCTGTGCTCGCCAACTTACTTGGCGAGTGAGGGTCCGTTGAGGATTGGGGGAAGGATTATAGTCATTGCACAACGGCTATTACATTCAACCCTCTCACTCTATATATTTCCTATCTCAACCAAATCATCCAACACTCTCACTCTGTTCTCTCTCTTCCCTCTAGCAAAGTCCCCAGCACTCTCTCTGCCTCTAGCAAAGCTTCAGTCAAAGTTCTGCCTGCAGCTAAAGTTCATCTGAGTTTCTTGTAGCAAAAGTTCTCAATCGTCATGGATCGTAGCGTAAGAATTGTATGCTCGCACGGCGGTAAAGTAAATGGGTTAAATTACGAAGGAGGAGAAAGTATAATTTTTTCAACTTATCCAAATATTAGTTTTGAAAATATACGTAATCATATTATTGAACGTTGTTCTATTCATTATGATTTATTCTGAAGTCTATTTTTGGTTCTAATTGTTTTTTGATAGATAATTAAGATGCATAGAATTATATTCTTGAGATTAATTCACAATCACGGTATATAAAAATATATGTTATTAAAGTAGCAGCAACATTAGATAATAGAAATAATGAATATTTTCTGAATATCAACATGTTAGTTCGGATGCTAGTTCTTCTCAACAAATTGTTTCATTTTTTAAGAAGATCATTCATCAGATGAATCTTACCATGATGATGATACTGACAACGACAATGGAAATAGTAATGATTTAGGTAAAAATGTAGATTATACGGTAGATGATGATGTTGTAAAAGCTATCACTGATGAAGTATTTAAGGGACAATCATTTCCTAGTCATTCTCACTTTAGAAGCTTTATAAGTAATTTAGCAATTAAATATAATTTTAGTTGTTCATCTAGTGTTATGAATAATGCTCGTAGAATTATATATAGTTATGATCAACCGAATTGTAATTGGAGAGTATATGTCAAATCTATTGGAAATGGCGATATAGTTAAAGTTAGTACATTAGAAAATCGTCATTCTTGTTTAGGGAGACTTAGTACAGGACGTCATCGACTAGCTACCGCTGTATGGATTAAGACCATGATAATTGACATTATTAGAGATAACCAGTCATATAGTCCATCACAAATTGTTAAAGATATATATAGGGAGCACCGTATACAAGTTAGTTATTCCAAAGCCTGGAGAGCCCGAGAGACAGCATTAGCTAAAATTAATGATAGTTATGATGAGGCATATGCTAGTCTTGATGAGTATTGTTATAGAATTATGGAGACAAATTCAGGTAGTACATGTTTTATTAAAACTGCCGAAAATAATAGCTTTCAACGAATTTTTATTTGTTTTAAGTCATGTATTGATGGATTTTTAAGGGGCTGTTTACCGGTTATTAGTACTGATGCTACATTTCTTTCGTCTAAATATCAAGGTATCTTATTATTGCTTGTGCTCACGATCCTAACTATCAATTATATCCTATAGGTTATGTTGTTGCTGAAGGTGAGAATAGTGATTCTTGGTCTTGGTTTTTAAATTCTCTTAAAATATCTTTTGAAAGTTGTTTTAATGATTGGGGTACAATTTTATTTATATCTGACAAACAAAAAGGATTAATAAATGTTGTTTATACAATTTTTACTGTATCTCCTCATTTTTTTTTGTATTCAGCATTTTAAATAAAACATAAAAAAAGTTACCAAAGAACCAGTATTTCAACACTTGTTAGACTCGCTTGCTAGATCATATAATGAAATGGATGTAGAGAGTGTGTTTGATATAATTAAAGCCGAGAACATAATTTTGTACGATTGGCTTATTGGTGTAAACGATGAAAGTCGTTGATTTGAACATTGGATAACAGCGTATGCTACTTGTCTTAGATTAGATATTAACACTTCTAATCTTGCTGAATGTTTCAATAGCTGGATTATGAAATTACGAGATAAGCCAATAATAATACTTCTTGATGGTATTAAAGCCAAGATTATTATACTTCATGACAATCGTAGAAAGAATGCTGAAAATATAGACACAGATTATTGTCCGAAGATGTTAAAGACCATGGCTTGTATTATCAAAGAGAAGAGTCACCTAGAAATATTAGCTATTGATAGTTATAAGTTTGAAATAATAGACCGTGCAACAAGTAGAACCTATATTGTTAATATAACCGACAGATCTTGTACATGTTTTAGATGGTACCATACTTATATACCATGTATACATGCATGTTTTGTTTGTAGATATTGTAATATTAGTATTGATAATTTTTATCCTGTAGTATTTTCGACGGAGACCTTGAGAAGTGTATACGCACCAAAAATGTAGCCAATTCCAGTTCCCTACAAGATCCAAGCTCCTTTGGTTAGAGGAGAAATTGGGGTACCAGATGTAAGAAGCAAAGCCGGAAGACCAAAGAAGAACCGCATCAAACTCCGGGATTCATCGACGAGAGATATTCGTTGCAGTAATTGTGGTACGATTGGACACAACCGAAGAAGATGTACTAGTCAACCAAAAGAGTAAAATAGAATTGTTCAATACAAACTTAAAAATATTGTAATAGTGAGTCTGATAATGAAAGTCTACTTAAGAATTGTTCAATACCCAAACATTACAATCAAATATTGTTACAAATCATATAAATATTGCAATCATACATTATTACAATTATCTACTCATCATCCTCCTCGTTTTGTTGAGTTTGGGTAGAAAGCGGTGCTGATGGAGTCGAAAAAATTGTGTGAATATCTGGTAGCTTTCATCTCCAACAGTCTGGTAACTAGGGCCCGCTCCAGCATACTGATAACTCGGGCCCGCTCCAGCATACTGGTAACTAGGGCCCGCTCCAGTATACTGGTAACTAGGGCCCGCTCCAGTATACTGGTAACTCGGGCCCGCTCCAGCATACTGGTCACTCGGGCCCGCTCCAGCATATTGGTGAATAAGGCCCTCTGCACCATCCCTCCTACGACGACGAGAGTGTCTCTGTCGTACAAATCCGGTCGGATAGTCTGGTGGAAGACGTGATTGTACTAGAGGCATTTCAGGTTCCCGTCCAATTCCCAGCTGATCAACTCGAGTCACAAGTTCCTCCATAAGAAGTCGACTTTGTGGGGGAAGGTTTATCTCAGGTTGTTGCAAATATTGTTGGTATACACCACTCTGAAATATGAAACTTGTAAATTAATTTTTTTATCATATCTATGTATATGTAATTTTTAAAGTATAATGAAGTCATACCAAATCATGCATGCCATCTGCAAAAGCACGTAGAGTAGAATCATCTACGGATCTACTCTTGAACCTTTGCTCTTCATATTGGTATACTCGGTTGCTCATAAGAGGGCATCTCCACCATTGCCTATAGTCCAGGTTATCCATGTCAGCAAACCATTTACACTAAATCAATACGAATAATGAGTAACTTATAACTTACATTCCTCAGCAGATCTTAGTCCGGGAGACATGTCCCTCATACTATAATTCTCGAACCGATTATTCCAGTCAGCAACGAGACCAAGGATTCGTTGTAATGCATTTGTTGCCTCATAACCGACTGTCGATGGATCATCGAGAATTATTTGGCTCATTCTGAATTGTCGAAGAACACGGTCTGTCGGATGATACATGGTGAACCGATCATATATAATATAAGATATGTGTAAAGTAAACGAATATGATGTCCTCTTGATTTCTGGAGCATCATCTTCACATGTGTAAGGTAACCAGGTAACCTATTTAATGATATTGTATCAAATAAATGTGATATTTATCTACGATCAAAACTGTAATAATATAAAGATATTGTCACTACCATATTTTCTAGGAAAGGGTATTTTAGTCATTTCATATTTAATTAAATATTGTGTATGGTAAATAATTATTTGTTTATTTAATTATTTTGGACTTGTAGGAGTGGACCTAACTAGTTTAGTTTGGACCCATGGACCAACATGAATTAATTAGTTAGACTTGGCCCATTTAGAAAGCCCATTGTTAAGGAGATGGATTAAATTAATTAAATTATTAGACTAGAAGCTTCCTTCCTTAATTATTTCTTCATGAGAGGCCCCAAGGGGTATATTGGACATTTCATAATTACTTGAGGGAGAGGTAAGGGCCGGCCTATTAAAAGAGGGGAAAAATTCTCTCTCCTCTCTTTTTTATTTTAAATCTAGATCTAGAATTTTCCACTACCAAATTTCCTTCATTCCCATTTTATTTCCCTACCAAATTCATTCCAATTCCTTCCCAATTCACCATTAGAAACTTGAGAAGCAAGGATCTAGAAGGAGGAAGCAAGGATCTACAAAGAAGAGCAAGGATCTATAATTTGGAGGCAATTTTATCTCAATTGGAGGTTTCATTGGGAATCCATCTCCCAATAAGTATAATTCAGTTTTCCCCCTTAAAATAGCTTCTAAATCTGAGATTTAATCATGGAAAATTAACTCATATGTATGTACTACCCATAGGATTTGGTTTTGTGTTCATAGGAGACCTATGGAGAAAGTTATGGTACTTTTTGTGTCAATTTTGGGGGAATTCCGAAAATAATTTTTGTTGTGTGTGTCAATTGATCATATAGATCAATTGGGCATGTGTTTATGTGTTTGGGGCTAGTGTAGTGTCCACAATTGGGTACGTGTAGGTCGTATCCCAACAATTTGGTGATACGTGTTGTTTTGGGGGTTTTTCCTCCGACACGGGACTTTGCACATTCGTATTTTGACACGGACACATAGATCTATATTTAATATTTTGTTTTGTTCATAAATATTATATGTGACTTGCTTGTGTCCTTCGGGGTGCAATTGGATGTGTGTTGGACTCGTGTCGCATGCGTATCCTAGATCTAGTGGGATACGGTGTGATTCTCTCCATTTGTGGTGTGTTTATGTGTAGATCTAATTATTAGTGTTTTCATTCTTGAATTATAATTAAGTGTATATATATATGTGTTATATAATTATTATAGTGTATTTATTATGGTATTTATTGTAGCATAGATCTATGTATTATATATGTACTATAGAATGTATGAATATATATGTAGCTTTCTTCTACATGCATTAATACATGTTATAAAATATGTTAGTAATATAAAATATATGAAAATATTTTATAAAATATATATGTATGTTTAATTAAGTAATTAGATTATTTATAGTTATTATGTGATTATTTATATATATGTATGGATGTATATTTATCAACATATTTATGTATGTGTGCATTTAACCATGTTGTATTATGTACTTTAGTATATATGATGTATATTATAGCTATTTGGTATTTATTTATATAGATATATATATTAGATATATTTTTGGATTATATATATATATATATATATATATATATATATATATATATATATATATACTATCCTTTATAGCAACATCAGCTATTAATGACAGATTCTGTCATTAATAACCGTGAGCAGCAGCAGCCGCTGTAGCTATTAATGACAGATTATGTCATTAATAATGCAGCAGCGGGCGAGAAGCATAAGCAGCAGCGGCGACGGTTGGTATGATGACGGTTTCAACCGTCACTAAAGAGGAGGCAATAGTGCAAAACGAAGCAGCAGTAGCGACGGCGGTTCAGTGACAGCCAGAACTGTCACTGAAAGTCTGTTTACTGAAAAATCAGTGTTTTTCAACACTACTGTCAGTGACAGTTAGGCAGTTTTTAGTATATAGTTTATATATTATATTTATATATGTATATGTATATATATGTATTAATATTGAGATATAATACTAGTATTGTTATATTTCTTATTTGTATAATATTAGTATATATATATTATATTATATATGAGGGTAATTACTATATCAAGGTATCTTGAGCATTACCTTGTGGAAACCAAGGTAAGTGGGATACTCAAGATACGGGGTTTGGGTATCAAGTTTGTGATTTTGTGGAAATACCAAATTGGTTCAAAACCATAGTTCATATTTGTTTGTAATTAATATTCTATATTATTATACATTATGTTTGATATATAGGTATTGTGAGGTTTACCTTGGATTCACGTATCCGAAGATACGGTATCCTAATATTTTAGGATGTGGTTTTTATGACTTAGATTTTAGTATTTTGACCCGAGATTTTTGTGTTAAACTTGTGCAACCTAAAAATAGATAGTTGACCTTGGTTTGACCATAGTTGACCATAGTTGACTTAGAGTTGACCATAGTTGACTTTTGACTTAGAATTGACATATTGACCTAGAAGTTGACTAGTTTAACTTATTCTCTTTTCGGAACCTTGTATTGATGTTGTATTCCATATCTAGGTCTTCGAGGCACCGAGTCAGACATCTGTGAGACTATTCATTGGACTTCAGGCGAGTACATTCTCTGATAGTTTCTCATTTATGATATCCTTTAAGTTCATTGTATCTAGTATAGATATCCATGTTCTCTTGACACTATGGTTACACGGATTGGTATATCCGGATCTCGTCATGAGATATTATTCCTTGGTATATGGTGTATATGGTGCAAGTATTGTTTCATTGGTTATCTTGTACATGTACAGACACCGATTCTCGGGAAGACTAGCTATCTTCTTGGGGAATCTCGTGCCATAGCATACCGTGGTTGGATCTATTATACCAGTCGGGGGTGGGGAGTATTTGTATAGATATGTGATCAATATCCCTATTGAATAAAGTACTAACTACTGAATAGTGTTGATCATACACCGCACGTATGATTAGCCAGGCCGCATTGCATCTTGCCCAAGCCGATCACATGTTAAGCTAGTACTCACACACTTAGTCATTAGTATTATTGTTTCATTGGCATATTGTTCATTATTGTATTTATTTCCACTATTTCTTTATTGTATATATATCTCTTGTATCTATTGTGCATCTTGTTTATCCACAGCTATTTACTGTTACATAGTTTTTATCATTAATTAGAACTGCTGTTAGAGATGTACTCTGCTCCTTTCCTGACTGGATATATTTTTCCAGATGACACTGAGGAGTGGTACCCTACCTATTATGGACCCCAGGATGTTGTGGGTTTAGATTGTGAGACCCTGGCTCAAGAGGGACTTATCCCAACTGAGACAGTTGACCCAGGAGTTGTAGCTTCGTAGTATTCTTTTGTACTGGATTTGTCTCCAGCTTATTTCGTTACTTCTTCAGACTCATTGATGTATTATTTTAGACTCATGAATTGTATTGTGACTATTCTATTCTTTATCTGATTCGTGCTCATTTCTATCTTAGTTCTGCGATTGAGTATACTATCATTATTGGTGGTTCATTATATTGTTAGATAGTTTATCTAGACATCGTTCTACCGCCGATTCTGCGGTGTAGGCTGGACGTTGTTTCCGACTAGTACCCTTACACCGGGTGCGGGTCGTGACAGATATTTATCAGATATTTAAAAAATTACCTCATGATACTGCAGTGTATCAAATTGGCTACGATAAAGTGATACACTCCTATATTGGTAGTGTTGATAATCCGCTACATCTGTGGACCATCGCATAGCAACCGGAAATACTCCAACATCACTGAGAATGCTAGTAACAGGCCTACCAATATAGAAGTGCTCGTAGGACCAAAACTATAAAACAAAAATATGATATTAGTACAAACAAAATTTGCGTATAAAATTACTCTAACTAATTTAGGTCTTTTATTCATACCTGAATCAATGAAATACATCCACAAATACTCTTGCGTCTGGATCTCACAAATTCTGTCAAATTTGCGTATAAAAAGGCTAGAGTAGCAGCTCCCCATGCATGCTGAGTAGGTTTTGTCAAATCATCCAAGAATGGTAGAAGCTGCACATTTACCATATTTTTTGATGCATCGAAAAATAGAATTGTACCACATAAACAGAGCAGATACGCTCTAGTGCAACGAATGACCAGAAAATATTAAGTGTTATATAGACACTAAATTAAGTTATAAACAAATATTTCTAATTAAAATACATACCCGCATTTCATCTACATCAACCATCCCGTCAATAGTGTGATGTAGGTCCATGAAGTTGCCACGAAGCCATGTAAACTTCACAAAATTATCATCTTTTATACCAGATGGAGGGGCAACACCGAGATACCTCATGATCAGATCTGATCCCTTTAAGTGCGGATCAAAATATATAGCGTCACCTTTAATAGGTAACCCTAGTATATTTGCCACATCAAATAGGGTGATCGTTATCTTGTCGAATGTGAGTTGGAAAGTGTCACGCCCCGATCTCCCGCAGGCTATTTCGACCGTTCCCGCTAGGCGGGAATCACCCTCGCCAGCGCTCCCGCGGAACGATCGCTTTGACCCATCCGGACGTGATGCCGCAAGAGCGTGAACCGCGCCCGTGCAAGGCCGTGATTCATTGGCTGGCGGTAAGAGTTCTAAGCCACAGAGTCGCACAGATTGTCCGAGTGCAGCAGAGTCATGAACGCATAGGCGATCGGTAACAGGTTCACTGAGTCGACAATATAGCGGAAGCATTGAAACACAAGTTGAAGTAAAGCAAGCTCTTTTATTGATATGAACATGTGTTACAGGCGGCGTATAGCCGAGATTACAAGTCGCTCAAGCCTCTCTCTCTGAAACAGTAAAAGCGTGCCAAGTGGCTACAACTGTGGAATGATTGTACAAGCGAGTTTGGGCTATGTTCCAACATTATGTCTTGTATATGTGCTTCTGTTCCGGACGCACCGTTGCAAGGCTTCAGAGGGAACTCCTGGCCTTAGCACGCACGTTGGAGGCATCCGCACCGAACGAGATTCTCCCGCACCCTGCAAGCAAACTGGTGGATTATCAGTACATTGAATGCACTGGTGGGGAAGCTACTCGCCCGCTCGACAAATCCAAACACGTAATATAAGTTCCGTGCACAACTATTAAGTTGTCTTACTAGTTGCCTTAGGATCAGTTTCATGCAAGATTTGAATAGCCTAACGTGTCGGGCAGTGCGCCGTGCAACATGAGAGAAAATACGGCGAGACTTACCAACTTACCATCTCCTTTCCTGTCCAAGGCAAACATTGAGGCAAACATTGTTAATTCGAGCATGGGCAAGTATAAACATTCAGGAGGCATAGCATATGCAAACATGAGGGTCGTTTTATAGCATGATCGTTCAGGTGTTCAGTTGTTCATTGATGCGATGCAGTGACTCGCACGCGGATAGCCACTAAGCGATGATGACTTATCTATATGAACGTTAGTCGCTGGCATAGCCATTAAGGACCGTTATAGTCTTGAACAAGGATGGAAAGCAACAAAGATTCTTTGGTGGCTGCAGACCATCCTGTCCAGATGCGTGAGACTATCGTGAGTTCCATCCGGATCGGGTCGGTCCCAGTGCCCCGGTTACCGCCCGTGGAACGGTGCCTCATTTTTTAAGTTGTCCGCGATATGCAGGTCAGGGTCAGGGTCAGTTCAATCCACAACTTGAATGATAATCCATGATTCGTGATCTGAACGAGCGTTTGCTCCAAGAGCTGAGATTCGTTCGTTACATGACGTGATTCTCGTTCAGACATAAACTTGATGTGATTATCATTCAGCTGTCACGTTATAGGATTCACGTTCAGTATTCATTACCCTGATGCGTGCCCCTGGTTCGGGGATTGCCTTGGAGACCCAACGGTCCCGGATACTAGCAGGTTCGTTCAGGCACGGAACGACTACGTAGTAGTCTTCCGGGGTTTGTATGAAAACATGGCAACATTACAAGCAGACAAGCATGCGTTTCTAAGGAACATAAGCAGGCACGTTAGCTCGGACCCGAAGGTAAGCCGAGAGATGAAACCGTTAAGGGACTTAGCATGCGAGGGTCTGAATATAAGCAGTATTTTATTTTTTCCATGTTCTTGCAAGCAATACAAGTTGGGATTATTCTCTTAGCTAGGTGCGTTGGATTTATTAGCATGCAGGGGGTGAATCACCTAGTGACTAGCATGAACATTCCAGATTTTATGTGTGCTGGCTAAGCAAAGACAAGTTCACCGTAGCCACCCACCTTAGCGATGATTCGCCTCGGTAGAGCGATACGCCGAGCGAGCCTCTGAAAGCCTAAGCTGAATTCCTGTAGGGACAAGTCTGGATATCCTTTGCATTCTCTTTGAGGCAAAGCGGGTCGGGACAGTTGCACTATTACCGTTTGAAACGACAGCCCGCTTGAGCGGAACGGGGTGTTACAGAAAGTGTTGCGTTCAGGCCACCAACGTTCCGTAAGACTTACAACTAAATGAAGATCGTGGATTAAATATCTAACACGATCTATATAGTGGAATCCAAAGGATTCCACCAAAGTCTTTTGGACATAATTTAGCTCTCACGTACGATAATTTTTTTCGGTCCGCCAATGTACATGGATCCGGATTCGTAAACCAAGATCATTGTCGTATAACTATAAAAAATATATGCATTATATTTTGTGTGTAAATTACTTAACTTGCAAACTTATAATTTAAAAAATTACCTCGCTAGTAAATATCCGACTAGATATGTGGTCTTCACGTTGCTTAATAATAAGGTGGGTAGTCGGTCCACCAGGAATACGATCGTCATTTTGGTTAGCCATCTACAAAAAATATTATAGGAAGAAGGGAGATTGCTATGAGGAGGACTGCTGTGAGGAGGAGGAGGAGGACTGCTGTGAGGAGGAGGAGGAGGAGTTGAGATTTATTTATAGGGAGGGGAGGGGGGGTCTCCGAGGAGGAGGGGGGAGGTCGGGGGGGGGGGGGGGGGTCTCCGAGGAGAATGGAGGAGGTCGGGGGGTCTCCGAGGAGAAAGAGAAATCGAGGGAGAGGGACCCGCCAACCGAGTTGGCGAGCTTGTCCAGAGCCCGCCAACTGAGTTGGCGAGTTCTTCTCGAACTCTGGATACCGACAACTCAGTTAACAAGTTCTCCCCCTCCCTGTAATTTTAATAAACCCCTCTCTTTTCTTACAATTATTTATAAATTTATTACTTTATTCGGAAAAAAAATCGATCTACAAATGTACCCGTCCCTTGATTTCAAGTCCTAAACAAACTGCAGTGACCAGAGTCAAATAAGTTTGAACTTGTGGCCGCTACTTTCAAGGAAAAGGACAAGTCCACTCCTTGTGCAGGCCAGCTTTCCAAATTATATAATTTTATATTTTTGTAAAAAAAGATCTCACGCCACCGAAATTCAAAATCTCAACACGACACAGACACGACACGTGGACCATACTTCTTCCTCATCAAGCTCCTCTTCACCCACACTAATTTATTCTCTCCCATCTGCGTTTTTATTCGCCATTAACTCCATAAAAATTGTGCATTTATTGCCACCCCTCCCATTGTTTTTCCTCCTCCTTACACTTTTTTCTCTACAGCTTTAGCTCTTCCCATCCCCACTAATCTCTGGTTCTTGGAATTTTTCGAGGTACGAGAAAAAGTTCTTTGTATTTTCCCTTTCATGTACAAAAATCCGAACTGTTTTTTGATTTTTTTGTTCCCTTACAGTTTTTATTTATTTTTTCATTTGGGCATCTGTAATGTAATATTCTGTTGTTTTCTAGCCCAAGTCTTTGTTTCTTGGATTTTTTTTTTTTTTTAGTTCCTAGGAAGAAGAAATTTTGGATTTTTCTACAGTTCGTGTTCTTTTTAAGTTTTTCCTAATTTTTTGCATCTTTCATCTCTAGTTCTTTACGAGACCAGTTCTCTTGGAAAATTCTGATGGATGGGTGAAAAATGGGATTTTTTTTTTTTTTAGAATGAATAAAAATTGGAATTTTCTTACTGTTTATCTTTCTTTCTCAGCATTTTCTTATATGTTCATTTCTCAATTCTAGTTCTTTTTCAACTCCATTGCTCTGTTTCTTGAAAATATTTGATGTATGAGCAAAAGGTTCGATTTTTTGTTTACTTGGTCAAGCTTGGATTTTTTTTTTCTTTACAGTTTCTCCTTCTTTCACAACTTCATATTGGCAACTGAAATCCCAAGTCTTTGCTTCTTGAAATTTTTTATGTATGAGCAAAATTTGAGTATTTTTTTTGTTTCCTAGAAATTTGAAAATTTGGATTTTTCTTACAGTTTCTCTCCTCTTTTCCAGCCTTTTCTTATCTGGGCATCTCTCAGCTTTAGCTCTTCTCAAGCCCAAGCCTTCGCTTCTTCGAAATTTTATGATGTATTAGTGGAAAATTTTGAATTTTTTTTTCCTTTCCTAGAAATAAAAGTTTTTTTTTTGGAGTTTTCTCACAGTTTCTCCTCCTTTTTCAGCTTTCCTCATCATTTGGGCATCTTTCAATTCGAATAATCTTCAGGTATGAGAAGAAAACTTGGATCTCAGTCCTTTCTTAAATTTATGAATGGTTTTTAAAAGAAAATGTATTATTTCTTGATTTTGACATCACTGAGCAGTGTTAGTCTTTTAATAATAAAATATATATCTTTTACTTTGTTTGGAGAAATATCAATTCTTGGATTTGGGTTATGGTAAATTAGTCCAAGAAGTGTTGTGACCTATGGGTCACAAAGACACTGCTTCTCTTCAATGATTGAAGTACTTATGAAAACAAGTTGGTCACCATTCTCGTCAGTAAGTTTAGATTGTTTCTTGAGAGTTTCTTGGAGATATGGGTTTACTGGTCACCAGCCATTTACATATTTTCTTTTCAATTTTGTCCTTGGGATGATAAAAATAAAAGTTTAGCATTTATATGGGCAAATCAGGTTTTTTGGTGATTTCCAATTTTTTTCATAATATTTTGTAAGAGGAATAAAAGAGTCGAAATATCTTGCTGGTAAAAAGCCTGTTCAGATAAATTTGTGTTTGGTATTAGTTTGGGTTATTAGTTAATAAGGGCTATTTGCTTTCCAAAAGATTACAATTTTGAGACCTAGTTTTTGATTTGTAGGAAAAGATGTATTGCTTCTTTGATTCCCACACTTTATTCTTTACTTATCTCGTGGGAAGCCTATCTAGTTCTATTCTGCTTGTTTCCTTTCTTTTTGGTGGTCTTCTTACAGAGATAGGACTTGAGTAATTGTTTGGGTGTGTGTGTATTGTATTTTGGCGAGAGCATTTTCTATCTTGCTTAAAGATACGACTTATAAAATCATCTCTGTAGGGTTCTCCAAGGTATCTGCACTGGATTAGAGTTTCTAGTAACGGGCTTTCCCCTGAGTTTGATCTTGGCAACCAATGGAAAGATGTATGCTCCTTGATATGTGTATAAGGAGGTATCGCTTGGCATGACTGTAAGGCTTGGCGCGCTCTCGCATACGGGAGGATGCATGTTTGAGTCGCATAAGCAGCCTCAGCCTCTCCATGTATTCGGGCAAGACTGCGTACACTTTGCCTGTTGGAAAAGCTCCTAATGAATGCAAATTGGAAGATGTAAAATTAAAGACATGAAATATGTAGATGATTCGAGACACGTTACACGCTGTCCTTAGAATAGAATTTCGTGCTACGAACAGTTCGGCGGGTTCCTGGCGATCTATCCCCGAGATACAACGAATCCTTCGATCCACTTCACCGTGCATCCGGTGGCGAATCCCACGAACGATCACAACCTTGCCCGAAGAAGAGAGATTGGACGGAGGAGTTTTGGAGAAATTTAGGTTCAGGTGTTTTTCTTTTCTTTTTCGTCTCTGTGCGATTTTTCTTTCGTCGCGAACAGAGAGCGAGAGAGAGAAGAGAGAAAAAACAGATTTCTGTTCTTCAGATCTCAGGTATCATGTCCTGGATATATCTCTCACGTAACCTGTCCCACTCTTTCCGTAACGGGATTACGTGAGAACGGTTCCGCGGAAGACCAGCAACCCACCAGACCAAACAAACGGAAATAAAAAATAAAAATAAAATAAGTTGAGAAAATACCTTTGTACCCATGTCCGTTCCGCGGCGCGCAAGCGTGCAAAGTGCTAAATGCGTGACTAATAAACGCGTAAAAATGCGCATTAAATTGCGCACCCGCTCGCGGGTTGGATGAGATGTAGCCCATCCCCAACAAAGCCCACTTACCCACTAAAGGGGGTAAAACAATATATGGAAAGGAGAATGACTTGTCCTTTCCCATGTGGCACTAAAAAAATGAGTTGCCTTTATTGAATCACATCGGTAAACAAAACTTACAATTCCCCACATGATTCAATAAGAGAACAAATTCAATAAGAGAACAAAGAAGGTATAGCACGATAGGACATATAGGAAGAAAAACAAGATCTGGGCAATTACACTGTGTATCAGAGGAAGGTGTCTTCCGGACTTGAACCTTCCCTTAGTGTTATACATCTCATCTATACAGACCCAAAGTGACTTAAGTCTTGAACTTAGGATCTTACTTGTACAGACTCAACATACACACAAACACATTGTAGGCATTTGATTGTATCAACAGTTGTGCACTTTTCGGTCATGTGCTATCTCGATTTCTTAAGAGCTGTAGAGAACAACCCGAGTTCCCATAGAAAGCGGTCCCACTTTCACTCTTAAATAGGTGAATCTTTCTAGGTATTCTGCAATTTATATACCCTGCTTTACAAGCCACAGATTCATTAGGATTTTATAATCTTGCCGTCTCCAACACTAGCCTCCTTGAGAGCCCTTTAGTTAGAGGATCTGCTAGATTGTTCTTTGATCTGACGAAGTCAATTGCAATTACTCTACTGGATTGTAATTGCTTCACCCGATTGTACCTCAGACGTATATGTCTGGATTTTCCATTATAACCTGTCCTTTGAGCCTTTGCTATTGCAGCTTGGCTGTCACAGTGTACAGGGATAGCATGAACTGGTTTGCTCCACAGAGGAATATCTGTTACCAGATTCCTAAGCTAGTCTGCTTCCTCACTGGTGATATCAAGAGCTATAAATTCTGCCTCCATAGTAGATCTAGAAATACATGTATGCCTGGTAGAGTTCTATGCAACAGCAGCTCCGTCCAATGTGAATACATAACCATTTGTGGCTTTGGTCTCATCTTTATTGGAGATCCAGTTTGCATCAGTATACCCTTCTAATACAGATGGGTATCCTCCATAGAATAATCTATGGGATATCGTGCCCTTTAGGTATCTCATTACCCGTTCCATGGCAGTCCATTGTGAACTTTTCGGATTGCTAGTATACCGACTAAGCTTTACTACTGCGTAGAAAATATCAGGTCTGGTACGATTAGCAATATAGTTCAGGCATCTCATTTGCTGGGAATACTTCAACTGAGCCACACTGTCTCCTTTATTCTTCTTCAACCTGATACTTGCATCATATGGAGTACTTAAAGGTTTAGAATCAAAATAGTGAAATCTTTTTAGAACCTTTTCTATATAGTGAGATTGGGAGATACCAATTCCCTCAGAAGTGCGACTTAATTTAAGTCCTAAAATTACATCAGCAGGTCCTAAATCTTTCATATCAAAATTTTGAGACAAATGATTTGATATCATAAATAATATCCATGTCAGTACAAAAAATAAGAATGTCATCAACATACATGTATAATATTACACAAGAGCTACCAACAGTTTTGCTATATACACATTTATCAGTCATTAATAGCAAAACCATATTGTATAATTAGCTTATCAAATTTATCATGCCATTGCTTTGGCGCTTGTTTTAATCCATAGAGAGATTTAATTAATTTGCATACCTTGAGTTCTTGTCCTGGAACAACAAACCCTTCAGGTTGTTCCATGTAAATCTCTTCCTGTAAATCTTCATTCAGAAATGCAGTTTTTACATCCATTTGATGAATAAACAGATTATGAACAGATGCAATAGCTATTAACATTCTAATTGTAGCAATTCTTGTAACATGAGAGTAAGTGTCAAAAAAGTCTACCCCTTCTCTTTGTTTGAACCCTTTAGCCACTAACCTGGCTTTGAATTTCTCAATAGACCCATCAGGTCTTAACTTATTTCTGAAGATCCATTTGCAACATATTGGTTTGCAACCTGCATGAAGGTTAACCAATTCCCAAGTTCTATTTGATATAATAGAATCAATTTCACTATTTATTGCCTCTTTCCAATATAAGGAATCAACTGAGGACATAGCCCCTTGATAAGATACATGATCCTTTTCAACAAGTTAGGTGAAAAAACCTTCACCTAGGTTTGGTTCTCGTCTTGTTCTTCTACTTCTCCTGGGTTCTACTTGGGTAATCTCCTCTGGTTGTGAACTAGAGGTTACAACAGAGACTTGTGTAGAAATAGAAGATCTAGAAATTCTATTTTTCAATAGAAAAATATTTTCAAAAATTTTAGCATTCCTAGATTCCATGACTGTGTTAGTATCAATACAATTTACCTCACTTTTAATTACAAGAATTCTATAAGCAGTACTATTTTGGGCATATCCCAAAAATACTATTCTACGGTCTTGGGTTCCAATTTTCTTTTCTTGGTAGGAGGGACAAGAACTTTAGCAAGGCACCCCCACACTTTGAAATATTTCAAAGATGGCTTTCTACCTTTCCAAAGTTCATAATGGGTCTTATCAGTCTTTTTGAAAGGAACTTTATTTAAAATATGACATGCAGAAAGAAGGACTTTTCTCCACAAATTATCAGATAAACCAGAGCTACCTAACATAGCATTAATCATATCAAGAAATGTTCTATTTTTTCTTTCTGCTACCCCATTCTGTTGAGGAGCATAAGGTGCAGTTACCTCATGTATAATGCCATGCAATTCACAAAAGGAGTCAAACTCGGCAGATGTGTATTCACCCCCACGATCAGACCTAAGAATTTTAATTTTCTTCTCAAGCTGGTTTTCAACTTAAGCTTTAAAAGATACAAACTTACTGAAAGCTTCATCTTTAGTTCTACGCAAGTAAACATGATAGTATTTTAAATAATTATCTATAAATGTAATAAAATATCGTTTACCACTACGAGTAAGAATCCCGTTCAATTCACAAATATCGCTGTGAATAAGCTCCAATAGCTGAGAACTCTTTT
Organism: Iris macrosiphon; assembly: GCA_036927795.1. Classification (NCBI taxonomy): domain Eukaryota; kingdom Viridiplantae; phylum Streptophyta; class Magnoliopsida; order Asparagales; family Iridaceae; genus Iris; species Iris macrosiphon. The sequence goes on along the minus strand of JAYESA010000013.1, from coordinate 169,413,960 downwards.
CAACAGAATGAAAGAATTTTCTGGGCTGTTTGGCTTGTGTACATATCTCACATTTTTCATTCCTGCTCATGTCAATCTTAGGAATCAATTGCAACTTAGACATTCTCTTTAAAGAGTTAAAATTAACGTCCCAAACGACCATGCCAAACATCACAATTATCAGTATTATAAAAGAGAGCACTTGAATCAGAAGTAGAAGTAGATAGCAATATTATTTAAACATGAATTTAAAGCACTGCAAGGCATGTCCACAAAAAGTTTAAACAAACCCCCACATACATAGCCTTTCCCAATAAAGTTACCGTTCAGGGAGATTACAACTCGATCAGACTCAAATACAAGTTTGTAACCATGTTTATTTAGCAAATAACCAGAAATTAAGTTCTTGTTGACGTCCGGTACGTGCTGCACATTATGCAAAGGGAGAATCTTTTCCGAAGACAACTTAAGGTTCACTCTTCCCTTTCCATGCACTCTGGCAGCACTCAAGTTTCCCATAGCTACTGATTCGCCTTCCTCAACCTGTCGGTAGGAGGAAAAAGAATCAATATTAGGACATACATGGACATTTGCTCCTGTATCAACCCACCAGTCAGTAGGCTGATACGAGGACTCAAAAACAGAAATACGATTACAAACCTCTGATCATCGGTACCGACAAAGGTGGGTGGCTATGATAACATGAGCCTGTGGAACAACATGAGCGTTTGCAGGAGTTCGACGATCAGGATTCTGAAATCCTTGACCCTTCTTCCTGTGGTGGCATTGCCTAGCAAAGTAACCAGGCTTACCACAGTTGTAACATTCTCGCTTAGGTCTGTTGTCTTTCCCAATCACAGCTTTTGGCTTAAGAAACTGTTTCTTTGCAGGGTTCCTGTTCTGGGGTTGTTCCTCTGTTGATAGGGTTGGCCCTTAGGCTTTCCCTTGGTTTCAACAATGTGTAACTTTGCCTCGAATTCAGTACTTAGAGGTTCCTTGTCTCTAGTTCTACCTTCTTCCTCAATGCGGAAGGATACGAACAGGTCGTCTAAGGACATGTGTTCCTTATTATGTTTTAGTTTAAACCAAATTCTTTCTAGGACGGGAGAAGTTTATTAATGAAGGCAGCAATTAGAAACTTATCAGCAAATGACATGTCTTTCTGAGACATCTCTTGTATGATAGTTTGAAGGGTATTAGTCTGTTCAACAACAGACTTCTCATCTACCATTTTAAACTCTAAAAATCTGTCTACAATGTAAATCTCAGAACCCGCTCCTTTATTGGAGTATTTTTTATCGAGAGCTTTCCAAAGCTCTCTGGACGTAGAGGTAGTGCAATATATATCATAGAGCGTGTCAGAAAGACAACTGAGAATTTTACCGTGATAGATAAAGTCTGTCTCATTGTAGGACTCTAATTCATAGGTCCTGGCAGGTTCGTGTAAGTCAGGTAGGATTTTTGGTTCTTTGAGAATCTTAAACAGTTTCAAGCAAGTCAGCCAGTAGGTCATCCTACGCTGCCATCTCTTAAAGTTCATGCCATCAAACTTCTCTGATTTGGAGGAGTTATGAATGTTGGTGGACAGTTCTTCTACGGTGGTGTTCATCATGCAGATAGGAATTTTCACAAGTAGAAAATAGAAAGTAGACAGAAGATACGAAAAATTCTATTCTAAGATTGTTGGAAAAACTCCTAATGAATACAAATTGGAAGATGTAAAATTAAAGACAGGAAATATGTAGAGGATTCGAGGCACGTTACACGCTGTCCTTAGAATATAATTTTGTCCCACTTACAGTGCAACGGGTTCCTGGCGATCTATCCCCGAGATACAACGAATCCTTTGATCCACTTCACCGTGCACCCGGTGGCGAATCCCACGAACGATCACAACCTTGTCCGAAGAAGAGAGATTGGACGGAGGAGTTTTGGAGGAATTTAGGTTCTGGTATTTTTCTTTTTCGTCTCTGTGCGATTTTTCTTTCGTCGCGAACAGAGAGCGAGAGAGAGGAGAGAAAAAACAGATTTATGTTCTTCAGATCTCAGGATCTTGTCCTGGATATATCTCTCATGTAAACTGTCCCACTCTTTCCGTAACGGGATTACGTGAGAACGGTTCCGCAGAAGACCAGCAACCCACTAGACCAAACAAACGGAAATAAAATAAGTTGAGAAATTATCTTTGTACCCATGTTCGTTCCGCGGCGCGCAAGCGTGCAAAGTGCTAAGTGCACGACTAATAAACGCGTAAAAACGCGCATTAAATCGCGCACCCGCTCGCGGGTTGGATGAGATCTAGCCCATCCCCTACAAAGCCCACTTACCCACTAAGGGGGGTAAAGCAATATATGAAAAGGATAATGACTTCTCCTTTTCCATGTGGGACTAAAAAAAGGAGTTGCCTTTATTGAATCACATGGGTAAACAAAACTAACAAAGGTCCCACATGATATGTGTATAAGGAGGTATCGCTTGGCATGACTGTAAGGCTTGGCGCGCTCTCGCATACGGGAGGATGCATGTTTGAGTCGCATAAGCAGCCTCAGCCTCAGCCTCTCCATGTATTCGGGCAAGACTGCGTACACTTCGCCCTCCCTAGACCCTGCATTACAGGGAGCCTCATGGCGCAACTTTCGTTTTCCTTTACATAGGAACGGCTTTTGTTTCCTTTCCTTCCCCTCACTTTCTTAGCAACCAAACACAGGCTTAATCTTTCTCCTAAATTTTGATTATGTCTGGTCATTTATCCACTCGTCAACCATAGAAGTACTTCTATAATTTCATATTCACTGAAGATTTTGGTAAAAAAAAATGTTCACCACACTTTTGAGAATGTCGCTAGTCATTGGTAATTGATTACATTTTATGTTTTATTGATCGTAGAAACAGATGATACATAATTTTATCATTTTCCAAGTTAGATCTTTTTCTATACATGTTCTACATATTTTACATCTGGTGCTATGTCCAATGTTTTGCCAATGTCCTTATTTTCCCCTAGTGGTGTAATCATAAGTACTTTGTCATTCTATTTAAGTAGTTCCTGCTTCTAAGATTTAAGTTTGCAATACGGAATAAAGAAATCCTAAGTTTAGCCAAAATTTTGGATTTGTTATCAATGATGATGACATCATAAACATTTTTCTTTTGTTAATTACATTCCTGTAGGCTATGGTTCTAATATTTGCATCTGTTTTGTAGAATGCTATATGCTTCCTTTGTGATTCCTCATAAAGAAGGCTTCTGTCCCAGTTAATAGTTTACATAGCTATACTATAAACACACTTGGTATAGATGGCAACTTATGTTGATCAAGCATATTATGAGTGGCCAAACAAAGGCGTTACTCATCTGGATGAGCCCCCGGTAATTCATTTATTCTTTTTGATCTCTTTTCTCCCTCATATTTTAAAATGCATAGTTTTATAATTTTACTGTTCTCTTATGTTGTCCATTTTCTGAAGTAAGCATATTCCTGCACATAGCTAATACAGTTCAATTACATGAACATTAATTTTCTGTGTGCAGTTCGAATCTCATCTCATTCTCATATCTTATTGTCCTCTCTGCTCATATCTTATATCTTATTGTCCTCTCTGTTTTTTTAGTTGATTGTTATCATCATGCTCCAACATAATTTATGTATAACCTGCTTTTCAGGAAGTTTCAGCGTCCCAAATACTTGATCATGGCTCCATATCGTTTGGGAGATTCACATGTGAGTCATTGTCATGGGAAAGGCGGTCAGTGTTTACTCACAATAAATGTCAAGAGGAATTGGAGAAGTTCAAGTGCCCTGGATTGGTCGCCAAAAAGAAGGCATATTTTGAAGAATATTACAAGAGGATTCGAGCTATGAAAGATTCGCAAGAGAACCAACAAGCTGAACTGACATTGGATTATGGTGGTGATGAGAGTATCTCTAGCCAAAATGGAGAAGAAGATGAAATTGCTGTGCGTCTTGGGAATTTTGGAGAGGAAGCAGCTAATATTGTTGGTGGTCACCCGGAGGAAGCCTCAGTTAAAATTTCCACAGAGAAGGAAAAGGAAAATGGAATCCTTGAAGTTCAAAATAAGCACTCTGATCCAGTAACGACAACTATAAACCGTGGTTCATTGAGAAGCGACTCTGAAGATCTTGAGCAGGAAGATTATACCAAGTATCCTCTTGAGCTAGAGGAAGCTTCTCTTGAGATTTCTATGGTAAAGGAAATCCTTGAAGTCCAGAGTAGGCACTCAGATGTCAAAACCACAGCCATAAACCTTGATTCATTGAGAAGAAGCTCTGAAGATCTTGAGCAGGAAGATAATACTATGTATCCTCTTCAGATGCAACAGTCGGATACAGAAAACCAAGATTATAAATCATTGACAAGGATAACAGAAGTGACGGAACAACATGACCTGGGTAACCTTGGTAAGGAAGATTTTTCAAGGGAGCACTCAATAACATATATTGAGCCCGACAGAACCTCCAAAGAAACAAAGTTACATCCTTCAAGTTCCCAATTGAGAGATTTAGAGCTTAAATCAGCTAAGAAAATGGTGTCAGAAAAGGTTCTGCCACGTGTTAGGAACCACAAGGATCATGTACCAATCCTTAGGGTAAAGGTATGCCTGACTTTTAATTCAACTTTCTGTTTGAAGTTATTTTTGCCCATTGGGTTCTGCAGCTGCATATAGTCTTGAATGGTCAAATTATTTCTAAAAACCTTAAAAAGTACTTAACCTAATTGACAGATTAAAATGTTTCTATGTTGCAGGATCTAGCCTGCCAATTTCCGTGATGTAAATGTATTTAAAATTCCATTAATCATCAGTATCAGTTGTTCATCAATGCATTAAGACATCAATGATACATGCATAGAATTAGTTAAACACAACAAGAAGTAAACTTGAATAGAAAATGATTGGAAGTGGGTGTGATTTTCCTGTATTTGACCATCTTACTGTTTTATTTAGACATGCTATCGAGCACCATAATCTGTTTTATGTTTGTTATTTGTACATTTATCATCTTTCCTAGCCTGCTTTACTAAATATTGGTTGAAAAATGTAGCTTTGAGACAATCTGCTGTGCATAACACTTAAGGAATATGAATCAAAGAGGTAATTTTTTATTTGTACACTTATCATCTTTGATAACCTGCTTTACTAAAGATGGATAAAAATGTAGCTTTGAAACAATTAACTGTGCGTAACACTAAGGAATATGTATCCAAGAGGTAACATTGTTTCCATCCTAGAAATATGCTTACTAGACCGAAAAGGACTTGCTAAGTATCTTGCTGACTTGAAGTCAATACAACTTGCAAGGGACTTGGTATAAAAATCCCTAAGAAGACCAGATAGATAGCGGAGATGAGGTAGAATGAGATAGTCAAGTCGCTGGTGTCTGATGTCACAATGGATGGTCGAATGATGTCGAGTCTTGGTACTGTGGAACTAGGAGATCTTAGGCTGCAATGATTCATGTAGTAGAGACCCTGACACATAACCTGTTCCAATCATCTCCCCATTATTGTATCCTGTACAAATTAGATGTGAATGTGACGTAGTAATGCATGTCAGTCAACTAAGAAACCAAAAGATTTAGACATTCCGGTACATGGTATACATGTGGTATCGAGAAACGAAGCAAATCAAGTAGATGACCTCGACAAGAGACTGACAAAGATATGTCATCCGCGGTGTGAATAGATGACTGAACATATGATGAGGGTAGAATCATAGTTGTCGCATCGGGGTCCAAATTCCATCAAGTAAAAGAGAGAAAGTTTGTGCGGAATCATTAGTGCCACAGGGGAAGAGATATCAGAAGAGCTACCACGCATGGACCAAAGAGTGAAGAAGTTTTAGCTAAATCATATGCGCTTGATGATAAGAGGTAGATGTAGACGAGACCATATCCAACTTGAGAGGTACGTCCGCTACAACGTCCTGACGTGGTTCCTCACTAGGAGGAGGCCAAACACCATTGACCTCTTCAGCCTTGCAACGAACAAAAGCTAGACTCTCCTTGGGCTAGTTTCCAGGGGCCTTGTGATAGAGACACCCCTTGGCATTCGGTAGACGAGATGAGCGGTTTGCAGGGGAGGTCCCGTAGTGGTTGTCGAAGGTCTGATAGCTGTGAGAACAGTGTTGCAAAGATGGTGACTGGAGTAGTCTCAGTTTGGAGATCGAAGACGAGTCGGCCTAGCTGTGTGGTGGATCAGCTTGGCAGCAGAGAAATCTTTTCAGTCAGGATGCAGTCACATGGGGAACTGACTATGTTGCACAAAAACGGACACCTATACGGATAAGGACCGATACAGGTAGGAGAAGGGGTTTCACCTATGTCGCACAAACACGGGTACAGACGATACTGATACGAGCACCATTCGTGTCCGTGCAACATAGGGAACTGAAAAAATGCCGGCGGTCTCTGTAAGCCGCAAAGTTCTTGATGTCAGTCTCGTCCAAGAGATGGGGTTTATCGATGCATGCTGCTCCCATCTGTTGAGCATGCATGTGTAGAAGTCTTGGATGAAACCCTCACTTTAGGAAGCATAGGGCAGCTGCTGGAGCACTGAAACTCATGTGCCTACTCAACTTGGGTGTACAAAGTTTGCAGATAGCACCACATGTCGACAGCGGAAATGAGATGGACACTGATGACAAATGGTAGGCAAGACCGATTGGACGATGACATCCATCCGTTTGTTGTCATCCAGATTCCACACTTGTAGCTGCTTCTGAAAGGGGGCATTGGTATCAGTAGGGTAAGATCCCAGACAGGCTATTGATGGGTCAATTCAGCTTCACATCAAAGTGGTGAAGAGACTCGGTGGTGGTGCCCGTCATTATGAAGATACTGAGATTTTGAAAGAGAGTGTCTGAAAATGTTAGAAAGTAGGTCCGAAGGAGCTGGGTGCTAGAATTCTAGAGTGCCTGATAGTATATTGTGTTTTGAGTCTTTGAGGCCTTCTACTGAAACTACATTGTTCATTCGCCATTATCTGCATGATTATATTTGCTATTTTAATATCAGATACATTTTTCTCTATTAAACATTTGCAACTTAATCCGCGTAAGTTTATATTTCAACTTACTCTACAGTATCTTTCCACTGTTCTCTAATTCTTCAATCTGGTATTCTCTAGAAACCATCTGCTGCAGGTAGACATGGTTCAAAATCGGAAGACAAAACCAAGCCTGACATTGTTAAGCCATCACAGGGACCGAAATATGCCTCTGAAAGGACACCTAAGAAATCAGGGAACTTTACTGGTTCATGCAATACATCGTCTGATAAACTCTCAAGAAACTGTAAATATTTCTCTACACCTGCACATAGGCCACTTACAGAAGTGCACTCATGTGTTACCTTTCCTCGTCCTTTCTCTCGTGCTGCTGATAAACGAGCTACTGTTCTCTATGGTAAAAGGGAAGGTCCAACGAAATCAGATCACAAAGCCTCTCACGAAAGAATACCATTGGAAGTTCATAAAAAAGATGTGAATGTTCAGGTGAGCTTCCTATAGCCTCTGAGAAAATAATATTATGTTTGGTGCATTTTTGTCTACTTAAAATATTCATTGTAAAAAGTATCTGAATCTGCTTCGTCTCCTACCTTGAAAAAGATAAATTCTTGGAAGCCCGTGTTGTATATCTCATTTCAACGTAGCATACTTGGTATCATCTTTTGACGTTGTTGGAAACTCGACGTTGTTGTTGAAACACGATTGGCTTTACTGGTCTCTTGCTTTGAATTCAACTTCCGAATGCTGTTGAGTCTAGAAAGTTTTAAGCAGAAACTTAAAAATGGTGGGAATACCAAATCTGGCTGTTTTCTTTTGTTTGCTGGATGACACTTTAAAATCTTAGTTGGCACACACCATAACTGTGATAATAAATTAATTTAGTATAAGGGAAATGCATTCACAATTTCAAGCTTATTATACTTCTTTCTTTATCATAATATAATTCGTTCGAAATGTTCGAATATGTATATCCTACCTATAATTCACAAAAGAAAATTTAAGTGTCCTAATATCGTCCCAAAATCATAGGGAAACCCTACCTAGTAGGATCATCTATCATTTATTTATTTATATAAAATCTAAAAACTCAAAAGGACGATCATTCACTAAATCATATGATTTGACATGAAAACTCATTTGCCTTCCACTGGCAAGAGTTGCTCAAGTTATGGCTGACAAAAGGCACCTGTGTCTAGTTTCACTTAAAAGCCTCTTATTAAATCGTAATTGTATTCTCAATAATTATTGTACTTTTCTCGGAACCTTCTATGAATATTTTGGTCAATGTGGTGTATATCCAACTTCCCGATCTTGTGAATATTTATGATCAGAGATTTTACATGCATTGTTCGAAATGGAATTTCTACAGGCTAGTTCAAAGAGAAGCATCTTTACTCCTGGTGCACAAATCAGAGGATTAGAAAACAAAAGGTGTTTTTTTAGCTCCATAGTGATAAAATATAGGTTCTTTCTGCAGATTCTCATGCCATTGTGTTTTCTCATTTGCTTCATAGTAGAGGCCATGAAGAAAGAAATAAACCTTTGCCATTGATCAGACAGCGTATCGGTCTTAAGGATAGAGCTGCAAGTGTACCTGAACTGCCAAAGGCAAGGTGCGGTAGCCACTTAAATATAAACATTAAATTGTTTGGGTATCAACTGCAACTTTTTTTTCTCATGAATTCTATTGTTGAATTATTTGAATTATTTGGTATCTCTGCATAGTGCATACCAGTAAATATTTTGTGGAACTGGAACTAGTTTGTCAGTTAATTTAAATGAAAAGAAACATCATTCACGTTTAGATTGGATTATATTTATTTTTCGCAAAATTTGAAAACATGATATTTTTTTTTTAAATTGTTTCAGGTCTGTCAATCTACCTCCCCGGAACAATTGTAATTCAAGTAGTGGAATTGACAACAGAATCAAAGGTGACCACAGAGCAAGCAGACAAAAGGAGGTAATATAATTATTTGCAAACACAATTTCCTTGTCTGTCATCTCCAGATTCTAGTGATAAATTAGAAATCAGAGAGAGAATATCATGCAATGGGAAGTGTTCCGCCACCAAGGGGTATACATGCCCTGTCAGTCAGAGGGAGGCATTCCAAATCTAAGTACTATTCTCTAACGCCCCCTCAAACTCATAATTGTAGAACATTGTTTGACAAGAGGAAAGTACAAATGAAAAACAACTACAAACAACAATCAACTAATTCCCCCCCTCAAAGTCACGAGGATCTTATCATTTGAGAGTTTGCCCAATAGAAAGGAGTGCCCCTGAATTGTATGGGTCTTCGTGAAGAAGTTTGCAATATGTATCTAATTGATACAGTAGTGAAACAGTCCCAAGGAGATATGTCTCACATAGTGACAATCAACCTGCTGTCCGGTGTAGCTTTGTGCCTGCTGTACAGGCCCATATAGGCTTATACTGTCAAATGGTACCTTATACACAGGGCCGGCCTGAGCTCATGGGGGGCCCGAGGTGAACTCCCGAAATGAGGCCCTACATAATGTGAGAAAAAAAATCATATATATATATATAATATCGCAGTACTCAAGGCAAAACAAGACATTTCATTATTATAATAATGTATCATTTAAAGTGACTTCTCGCATTTCTTGGAGCAAACAAACTAATTAACTGGCCAAAAATCTGGTGCCTGAGGCGGCCGCCTCCCCCCGCCTCTATAGGGATGGCCGTGCTTTATCTCATGTGCATCTGACTATCTGAGAAACAAATGCAATTTATTTTTCTTTCCGATACTACGGTCAATCACATGCCAACTCATTCTGCAGGAAAAGAATGAAGCTAGGTTGAGGGAAGCCTGCCTAACCGGCCGAAAAGTTGCAACCCCTCCAGCTAGAAATCTCGGATGTGAAACCAAGAAGGTATTTTCATCGCACCTGGTAAGAATAATTAGATTTAGGATTAGATTTCTTCTCCCATATATGGATACGTTCTCTCTTCTCCAACTCCTATCCATATATGGATACATTCTCTCTATACATATATTCGTAGTTGTATGGCTTTATACATTATCCATTAATAAAATCAATATAATTGATTCGTTTCATGGTATCAGAGCCTAGGGTTTCTCAATCCCAAAGTCGTTCAAAGTCTCTTCAAGTCTATATATATTCGGCACTATTTCTCTACCACATGTGACGTCCATTGATCAGCTGACATATTTCTTTACAAAGTAACTCTCTCTACCGTGATTTCAGTTTCTATTGGGCAAACTCATATTGTTTGACCCACCATGAGTTTGAATGAGGGGTGTTAAGAATAATTAGATTTATGATTAGATATTAATTAGATTTAGAATTAGATTTCTTCTACTACATGGATACATATTTCTTCTCCTACTCCTCTCTGTATGGCTTTATACATTATCAATTAATAAGATCAATATTGCTGATTCGTTTCATCATCTTATCTTTTGTCCTCTTACGGTAAAGTGATCCAATTTTATGCTTAATTGTACAGGGATCCCCTTCGATGACCAGTAACCACTTGATTATTGCCGGAAAGAAGCTCCCATTTGGTGATCGATCACTTGATGGGAAGAGGCCAAGGTAGTTCCATACTACCCGTGATCGAGATTTGTGTGTTATAGTGTTTTATTTGAACTGAAGGTGTGTTTTTGTTGTTGCGCTGCTGATACAGGCAGGAGAAGCCTCGTTGGCGGTAATCTGTGTTATATTTCGTCCAGTGATAAACCAATAACGGTACAGTAGATCATGTTAATATAGAAGAGCCCCAAACTTGCCATGGCACAGTTGAAGGAAGCAACCATTGACGACAAATATGCAGTGTGGCATGTAGAGTATCGTTCTGGATTATTGGTCATAGAATCTTTCTGTCATAACTTAAGGGAGTATTTCATTTCTAATTCCAGTTTGTATGTGACTAAGTAACAAGAATTTTAGGAGTAGAAAACGATATTGTGTACTAGTTGAATACTAACTTGTAATTCTGTATGGCCAAATAGAACCGTTATCAATGGAATAAGAAACAAGTCACTTGCTATTGCCTTTCCCAGTTGTTGATGCTTTGGAAAGTGTTAGATAATCGACTTCGTAACGATTTTTTTTATTGAAAAAGGGCAACGAGTTTTTGTTAAGTTGGGTTGAATTCTAAAGCCATGTTGGCCGATCAATCATGTATCCATGTTATCATCTGGACGGCTGGTATTTTTTTTAGAAACTGGTTCTTGTTGGTTGTCTTATCGATCAGGTATCCATACGACTCAGTCTGTTGGTGACAAAGTTGGCTTGATTTGAGCCCGTATCAAAGCATATTGGAAAAGTAGTATTTTAGAGTCAACGGTATATAGTATACCGGTACATTGGTGAGATAGATTTTTGTTCCAAAACTGTTCTGACGTGTTTTGGATATATTTCGATATAACCGCAATCGATATGCTATCCGGTGTTGGGACAAAAGGTCGAATTTAGGTGTTTTATTAACATTGTTGGATAGTATATGCTGTCAGTATACTGGTGTTGGGACTAAAGTCCGAATTTATGTGTTTTATTAACTATTTATGTGTTTTATTAACTAAGTTGGATAGTGTTCAATGGTTCAGATGTTTTTGAGATAATGAGATTTTAAATATGAGTTTTCCACCTTTAATCTATCATTAGAAGATTAAAATGTGAGTTTTCTTAAAGTTGTAATTTTTTAGAACGAGGAAGAGAATCGAAGTTTCAGAGGTTGTTTCGAAAAAATGTTGCATTTCGAGGAGTTCTACAATCGTTCTTTCTCGTCATCTTGTTTTCGTTAATCTTCTTTTATGCTCGTCATCTATTCGATCCGTTGAACTATTATGGTGATTCGTGTTAATCGGTGGGATAGTTTGTAAAGAAATCAATGTATTTTTTTTTTATTTCATTAGTGGAGTGTATGGTCTATTTTGGAGGAAATTAGTTAGTGAAGATGGCTATCCATAGTTTCAATTTGGGATCCCTCCAATTTGGTAACTTTTCGGCAATGGAGGTGCATGACGGAGCAATCCCTATTCCCAGAGAAACAATGGAGGTTGTTAACTTTCTACCAGCTCGTGATCAAACAGCAGGGATGATACCTCTCACCACATCATGAGGGAAGGTTATGTTGATTCATCCAGACCTTGCTCCAGACGTAATGTAGCAAGTAACACCTTCCGCCACCAAGTCCACGGACAAGAAGTCCAAGACCTGCTACACGATTTTCTTCTCATCTGAGAAAGCTATACCAGTAACAACGAGGTCAGGATTGACGTACCAGCACGAGTACAATACCCCTGACGATGGTGTACTCCCGACTATCACACCAACCTCCTCTGATCCGGGTCCATCCCAGTCTCCACAAGCAGACAAGTCCAAGCAAAAGGAAGCTCGCTTCGATAAACCGCTGCGCAAGAATACAGCTCTGGGTTGGAAAAATCCTACAACTTCTACATCTTGGCCCAACTAGCTAACACTCCAGAGAAGCTGTCAATCTTCGAGATTTTGTGGCTCTCTAGAGACACTCGGGCCGCTTTGAGTGAGGCATTGCAGAATGCCGATATCTACCTGGCGCAGGTCAAACTGCCAGCTGAGGATCCGGCTGCTTGTCCCTACTGCAATAATATCATGGAGACAATACCCAACATTACATTCTCACAACTTGACATATTGCTAAAAAAATAACCGGCATGATCGTCCTCTGTATTACACAGGGTAAATTAGTACAATCAAGGTAGACCGGATGCACATCGATTCTGGTTCATCAATTAGCATCATCCTGCGGAGTCTTCTTCAGATCTTGGGCATTCGGATGCATCGCCTGGCAGCCACCAATATAGCCATCACTAGCTTCAACACAGGAAGGAGCTACCCTCTGGGCAAGATATGCCTGAAATGCCAGATCGGCGACTTAAAAACAGAGGTCACTTGCTATGTCATTGACGTATATGTATCCTATAATATTTTGATCGGACGCCCATGGATACATGAATACATGATCGTGTCGTCGATCCTGTACTAGTGCCTGAAGTACGTCGACGAATACGGCACGATCAAAATGGAGTTTGCTGATATCGATCCAATTCAAAGGGATCGAAGCCTATTACTCCGATTCGATCCTTTACAAACAGGTCTACCAAGATAAAGGTGGCAATAACGTCGATGATTAGGAAAAGGCTAGGACAACACCAGAAGAGCCCTTGAGAATCCGTCTAAAGGCACGCGCTCCCGACACAACCTCTTCCCTCGTCGTAAAACTATACAGGAAGGCACTCGAACCTCTGCTTGTTCGCCTTCACAGGTCGAGTCAACCTCCGAAGGATGCTCCGTCGCCTCCTAAAATGTCTGAACCTCTGGTAGTAAAGCTACACAGGAAACCTCTAAAGTCGTTGCTCGCACTAGGGGTAGACCTCGAGAATGAGGAGCTGGAGGAGTAAGTAGTTGCTCACGCAAACGTTCCTTCTCTGGACGATGTAATTCCTAGAGAAAAGATACCTTATTTTGTGAATAAAGGGCTATCTTTGAACTACTCTGAAGTTGCACACATAAGCATATTATATTCCATGGAGCACGGTCTAGGCCTGCGCCTGCAAACACAGGTGACTACTACCTATGCAATAAACCATATCCTCCCTAGCTAAGGTTCCTATTTCACGGTTCCAGCAAGGAGGAGGGAAGACAAACCCATCATCTTCGGCATGGTTGAATGCCGCCAGTCCTTCATCCTAGAGGAACAAGAGCCAGAACCCGATACCGGCAAAATACAACTCTACCGGTTCAATGGTCAATCCAAACACCTCATCCAGATGATGGGTTATGATCTTAAAAGCAACCGAGATCAGAATTACAGCAAAGGTTGACGACTGTTGTTGTGCCTCACCGCTCCGGCTAGAAAATTCGAGGATTACTACCATAAGACCAAGCATGGCTTAGGGTACATTACGCCTCCCACAACCTCCGAAGGCTCGGATGAAGAAGATGAGTTACACTCTCACTCTTCAGAATCTTCCTCTTGGGACTCTGACTTCAGTATCAGGGAGATGCCCAAGCAAACATTGTCTGCCAATATGGTGTCAGCTGACCCAGAGAAAGAAGACGAGGATCCACCGAAACTCTTTGAAGTAGAACCGTGGGCCCAACGCCTAGACGCACAATGGGATATACGGTTCTAACATTGAGAACCTCCTACCGAGAACGAAGTCATACAAGTCAATCTGGGCGACGAATCCTCCCCTAAATCTATCTTCATCAGCAAGAGTCTGACTGATGAGGATCGAGAATCCCTGTTATAGCTCGTCAGGAAAAATATTGATGTCTTTGCCTGGAGCTACGAAGACATGCCGGGAATGGACCCCCAAATTGCGGTCCACAACCTTAATATCTCGTCGAACGCTAAGCCTGTCAAGCAACAGAAACGGCAATTCTGACCGGACATTATGAACGTCATCGAAGCTGAAGTCAACAAACTGATAGCTAGTGGCTTCATCCGCGAAGAACAACATTTGGATCTGTATTAAACTTCATGATCTAAATGCTACATGCCCTAAGGATGAATCCCCCCTTCTGATCACAGACATAATGATCGGCAACACCTGTGGCTTCAAGCACATGTCCTTCATGGACGGATTCTCAGCCTACAATCAAATCAAGATGTATCCTGATGATCAGAAGCATACATTATTTTGAACGCTGATATGAGTATACTTCTATACAGTCATGCCCTTTGGTCTGAAGAACGTGGGTGCTACATACCAGCGAGCTATGAGCACCATCTTTCGTGAGCATCTACGCAAAACGGTCGAGTGTTACGTAGATGACATCGCCGTCAAGAGTTGCTCCAAAGATGATCACCTCAGGGACTTGAAGACTGTGTTCGACCTCATACGTATGCACCAACTCAAGATGAATCCTACCAAATCTTTCCTAGGATTCTCCAGCGACAAATTCCTAGGTTTCATCCTTACTTTAAAGGTTATCCATGTAGACCCTGACAAGTCCAAAGCGATCCTTGAAATATGCCCACCGAATAACCTCAGAGAACTTTGTGGCCTTCAAGGAAGACTAGCCTATATCAACAGGTTCATATTAAACCTCTTTGGACGTTGTCAACCATTCACACAACTCATGAAGAAGGGAGTCTCCTTCGTCTAGAACAAAAAATACCAGTGCGCCTTCGACGACATCAAGGAATACCTCATGAGCCCTCCAGTATTGGTAGTCCCAGTTATGGGGAAGCCCTTTCTGCTCTATATAAAAGCAATGGATCACTCTCTTGTAGCTCTGCTAGCCCAGAAGAGTGACGCAGGTCACAAGTGGGCCATCTACTACCTCAGTAGGATGATGGTCAGTGCGGAGCACAGATACAACCCCATCGAGAAAGAGTGCCTCGCTCTAGTCTTTGTTATTCAGAAGACCCGACACTATATGGCAGGGAAAACAATCCATGTGATCTTTCGGGTCAACCCCTTCAGGGTCCTCATGACCAAACCTGGGGCGCTCAACTCCCGCCTGGCTACGTGGGCAATATTGCTGTCACCATACGACATGGCATTTGTTCCGCAAAAACTGTCAAGGGCCAAGCATTAACTGACTTCTTGGCCGCCCATATGGTGCCAGAAACTTCAAAACTATACGAGGAGATCCCCGACGAAGTTGCAGACTCCAACACCGTGACGAACGTAGAAGCCGTTTGGCTAATGTTCTTCGACGGTGCTTCGAGAACAGGGCCCAAAAGTGACATTGTCGCTGGAGTCGGAATAGTGTTGATCTCTCCATATGATCTGGTTATTAATTGCACCTACTCCCTCACTGAGCCATGCTCCAACAATGTGGCAGAGTACAACGCTCTCATCATTGGACTCCAACTTGCTAAACAAGTAAGAGTTGACTACCTGGAAGCCTATGGCAATTCCAAACTGATAATCAACCAAGTCCGAGGTGAGTACGAAGTCCGGAACGAGGACTTATTTATCTACCACCAAGCTGCGCTTGGATTAATTATCACCTTTGAGGGGTTCTTCATAAAGCACGTCCCTCGAATGCGAAACATTGAGGCAGAAGGCCTAGCCAGACTCACAGCCTCTCTAGTTGTTCCGGTCAATACCCAGGAACTGATCACCGTGATCGATCGGGAGCTGGTCTTCCCGAAGAACAACCAGTCTTTGTGCCGGAGCTACTCGGTAGGGACGAGCACTGACTCACAAGACTGGAGACTTCCATTCATCGACTACGCAGTCTATGGGATTCTCTTCGAGAATCCAAAGGAAGCTACTTCGATCAGAAGACGTTCCCTCCGGTTATATTACGATACGGCTACCAAAATGTTGTATCGTCGCTCATATAACGGTCTTCTGCTATGATGCCTATATAATATAGAAGCAAAGCAAGCTCTCCGCGAGGCTCATGACGGGATTGTGGAGCCCATCAGCCAGGGTCCAAGCTACAGGACCGCCTCCGTAGAGTGGGTTACTATTGGCCGATAATGGTAGCAGACGCCATTGACTACGCAAGAAAGTGCCAAGCGTGCCAAATCTATGCTGACTTCATCCATCAACCCTCGGAGTTTCTACACCTGACCGTGGTGTCCTAGCCGTTCGAAGCCTAGGGCATGGATATCATAGGGCCAATCAGTCGTCCTTCGGTTAAGGGACATCGGTTCATCTTGGCTATCATCGACTACTTCTCTAAGTGGGCGAAAGCCGTACCACTCACTGAAGTCAAGACGTCCAACGTGATCAGCTTCATCATGCATCACGTCATATACCGCTTTAGCTTGCCATAAATGATCATCCATGACAATAGTCCACAGTTCGTAAGTCACACATTCTACCGATTTTTCCATAAAAATTGGATTCAGAATGTAGCGTCCACTGCCTATAACCCGGCAGCAAATGGTCTGGCATAAGCCTTCAACAAGACAATCATAAAGCTACTCAAAAAGTTTATGTCATCCAACAAACGCGAATGGAATGAGAAGCTGGATGAATGTCTTTGGACCTACCGTACAACAGTTCGCACAGCTACTGACAATACGCCTTTCTCTCTGGTGTACGAAAGCGAAGCGGTCCTTCCGCTCGAGATCCAAATCCTTTCACTCCGAGTAGCACTCTCCAACCAATTAACCATCGACGACAATCACCGCCGACGGCTACAAGAGTTAGAAGCACTCGACGAAAAATATCTCTTATCTTAGCAGCGCATTGAGCTATACCAAGCGCGTCTCTCGGGAGCATTCAACAAAAGGGTGAAGAAGAGGACCTACCAAGTGGGTGATCTTGTCCTGACCGTAAGGAGGCCGATGGTTTTGACCCACATGACGGCCGGCAAATTCTAACCCAAATGGGAAGGCGAGTTCTTTGTAGAATCGGTATTCTCCAACAGCGCCTACCGACTCGCGAAATCCAACGACGACTTGCTCATGATGCCTATCAACGACAAGTTCCTAAAAAAGTACTATGTCTAAGCTAGACTTTTACTCCCCTTATCCTCAGCCAGGAAATCAAGATGTACAGTCTTTACACTCTTGGTTCTTCATCCCCAGCAAGCACCTATGTAAAATATTTTTCTTTCTTTACAACATTCTGTAAAAGATATTATCTGTATCCAAGAGTCCTAGATACGCAACAAATGATGGATGCTCAAAGTCTCCCCGGCAGAGCAGTCCTCGGGTCCAACGGTACACTTTCAC
This sequence comes from Iris macrosiphon, assembly GCA_036927795.1. NCBI lineage: Eukaryota > Viridiplantae > Streptophyta > Magnoliopsida > Asparagales > Iridaceae > Iris > Iris macrosiphon. Next base: position 169,396,272 of record JAYESA010000013.1, on the reverse strand, counting down.
TTGGACCACCCAAAAACCAGTCTCGTTAGACTCTAGTCTCCCCAGCGGAGCAATCCTCAGGTCTATCTTCATTCTCAGATAGATCACACCCAGCAAATCACTCCTTAGCGGGTTTCTCAGACTCTAGTTCACGTCCATATTACCTCTGAAATACTGTCCTAATATTCCTCCCCAGCTGAGTTTGCCATATCCATATTACCTCTGAGCAAACCTCTCGGGTCATGGCTATCGATCATTACGTCCATATTACCACTGATATCGGTTGTCATCTCCACTTATCACCTGTACTTACCAAGGTACGCCAGCGGTGCTAAGTCCACAAAATCTATTACGTCCATACTACCTCTGAAAGAGATTATTTTGAACATATTATTTGCACTCAACGTGCGCAACAAATAATAGGTCTACCAAAGATTTTCCAGTGGGATATCCTCAACAACTGTGGTATTGTACTACGTCCATATTATCTCTAGTACAATATCCAAAATTTACACAAAATTTATACAAAATAAGACAAATAAAGAAAGAAGTTCTGGAAAAAGAGAAACCTTTATTCAAGATCATGAGTACATATGATGGGAATCTACTATATTTTTAAGGGTTTTCATTAATATTCAAGGTCCCGGGTACATATGATGAAAATCCCTTTTAAGGGTTTCCATGGGTTCTCGCTGACAAGAACCTCTTCCATTACAAGGCGCCCCTGTGTTGTTTCTACCACGGAGACAAGCGAGACCGCCAACAGGACTCAGCAATGCTTGGTCAACCCTCCTCTGTACAGACCTCAAAATATGGAAAAGAATCCATACTGACGGACAGCTAAAGGGAAGACCCGACACTCTCTGGCCACACTAGAAGACTGGACAACAGGAATGGCAATCAATCCAAATCCAGTAATCAGCGCTGCAGAACCCCGACCGGTAGCAGTCTACATAAAGGGGAGAAACACGGCTAGCATGCTGCATAAACGGGGATAGCTCCACATAAGATGCAGGATGATCATCCACATCTCCTGGACCAGTTCTTGGCAAACCGACGCATAAGGTTGGTTTTCATCCCGAACAACTGGTGTTATGATATCCTTCCATGCTCCATCATAGGCAGCACGAGCAAGGACAAAACCTGCATAAATAATACACGCATCAGTCTCAGCAAGGATTATAAAAAGGTACGACTGTCGCATACCGCTGCTAGGCCACAACCCGTGCAGCTAAGACCGCTCGGACGAGCAAGATGAGACCTCGTCCATGCGGTCCAGCCATAGATAGGCCATGCACATATGTTGCAGTCCATGCGGCCAAGCCTCAGTTAGGCCCTGTACGATATTGCAGAGGGGTGCTCATCCGTACGACATAATATTATGAAAAGTCTGCGCATGGTCATCCAGGCAGCATAACTTTGTAAAGAGTCTGCACGCGTCCTAGATGATTTCTCACCCATGCAGCAAGATCGTGCCCTTGGAGGCCCAACACGAGAAGCTTGGTGCTCCCTTACCTCTATCAGGAGGCCACGATCAAGGCTGCCCCTGGAGAACTCCTCGATGAAAAGAGCCGCAGCCTCCAGCATCCCTCACAGGAGAAAGAAAGCAAAGAGATAAAGTTCTCTCTCCTCCCCCGCCGCCTATTTATAGGCCTCAAAGTCGCGTGAAGAGATCGAGGCAATGAACCAAGCAGTTATGAGGATGAGACGCCTCGATTCGCTGGATCCACTTTAATCTTCTTGGAAACTGATACCTAAATCATGTGTCAAGAGATGGTACAAAATCCCAAGAAATCCACTCAGGGATCAAGCCAAATCCCACATTAAATAGAGATTTGACAGTCTGGCAAAAACTTGACCATGTGGCATGCCCTACATGCGGCCGAAAAAAATATCTCCATGTTTCTTATTCAAAGTATTTCAAACTTGTCAGTTAAAAACTTTGAAGGGGGTCTTGTAGAAGCATAAAAAATATGCAACCATGCGTCCAACAACCATGCGCCCCAAAGTAAAGCTTAGAAGAGATTGGGCCGCAGAATCATCCGGTAGCCCAATAAGACAACATCCATACGTCCCAATCAGCCGAAACAGCTTTGGTCGCAGATAGACTTGACGTGGCATCCTAGCAACGGGATCGTCTCTGACACAGAATCATGACAAAGAGAATTTTTTGAATGCCTCAAAATATGTGAATACACTAAACGACATAAGTCTCACATCAGCACAGAACTCTATCCTCTTTGGATGTGCAGCACCACGTGTACAGCACAAAAAAAGACCCCATGCATCCCAGACTCCAGGCGTTCCATGCGTCTCTGGCCCCATGCGTCCCAGACTTCATGCGTTCCATGCGTCTCTGGCCCCATGCATCCCAGACCCCGTGCTTTCCATGCGTCTATGGCCCCATACGTCCCAACTCAATGCGTTACATGCGTCTCTGGCCCTATGTGTCTTTGGTCCCATGTGTTCCATGCATCTTTGGTCCCATGCGTCCCAGACTCCATGCATCCCATGTGTCTCTGACTACATGTGTTCCAGGCTCCACGAAGACCAAATATTGTTATTACGACATGAGTGATTCTCTCGAACCAAGTGTGGACCATGTGTCAAGCTGACCAAGTCACGCCCATAAAGTACAAGAACCACCCAGATCTTCAGCAATAGAAAATTCTAACAAGCGCCCACGTGACAGCCTGGCCCTCTCACGGTTACAGATGTACCATGTTAAGGAGGCACACGTGGCACCCTCTAGCATCTATGCAGCCCAACATATGCGCGCCCAAGGATGACTATATATACTCGGGTGGCCTACCCAAACAGGGGACGGACACACATGGGTCGCCAACACAGAAAGAGAACATACAGAGACGAGCAAAGAGAGGACATAAGCTTCTTCACCCTGCATCGGATCGTCGACGGAGAAAAATAGTCGCTGCACTTCTCAATCTCCATCGTCACACCCCAGATCAAAATATTGTACTTAGATAATTCTGTTTAGGATTCTTTTTACTCTTTTTCTTTCCTTAAATACAAAATTTGTAAGAACTCATTTAATGGCGAACAATTCCTAACCTTAAATTTTAGGATGCTATATTATAACTTAGCGACGGACTTACGACAACCTGTAATTGATTTAATTAGGAGACGATTCGCAAGGGTCCAGGATACGTAGGACACAGAAATAAGTCACACAACTGAAACCAAAAGTTGGATTTCTTGTGTTGTCTGCTCTGTATAAATTAAAAGATTATTAATTTTGGAATATCTATGCTTGCATCTACAATTATCCCGAAATTGGGATAGATTCTAATAATTTTAATACTTGCTTCCTGTATTATAAACAAGATAAAATCATGTATTCTGATATACTTTAAAAATGCATACTTGCATATTAAGAATTGACATGAGATACAGAGCATAACTAGTAAGATAATAAAATAAGAATTGTTTATAGCTTTACGACTAGAAAGTATTGGGCGGGGGAGAACAACTTGAATACCACCTACGAAATCCCCCAATATAATAACAACAAAAAGCTGATCAGTAGTTAAGCTCATTCATAAGGCCTTGCGAATTGAGTGTGTGAGGCTTAGCTCACTTACATGTACATGACTTTTTACATACCTATTTCGATTAAAAGATCGATTAGGTGAATTCGTGAATTTGTGTTGGACATACCTATTTCGATTAAAAAGATCGATTATGTAAATTTTTGAGTTTGTATCTTATTTTACTCATTGGATGTGAGAGGGCCGAATTTTTAAGCAACATGCCACCCTGCTACAGCCTGATCCCTGACTACGCGATTGTTGTTGGAAAACTAGTTACAGTGGATATTCAAAAAGTTGTTCTCCGAATTGCATCATCATTTAGGAAACTTGTTTGTGTTTGTGGTAGTGAGATAGGATTGTAATGTTTGACTTGTTAGACACTATAAGAACACTAGCCTAGGAAATTAATTAGAGTCATAGGTAATATTATCAAACTACTTCAAAACTTACTTTTCCAGTGTCCATGCAAAACTTGTGAAATTCTCAACTTTAATTTCCTTACTGTATCATATCATATTTTTATATTTTTACCATTCTTGACCGAGGACTTGCCGTCATTCTGACAACCTAGTATTGTTCACTAGAAGAAAATGAGACTTCGGAAGACATAATGCTTTTATACAATGTGGGCAAAACTGAGGAGTAGATATTTGCAAACTGGAGGAAGCAAGAGAGTGTCGTAGCTGTAGGTTATATATAAATTAAGGGTTTTGATAACAAAGTTTATAGTTGTACCTACCTATTATGTATAATAGTTATAGTTTGTAGTAATAAAAGTATTTTAGTATGACTTGCATCCCACCCTAGAGAATTACAGGCGACAATCATTGATATGGACACTGGTGTATTCATATGGTGCATAGCCTGGAGATGTAGTTATGTACCCAACTCATTGTATCCTGGGAAGCGGGGCGTAACAGAAACTCTCGAATCCTTTAGTGCTAGTCGTCAGCTAGCATGGCTCTGCCTACTCCCCCTAGGCCGGACCGATCCCGGTGCCCCAGTGATCGCGTCCGAGGAACAAAACCTTGTGTACAAGTTGTCTGTGACCATGCATGTTCTTCTCTTTCTTTATATCTTCTTTTATACTGCTCAAACCATTCTCTGAATCTTAAACTATATTAGGCTCCCCGAGCCATTCTTCTTTCTTATGTTTACTATCTTTATTGCAGCTCCCAGTACGGGAACTGTCTTGGCGACCCAACGGTTCCGAAGCATTTCCATATTTCCATATTTCCATGTCTAAATCAGAACGACTATATTGATAGTCTCCCTGCCTTAACTGAGTGAACTATATTATGTGAAGTGCTTCAAATCATGACAGGAATTGCTACCGTGTGAAAATATATAATGCGACGCATAAGAAAAATCTAAATGACAGCATATGAAAACTCTACTTGCACAAGTGAAGCACATAAAAAATTTATATATTTAGCAAGTTCTTTATTTTTCATGTTCTATACAATGTGCTATGAAATGGGATTATTCCCTTAGCTAGGTGGGTACATCTCATTTATTAGCATACATCAAATATTTGCCTAGCGACTAGCATGTATCATCCAATTATTTAATGTGAAGGCCAAGCAAAGACGGGTTCATCAGAGCCACCCACTTGAGCGAGAACTCGCCTCGGTCGAGCGGGACTCCGAGCAAACCGCGCTCGCCAAGTTTGAACGTCGTTGCACCAATGCTTCCTTTTGCTGAGCTGAGCAGAGCGGGTCGTTATAAATTGTGCCTCACAATCCCATTGTACCGCGATATCACAGCCCTGATGTCTCACTAATCCACACCCTATACAATCTTGCCAATATGCTAACTTTGTCCCAACGCACAAGAGCGCACTGAATACGAAGATACATCATCAAAGTCCATTTGCAACTCCTTTTGTATGTGCTCGGATCTAAGTCTGAGTCTGATCTAGACCCTCCGATGGTATTTCTCCAATAAATAATTGATTGTGGGATTTGAACATACCCCACTAGAAACTAAATACTTGAGCTAACACACAATATGCATACAAGTCAATAAATGTATGCTCAAATACTAAAATACACACACAGAGAATTTGTTCCAAAATGAAATAGTGGGACTCAACCATCTATGAACTTATCCCAACACTTCAGACTCTTTTAATCCGTTTAAATAGGTGGACCGAGAGGACTACTTTCTTCTTCTTTTTGTATCGAGTGGTTTATACAAACATGTGCATTTGAATTTTAAGAGTTCAATAAACTAATTGAGTGGGGTCAAACGGATCTCCATCCTTCGTTTATTAAACATGTTATACTTAACCAGTTGACCCATTTAGGCCTAACCAATTTAGTGTTGGCCCAATGATTTAATTAGGTTTTTAATTATGGTAAGTTGATCAATGTTTAACATTATAAAATCACTAATGATCATGCCATCACTATATTGTTTAAACTTAAACTTGACATAGTTCTAGTGTGCATTCAATTTATCATCCTCGCTACTATGATATTGCTTTGTTCGTCCAACATCTGTTTGTAGAAAAGCAATAAGCAAGAGTAAAGATGGACTTATGCCAATGAAGAAATCGTGTTGGATCAAAGACATCTAGCCTAAAGATCTCTTTGAACCACCCACGATATCTCTGGGACCTTGCACTCAGGGACAGCATCCCCTGTGGGGGTTCAGGGGTAAAGCCTCCGAAAGTTAATTAGATTTTCAGATCTGGTTAGCTTCAGATAACTACCATCAAGAAAAAAAACTACCATTTAAACAAAGGAAGAAGACAAGCTATCAAGATATCGAGCTCAGTGTAATCTATTATTCTTATATCTCTAGGATTATTTCTAATCCAATAGATAAAGTTAAAATGAAAGATAAACTAAAAACTCAGCCAAATACTCAAAATCATGAACTAGAGTATTAGATCGGTATATCGATTGCGGTATACCAGCGATAAACTGGTAAATGGCACTCATATTCCAGAACTTTCAAAACAGAATAAAATGGGACCATGGGTATTCCGACAATATACATACTTTTTGTTCAGCACTTAATGTTGCAACAACTAGAAAACTAGTCATTTATAGTCGTTACTGCGTAGAGCGCTATGTCGATGGTCTACCTCCTGCAGAGTAACAATTCTGCTCTTTTTCGTTTTTTTTACTTACTATATAAACCAATGTTAGTCCTATTCATTACTCACTTTTAGAACCTAAAATTTTATACCATATACAAACCTCTCAACATATAAAAGAGCTTTCATTTGCCACATCTATTTGAGATAGAGTTGAATTGAGTTGTAAAATGAGATCTTCATATTGTTTGTGAGAAGATCAAAATAATTTTATCTAAGAGGTTGAAGTTCATAAGTCTTCGTATCAAAGCTTGCGTAGAAGTCAGCGAGTTGAATTAAAGCTTGTGTGTAAGAAGTCGATGATGCATTCGAATCAAAGTTACAAGTGTAACTATTTTATATAATAGTTAATTAAAGTCGTAGAGTGACAGAGAGTTCCAAGATTGGAGTATCTTATAGGGATACCAGGATACATCGAATATCGATATTCTTCTCTTATTTTTAGTACATATTTTAAATTGTCTATCATCAATTTTAATTGTGCTTAATTACCTTTTAAAAGAAGGGGGGGGGGTTTGGCTTTCATTTAGGTCTGATCCAAATATGCCAAATTTTCACCGTTGCTTTAATGTTGGAAATTAAAGTTCAAGTTTTCTAAAACAATAAAATAAAAACTTGTGAAGATATGTAAGGCCCGGCTTGGTATCACTTTTATTTATATGTTTGTTTATTTATTTATTTTATTTATAAACAATAAGCATGTTTGACATATCTAGTTGTTTACTTGTTTATATAAAAAAAACCGTGTTTGATAAGCAACAAAGTATAAATTTATTTCTTTTTGGTAAGCGAACATACCATATCATATGTATCTCAAAATTATTTATTTTACTTTTCTTTTCTTTTCTTTTTTCTTTATGAAATCATGGTAAATAATTTTTTTCCACTATTTTTGAAAATTTTACTTTTAGTTTCCAAAAACAAAAAAACAAAAAAACATAAAAACATAAAATACACTTAAACATGTTTTTGTAAAATAAAATCTTTTATTTTTTTAAATTATTATTATTATTATTATTATTATTATTATTATTATTATTATATATATATATATATATATATATATATATATATATATATATATATATATATATATATTAAAACTCTCTATTTTTTTAAGGATTTGTAATTGTTGTCAAGGAAGTTTTTACAATGTCCATGGATTACCAAAATTATTTTTAATGTATAAGAATTGATAAGGTAAGCAATAAATTTTATTTTTAAAATTATAATAAATTGAGTATAGTTTTAGTAACCTATTTTAAAAATTCAAAAAAATTGTAAAATCTCATTGTCAATTACAATTTTTTTTTAATAATGAAGAAAAGGAAAATATATTACCAAACAAACACCAAAGAACCCAGGAATAAATAAATAATTATTTAAATGTATACACAGTTACATACACGTGCAGAGCTCATGCCGCAACTGCTGCAAAGCTGGCTTTATTGTCCCGCTACTAGCTGGCCTGTCACACACCTCCACTCCATTTAACTGTCAAGTGGGCCCACATTATTTAATTGGGAAATACTGGGTTCAACGAATCCTAAATTTACTGTTCTCAAGTACTTACAAAAAGACATAAATACCCCCTTCTGAAAAGTAAGCAACTGCGAACCGGTTTCGATTACGGTTTTGACTAGTTCGGTTCCCACAAAGCACATTGAACCATTCAGATCATGTATTGTTCTATTGGAATTTTTTTCTAGAAAATTTTTGTACGGGTCCATCTCCTATGTGGTGGATCTATTAAAAGAAAGATTATCAAGTTGTTTGTGGTTCTAAAAGAAATGGATAAGAGCTTAAAATTGAACCATAATCCAAACAAATAAATTTTAAAAAATTGCATATATAGAATAGAAATTTTATAAAATTATGTTCAGAGTATAAAAATTTCATAAATTACGAAAAAAGCATAAAAATATCTTTTAAATGTCATTTTTGAACATCTGTCCAAAAATGTTGAACAAATTGGCTATTTAATTACTACTCGTCTCATTAGATAACGGATTTAGGAATTAAAATGATGATTTAAAGCGGGTGTTACGCACAAAAGCGTTTCTGGTGTTATGATTAATATGTGCTAATCGTTATTTATAAATCCAATCGTTATTTAATCCGGTGGAATATTTAATAATAGCCAATTTGTTCAAAAACGTCCTTTTAAAAACGTTTTTATGCTCTTCTCGTAATTTGTGAAACTTATATGTTCTGGACTTAATTTTACAAATTTTCTATACCTTATACGCAATTTTATAAAAAAAAATCGATCGTCTTTGTGTTCTGATTTTCACTCTCAACTAATTTTCACAAGTCAAATTATATATATATATATATATATATATATATATATATATATATATATATATATATATAATTTTTTTTTCTTATTCAGTTTTCGGTTTTGGACCGAAATCGAAACCGAAATCGAACCGATTTATTTTTAAACCGAACCGAATTTCTTATTCGGTTCGGTTCGATTCGGTTCGATTTTTGGTCCAAAACCGAATAATGCTCACCCATATCCACTATCCCCATTCTATTTTTAAATTATTCTTACCTTTCTTGCTATCATAGTTTGTTAATGGTAATTATACTTACCCTCCAAAGGAGAAAGCTGAGGGCAGAACAGTAAATTGCTCCGATCCATTACACACATAGCAAAGGAATCAAAATCTCGGCCATGTCGAATTCGGGTGGGACCCGCGGGGATACCGGGTCCGACTCGGTAACAAAAAAAGAAACGAAAAATTTCGTTCAGAGCAACGAAGATTAAAAAATTTCCAATGAAAGCATTCGATTTTAAAAATTCCCAATGAAAGCATCAGAACGCCCTTTCTAAGAGCGTTTTATACATTTTTGTCCACTCCGTTACGAACTTCCGTTAGAAAAGTATATATATATATATATATATATATATATATATATATATATATATATATATATATATATAAAATAGGAAAACGCCATTTGGAATGGCATTTTTTTAAGGAAAAAACGTCATTCCTATGGGCGTTTTCTCTCTCTGTTCATTCTCTCCCTTCTCTCTCTGTTCACTCTCTCACTCACACTCTCTCTCTTCTTTTTTCTCTCTTCTCTCTTCTCTCTTCTCTCTCTGTTCACTCTCTCTCTCTCTTCTCTCACTCTCTTCTCTCTCTCTCTCTCTCTTCTCTTTCTCTCTGACTCTCGCTCTTTCTTTCTCTCACTCTCGTTCCTGCTCTCTCTCTCTCTCTCTCTCCCTAACACTCTCTCTCTCCCTAATACTCTCTCTCTTACGTTTCGTTCTCTCTCACCCTTGCTCTCTCTCTCTCTCTCTCTCTCTGACCATTACTAGCTCTTCCCGCAACAATCTCTAAAAAAATTGGGACGCATTGCTTAAGAGTTGTATTTTTTTACTCCCACTCTCTCTCTCTCTTTTTCTAACATTTACTCTGATTTTTTACTCCCACTCTCTCTCTCTCTCTCTTCCTAACATTTGCTCTCACTCAGGTTTGCTTCCACTCTCTCTCTCTCTCTCTCTCTCTCTCTCTTTTTCTAATATTTGCTCTCACTCTTTCTCGCTACCTAACACACCTAACAGATTATCTCTCTCTCTTTACTCTTGTATCACTCTCATGCCTCTCTTTTCTCTCTCCTTCACTTCATCTTCTAAAACTATCAATTTTTTTCTTTATGTAGGAAAGTAGGTGGTACTAGTCTATGTACAATAGGTAACGTTAAATTTATAACGTTAAATTTGTAACGTTTATATTTTAACGATTAAATTTAGTTTATATATATATGACTCATGCGTAGTTTTGTATATCTCATCCACTCTCTCTTTACCATATTTATCTCATACTTACAATCGGTGAATTAAGAAGTTAAATTGAAGTCAGAAGATACTTTCATCCCTTATCTTCTACCATTTTCGTCTCAGCTTTTTCCTGACATACTTCTGTAAGTCTCAATTCAGACGACAGTTTTTAACTATGGATCAAAATTTAGTAATAAATTGCTACCATGGAGGTATACTAGATGGATTATCTTACCATGGGGGTAATACTCATCTTATAACCACTTATCAAAATATCACTTTAGCTAGTTTGCGTAGTATTAATTCTGATCATTTTTGCATAAGAATTATGAATTTACAATAAGGTGGTTTTATGAAGATGCATTGATAATAGTAGATTGTGAAAAAACATAAAATTTTATTGTTCAAAGTAATTTAGTTTCAGCTTGTATTAAAATTTACATCATCCCATCACAAGTAAATATCGACACAACTATCATATCAAGTAGTGAACATTTTAATGATAACCAAGATTTCAATCTTGGTCCTAGTTGTATAAATCACACTGAAAGTAACTCTGATACAGAAAATAATGATGTTGACAATGAAAACAATGATGATTTGGTTAAAAATTTGGATTACTATTTAGATGATAATGATGCTAATGTAACTGGTTGCATTCCCGAATTATTTGTTGGCAGACATTTTGATTCTCTTAAAGATTTTCGTAATTTTATTAGCGACCTAACAATTACATATAAATTTAGTTGTTCATCTAAACATAACAATCATCAAAGAATTGTGTATACTTGTGATTCTCCAAACTGTTGTTGGAGAGTATACGCTAAAGCTAATGGTGATGGTTGTATATTTGAAATTCGTACATTTAAAGGTAGACATTCATGTTTAGGTGGATTTACAGGAGGGCATCATCCACTAGCCACCACTGCATGGGTAAGAAATAAAATAATTGGTAAAATTAGAGATAACAACTCGTATAGTCCGACACACATTGTACACGATATACTTAGAGAACATCAGATACATATTACATATTCCAAAGCTTGGAGAGCTAGAAAACTTGCATTATCTGATATTAACGGCAGTTACGTTGATGCGTATGGTAGTCTTGAAAAATATTGTTTTACAATTATGGAAACAAATTCCGGTAGCAAATATTTTTTAAAAACAGTAGAAAATAATGTCTTCCAAAGAATATTTATTTGTTTCAAGGCTTATATGGATGCTTTCTTAAGTGGTTGTTTACCTGTTATTAGTATTGATGCTACTTTTCTTACATCTAGATTCCAAGGTAATTTATTTGTTGCTTGTGCTCATGATCCAAACTATCAACTATATCCTATTGCTTATTGTGTTGCTGAGAATGAAAAAACTGAGTCGTGGACATAATTTTTAAACTGTTTGAAAATGTCTTTCGAAACTTATTTTGAACGTTGGGATAGTATTTCATTTATATTTGATAAACAGAAAGGATTAATTCGTGGAATGCGAACAATTTTTCCAAACTCTTTCCACTTTTTTTGTATTCAACATTTTAAACAAAATTTAAAAAATCAGTGTCATCGTACACCGACATATCTACAATGGTTAGACAAACTTGCCCGATCTTATAATGAGGTTGATGCGAATGGTTGGTTGGAAACAATAAAATCTACAGATGTAAATATTTTTAATTGGATTGTAGGGTCAAGCGATGAAAATCGTAATTTTTTCACTGAATAACAGCTTATGCACCGTGCCCACGATTAAATATTAACACTTCGAACATTGCTGAATGTTTTAACAATTGGATTAAAAGTTTGACAAAGCTATATCAACATTGCTTGATGGTATTAGAGCAAAAATAATAACACTTCACGACAATCATCGAACAAATACTGAAAAGATGAAAACAAAGTTTTGTCCAAGGATGATGAACACTATAGCATGTATTAGGCGAGAGTCACACCATTTTCAGTTAATGCGTTTTAATAATAAAAATTTGAAATCTGGGATCATGAAACAAGTAGATGTTATGTGGTTGAACTAGACCGTAAATGTTGTACATGTGGTCGGTGGCAACATACTCTATTACCATATGAACATGCTTGCTTTACATGTCATTCTTCTAACGTACAAATTGAAAGTTTTTATCCTGTTAAATTTTCTGTTGTGACACTTAGAGTTGTATACATGCCATGTATGGAACCGATTCCAGTCCCCTATACTCCTCAAAGTGAACCGGTAAGAGGTCAAATTGGAGTACCACTTCTTGGGCGTAGAGCTGGAAGACCGAAGAAGAATCGTATAATGACAAGAGAACCGTCGACAAGAGATCTTCGTTGCAGTAATTGTGGCGGGCTGGGACACAACAAAAGGAGTTGTAGAAATCAACCGAGGCAGTGAATATCATTATTGTATCTTTTTAGAGTAATTATGATTTTGATAACGTTGTTATAATATTGTAATTGAAGTTGCTGAACTTTCGAATAAAATAAACATCATATTACTGAAATTTAAAGACCAACAAAATATTGTCATACATTTATTTATGGATACCAACAAAATTACTAGCCCCCCTCTGTTATTCCTTCTATAATCTCTACGATCAACTCGCCTAAGACTTAGCCTATCTCTCCTTTCCTCTGTACCCTCCGGTGGTGGCAAATATAAATGGGAGTCTGGATCAAGGCTGGCTGAGCCAAACAACGAAGTGCCAGTCTCCTGCAGGTAATAATTCCAATCTCATTCTTGAGAAGCACCCTGTGGCGTGGTATCGTTGCTCTGGGTTGCGGTCTCGTAACTCGAAGATATATCATTGTCATGCTGTGGCCTACCCTCGTAAGATTGTGACATGCTAGCGTAAGGCTGGAAATATCCCTCGTAATGTTGTGGTATGCCAACATAAGGTTGTGATATGCCAGCGCAAGGCTACGAAGTGCCCTTGTAAGCTTGGAATGTTCCCTTACAAACCTGTAAAATTCGTGCCTCTGTATTGCTCGAATCAGCTCCTCGATCACGTGTCCTACGAGGACGTGCCTGCCTCTGTCTCACGAAGCCTACCGGATGGCTGTCTGGTATATCGAGTGGAGTAAAACGGGGACTCAGTGGTGCGCAGATATTGTACAGTCGTCCCTAAAATTCCTTCTGGATCTCTTTCGGGGTCCTCAGCTATATCAGCCAGTGTCTCCGCCTGAATATTTAAATCCACATTCAATGAATATAAAGTAACATATATAAAGATGATAGTTTATGCAAATAAAAACACATACCACTAGAGCATCGCGTGCCCTCCTGTCACGCAAGCTCAAATCGTCTAAAGCTCGTGGCTGGAACCGAGGTTCTTCAAATTTATACATCCTATTTTGCACTAGCGGACATCCATACCAACGTAGAAAATTGGCACTACCCTCCACTGTAAAATATTAACACAAAAGGATATGTAAGATCTAATACCGTATAATTTATTTGAAATACCCCTTAACTTATAATCTGCCACCGATGTCATCAATTCAGACATGTGTTCCACGCCATGCGTGATAAATTTGGAATGCCAACCAATCATATATGTACGAACCCGCTCTTCCATATTTGATTTGGTACTGCTAGAAGCCAAAGGCTCCAGGGGTATCATCTGTTTCAGTCCGAACTGTAGCATAACACTATCCGCTGGATGAAACATGATAGATCCATTGTACATGATATAATACCTATGGAGACTGCGAACACGTTCACAATCTCTCACTTCTTGTGGCACACTTAGTGGTTGTCAAACAATCTATTTGACATTCAGCAAGTAATAAATGTTAGGCACAACAATATGTTTGGAAATTTTAATTTAATAATTATATACTAACCTCATAGGCGGTTAATGTGTCAAATCGATGTCGGTAAAGAGATACCACTTTTGTCATACAATGCACATAATCTGTATTTCCAGTAATCCAGCGAATGCCTGCTGGCCATACTGTTTGCTCAGCGCTATATATACTAACTGGTCTACCAATCTCGCAGTGATCATAACACCAGAACTACAAAGAAGAACACAAATAAGATCCAAATAAATATAGCAGATATTATTCATTTTTATTCATACCTGTATAAGTGTTAGACATCCACTTATATTTTTGGCTGTTCTACCCTGTGATACCTTACTCACAAAAGACGCCATAGAGCGGTATAAATTTGCTAATACTGCTCCACTCCATGCGTGTTTTGTGTTGGAATGGATGTCCGCAAGAAATGGTAGCAGTCGCACGTTGATCATATTTTCCGTAGCGTCGGAGAATAAAAAAGCACCGCATAAACACAACAAGTAAGCTCTATTGCAACATATCACCTGAAAATATAATTGAATATTCATACCATTTATATTAAATAAATATTAACAATAATTAATACATGTAAATAATTATCCGCGAATAATCGACAGGAACTGTTGTAGAGCCGATATGATCAACATGCATGAAAGTAGACCGGAGCCAAGTGAGTTTGACAGTGCTGGTTTCTTCCATGTCAGAGGGGGGCTCCACACCGAGGTGTTCTCTAATGAGATATTTTGCTTCCAATTTTTCGTCGAAATATATAGGATTATCCTCGATAGTTAATCCCAAAATCTGTGCCACATCCGCTAATGTGATCGTCATCTCCCCGAAGGGTAACTGAAATGTGTTGCGTATTGGCCACCATCGCTCAACGATACTTAATATCAGGTCTCTATCGTGACGCTTAATTCGTATAACATCAACAAAGTCAAAACCAAAAGTCTTCACCAAGACCTTTTGGTCTTCAGTCAACTCCCATGATGACCGTCACTCACCATGCTCTCGTAATTTTACATCTGGATAATCATAACGATATATATATATATATATATATATATATATATATATATATATATATATATATATATATATATATATATATAGTACGATATAATACGCTTAACAACAATAATATTAATTATCTAAAAATTACATTACCGGTCCTGCGAAAACCAGACTAGAAATGTGAGACTCTCGTTCACGTTCAATGGCCGGAGTTGTAGGTCCACCGGGTATGCGTCCGTCATTTTGAAAAGCCATATGTATTTATGATTACGATATTACATGAAAAATTCGTAATTAAATTGCTATTTAACTATTTTCAAACTTCTGAACTATTTTACCTGTTTTTTCTTTTGTATCTTTTTCCTTTTGAACTCTTTCAGCCTTCAGCTTCTCCTATTGAGTTCTCTCACTGGAGAAACTCACACAATTTTTTCTTTCTTCTCCTTCTGTGAACGGATTTCTCATTCTTATAGATGCATTCCAATGCATTAAAATTAAAATTTTGATGCTCCCAATGTATGCATTTATTTCAAGAGATACAGGAATTAGAGAGAGGGAGAGTCATGGGTTAGAGAGGGGGAGAGTCACGGGCTAATATTTAGAGAGAGGGAGAGAAGTGGACAAGAGAGTGTCACAAGATCATTTGTGAGAGGGAGAGAAGAGGATAAGAGAAAAAAAAGGAAAAGAAAGAAGAAAGTGGTCACGAGCAGGAACAGAGAGGAGAAGAGGAGAGGAGAATTAGAGAGGAGAGGAGAGGAGAGGAGAGGAGAGAGAGAGAGAGAGAGAGAGAGAGAGGAGAACAAGAAAAGAGAAGAGAAGAGGAGAGAGGAGAACAGAGAGGAGAACATGAGAGGGGCGAGCGAAAACAGGAGGAGAGAGAGTGAGAGTGAGAGTGGGAGAGAAAGAGAAGAGAGTGAGAGAGAGGAGAGAGAGAGAGAGAGAGAGAGAGAGAGAGAGGACGGGTGTGAGTGAGAGAGAGTGGACGGGTGAGAGAAGTGAGTGGGTGAGAGAGAAAGAGGAGAAGAGAGAGTGTGAGTGAGAGAGAGTAGAGAGAAAAGTAAAAAAAGAAATATAATAAAACGAAAACGCTCATAGGAAGGATATTTTTTCTAGAAAAAAACGTCATTCCAAATGACGTTTTCCTATATATATACATATATATATATATATATATATATATATATATATATACTTTTCTAACGGAACCTTTTACTTTTCTAACGAAAAAGTGTAAACGTCCTTAGAAAGGACGTTATGATGCTATTACTACAAATTTTTAAAATTTTAATGCTTTCATTAGAAAATTTTCAATCATCATTGCTGTGATCCAAATTTTTCCAAAAAGAAAAAACCGAAACTGAGATGACTGACAGCGGGAGACAGCCTGTCAGCCCCGTTGTCCCCTTCCTCTCCTTCCTTTCCTTTCCTAACCCTTTCTTTCTTTCTTTCTAACCATCACTACTCTCTCTCTCTCTCTCTCTCTCGTCGATTTTTCTGTGGAGATCTCTTCAGCTCGTTCGAGATCCACTCGGTTCGGCTTTACGTCTCCCGCTCTACCGATCGAGGTCCTGATTGCTGGTTTCGGTGCCGGTTCCGAACTCCATTGCACGAAATTAGGGGTTTCTGGTGGAGGCGAGAGGAAGTCGGGTTTCTCCCTGAGGTGACTGACGATTTTCTTTCTGATTACTTAGTTTAATTTCATGTTGACGCTTTTTATATATTTTTTGTAGAATTTTTGGTGATCATTAGCTCTTCCGCCGTTAAGTAGAGCCAATTTTGAGGATCCTGTGGTTTTGGTGAAAAAAGAAAGAAAGTTTAGATATATTTTTTTGATATATTTTGAGCCAATGTTGAGTAAATTGTTTTTTTTTCCCCACAAAATTATGGTTGAAATTACGCGAGTTTATTGGAAATTACGAATATTTATGATGGGAATTCTAATGTAGTTTAATTCCATGTTGACACTTTTAGTTGTGTCAATGCTGGTGAGCCTGTGGGTTTGATGAAGAAAAAAGCAAATTTTTTTTACGTAATTTTTGTTCCACTTTTGCGACTCGATCAACAATTAGAATATATATGGGTGGATATCACACAATGTAGCTAGGAGGCAGTCAAATATTTGGAAATTAAATTGAAATATTAATTATTTGGCCTGCTTTCTGCTGTAATGGTCAGACTAATTTGTAATTTTGTTGAGGGAATTTGAAGCTTCTGCAATTTTACTGCTTTGCTCTTGTTATGGGAAGTACGAATAGTTGCTTTCGCCAAATAAATTATGTATATGCATTAAAAAAACTTGATTTATGAAGTGCTGGTTCTCTAGGAAGCATTTACACCGAAAATCAGCATTTCTGTCGCATCAGACCGGGCATTGCCGCATTGTACTTACCGAACATGACACAGAAATGCCGAAGTACAGTGTATCATAATATTTGGTGTTGCCGTGTCGGTAATGTCTAGTGTCGTATTTGTTTCCAT
Source organism: Iris macrosiphon (assembly GCA_036927795.1). Taxonomy (NCBI): domain Eukaryota; kingdom Viridiplantae; phylum Streptophyta; class Magnoliopsida; order Asparagales; family Iridaceae; genus Iris; species Iris macrosiphon. The sequence continues at coordinate 169,378,554 of JAYESA010000013.1, read as the reverse complement.
GCGAAATAGTTGGTTATGTATTGATACTTTACTTATTTGAAGTGAACAATTATTTTCTTCTGTTGAGGTTTGGTTTTGTTTGGCACATTTGCTGTTGAATTACTATGTGTACCTTCGTCGTTTCTGAAACCTTTCCTCCCTATCAAAGTGGGGTTGCTATGTGGAATCGGGTAACACTTGGGTTGTGTTCGGTTGTAAAGAAAGTGAAGAAATAACAAGCAAAATGAAGGACATTAAGGAAAGAAAAAGAAAGATGAATTCTAATCAAGTATTTGGTAGCTAGGTAAAAGAACACCAATATAGAAATATAACCCCCAATATAGCCTGGTTTTAGCACGATCTAACAAGATTGTTGATGGCGTAACTGAAAATTGGTATGACCTGACAACCTGTTGAAGTTTGAGCAATGAATCTAGGAAGCACGAAGACTCCACAAATCTTGCTGTATCCTGTAGGACACATATCAGACACAGTCCCGTCACTCCAAAATACTATGGACACACCAAAACTGGTGCCACAAGACGTTGTGACCTTATCGTGTTGTATTCGTGGCTGTGCAACATAGGAGGAGAGAGTTAATTTTTGTTGGAAAATTTCTCTTCTTTTACTCATTCTTCACTTACGACCAATGATGGAAAACAAGATGCTAATTAACTTTTCTCATTCTTGTCCGCCTCTTTAGAAAAAAACTCTTCTTTTACTCATTCTTCCCTTGTATTTCCACTTATGACCAATGATGGAAAACAAGATGCTATAACTTTTCTCATTCTTGTCTGCCTCTTTAGAAAAAACTCTTCTTTTACTCATTCTTCCCTTGTATTTCCACTTAAAAAATATAGTAATTTAAGGGATAGATGGGAGAACACTCCAAAATTGATGTCAACTTTTACCTCATTATTCTTTATGAGTATATAAGAAATTTGTATACTAAGGCACATGGATGCATACTCTATTTTAAGATAGGAGCTGTTCCTTATTTGTCATACACTTTGGCTCACATCATTGAGCTTTGTAACTCCCTATGCCATTAATGTAACAGACTGCCAAGTTTGCTGTCAGTGTTAAGTAGTTTCTATCAATCGTCCTTATTGTGTCGTATTCGTGGCTGTGCAACCTAGGAGGGGAGAGAGTTAATTTTTGTTGGAAATTTTCTCTTTCTTTTACTCATTCTTTCCATATATTTCCACTTACGACCAATGATGGAAAACAAGATGCTAATTAACTTTTCTCATAATTAACTTTTCTCATTCTTGTTTGCCTCTTTGGAATTTTTTTTTGTAATTTAAGGGATAGATGGGAGAAAACTCCAAAATTAATGTCAACTTTTACCTCGTTATTCTTAGTGAATACTAGTATATATGCACGTGCGTTGCACGTATTTCATAGATTATTATTATGAAGACTAAAAGACTGGTGTTGTTATTATTCTAATATTTATTAAGACTATTTAAGAAGACTAAAAAATAGTTGTCTTAATTATTCTAAATGTATTATTATATTACTATTATATAGTTGCATGCAAGACTATTTAGGAAGACCAAATGACAACTTTCGTAATTACCTAGATGTCCCTATTAACTTTAATGAATAATTTTAATTTGTAAACATATGCAAGGGTATATACGGAAAGAAAGGTTTCATGGTGAAGCTGAACTTTTCTCATTATATAGTAGTATAGATGAATAATTTTAATTAGTAAACATATGCAAGGGTATATGTGGAAAGAAAAGTTTCAGGTGAAGTTGAACTTTTCTCATTATATAGTAGTATAGATATAAGAAATTTGCATACTAAGGCACAGGGAGGCATACTCTATTTTAAGATAGGGGCTGTTCCTTATTTGTCATACACTTTGGCTCACATCGTTGAGCTTTGTAACTCCCTATGCCATTAATGTAACAGACTGCCAAGTTTGCTGTCAGTGTTAAGTAGTTTCTATCAATCGAAGTAGCACCAGCTGTTTAATTTTTTTCTTTCAGCTTCAGATTTTGTAATTTTTCATGTTCTTTATGGCGGAAAACTAAAGTAATTGTTTTACGTCAATTGATCAGGCTAGGCACTGGGGGAGGCTCAAGAGACCAACTTTGCATGTATCCATTCTTGAAACTGAAGTCTCCTAAAGCCACAACGTCATCAAAGCATGGTGTGTTTTACATGAGAAGCGGTGAGGATCGTTTTTTATAGATTTATAAATGTTGAAATCTTCACATTATTTTTGGTCATTGGAGACTAATACAAGATTATCTTTTCGGTCCTTCAGGTCAGTTTGGTATTTATGCTAACAGGGAGCATGCGTGTGCGTGGTAGTCGTATCTCATGCGATGCACCTGACAAGACTTGCCACCAATGTGTTCGGTTGGGTGACCATTGCCCTCGTCTCGCTAATTGCTATGGTGGGTCTCGTGTGCATCTATCGATCCGTGTATTTTCAATTTCGGATCCAAAGACGGGGTTCCCTCCAACTCGGTTTCTTTAATGGCGCCTGGATTGTTCGTATTTCATTGATTTTAGTTTCAATTTGGTGGGGTTTCGGGGAGATAGTAAGGCTAACATTTATCAACGACAAAAGGAAGCCATTCACCAATCCAAGATGGCAAATGGATATCTGCAAGTTCTATATCCTCTCAAATCTTGGTTTCGCGGAGCCAATTATGTTTCTGATACTTGCCTTCTTGCTCCACGCCGCACTGCAAAGGAGGGAGGCCGGTACTCTTAGCGAACGATGGAACAAAAAGACGTTTGGATACACCATCTTTTGTTGCCTACCGATATTTATCTTGCAAGTTTGCCTGAATTTATTCGGACACAAGATTAGGATGGCAAAATTATTCACCAGGACCTCTTCTTCGATCAATGGCAACAAGATCTGCACTTACCCTTTATTGAGCACCATTTCTCTTTCTGCATTTGATGCTCTCCTCATCGCCTACGTCTGGTGCATCGGAACCCAGCTGTTGTCTTTGGTGATAAACAAGGGTCTGAGAAGAAGGGTTCATTCTCTGATATTCGCAGTCATCTTCTTCCTACCGCTAAGGGTTCTATTTCTGGCACTTTCTGCTCTGCCTGACCCTGGTAATTTGCTGTACGAGGCCACGGTTTTCTTGGCTTTCCTCATGCTATTATTCTCTACCATTGTTGGCATTTGTATGCTTGTTTACTACCCCGTGGCCGACTCTTTGGCCCTCAGAGACATGGGACACATAGAACTTGAAGGAGTGCCCTACGATGACTACAGTGACGGGGCTTCCCTCATTGCTTACCAGAGCCATCAAGGGGAGACTGGGAACACTTCTGAAGCATCGACAAAGCACAGCTCCGTGTCTTTCCGAATTTTGATCAAGGACGAGCCGAGAGCATTTGACAGCATCGTTTAGCCCTAGATAGCAAAACTTTCATCTTCTTATGTTTACTCTTTTACTGTATGTTGATGGTAGAAAAGTTTTGTGGTAATGGTAGGTTTTATGTAAAGGGCACCATTTAGGAGGGGCCTGCTTGTATGATAGTGTGTTCATATGGTAGAGTTTTTGTTGTCAAGTTTATGCTTCTCAAAGTTATCTTCCCTTTTTTTTGTTATAAAATTCTCTTTAGCTGAATATAACATCGTCTTTCTTATGGGATGAACTGCGTGGAATGGTTCACAAATTGGAAACATGGGGTGGTTGTGGTTGTGGTTGGTTTTTTGCCCATGTTTTTGAATTGTTCAGTCATGTTGTGCTTGTTTTGGCAGTCACTATTGACAGTCATGAGTCATGACAGTCGTGTGAGGTGGTCATTTCTTATCTAATGCCTGCTTCCACAATGCATTTCTGGCCAGCTTGGTATTGTTGGGAACCAATTGGTCTATTGATTAGATCCATACTGTCTCATGATATGCCAGTGAGTAGTTATACTTGTTTGGTTATATATATATATATATATATATATACTTACACACACAAACACATGAGGGATTTTGTACCAAGGCCTATTGCACCATTATTGAGCCATTTAATCTCAATCGTATATGTTATGTGATCGTGTGGTTATAAAACATGATGATATGACATCAACTTTTGGAATATATGTCATCATGATGTCATCATATTTTATAACCACATGATCATATGGCTTATACGGTTGAGATTAAATGGTATAATAATGATGCAATAAGTCTTGATACATGTGTGTGTGGCCTTGATACATGTGTGTGTGAGAGAGAGAGAGAGAGATCCTCACACTTAAGTATTTCCGTATATTCTCCTAAGTAACAACTATTGAATTGGATTTTTTGATGGTTCAGATTAGATCCTTAAAGTATTCATTTTTTTGGAAGGTGTTGATCTAATCTGAAAGACAATCCAACGATTGTTATTTCTGAAATCTTGTGAGATATATATAACGAGATATGAGTTATAGGTTCATATTCTTACATGAACCAATGTACGTGGACAAATATGAATGAAATGTATTAGTACACATGGAATATATGAGTCAATTTCTATTGGTTTACGTGTACACGACTCATATATATATATATATATATATATATATATATATATATATATATATATTAAATTTGGGATCTTAATTCACCGGAATTCTCTTCCACGGCACAGAATCCAGAAAAGAAAAATAATACCAAATAAAATCCTTTCTTTTCCCTCTCCTTGTTCTCTCTCTCTCTCTCTCTCTCTCTCTCTCTCTCTCTCTCCTGTGGAGAACAAAAAAAAAAAAAAAAAAAAAATCCTTTCCTCACCTTCTCTCTCCCCCCTCTCCTCTCCCTTCTCTTCGACGACGACTCTCCCTTCTCTTCCACGACGAATAAAAGGAAAATTGGAGAATCCCCACTCGCTGAAAACCTGATCGGTATGCTCTCCATTCTTCTCTGTTCTTAGATTTAGGGATTTTTTTTTTCCTTTTTTATGACCTTTTTTCCTAAAATTGTTTTACAAATAGAAGATAACTAGTTCCTCAGAAAGTGAAGACAATTTTTTTTTGCCTAAAATTCTTAAGAAAACGAAGAAAAAAAGATTGCATTTTTTATTGAGTTTTTTTTTTTATATTCCTGCCTTTCGATCATGGTCGAATTCTAGGCGTGGATTCCTCCATTCAACGATGCCCTTGGTCTGCCATTTTCTGGCGGTGCCGGTGGCGAGCAACCCGACCAAGGTCGCTTGGGACATCTGGTAGTGCACGGTGGCGGCCACTAGGGACGTGGTTGAGAACATCATGCCGACTGTGGTGTCAGAGAGGCGGAGGTAGGAGATGGTGAAGTACATGTAGAGGCTCATAAGGTGGCTTCTTGGAAACGAGGTAAGAAAGTTGAAATAAAAAGGCAAATTATAAGGGCACTGCAAAGTTTACTCAGGGCTAGCCCAGGATTGGGACTAGCCCATTAATGAGCAAAGTTTACTCATAGTAGTCCAATAGTTTACTCATACTAGCCCAAACCTCCCTAATCTCCACCGGAGTTCTCCTCCCTCCTCCCTCCTCCCTTTCTTGTCAGAGCTCTCCTCCTCCGCCTCCTCCCCCGTCCTCCACCGTAGCCTCCCGTCGCCGCCTCCCGTCGTCGTCGCCTTCGCCGCCTCTGCCTCCTCCCCCGCCTCCCGCCGCCTCCTTCCTCTCCCGTTCCTCCGTCTCGTACTCCCTTTCGGTGCTCGACTACCTCGGCACCCTCGACGTCCGCCGCTCCTCCCTCCCCTCCTTCCTCCGTCGCTACCACCAGGTCCTCCACTCCGCCGCCGGAAGACATAAATAATAATAACACAATGACAAAGAAAAATAACAGCACACAGGAAACCAAAAAAGAAAAAGAAAAAATAGAAGAACTGTCAAAATTTGACATATATGTTGATTTTTAGGACTGTCAAAATTTTGACAGTCCTACCAATTGGAAGTATTGTCAAAATTTTGACAGTCCTAAAAATTCAACATATATTTTTAGGACTGTCGACTTTTGACAGTCCTACCAATTGGAAGGACTGTCAAAATTTTGACAGTCCTAAAAATATATGTTGAATTTTTAGGACTGTCAAAATTTTGACAGTCCTACCAATTGGTATGACTGTCAAAATTTTGACAGTCCTAAATTTTTTGACATTGACAGTCGACAGTCTAAAAATCATGATCTAAAAATTTTGACTGTCAAAATTTGACATATATGTTGATTTTTAGGACTGTCAAAATTTTGACAGTCCTACCAATTGGAAGTACTGTCAAAATTTTGACAGTCCTAAAAATTCAACATATATTTTTAGGACTGTCAAACTTTTGACAGTCCTTCCAATTGGTAGGACTGTCAAAAGTTTGACAGTCCTAAAAATATATGTTGAATTTTTAGGACTGTCAAAATTTTGACAGTCCTTCCCATTGGTAGTACTGTCAAAATTTTGACAGTCCTAAATTTTTTTTTCTGTTAATTTATTTTTGTTAATTGGTGGATATGTATCAAAATTTTAAAATAGTAAAATATCCCAAATTTCTATCCTTAAAATTTGTTAAAGTATTCTGTTATTTAAAATAGTAAATTTATTATTGGTACATTAAATATTTTGTAAAAAAAAAAAATACCAAAAGTAAAATTTGGAGGTCGAAACATCGTTTTTTTGCAATTCTAAAAATTTTGGAAGTCCGTCAAACGGTGAAACAATTTATCCCGAAGTACTTTTCTATACGATCATTTTGGCACAAACCGGGCCTTGTTTCGATCTCCCAGTCAAAAGTTATAATACTTTAAAGTTTTATATTTTATATTTTTGTCTGTAATATGTACGTCTTACTTCGGATGAAAATTCTCTCTACACGAATTGTGTTACTCTCGTCGAAAACATACAAATCGACCTATTGTGTGACGAAAAACGATTTGAAAATAAATAGTTATGGCCGTTCGAAGTCTGATCGACGGCAGACGTAATATTCGTACGGTAGATTTTTTTTTTTGGGTTCAATGATAACATATTTTATTTTGGATGTTAAACTAAATAAAAAAATCAAAATTCAAAACTAACTAAATAGAAAAAAACAAAAAAAAAATATCCTGACAATTAAAATGAGGACTGTCAAAATTTTGACAGTCCTCATTGTTTGTGGGACTGTCAAAATCCTGACAGTCCTAGTTTAATATAAATTTTTCAGTGGGTTAAAATTAGGACTGTCAAAATTTTGACAGTCCACATAGCTTATGGGACTGTCAAAATTTTGACAGTCCCATAAGCTATGTGGACTGTCAAAATTTTGACAGTCCTGATTATAACAGGCCCGAGTGAATTTTGGTGGCAAACTTGTAATTATCAATGATAAAAATTTGGGCTAGCCCCAAGTAACTTTAAGAGTGGCAAACTTGTAATTTTGGAAAAAATTACATTGGGCTATCCCCAAGTAACAAGTGTAGTGCCCTTATAATTTGCCAATAAAAATTGATCTTTGGTCTCAAGAATTGTTATAGGTAGATGTTGGGGTTCTTGGCAGTTAGGTGTATATACGTAGGCACCTAATTTTGAAGTACCTATGTTTCGTAGCTCGGCAGTGAAGCAAGAAAACAACTTGTAAAACTATGAGAGTCCATTTTTGTAAATCCATAAATACTAAAGTGTTTGTTCATCCCTCCAATAAAAAATGTACATATGGCATTTTTATCCAAACAAAACCATCTTGCAAGTGGTTTTGTTCACCAACCAAGGTGGTTTTGACTTTGAAAATGTCACGTGTGTATTTTCTATTGGAGGGTAAACAAACATCCTAGTATTTGTGGGTGAACAAAATGGACTCAAAATATTGGCAATAGAAAGTGAGATTCTGTCAACTTATGAGTATTTGCTATCTAATTAATTTTCAATTCTTGAGTTTCATGGATAATTTTTAGTTGGTTATATCCTGAAGTGTGTTGAACTTTGTTTAATTTTGTTGTGTTATTTGAGTTTATGGTTTGTACTATCAATATTTGTATTGCATCTATAGTAAATATTGTCAACCATTATTGATTCTCTTCATTTTATGCATTTAATTATCCAGTTACATTTTTTAAAATTTGATTTCTTGGTAGTACAAAATATTTGTCTTTATATTTTTTAAATGAGTGCGTCGCCTAACGTGACGAGCCACTTGCATCTTGGAGGATGTTGGTTTGAGTCATTAAAATAGCCTCTCTCTATATCTATGGGGATAAGGCTACTATAGAAGCATGAAAAAATCAAACATGTCGCATAAAGGTCATGTCCCCTCAACAAGCCATAGAGAAGTCACATGCGGCCTAAACAATCAAGCCGCAAAGAAGCCACATGTAGCCTGAACAGTCAAGCCGCAGAAGAGCCACATGCGGCTTGATCAACCAAGTCGCAGAGAAGCCACATAGTATATTATATGCGGCATGAACGACCACGGAGCAGGGAGGCCGCATAAAATCTCCTGAGACAGATTCCGATGTCTGTCAGAAGCTCTGACACATCACTTATCACTCTGAGACGCTTCGAGACTCGTGAAGACGGCGGCTCAAAAAAAGACAACAAGTCACATCAGTGCATTAATTGCTTCGACAAACGTGCCATGTCACGTGTCCATCGCCATGCGGCTTAAGTGTCCATTCGACCAAAAAGCCATAATGCGGCCAAAGTGTCCATTCGACCAACGCTCAAACGAGAGCACGTATGCGGCTACAAGACCCATGCGGCCTCGCCATTATGCGGCCAAGTTGCTATGCGGCCTCCAGCTCACAAGATCTTCCCGTTACAACTACAGAGATCTTCGCACAGTTGGTGCTGACCATGTGTCCAGTTGACCAAGTCACGCACACAGCGGGTTGAAAACAATCCCGAGATCTCTTCAACATCATATCTCAACCAAGACCACGTGGCAATCAGCCCATGGCATGCGGCGACAGTTGCAACCATATTCTGTTGAAGGGGCCTTATGCGGCCACCAAACAGAGGTATATGCGGCACCCATAGCCCATCAACACGATGACTATAAATAGGAGCAACTTGAACGTTCTAAAGGCTGACTTTTTTCTTTTGCTTCAGAGAGAAAGCATACCACCCCCGGCCAATACAGAGAGAGAGAGCATACCGAGACGAGCGAAGAGAGAACGTAAACTTCCTCGCCCTGCATCGGATCGTCCATGGAGTAAAGAAGATGCCATAGCACTCATTTTCCATCACCACACCCCATAATCAAATATATTGTACTTAGATTGTCCATCCAGGATCTCTTTGTACTTTTTTTCGTTTGTTAGTTAAATCAAGCTCTTTTTAGAACTTTCGAATTTAATGGCGAACAAGATGGCGACTCTGCTGGGGACGTCTTTCTCCACTGATGAGAAAGCTGTGGCGCAATCCGACGCAGCCAAGCTCGGGTCCACTCAAAGGATGTTGGTGGTCCGCTTTGATCAACAGGCCTTTGAGGACATGCTCTCCTGGGACAGCCCGAGCCCTTCTCCGAGGCAAGCAAAGCCCAAGAAGACCCGCAGGACACGGGTAGCAAAGGCCATCGCGCCTCACCCAACTGCGGAACTTGCGCTCTCCATCTCTCTCCCACCCGCAGGGACCGCACATCATGCGTCCACTGCCTATGCGGCAACCTCTTCCAACCAGAAGGGTGCTCACCACTCGAAGACCCGCAGGACGTGGGCAGCAAAGCCCACCGCGCCTCGCCCAACTGCGGAGCTTGCACTCGTCTCTCCCAGCCGCAGGGACTGCACATCATGCGTCCAATGCCTATGCGGCAGCCTCTTCCAACCATAAGGGTGCTCACTACTCAAAGACCCGCAGGACATGGGCAGCAAAGGCCACCGCACCTCGCCCAACTGAGGAGCTTGCACTCATCGCCTCTTTTTTTGCTGAAGGCGCTCGCCATGCGTCCCCTCAAGCTGTCCATGCGACATCCTCGCCTGACGCAGAAAACGCTCATCATCCAAACTTTGGCAGAGGAAAACACTATGATGTCAGACGTTCGGGTGCTGTTACAAGCTCTATGCGGCCAAGAAGGAGGATGCATAAGACTCATTATGCGATATCGGTTGACGGTCGCAGGCAGATGGCCGCATGCGACTCTGGCAGCAGCCGAACCTCTATTTTTGACCGAATCTCATGCAACGCTAACCCTATGCGTCATGCTGAGAATGGTGAAAAATCCAAACTTTGACTCTTCGTACTACGCGCCTACGGGTGCCAAGTCGAAGAAGTCTGGGGCAGTGCGAGCTCGTCATGTTCAAGCAATTGTCCATTCGGCTGACCGTCGGAGGGCACCGCTAACTGTTATGCGGGCCACTGATGGAAAGATGTATAAGACCGACCCGTGCGTCCATTTCTTAGCGGCAAATGGATAGGGTCCTTCCCCAAAGTCTTCTACTGACGATATGGGGAACGTTCTTGTACGAACCCTAGATCAGGGAGCAAAAACAACACCCACCCACCCGTACGCTCGGTCTACCAGTGTTCACGAAAAGGGTGCAAAGGTGAGTTAGCCCTCGTCTGACTTGCGCAATATGATTAATCATAAGCGCAAAGCGAGGGAAGCAGCTACGACACGTGAAGTGTCCTCCCCAGGACATCACTATGCCAAAATCATCAACTGCTGCTGCAACAAAGTGGCAGTACCTACAAGCAGGCAGTCGACATTCCAACGACTGTACCCAATGGCACCTATCCGACAACAATCCAAGGATCAAGTGCAAACACCCGAGGAGGATGAGGTGTAATTCGCCTAATGTTATTTTGCTCAGAAATGATTGGCCGATTATGTAACTGAGCTTGTTTGTGTATTGGATCAGATGTCAAATAATCTAGGGACATAGATTATCATGGTGCGATGGTCTAACCCTTGTCCTTGTTTGGTTGTAGGGTTAGATTATTGTGGCATGATATGCTATGGACAGAAACTCTGAGACAATATATATATATATATATATATATATATATATATATATATATATATATATATATATATATATATATATTTCATAACCTGATTTTATTTCTTCATTCGTGCTTCCTTTGTGGTACTTGCTATTTGGGGTCTAACCCCACTCGTTTTGCATGGCCAGGTTTAGAGCCAGTACCCGAGGATAAATCATACTTTTCCTGAACAATGGCGCGCACCAGACGGATGGCCGTTGAAGGAAAAGAGTGGATTTCCTCTTCCCTGCTCGTTATTGCACACTTTACTTATTTTGGGCGTTTAGCCACCGACACTTGTTAGCCGTAAGATCTGGACATTTAGTTTCCTTTACATGATTGTAATTAATCAGATTGCAGCTGATCATGGTCATGTACTCTTGATACTCTGCCAGCTTTCTTATTTTACACAACTGGTTTCCAGAATATCGTGGCAGGCCGTTTGGGACGCCTTACTTCCTTGTCATATATGTTATATGTTTACTATTCTTGCTTGACTGATTGAGACAATAGATGTGCTGTGTGACCCTAAGTGACTTGCTTGTAGTATGCACCCCTTTGTCAAGTTACAACCGTGATCGTCGTACGTCGTTTTATACCTTGTACGGGGGAGCTAGCCATGTCCGTCTCCGTATTCCGGTACTGGAACGTGACACTTTTATTTCATTAGTGTTGTATCAGACGTTGTATCAAATATTATATTAGACATTGTATCAGACTATATAATTATTAAACTATTTATTTTAGTTAGGTGATTATGTGTATCCGTTTATCTCCATGTTTTTATTATTGGATATTAAATCTATTGTTATTTTTTTAATGTATTTAGCGACATTTAGTGACGCAAAAGGATGTCATCGTTAAGTATCAGAACATCGCTAAATATAAAAAGATAGCGACGTTTGCAGACATAGCATGCGTCGCTAACTGAAAAAAATATTCGTCGCTAAACATAGCAACGGCATCACAAATATGGTGACATAGTAATGTCATCCTAGACGTTGCTATATGTAAACAAATTGTCATGGAGTAGTTGTGATATGGCACAAATTGCAACGTTAGTTGCGTCGCTAAATCAACGACGTACATCGTTGTTATATCTAAATATTGCTGAATTACGACGTTAGCGATACATCTTAATGTGTCGCTACAACGACAAACAACGTCGTTTTAATATTCTTCGACTAGCAGATACCCAACTAAAAAAAGTCGCTAACAGATTCTAGAGAATTTATTTTGGTGATTAACAACATTTTTATCGTTGCTAATTTCATGTATTTTTGGTCACCAACACAAAGAAGGGCCAGTGTCATTCATCCATAAGTTAGATTATTTTAGTTGTTAATCCATGTTTTCCGCCCCTAGCTTTATATAATAAAACTAATCTTCAATTAAACATGAAAGAGACCACTCTCCCATTTACATTGAAAAAACTATATAGTAAGTTGTTTCTTTCCAATTTTCTTGCCCACCAAAACATTTTTTTTTGCCATAATGTTCAGTTTCTACTACTAACGATGATACGATTTGAATCCTAATTGTAAAAATATAAGAAGGTAGATTCTCATCTTCTTCAAAACAAATAAAATTGTTGCTACAGTACATTAAAAAAAAAAATAAAGAAAAGAAATTCAATAAAATTAGACCAAGGTTAGGACCCAATCCTGGATGGAGAATCCTGACAACTTGTTAAATTAAATTTATAATAAACTACTCCAATCAAAATAGATATATTTTTATTTGTTGCTATTCTTAAAAACATAGCACCCAAACACAATCTTACATCATTCTCGCTGCATCCCTCTTTTTCTTTTATAATAAGAAAAAGTCTATTTTGTTCGTCCCGTCCGAGTGGCTGCCAGCCATTGGTCCCCTGCTAGCTCGGGTCCAACCGGACAGAGGGAGCCAATGGTTGGCCGCTAAGTGGACGCGAGCCAGCACGGTCCACCCGGGACGATCAAAATAGCAAAATTCTTATAATAATTAGTCAGAAGATAATATTAATTAAAAAACACACCATCTTCCCTTCTAACACAAATTAATGATTCATCAGTATATATATATATATATATATATATATATATATATATATATATATATATATGTGGAGTCTAATTAAAGAGGCCCCCACAGAGATCCTTGTTCCAAATCCTCCGCTTCACTCTCGTAGCTCACCGCCTGCTGCGGTGGGGCCACCAGCAGCGCCTCCGCCAGCTCCCTCCACATCTTTGGCGACTCCGGTCCCCACGTCGGGTCGACGAAGTTCAACCCGAGACCCGAACCGCCGGACCCGACCCGTTCCAGTGTGGCTGGCGCGCAAGCATTCAACTTCTTGTTCTTGGCCTTCGCATTCGCATTCGCATTCGCATTCGCCTTCACTTGCAGCGCGGCCTCGAGCGCGGCGCTGCGAATGTGGCTCGGGTCCGAGCTCGCGGGCCTCGGGAGGCGGCCCGCGGAGTCGGGGAAGTTGAGGCGGGCGCCGTGGCCCCTGAGGCGGAGCGCTGCAACGTCGTGGGCGATGGCGGCCATCTCGGGGGACTCGAAGCTGCCGAGCCAGATGCGGGTCTTCTTCCCGGGCTCCCGGATCTCGGAGACCCACTTCCCCCACTTCCTCTTCCTCACTCCGATGTAAGTGGTGGCGGGGGCTGGTTCCATAGTGATATCAGTAGAAAGAGAAGCAAGTGTGTGCCGTGATGATGAATGACGACGTTGTATGACCGAGTCGAGAGGGTTAGTATATATATAGGCAAGAGAAGCCACTATTTGATGCACGTGTTTAAAAGGAAAAAAACAGTGCACTGAAGCAGTAAACGATTCTGCATGACATTGTTTTGACCGTTTGAGTGGTCCGACCGCTCAAACCGGGTTCGAGAGCCCAAGGACCACAACGGTTCATCCATGGAATGGATTTCGTTCTTAATTTTGTTTGGAGTTATTTACATTTATTCCATTGTCATTTCATAACTCTTTTACCTCTCACTTTTAATTTTATTACCACTATCCCCTATTTATTGTTAAATAATTAGGGAGGAGGGGGTAGCGGTAATCAATTGAAAAGTAGGATGGGAGAAGGAGGAAACATAGTTATGGAATAGTAATGGATGGGTAAATACATATAACTCTTTTTATAGTACCGTCTGATTTGGAGTTCCATGACCAATCATGTCTAATGGTAATTCTGTCTATAAACAGAGGAAAATGGATATAGGAGATCCTGGTTCCTTTAGGGTTTTTGCCATCTCATAACAAGATGACGGTAACATGAGGGGTCTTCCGGCTACCCAGACACATCATGACAAGTAAGGCGATGCGGAGACGCAAGGTTGGACAATGGTGATCAGTCGACGAGAAAGGAAGAAACAACGTCCGCGTGTTGAGGCTGCAGAGGCTGACCGATCATTCATGCAGACGATAGGGCCCCCGAAAGCGTCAAGACATGGGCTATGATAGCGCCAGAGCCAACAGAAGCCAAGATCTGAAACGACCTCGAGGGGCCTAGTATCTCATGGTGGGAAGTTAATAAGGTGTCGTCACCTACAGAGCCAGTCATAGAACAGTTGGGATCTAGGTAGTGTCTTCTTGAAGGAGATTCATTCCTTATGCACCTGAGGAGGAAGAAGAAGAGGGCTTCTCCGATCAATATTAGAGTACTAAAGTTTTGCAAGAGACAACTAAAAGCTAGACATACTTGTGTAAACCTATATAAGAGAGCCCTAGAATTTGACGAACCATCCGTGTGTGAAAGGACGAAGGCGACGATCATTTCAGGCGAGGAAATGATTGTTGCTTTAAATACATGGCAGAAGACGATTTCCCTATATGTTGTCGACCTTAGACTGGCGTACCCGCTCCTAGTTGCATATATCCGAAGGGTGTGAAGGTTAAGATGCAAAGTAGAAGTCTTCCCACGTGAAAATAAGATATTTTTTGTTCGCTTTGCAGATGAGGAAGATCGTATTGAAATGATTGATCGTGGCCCTTGGATGTACGATGACCGGCTCGTAATGATCAAGAGATGGACTCCGCTTATCTCGATGGAGATAGATCTCTAGCAGCAATTTTGGTCTGGATATGACTTCCAAAGCTGTTATTATTCTTGTGATGTAAATCGATATTAAGCAAGATATCGATCGAGCGTGGCCGAGATTCCTATTAAAATGGATGCGCCAACTGCATCATGTCAACGCCTTGCCTTTGCGAGAATATTTATCGAGGTCTTAGCGACACAGACTTTGCCGAAGGAGGTTCTAGTTTATCTTAAAGATAGTAGACAACTTGTGTCACGCCCCAGAACCAGAATACTGGAGAACGGGGGAAGATAACGGCCAGCTACGTATACTCAGAGCATACCAGTATCCCGAATATACGGTAAAGTTGTAAGACATGGTGGGTTAACACAACAATCCATCAGTCAATCCTAGATCAAGCGGTCCTAGGTATCTCAATCACAAGAAAATAAGCAATATACAAGAAATATGATCATCAGAAACAAGATAGTAAAGTGTTCTAAACCAAATATACATAGATGATCATGAAGCTAGTAATACAAAATGAAGAACTAGCAGAGTATATGTCATACATGATCAACTCATAGTCTAGAATAAGCTAACCATGTCATTATCCGTAGGCTAGAAGTCAAGTCCAAAATACGAGATAAACACGTGTTCGATGGCTAAATGCCTTAAAAGAATAAATAACATAGAATATAGTGGGTGGACAAGTAGAAACCCACTCAAGTAGTCTGATGCTCCAGGTACAACCAGCGAAAGATAAGAGGGGTCCTCTGGATCCGCTACGAGATCTGGCCATGAAAAACCTGTGGGGTCAGACCTCCAATAAAAAGTACCACAAAGGAAGGCCAAAAACTATGAACTAAAACCAATACTATCTTAACACATCAACAGATAAGACAGAAGTAAATAAATGTACATCGAGCCTCGTGCGCCACCACTATATTTATCTCGAGAAGGAAGGACAATAAGCTAAGTAACATATAATATATAGTAAGCTACTGGTAACGAAAAAATAAACATGGAGCAAGGAAAAAATAAACGTGTACAAGTGAACATGCAACGTGCCTGAACAAAATTGAGAACATATACGGGATCAAAAACAAGGACTAGGAACAAACATAATCATCTAGGCCAGTGGACATGTACTGTAAAAGGGGCCGAGCATAGCATGTGAGTACATCTAGGACATGGCATAAGTAGCTAGAAGGTAAAGAATCAAAAGGAACTGAATAAAATAACTATGAAACTAAAGGAACCCGAGAAAAACAATAGGCCTGGTTTTCCACCTTTACAACAAACAAGGACAAAAGGAAGAAACCACCCCCATTACTGTTCACGTTTCCCAATCTACGTCTACAATAATATAATGATAAGAACAGTAACAATAGAGAAGGAAAACCATTGGACTGGCAATAGTAACAATCAACAAGCACAACCAAGCAATATCTACGGCTTGATATCATTAGCTAACTAGTGTTATCACAATTCCAGGTTACTAACAAATGCACTTTGAGGTTCTCCTATTGGTTGCAGGTACTGCAGTCTGTCCGGGTTATATTTTGCATGCAAGGGTAACAATAAGTAACAATATGCTACACTCGACGGTGAGCTGGAAGTGGGCCCTACTCGACGACATGCTCCAAATCCATATCTAAATTATGGCATCGGAACACCGGGACTGCCTGCAACCAAGTAACCTCCCCTTCCAATGATCTATGTCAATAATCTAGTCATTAATCCTTAGCAGTTTTAGTTCAGAATTTTGGATGTGACATTCCTCAAAATCTATCCTAGATATGTATGCAAGACAAGACAATGAGTTAACAGTTGTAATCGCTAGCATAAGACAAGCCACAACAGTTACTATAGTGACAATAAAAGACAATAGTGACTATGGTGGACAATCTCAATGTCTAGAGTTCGACAATCAATACATGTAGTGATAATCTGTATCTAGGGTGACAATCAATATCTAGAGTGATAATTAATACATGTAGTGACAATCTGTATCTAACGTGACAATATGCAATAGGTGACAGTCTGTGAGTGACAGTACGAAACAATAAGGTCATGGTCAAGAGTAACAACAAATAACATGTACTGGGCGCATGTATAAAGGGTGAGAAGCTCATAACTTTACAAAATGTCGTGTCAGGACAATGAAGCATAAATAGACATGCAAGATAATAAACAAAAAGAAGCTAGGTACAAGCAATGGGTAGAACAAGAAAAAAATCATATGAAAAAGAGTACATGACCGGTATACCGCCAGTACTGACCAATATACCGTCGGTATGCCGGTCCAGAGATACAAAAAAGACAATATCTAATTGATTCAAAAAAATTGGTATACTGTCGGTATACTTCAGTATACCATCGGTATGCTGGTCCAAGTTACATCAGCTTTCTATGATTCCAAGTCGGGCCAAGTCGGTATACCGTCGGTATGCCGGTCTACATAGGCAATTCTAGGGAATGTTTAGATAAAGACGGGTGTCCGGAACCAAAATCAAGTCCCAAAACTCCGCAAATATTGGTCTAACAAGTTAACAAATCTAGAGTTGAGCCTCACATAGCATGTACACTAAGTCTCATGGAAATTACTCCGGTAATCGTTTTCGATACTGAGTTTCCTAACCAGAAAATATTAGGGTTTACAGGAAAAGGCAAAACTAAGCTCAAAAATAATTTCTGAAACATGCACAAGTTTGAAAATCATGAGAGAAATATTATTAACAAAGCAAGTACCATAAAATTCTAAATATATAAAATTAAGGGAAGCAAAACTGCAATAGATAAAGTCGTTGCTAGTTTTCGGCAAGATGTACTTGCCTAAGATCGAGCTCCCAGCCTAAATCTTCAACTCCACCACCAAGAGGGGTTCAGAAACCATACTCCTAGGTCTCAAGACCAAGCTCCAAGCTTTCGCAGAAAATTTGGAGAGGAAATGAAGAATGAAGAGTGAAAGAAAAGGGAGAGGAGAGAGAAAATCAAGTCGTATATATAGATGGTAGAAATTAATCGTGACCGTTGGATTTGTCATGTTAGCGATCCACGTAATGATTCAAATCAATCCTAGTCACTCAAAATAAAACCATATATCCAATGGGTAATAAGGTGAGTCAATGCTATTTACGAAAATATCTAAATACTATTCACAAAATATCTCAAAATAAAAAGTAATATCTGCCGATCGATATACCGTCGGTAGGCCGTAGTATACCGTCGGTATACCGGTCAAGAAGAATTTTTTTAAAATTGCTAAGTTTTAAAATCCCACGAAATCCAAGAAAATAAAACATGTAGTATAAAATATGTATCCATATACCGATAAAGATACTGTGAGACAGAGTCTCACAACTCTCCCTTCCTTAGAAAAATTTTGTCCCCGAAATTTCAATAAGGCACCAAAACCAAAAGCTCCAGAAAAGAAAACTACCTCAATAAAATAAAGAATGACATATAGACAAAAAATGAAAGCATTCAACAACATAATATAAATGCACAAGCAACTACACTACCAGGAAGAAGGGCTAGAGACACATGACTAAATATGCCTCTCAAATCAGCTAAGTAGGAATCCGTCCTCGCTGGCCTATGCTGACTCCCCAAATAGACATGGATCAAGTCTCGAGATAAGTCAGTACCAACGACTCAGTCAAAGACATGACTCTGGCCAGGACGTACCTTTATAGTCGAAGACGTGATAGATATCATTTAACCAGACTACATAGGCAGAAGAGTGACTCAAGATTCACTCTCAGAATATATGCGAACCCAAGAAAATTGTTAAGAAGAAAGGATATTCAGGGTATCACTTGCAATCTGACCGCCCTCGGTCGATACTTGCTCTAAGGTGCCAAACTCTCCATGCACATGCCTAGGGATTGCTGTTCTGAATTGCTGCTGACCATGCGCTCTGGGTGCTGGTCCCCTCGATTGCTGACCTCTATGCTGAGACTGAATCTGAGTGTACTATTGCGGCCTCTGTTGCTGGAAAGCCTGAGTTTGGATCGACAACGATTTCAGACCCTGATTCTGCTGAATCGTTACTGGAGTCCTATACTGCAGATTTGCTGGGGTATATGGCAAAGATAGCTGAGATGGTAAAGGATCAGCTCTATGGGTACAAGACTCTACTCAGTGGCCTAAAGCTCCACAGATCAAGCACAACCCCAGTGCCTTACGACAATCAGAGAAAATATGTCCTGACTTCCCACAATGAGAATACCTGACTAAAGGTGACTACCTCTGGTGTTGAGGGTACGTATGTGATAATTGCTGGAAGGAAGACTCCGGTGCTGGCCTCTCGGAGTTTTAATCTCCAACCTACTGACTGCTGGTGCTGGTGCCGAATACTAGATGAAAGAGTCCCTCAAAGTAGAATGAGACCTCTTATGGCTCCCGGTCCTCTCAGAGATCCTCTGGGATGTATACTCATGCCTCCGTGCTGCCCTCATCACGGCATCGAATTTCTAAAACTCGTATTGCTCTACCGTCAGAATATTCTCCAAGTTGTAGGCCTTGCTGGAACCTCCTGGATCGATCTAACTTGGTCGCCACCAAAGTAGAAGCAAACCGGCTGGGTCGACTGAACTCTGTCACGTAGTCGTCAACTGACCTTTCCTGTTACTTGAGATTATTAAACATTTGCTGAAGATCATATTACGATACTGTATCAAAGTAACACGTCTGGAACCTCTCGATAAAATTTTCCCATAGCACTAGCAACACCATGGTACTCTCTTGCGCTCCCCACCAATCTCTAGCCAAGTCCAGCAATTGCAACTTGACCACTGCTACTCTATCCTTAGCCGGGATCCCTGCTGCCTCAAGGATAGCCTCATTGTCTTGGAGCCAAGCATCAGACGTAATCACAACTGTACCATAAAAGTTTGGGAGATGAAGATGCCTGAAGTCCCTCGCAGAATTAGGTGTCTGAGGTCCACCTTACTCAAGGGTCGTCTGAACTGAGTGGGCGAGAACATTACTCTGGCACTACTGCATCACCATAATGTCTCTCAGAACCCCAATAAGTGTGCAATTAACTCCCTCTGGATGCTCTGGCTGAACCAGTACTGCTGGCTGATTGGGCTGAACATACTGCTCTACCCCATCATCTATCCTAGACTCTGCTCCTGAAGGCTGGGGTTGATCCCCAAGAATTGATGACCTCCTGGTTGTTGCTCTACCATCGCCTAAGCTCGAACAATCTGATTAGAAGGATCATGATCAGTGCCCCTAAAAGTTAAAGGATACGAGAATCAAATCGAAGGGACATGATAGATCAAATATGAATCAGATGACAGGTCAAAGATCATATATATGGAATAATACGAAAGATATCAAGGAGAAATAAATTAGAATTGAGATATCTAAACAACAATAACCCCACACGTCTGAAAATCAGACTTGCATGGGCCGCCACTAAAATATTGTCATGCTCCAGACCAGAATTCGGGAGAGCAGGGGCAGACAATGGCCATCTATATATACTTAGAGCACACTAGTACCCCGAATATATGGTGAAGCTCTAAGACATGGGGGGTTAAAACTATAATCCATCAGTCAATCATAGGTCAAGCGGTCATAGGTGTCTCAATCACAAGTAAATAAGTAATATACAAGAAATATGATTATCAGGAGTAAGATAGTAAAGCGTTCGAAACCAAATATACATAGATGATCACGAAGCTAGTAATACAAAATGAAGAACTAGCAGAGTATAAGTCGTACATGATCAACTCATAGTCTAGAATAAACTAACTATGTCATTGCTCGTAGGCTAGAAGTCAAGTCCAAAATACGAGCTAAACACGTGCTCGGTGGCTAAATACCTCAAAAGAATATACAACACAGAATCTAGTAGGTGGACAAGTAAAAACATGCTTCGGGTATTCACCAACCAGAGAAAGATAAGTAGTATCGTCTAGATTCGCTATGAGATCTGGCTAAGCAAAACCAGTGGGGTCAGACCCCCAATAGCAAGTACCACAAAGAAAGGCCAAAAACTATTAAATAAAGCTAATACTATCTTAACACATCAATAAATAAGACAGAAGTAAATAAATATACATTGAGCCTTGCGCGTTGCCACTGTATTTATCTCGAAAAGGAAGGACAAGAATCTAAGTAACAGATGATATATAGTAAGCTACAGGTAAAGAAAAAATAAATATGGAGCAAGGAGAAAATAAATGTGTACAAGTGAACATACAATGTGCCTGAACAAAATAGAGAACATATTCGAGATCGAAAACAAGGAATAGGAACAAGCATAGTCATCTAGGCCAGTGGACATGTACTGTACAAGGGGTCGAGCATAGCATGTGAGTGCACCATCTAGGACATGGCATAAGTAGCTAGCAGGTAAAGGATCAAAAGTAATTGAATGCAATAACTATGAAACTAACGGAACCCGTAAAAAGCAATAGGCCTGGTTTTCCACCTTTGCACCAAACAAGGACAAAAGAAAGGAACCACCCCCATTACTGTTCACGTGTCCCAGTCTACATCTACAATAATATAATGATAAGAACAATAACAGTAGAGAAGGAAAACCATTGGACCAGCAATAGTAAAAATCAACACGTACGGCTAAGCAATGTCCACGGCTTGATATCATTAGCTAACTAGGGTTATCACAATTCCTGGTTACTAATAAATACACTTTGAGGTTCTCCTATTGTTCGCAGGAACTATAGTCTATCCGGATTATATTCCGCACACAAGGGTAACAATAAGCAACAATAGTAACAATAGTAACAATATACTACACTCGACGATGAGATAAAAGTGGGCCTTACTCGACGACATGCTCCAAATCCATATCTAAATTATGGCATTGGAACATCGGGACTGCCTGTAACTAGGTAACATCCCCTCCCAATGATCTATGTCAATAATCTAGTCATTAATTCTTAGCAATTTCAATTTAGGATTCCGGGGGCGACATTTCGCAGAATCCATCCTAGATATGTATGCAAGACAAGACAATGATTTGACTGTTGCAATCACTAGCACAAGATGAGTCACCACAGTTACTATAGTGACAATCAAAGAAAATAGTGACCATATGGGACAATCTCAATGTCTAGAGTGATAATCAATACATGTAGTGACAATCTGTATCTAGGATGACAATCAATATCTAGAGTAACAATCAATACATGTTGTGACAATCTATATATATGGTGATAATATGCAATAAGTGACAGTCTGTGAGTGACAGTACTGGACAATAAGGTCATGGTTAAGAGTAACAATAGGTAATATGTACTTGGAGCTTGTATAAAAGGTGTAAAGCCCCTAACTATACAAAATATCGTGTCGGGACAATGAAGCATAAATAGACATGCAAGATAGTAAACACAAAGAAGCTAGGTACAAGCAACAAAGAGCACAAGAAAAGAAATCATATGAAAAAGAGTACATGACCGATATACCGTCGGTACAGACCAGTATACTGACAGTATGCCGGTCTAGTGATAGGAAAAGACAACAGCTAATTGATTCCAACAAATTGGTATACAGTCGGTTTACTCTAGTATACCATCGGTATGCCGGTCCAACTCACATCAACTTTCTAGGGTTCCAAGTTGGGCCAATTCGGTATATCGTCGGTATACACCAGTATACAGTCGGTATGCCGGTCTGCATAGGCAATTCTAGGGAAAGTCCAAATAAAGACGGGTGTCAAGAACCAAAATCACATCCCGAAACTCAACAAATATTGGTCAAGTTAACAAATCTAGAGGTGAGCCTCACATAGCATGTAAATAAGTCTCACGACAATCACTCCAATAATCAATTCCGACACCGAGTTTCCTAACCAGAAAATATCAAAGTTTATAGGAAAAGTCAAAAGTAAGCTCAAATTTCTGAAAGATGCACAAGTTTAAAAAGTACGAGAGAAACATTATTAACAAAGTAAGTACCATGAAATTCTAAGCATATAAAATCAAGAAAAGCAAAACTGCAATAAATAAAGTCGTTCATAGTTTTCGGCAAGATGTACTGGCCTAAGGTCGAGCTTCTAGCCTAAATCTTCAACTCCACTATCAAGAGGAGTTCAGAAACCACACTCCTAGGCCTCAAGACCAAGCTCTAGGCTTCTGCGAGAAATTTGGAGAGGAAATGAAGAAGGAAGTGTGAAAAAAAGAGAGGAGAGAGAAAATCAAGTCGTATATATATATAGGGTGAGAATTAATCATGACCGTAGGATCTGCCACGTCAGTAATCCATGTAATGATTCAAATCAATCCCAGCCACTCAAAAGAAAATCATATATCCAATGTGTAATAGGGTGACTCAATACTATTCACGGAAATATCTCACGAAAATATATCAAAAGAAAAAGTAATATTTTTCGATCGGTATACCATCGGTATGTCGTAGTGTACCATCGGTATACCGGTTAATAATTTTTTTTCTTCAAAATTGCTAAGTTTTAAAATCCCACGAAATCCAAAAAAATAAAACATGTAGTATAAATTACGTATCCATATACCGATATAGATACAGTACGACAGAGTCTCATAACTTGTTCTCCCAGTTGAGTCTGAATCTTCCACCAAGATGCCTAGTATGTCAGTTCTTTGGACATAAAGAGATTAATTGTCCGATCCGACTGGAGAAACCATTTGAGAGGATCTTTTGTAGGTGCTTCGAGATAGATCCGATCGGATGTGAAGTCCATCGCCTTTGACAAAGTAGATAGTCGAATTTGAAGGGATACCACAATCAATGCCTCCCTACCTGGGATTCGTCTAAATATATTGTCAGGCACGAAAAAGAATGTTGAAAGGGTGAATCGAGTCCGACAAGGGACCTTAGTTCGGCTATGCCTGGTCCAGTAGTGGCTTTATCAGTTGGGAGAATCCATGTATGGAGGGTATGGTTATGTCATGTGCGATTATGGAGGATTCATATCCTCTTGTGCTTGGTTTAGATAAATGGCTATCTTCAGGGATTCTAGAGGGGATTGTAGAGTCAAGTTGGGAAAATTGGATGCTCTAATTCTAGAGCTTTCTTCTAAGGCTCATAATGAGCCTGCTACCAATAGCCCATGTCCAGCGAAGAGAGCTCCCCAAACGAAAGGGGGGATACGTAAGAATATGTAACGATAGATGATGACTCAATAAGGGGATCATATAACCTCATAAAGGTGAACGGGCATTGGTTACAATTATTTCAACAAGAGAGTAATCATCCTAGGAAGGAGAGATCTTGAAGTAAGAACCGGAATATCTCTTCCGAAGTCAGGGTAATTCTTGTACAACAAAAAGGAACAAGATGTATCAGGACTAGTCTTGATTTATTAGTCTAAGGGATAGTTTGAGTTGTAGGTAGTGATGTAAGGGTGCTAGACATTTTAATACTACCACCCATTTTTTGAATAACAATATATATATATATATATATATATATATATATATATATATATATATATATATATATTGATATTCAAAAAATGGATGGTAGTATTCAGATATAATTGTATGTATTGAAAAAATATGTATATATATTAGAAAATATAATTGTATTGATATTCAAACAATGGGTGGTAGTATATATATATATATATATATATATATATATATATATATATATATATATATATATATATATATATATATATATATATATATATATATATATATATATATATATATCCCGATCTTATGCATTCTCGCATGTTCTCTGAAATAAAAGCCGTTGGATTGTCTTTTTTGATCGTTCATATTATATCAAAATAACGAAAAATTGGATATAGTTAAATGATCTATTCTGAATGGCCAAAAAGTTAATCTAATGACGATGCTTAAGAACAAAGATCCCGATCCCTCCTCTCTCTTTATTCCCCCCGTCTCTCTCTCTCTCTCTCTCTCTCTCTCTCTCTCTTTATATATATATATATATATATATATATATATATATATATATATATATATATATATATATATATATATATATAATAAAAAAAGGATTGGCTTTAAAGGATTATGTTTATATAAGTTTTAACTAGATTAGTATTGGTTTATTGGTCTTTATAACAAAATAGTATATGGCTAGGATGATCAACACTTCGACACTGTTTCCTATGCACTGGATGTCAAATTGCATCACGACCTTCTCAATAGTGTAGAAGGTAGTCCCTAGTAGAGTTTTCATTTTGTTTTCATGGTAAAAAGGGAGGAGAATATTCTCTTTATAGAAAACTTTGTTTATGTAAAGAATCCTATTATAACTCGTAATAAGTGTGTAAGTACAAAAATAAATCTTTTACAAAGAGATTGATTACGAGAAAGTGTAGTGGTGGAGGTCTCTAATTGGCACGTGATTATTTTGCTCATAATCTGACGTCGCATGGACGAATGTTCTTAATGACATGTCTACTAGAGGTCGCATGGACGTAGTAGACCCAAGGAAGAAGAATAAGCTTTACTTGGTGCTAAGGAAAATCTCATGGAAAAAGAAGACCCCATCTCAGCCTTGTATTGGGCTATTTATATATTGCCAAGTTTGGAAGTTTAATCCCTACATGAATCTTCTTCATATCATAGAAAGGCGTTCATGTAGCATGCACAATTGATGTGACACATGTGGTTGATGAACATGTATGATTGACGTACGTGCACGACTGACGTGACGTGCGTGGCTGATACGACGTGTTGAACCGACGACTATATATCAGTTGGAGTGTCACACTGAGATGTTGCTTCCTGTATTGAGAGCAGCCTGATGCTTGATGGTTTCTCACGATGGGAGCAACATGACGCTTGATGGCTTCCTACGACGGGAATAATAGAAGGTCGTTTGTCTGCTTCCTATGGCTGTTGGAGATAGCTTATAATGGGGATGTTTGTCTGTTTTATACACAAGAAATTGCCATTTTTCCTCTTCAGCGAGGCCAAAAATCTAATAAGGGCTTTCTCCCGGGTCCCCCCGAAGGGGCGGTACCCTCTCGACCCATATATGCTGTCTAGACAATGGAACCCCATGGGAGGGAACGCTTTGTGTCACCTGTCGGATGATATACCGTAAGAGGTTTGGAGATTGCGGGACTGAAACTTGGTTATTTTTTAATTACCAACATGCATAATCATATATTGTTAGTTATCACTAACTAGAACAATGTTATTTTTTTAGGAAAAAAAGAAGATGGCAAAAGACAGTCAATTTTGAGTTTTTGATTGTTTAGTGAGGATTATGAGAGACATAATCTATTATTGTTTTGGGGTTTGACTTTTTTCCCCCTTTAATCTTGTTTTTTTTCATTGTCCTATCTTCATCGTGTCAAAATTAATTTGATGTCAAAAGTACGGTACTTACTAATCCTACTACTATTGATCTGAATTATTTTTCATGAATTCTATACAACTCCCTTCTACTATAAAAAATTGTGTACGCAATAAGAACCGAACCGAAGTTGGTCTATGAGACATATATTAAACTTGACGTGTATCACTTAAAAAAAAATATTGTCATTGAACTTGCTAATCATGAACACTCAACCATATGTCAAATACAACATAATAATCTCAACCTTAGCTCGTATCCAAATAATCCCAAGCAACCAGAAGATCGAAATATTGTCATCTCAATCCACTTAACACAAAGCTAAACACGCTCACCAAACCGTACCACGTCTGGGTGCGAACCACACGTCTTGCTCCAATTCCACCTTGGACCTGGCAAATAGAAGTCAAAATGCACCACCACTGGTGTGAACCATACATCTTACTACACCTTATGAGTGAACCCGAATAATCCCTCAAACCTAGGTCATGACTTCAACCACCATATTGAGATACTCCACTTGAGAGCCAACTTAAGAGGTGTCAAGTTGTTTTGAATTATATATATTATGAACATATTAGCACAATTTATTTCAGAGTAATTGAAGCGCTTAATCATGTCTGACTTGTAACCTTGGACTCTAATATCACGTGTTAGAAAGTTTAGTGAGAATCGAATCAGAGTTGATTCGTGTGATAGGATATTGAACTTGACTTGTATAACTTAAAAAGAATTATTTTTACATATATATTATTATCAAAGTTAGTGAACCACGAGCATTAAACCAGATAAGAGATACAATACAACAAAGATTTTATTAGGTCCACAATCCACACAAGTAAAATTTGTTAGAGTTAATCTTGTTGAGGAGGTTGAAGTGGTTGTTATTCAATAAATCCCTAGTCCTTAGGAATTTTGTTATTTGTTCTATGCTGTTGATTTGTTTTGAGTTGTTATCACTTAGTTAGAATATGGTTAGAGGGTGCTACTTTTATGCATTCTGTTAGAGTTATAAATGACTATTTAAATGCTAAGTTGAGGTGGACACTGGAGTCACGGATCCATCAAGTTTGGGGACGGATCCGTCGTCGACATCCAAAGGCGTCTCACGATGATGTTTATGTGCCAGAACGGTGAGCATCGCGCCCTCACCAACGTCTACTTCATCCCGAAGCTACGAAGCAATATCATCAGCCTTGGGCAGCTCGATGAGAACGACTGCCAAGTCTTAATCGAAGGCAGCATGGTCTCGATTCGAGATCGTTAGCAATGCCTCATCGCCAAGGTAAAACATACCCAAAATTGACTGTACATTCTATCTCTTGATATTGTACAACTAGTGTGTTTAGCAGTATGACTCAATGACAATGCATGGCGGTGGCATGCACGGTTCGACCACCTCAACTTTGAAGCACTCAGAAAGTTAGCTCACCGTAACATGGTGCACAGGCTACCACAGATCGAACACGTCAATCAGATTTACGATAGTTGCCTTGCCGAGAAGCAACATCACATGTCATTTCCACAGGAGACCAAGTACCATGCCGACAACCTGCTAGATCTCATTCACGGTGATATCTGCGGGCCGATCACACCGGTGACACCCGGTGGTAAGCGCTACTTCTTGCTCTCGTCGACGATTTCACCCGCTAGATGTGGTTGACGCTACTGGGTTCGAAGCATGAAGCGCCGATAGCCATCAAACACTTTTAAGCCCACGTCAAGGTGGAGACAGGACGCAAACTGCGCATGCTCCATACTGATCGTGGGGGCGAGTTCACATCCGTCATATTTGGTTAGTATTGTGCGGGCCTCGGCATAAAACGATAACTCACAGCGCCGTACTCACCATAGCAGAACGGCGTCGTCGAGCGCCGGAACCAGACGGTCGTCGCGATGGCGCGTAGTCTTCTGAAGGCAAAGGATATGCCCGGAAAGTTCTGGGGCGAGGCGATCACGACGGCTGTCTACATCCTCAATCTCTCACCGACACAGAGCACCGACGACAAGACGTCATAAGAGGCATGGCATGGACACAAGCCAAGCGTGCACTTTCTCCGCACCTTCGGCTGCGTCGCACACGTCAAGGTGGTCAAGCCGAACTTACAGAAGCTAGAAGATCACTGCAAGTACATGGTCTTCATCGGCTACGAGCCCGGAACCAAGGCGTACCGGGTATATGACCCTGCCGGCAAGCACGTGTACGTCACACGCGATGTTGTCTTCGACGAGGAAGCCAAGTGGGACTGGGGCGTGCAAGACAACGTAGGTAAGATATTTACTATTGAGTATACAATACTTCGCCCAATCTCCTGGCTTTGTTATCGAATGACAGAAGCACAAAGTACTAAAACTTGACAAAGCACTGTACGGGCTGCGGCATGCACCGAGGGCTTGGATCACCAAGCTTGACAGTTGCCTATTGTCACTTGGTTTCCACCGGAGTGCATAGGAGCACGCTGTGTATACACGCGGCAAAGGCCCAACTCACCTACTTGTGGGTGTGTACGTCGACGATCTCATCCTCACCGCAACGGACCCATAAGATATTGCCAAGTTCAAGGAGTAGATGAAGGCCTTGTTCAAAATGAGTGACTTGGGATTGCTCACTTTCTACCTTGGCATCAAGGTGCAGCAGTTCATTGGCTTTATCACCCTCAGTCAGGAGGCATATGCGCTCAAAATCTTGGAGAAGAGTGGCATGGTGGATTTCAACCCGTGCCACGTCCCTATGGGACCGAGGTTCAAGCTAAGCAAGGTGAGCTCAGCCCCTCCGAATGACGCCACATCCTACAGGAGCATCGTCCGGAGCCTCCGGTACTTGGTGCACACGCGCCCCGACATCTCATGCGCAGTGTGCTATGTGAGTCGGTTCATGGAGAACCCAACCACTGAACACCTTGCTGCCATCAAGCGCATCCTTCGCTACATCGCCGGCACACGTCACTTTGGTTGTCTCTATACAAAGAAGGTGGAGGAACCACGGCTGATCGGCTTCAGCGACAGTGACATGGCAGGTGACATCAACACCCGTAAGAGCACCACTGGCGTATTATTTTTTCTCGGTCGTAGCCTCATTAGCTGGCAATCTCAGAAGCAGAAGGTCGTGACATTGTCATCCTGCGAGGCCTAGTACATTGCCGCGACAACGGCGGCATGCCAAGGCATTTGGCTTGCAAAACTCCTTGGTGACTTAAAGAACAAGGAGGCCGGCATCGTCATGCTCAAGGTAGACAACAAGTCCGCCATCTCCCTCAGCAAGAATCCCGTCTTCCATGACCGAAGCAAACATATCACTACCAGAAAAAGTCAAATTAGCGACGTCTAAAAACGTCGCTAAATAACAAAAAATCGTCGCTAATTTGGTTTAGTGACGTAATTAGCAACGTTATAAAGTTGTCGGAAAAAACCAAGTCGCAAAAAAAAAACGTCGCTAAACGTCGCTATGCCGACATTTTTAGCGACTTTAATGTGTCATAAAATTTAGCGACGTTTAGCGACGCCGAGTCACTAAATAGCGACGTTTATTAACGTCGCTAAACGTCGCTGATTAGCGACTTATATAGCGACGTTACACCGACATCTTTAATGACCTGGCTATACTGCCATGTCAGCAATTTGCGACGTATAGCAACATTTTTAGCGACGTCATTAGCGACGTATTTAGCGACTTGTTACAACATCGCTAATTAGCGACGTATTTAGCGACGTAAGTGTACGTCGCTAAACGTTGCTAAAAACGTCGCTAATTTTCAAAAAAAAAAAATTTGTATTTCTGGGTTTACCAACCCCCTGGGTTCATTATCAGGTATATGATGGTAGTAGAAAATATTGCATTTCTGGGTTTACCAAGGGGAAAATTTCTAGTGCACTGGGTAAATACAGGCCAAGTATCAGTCATCAGTTGTAAACCAAAATATGAATAATATAATAAAATTTGAAGAAAAGAAAGCATCCAGCAAATCTTATCGTAAACGTAAAGAATATGGCAAATTTATATCCATACAATCGCATCCTAAATAATAATAAAAATATAAATATCCAGTAATTAACTATACTACTGCGGATCTGCAGAAGGCTGACCACAGGCGCGCTTGAAGGATAAGAACTCCTCATACTCGTCCCGTGGAATCGACACCGATGTCGATGGAGAAGGCAATGACGTCGGTGGAGTCTGTGTCGATGTAGGCGCACCAGGAGGCCATGCCCGCTCCAAGTCTGCGAGTCGCTGGTTGTAAGAATCCAGGGTAGATAACAGCCTCGTACTGCTATGAACTATTGAATCCTGCATCATCGTCAGCCTCTCGTCCATTGATACCTGTGACGCCTGCAGCTCCATGATGTTGCGGTCATTGGAGGCTCTAATATTATTTGTCAATTCCCGGAGCTCCATCATGCTGCGGTCGAGCATATCGAATCGTGCGATGAGCATCGGATCGTCCGCCTGCGGCTGGGACCGGGGCTGCTCCTCCATCCTTCGTAGCAACTCATCACGGAGAGACGTAATCTGACGGTCAACGGCCTCCTGGACGGCCTTCTGGACTCTGGCCGACGACTGCGAGGGCTGCGACTGCGAGCGCTGTATGGAATGCGCAGCTGTCGGGGAGGCCCTAGATGACTGCGTCGCAACAAGGGCGCCATAGGAGCCTGTACCGTAGTACGTACCCCTCTGGAGACCACCAGCTGCGGTCACCCACAGGTCTTTCGCCGACGGAGCTGGAGCGGGCTGCGACGAAGTACCAGCCTCTCCAGGTGTAGGTGCACTAGCAGTCGCCCGCTCAAGCAGCCTAAGATACTCGGCCTAGAAAGGTTTGAAAACTCGATAATTGTCTAAATTATATTAAAATTAACACAAAGTAAAGTAATACTTACATAGGTCTGCGAGGCCCTCTCATCAATGAGATTTCCGTCCTTGCGATGGGTGGCCAAGAAGACGATCACCATGTTGGCATTTTCACCCCTCTGTACCTGTTAAAAATATATTATTTAGTACTAAACTTAAATATTTTTTCCTACTATAATTTTATGGTACTTATATTAAAATAATATAATTTAAAAGAAAAAACATACCAAACGACGAAAATGTTCCGTCATCAGAATCGAGCCACCACACCACTTGGCAGCATTCCGCCTAGTCGCCTTGGCCTTCTCAGACCTTTCCTTGTAGCTCGGATCATCGAATCTAGCCCTCATCGCAGTCCACTGCTCAGGCGTGATCCAACCTTGGATCGGTTTTCCAGCACGATCACGAGCCTTCTGGTCATCCAGAGCATCTCGGATAAGCTTGGCGGCAACGGTAGGAAAGAGCCGCTCGATCAACTCGGCCCGGTGCGGAGGATAAAAATACGTTTGCTATAATAAATAATTTATTAAGTTAGCATCACGAATAAGTTATATAATATACATAAATTAGAGGATTTATTTAATATACTTTTACCTGAAAGTGCGCAAACCAGAACGCCTTCCTCTCCTCCGGAGCCTCAGAGTAGTTGATCCAAGGGCCACCGTAGTTGTTCCTCAAAAATTGGCCCAGGCGCCTCTGAACCGACGATGGACGATATCTATACAGAGATAATAATTTAGATTACTGAAAAAGTCAATATACGATGAATAAAGAGAAACACAAATATATACTAAACCATCTAATTAACTTACTTTGTACCGTCGGCCCAAATCTCTGTCCTCGTCTCCTCCGGAGGTGCGCATGGAGGATCTTGCTGATGCTGGGACAATGTGGGCACGACCTCCTCGACATGCTCATCTGTCCCCATGGTTCCGTCAGCAGGAGGACCGCTGGACGAGGGTGTACTATCACGTCAGGAACTACTCGTCCCAACAGTCGGAGATGTGAGTGATCGATATACTGGAGTACTGGGCGACGATGATCCGGAACCAACAGTAGGCAGTACCGGAGTGGCACTCTGTCTACCTCGGGACCTGCCGAATCCTCCGCGTCGTCCTGTCATATCTGATAACAACATATGATGAATATAGAGAAACACAAATATATAGTACATTCTACAGTCGAAATATGATGCATATCTCAAAGTATTCTACAGTCAAAATATAATACATATATTCGTTAATGGGTACCTCTACTTCGTCAATTTTCCAAGGTAGATCGTCCTCCTGATAAGCTATTTCGTCAATGTCAAAGGTATTTCTAGCTTTAGTCTTGCATACTGCCCACCAATCCGACCTCGCTGTCCCCCGTCTAGGATGAGTTGTGAAGTACACGAGCTGAGCCTGACTTGATAGGACAAATGGTTCGTAGCCTTGATATCTACGCTTGTAGTTTATATCCACAAGGCCATGCTTGTCAATTTTCCAACCTTGATCTTGAATCGGATCGAACCATTCACACCTGAATAGCACGATATTAGCAGGTTCTGTGCCATAATTATATGTCAACTCCACAATCTCTCGTAAGATGCCAAAAAAATTATTGCCCGGATTGACGTCTTTGTAGTTCGAAGATTTGATACACAAATAACTGTTTTTCGTGGAATCAAGATCCAGAAAGCTGTCTCTGATAGGAGCATTTGTTGACTTGAACCTGAACCCATTCACACAGAAACTTGGCCATATTTTTATGACAGTAATTGGTCCCTTGGCTAGAGTTCTAATAGATTCAGTCTCGGGTGATATTAGACGATCGACCTAAATACCAAAGTAGCGATAGTAAGTTAGTGCAGAAATAAAAAGTAATTACCAAGCATCTTACATATGCGCTCAACCAAGAAGGAAAATGGCATCTCATATCTTGTTCTACTTCTTCGTCTGTTATGTAGGGTCTAACCGACCTCAACTTATCATTATATGTGTTGAAAAACAATGAAGCAACTGCTGATTAGTAGCATAATAGTATCTTATACTATTACATTGAGATGATGTAAATGTGGACGTATTAATTACTTACCCCTCTAGCTTCTCCACTTCATCCTCGTCGCAATTGAGTAATATATACAATTGAGCAGCCCTTAGCTCATCGTCATTCAAATATCTCTTCTTTATTTTTCCCAAAGACTTTTCGGACGCATTGAATACTTTGAGTATTGCATCATTAGATTCCTGATATGCGTCGTCGTTTCTCGGAGCTTTCGTCCTATTAGTAGCAACATGCGATTTGAAATACGTCGAGCAAAAGTTTGTAATCTCCTCAAGAACATAAGCTTCACAAATAGAGCCTTCAACCCGTGCCTTATTTTTCACCTTTCTCTTTAGGTGATTCAGATGCCGCTCGAAGGGGTACATCCACCGATAACCGACAGGACCACCAACACGTGCCTCATGGGAAAGATGAATTGGCAAATGCTCCATAGAGTCGAAGAATCCAGGAGGAAACACCTTCTCGAGCTTACATAGTGTTACCGCAATGTCCCTCTCTTGCTTTTCTAGACGATCGACGAGCAACTTAGTACAACAAAGATCTCTGAAGAATATGCTCAGCTCTGTCAATGGGTCCCAAACGACCTGCGGTAAGAATTCCCAAAATGCAATCGGAATTAACCTCTCTATGAATACGTGACAATCGTGGCTCTTCATACCCACCAGTTTGTTCTCCTTGAGGTCGACGCATCTTCTCAAGTTCGACACGTACCCGTCTGAAAATTTTAGACCCTGAATCCACTTACAACGTCTACCTTTATCCTCTTTATCCAGTGAGAAAACTGACTTAGGTTGCTTTAACTTTCCATTCCCCTCCTCTATCAAATGCAATGCAGGACGTCTACATATTTCTTCTAAGTCCAACCTGGCCTTCGGATTATCTTTCGTCTTCCCCTTTACATCCATTACAATATTAATTATGTTATCAAACACATTCTTCTCTATATGTATGACATCAAGGTTATGTCTGATCAGATTGGTGCTCCAATATGGCAGATCCCAGAATATACTCCTCTTCGTCCAGTTATGGGTGCGACCAAATCCGTCACACTTGTACCCTTTAGCAGGCTCTTCGATAGCACTTGGTAAATCTTTTACCTCTTCCCATATCGTACATCCGGGCCACCTTGGCGGTGGATTGGCCTTCTCCACAACTCCCGCACGAAAAGTATTCTGGTTCCTCCGGTACGGATGATCTTTCGGCAAAAATTGTCGATGACAATCGAAGAAGCACGGTTTGCCTCCGTGTTTCAAACGGAAAGCCTGAGTACGGTCCATGCAATACGGACATGAGAGACGACCATGGGTGCTCCATCCCGATAACATTCCATAGGCCGGAAAGTCGTTGATGGTCCACATAAGTGCTGCCCTCATCTGAAAATTCTGCTTTCTAGAAATATCGTACGTGTTGGCACCTACTTCCCACAGCTGATTCAACTCATCTATCAAAGGCTGTAAATACACATCGATGTTCCTCTTCGAATTGTTCGGACCCGGGATAATAATGGTTAGGAACATATACGGAGTCTTCACGCACATCCAAGGCGGTAGATTGTACGGAGTGACGATCACAGGCCAATACGAATACTGGGAGCCCGAAAGTTCGAATGGGATAAAATTGTCAGAGGAGAGCCCCAATCTGACATTACGCGCTTCCTCGGCAAAATGTGGATACTCTCGATCAAAGTGCTTCCATGCTTCTCCATCGGATGGATGATCCAATACCCCTTCGATCTGTTTTCGCCTGTGTCAACTCATATTTTCTGCAGTCTCCTTAACCATAAACAACCGCTGCAACCGTGGCGTCAAAGGCAAGTAGTGCATCGAATCAGTAGGCTTCCTTGCACCGACAGACTTTTCTCTAACAGTGGCCTTGTAGCGATCAGCACCACAGAATCTACACGCATCTTCATCCTTGTCGTCTTTGTAGTACAACATGCACCCGTTGCGACATGCATCGATTTTCTCGTATCCTATCCAAAGCGATCTCACCATCCTCTTAGATCGATAGAAGTCTTTAGGCAACTTTGTACCCTCGGGCAAGATCTCTATAATCAAATCGAGCAGTCGATTATAGCATTCTTGCGACATGTTAAAATCGGACTTGATGCTCAATAATCTTGTAATCACCTCCAACGGTGAATGATCCTCACAACCAGGATATAGTGGAGTCCTTGCATTCTCCAGCAACTCCATAAACTTTGCAGCATCGACATTCGGTGCCTCCTCAGCTAGCTGCATCATAATTGTCCGGATTGAAACTAGGTCCCGCCGCATCATAATTGTCCGGATTGAAACTAGGCCCCGTTGCATCATAAACCATGTTCACCAACCCGTCGTCGTAAGCATCGTGGTCGTGGACATCCATATACGGCTCCACATAGGGCTCCGACTCCGATGCTAGAGACACAAGTTCTCCGTGCGCGGTCCACTGATAGTAATTCGGCGTGAAGCCCTTCGAGTATAAATGATATGTAACTTTCACTTCTAGATGATATTTCCTGTTGCGACATCTCACACACGGACACTTAATTTTGGTACCGTCCATGTACTAAGGGAAAGCCTTGGCGAACTGCAGGAATTGCTGTACACCCTCAATGAATTCATCCCGCACACCGCACATGTCATCAGGATGACGGTTGTACATCCACGAACGATGACGCAGATAGTAATTCATATCCATTTCTAGATACTTCTGCAAAAATGACAGTATGTATCATATAAATTATTACATACAGTGGTTTATCACCTAACTTTATAACTTAACCGTACTATAAAAATCATAACTGATATAATATATACTTTCATTTATCAAAGTCTAAAATAAGCAATATTCAAAACAACTGACCATTTATCAAAGTCTAAAATAAGGAATACTTTCATTTCATAACTGATATAATACATACTTTCATTTATCAAAGTCCAAGAGCTCTTGAAATGATAAACAGGGTTAACTAGTTCATGGTGATGTTTCTAAGCCACTTCTAGATCCATACTAGTTTATACTAGTCAATACTAGGTTAATACCTTGCTACACTATGTCTTCTAGGTCGTACTAGAATATTCTGCTTTGAAATTAAGTACTCTACTATCCACACTGAGAGCCTATAGCCGCCTTGGCCTGGCACCTTGCACTTCATCCTTATACTTGCTCACTGGACTACAACCCAGTTAAGGGTTGTATTGGCATGCAACAAGTGCTTGTTGCTGCCTTGCCATTGCTCAAGCATGCATGTATTTGATGCTGCTCAAGTGTGCACCAACACTCTCCCACTGCAGAAGATGACAGGAACCAATCCCCTCCTCACAGTGCCAACCTGACACCATTGTAACACATTGCCAGCTTGCCTAATGCACTAGGCCAAACTGAATTAAGTTCTGTTCCTGAAGCCTCATAGTTCAGTAGTGACACCCACACACAACTGGACTCTTCTATCCTCTCCCACATCAAGCACAGCTAGAAGACACTATGAACACCAACACAGATAACAGTAGCTATATACCTATATATATATATATATATATATATCGAGATACACCTATATATATGCATACACTCTCTCATATGCAAATAGATAATACACCAATTTACATATACATATCATATGATACTCTAAGGCATAAATAGACACACATATAACCACTAGTCCAATTCAGAAACATTTGGTGTGCAACACCAAGATACTCTAGGATACATCCTCCATACACCACACCACCATGATATCAACCCTCAATTCACAT
Source organism: Iris macrosiphon (assembly GCA_036927795.1). Classification (NCBI taxonomy): domain Eukaryota; kingdom Viridiplantae; phylum Streptophyta; class Magnoliopsida; order Asparagales; family Iridaceae; genus Iris; species Iris macrosiphon. The sequence goes on along the minus strand of JAYESA010000013.1, from coordinate 169,341,746 downwards.
GGACACATCCAATAGATCAAATATTGTGTGTGTGTTAGTGTGTGTGTGTGTGTGTCGTGCTTGTGGCAGTGTCAGTGTCAGTGTGACTGTGTGTGTGTGTGTCTGCGTCTGTGTGTGTGTGTCATGTGTGTCGTGTGTGTCTGTCAGTGTCTGTGTGCGTGTGTCGTGTCTGTGTGCGTGTGTCGTGTCTGTCAAGTGTGTCTTGTGTCAGTGTCACATGAGAGAGGGAGAGAGAGAGAGAGAGAGAGAGAGAGAGAGAGAGAGAGAGAGAGAGATAGATTACCTAGAGCTCGAGGAGGAGGAGGGGGATGCCGGAGTAGCCGCAGCCGTGGAGAGCCGGTCGCCGGAGAGGGGAGGGGCGGGGGAAATCGAAAAGTTTCGAAATTTTCGACAGATAGGGGAAAAGAAAACTGAGCCATAATTAACCAAAATTTAGCGACGTTTAGCGACGTCAAATAAAAACGTCGCTAAAATAAAATTTAGCGACGTCAAAGAAGTCGCTAAATACGTTGCTAAATATTTTCGATAGATACGTCGCTAATTACGACGCTAAACGTCGCTAAATCAGATATTTTAGCGACGTTTAGCTACCTTAATTGAACTTATAGCGACTAATCTTTTAAAATCTTAATAAAAGTCGCTAAACGTCGCTAAATGTCGCCATTTAGTGACGTCTAGCGACGATTTTTACGGAGTCGCTAATTTAGCGACGTTTTTAATTGGAGTCGCTAAAATACGTCGCTAATCCCGCTTTTTCTAGTAGTGTATTGATACAAGGTATCATTTCATTCGGGAGTGTGTCGAGAGAGGGAAGGTTGAGGTCGAGTACATCAACACTGAAGAGCAGCTCGCAGACATTCTTGCCAAGGCGCTCGGGCGAGTCAAGTTCATTGAGATGAGACAGAAGGTCGGCGTCATAGAGGTGAATCTCATGCAACAGTCTTAGAGGGTGATTTGTTAGAGTTAATCATGTTGAGGAGGTTGAAGCGGTTGTTATTTGGATTTCAATAAATTCCTAGTATTTAGGAATTTTGTTATTTGTTCTATGCCGTTGATTTGTTTTGAGTTGTTATCACTTAGTTAGAATATGGTTAGAGGGAGCTGCTTTTATGCATTCTGTTAAAGTTGTAAATGGCTATTTAAAGACCAAGTTGAGGTTGAATATAACACAAATTATTTATTCCAAAAATCAAATACTCCTCTCATTCATTTTGTTTATTTTTATCCGGAGGACTTGAGTGCATCTCTATAAACAGCGAGAGAGGAACCTTCCAAATTGGACCGCCGGTCCAGATGGGCAGAACAATGGTTGGACCGGGTCTTTTTCTTTTCTTTTTCTTTTCACAACCATTTTAGAGAGAGCGGGGGAGAGGTGGTGGGCGAGTGTGAGCTTCCGAGTAGCTTACGTAAAAGAGACAAAAAATCCTTTAGATCGCAATGCAGCGAGGACAGCTGGGGGAGTGGCGTCAGTTTCACACGCTATTAGAGCTGGCTTCCATTTTTTTTCCCCGAGACTTTTGGGAAAATTAAGGAGACCGCCAGGTGCCGGTTTCTACGTAGCGCGGTTGTACGGAGAGCGATCGCAAGTACAATGAACCCGATCCACCGCCAGCGAGGAGGCCTTTAAGCTTGTGTGTGCAGATGATCAGGCGTGGGGTCTTTCTTGGTGAAGCATCAAAACTATGTTAGGTGGTCAAAGTCATATCCATGTTTAGTTTTGAAGTATCAGAAGGAATAGTTATTGTATGTATACTGTCAATAATGGAGAGATATCGGTCGGGTTATACGAAGCCGAAGAAGAATGGAAGATAAGCTGATCATGACAGTCGCTATCGTTTTCGGATACGTTCATATGATATATACATGCATGCACCAATTCCATGTAGAAAGAACAAAAAAAGAGTTGTTGGCACCGAGACGGTGGTGTTGTAGACATTTATTTTTCTTTTATGGTAGAAGTCTCCCAATCTTGATGGGGTTTCATAATTCCAACAGAAAATTATAAATTTTTGCTTGCTCCAAAGCAATACAAGACTCCCTAACTTATACCTTCAACATATATATATATATATATATATATAATGTTTTTTCTCATGAGCGGCGCTAAGGAGGGAGTTTTAGGGTTTGTAAACCCAGCCTGGGACCCCGGCCGAGATAATGGCCTCTCGGAAGGAAGAAAGGTTGAGAGCGGGCTCCTCTTGGATGGAGGAATGGCGGAGGGTGGTGGGTGGACCACCGTGACCCGCCGGAGGAGAGTAAATGGCGCGGCTTCGTCCAGGTCGGTCGAGGGTTACGCAGCGGGGGAACGGAGGATGCCAATGCAAGATGGAGGGGATGGGAGATCGAGAAGAGGAGGACGACGTACGCTCATATGGCAGTCTCGACTGGGGATGACACCAGGCCAGGCGTCTGCGCCGGCCAATGAGGGGAGGGAGAGAGGTTTTCCATCGAACCCTACGATAAAAATAGGGCATCCGACCAAGGTTGTCCCCCTAGGGCTGACACACGTCAGTTTACGATGACGGAGAAAGGAAAGCAACCAATGCATGAGGTGGGACGCACTAGGTCATGGGCAGATTGATTTCGGAACGAGGAGACTGCTGAAAGCGGACAAATGATGTTTGTTGAACCCAAGCGAGTTGGCAATGGCATTAGGGTGGTGTTCACTGAGGAGGATCTTGCATAAACCTTGAAATATTGGCGTAATATAGTTGTCCTCTATGTATTGGGCAATAGACCATTTTTTTGCCAATTCCGCGCATACGCCAAACCGAGTCTGGAGGCCGAAAGGTACCAATGAGTTTTTCTCTCAAAAAAATGGCTTTTACTACATCTGTTTTGGGTTGAGGGAGGATATGGACATGATCCTACAAGGAGGACCCTGGACCTTTGATAGAAGATTAATCATTATGAAGGCATGGTCCCAGGAGTCGAAGTGCGAGAGAGAAGTACTTCGTCTATCCCCATCTGGATACGGCTTCCCGAATGGCCACTTAACTATTGGAGTATCAATATGATGATGAAGTTGGCTAGTATGGTGGTAACCCGATTAAAGCAGACGAGGCAACCACAAAGAGAGCTAGAGTGGGATACGTCCGAATTTTTGTTGAAATTACGGCGGATAAAGAACTACCAAAATTCTTGGAGTATTAACTAGCATCGGGGGAAGTATACACACAACGCGTTGAGTATGAGTGGATGTCCCCACTTTGTTGACATTATAAGAGATTTGGCCATCCGGCCAAGGACTGCAAGTTTGGGAGGGAGGACAATACCAAAGCAGACCTAATGAAGGGGGGGGGGGGGGGGGGTGGGCAACAACGGTGAGGGACAGAGTGGCCAGGATGCACATGAGAAGGTAGGGGGGCACACCAACACAACTACCCAATCAATGTAGGGGATGGAGATCAAAATCGATATAAGGCTACTTATTTGGGCATTGGTCGGGTTCTCCCTATCCGCAATACATCAATGGGTGATGGGGGGCATGATGAGGTATGCGGTAGCAGTTTGGTCGTGTTCCAGGCTCATACCAGTGCACATTTCAGACGGGCTGCCCTAAGGGGGGGGGAGCCTAGACAAGTTAGTGAAATATGCGAGTGGGGGTTGTAAAAGCAGCAGAAGCAGCTCAAGATCGAAGGCAGTGGCACTCAGCAGGACTCAGGAAACAATGAGCAGAAAATGGCAGGCTAGCCCGATACGGGAGGATGAGGAGCGCGTCCTACAAGGCGGTCACGTTGGGAAGGAGGTATTGTGCATAGAAAATCGTCGCTGGAAGGAAATACACCAAGATGTGGAAGGCGTAACACCCAACGTAGAGGGGGCACAGGAAAATCAAGTGATTGATGTTGTCGCCACCCTAGGTATCAGATCGGATGACTAAAAGGGGGAAATTTTATCCCATCAATGTCAATGACTACCTAGAATGTGAGGTGAGTGTGTTCGCTGGGGAGGTGGAAAGGGATATGTGATATGTTGAGGAGGGATGCAAATTGTATCAGTGCGCTATTAGAGACTTACTACAAAAATACACTATTTTAGCGACGAAATTATCCGTCGCTAAAATGTATTTTTTTGTCGATATTTACAATTAGCGACGGATTAGCGACGAAAAGGTTCCGTAAGAATAACTAACGTCGCTACAAAAATTTCGTTGCTAGGATTGAGCAACATAAAGCCAGCTACGGATCAGCGACGTATAAGTTACGTCGCTAATTTTGACTACTTACTGGCGGATTAGTGACGAATTTTGTGAGCCAAAATTTGCCAAAATTTCCTGAAGGTTTTGTACATTCTGGGCTCACAGAGTTCGTCGCTAATCCGTTGCTCTCATTGACGGATTAGCGATGCATTTTAGCGACGGATTCTAATACATATTTGGCACATTTTGTGTGTATCAGACATTTTAGCGACGAAAATTTCCATCGCTGGGTAGTCGCTGGCCTGAGATTTTTTAGATTTTTCGTCAAAAATCCGTCGCTGACCTAAGATTTTTCAGATATTCCATTGCTATTATGTCGTCTGTCCGTCACTAAAAGTAATATTTTTTCCAAAAATTAATTTCTGCTGAGCATATATCTGTTATACAATCACCAATTTCCATACAAATAAATTTTACACAAGCAAATTCCATAAAAACTAATAAAACCCATACAAACATATATAAATGTTATATACACGTCGAAATAATAAAGTAGAGTAATACAAACATGTATAAATAACTGTTATACAATCCCACAAAGTCAAATAAATAAAATCAAGTTAAAAAAATAAACCAAATAAAAAAAATCCCACAAACACAAAAAATTCATCAAGTCGACGGTGGAGGCGGAGGCGGCGGTGGCTGTCGGCTAGCCATATACTGCGCCACGACCATAGCGATGATATCCTGTAGATCATCATGATCAATGATAGACAGAGCAGTGGCAAGAGCCGTCGAAGGAGCTGGAGGACCCATCGAAGCCGTCAGAAGAGCTGGAGGCGTCGGAGTAGCCGTCAGAGGAGCTATCGTAGTAGCCGTCGGAGGAGCAGGTGCTGCAGCATCACGAGTATCTATCAACTATCGGACCAGCCCATATGTAGCTCATGTATAGTCGTCGTGAGCTTCTCCAGAGATATCGCACCAGAAGGAACGCCGTAGCCGGACACTGATGGAGCTGGAGTAGCCGTCGGAGGAGATCTGAAAAGAACCGACGGCATTGATGCCAATGATCCGGTACCGTACACGCTGCCACCTTTCCCTCTCCCAACAGCTTGTATTCACCGATCGTTTCTCTCAGTCGGCGTACTTCTCTTAGCGCCTCCTCTAACGTCTCATACGTCTCCTATATTTATTTATATAAATAAGTTTAGAGTTATGAATTTTAGAGTTATATGTGCTATATTTGATTTTGGTTAGAATCATATTAGATACTAGATATCATAGTATATGTATATAATTTGAGTTATATTTGATATATTTGATTTCTATGATATCTTAAAATATGATATTAATAAAGGTTCAAAGTATCAAAATCAAAATCAGAATCGATATCGTATCATTCTTATGACCTATAAACCAAGAATCTAATTAAATTATAAAAATAATCTAATTAAATTGACAAATTTTTTTAAAGACAACTTACATATGCTTTGATGGCCCGCTCATCTATTAGCTTTCCATCCCTCTTTCTTTTGTGGGTCCGCTGGAAGATTGATGGAAAGTTGACAGTCTTGGGGTCTTTTCCGGCTCTGGCGGCCTCGTCGCACTATAAAAATTAAGAAATTAATAATAACAAAAAAATTAGAATTACAAAAAAACTGATCTAGTAGAAAATTTTAATACTAACTAACCGTTAAAAATGGTCGACGGTCGGAATGGATCCACCAGTATGGAGACCACCCTTAGCACGGACAACCTTCGCCTTCTCGCACTTAGCCTTGTAGGCCAGGGTGTCCATCTTCCTCTTCATCTTCTCCTAAAACTCTGCCTTTAGTCACTCCTTGTGGTGATCTAGTCCAAGTGACGCCATCGCCTTCTGGTCATTGATCATATCTCTAAATCTCTTACTGGCGATGGTCGTTTAGCACTTTTGGATATCACTATCTCTATGATCCGGCCACCAGTACTACCTCTGCAAATTAGAAAAATATTTTTTATCATTGTAATAATTTTTATATATTTTATTATAAATAAAATTTATATGCATACCGCGAGCTTCTCCAGCCAAGTGAATCATCGATCGAGCGGGATGTCACTGAAGTTGATATAAGGGCCATCAATGTAGCCCCGCAGGATCTCCCCCAGATTATTTTCAGTCTTGATCGAAAAAAATCTAAAATAAGTAGACCATATACAATTAGAATAAAAATTATAAAATAAATGTGTGAATTGACAAATAAATGCTTATATCGTACCATCGGCCCATAGCTTGGGACGACAGATGTTGGCTGGCCGCTCTGGTAGAGTAGGGGGGTCTACAAATCCCGGACGGCGGACATATACTCCGTTGTCCACAAGAAGGCCTGGAAATGGATTTGCTCATGTGGAAGCAATTGGTGGAGTAACTGGTGTAGTAGTGTCGGTAGTGGCAGGAGCAAAAGAAGGGCTTGCAGTTGATGGCAATCTGGGAGATGGATTTGCTTCTCCTACTGAAGAACGAGTGTATGGTAGGGATAAACCATCTGTCGCATCTACGAACTCGTCCTCAGGTCGTGTGCGAGAATCTGGGGTAGCAGGCACAATGGATGAAGGATGATGCGAAGATGATCCTCTCTGAACTTGTCGTCGTTGTCGTCGTCGTCGTCGTCCCGCCATACTATAGGTAAATTTATAGTAAATAAAAAAATGGTGTCATCAAACAGATAATCATAATGTAATAGTGTGGTAAAATAAGTAAATACTAGTATGATGATGAAATAAATAATAATTGTGTCATAAAATAATTAAATAAATATCTAAGCTAATGCATATGTATGTACGTACTAATCTTCTTCATTTTTATTTTTATTTTTACTTCCACTATCACTATCACCTTCATCTTCCAATTCTTGTTCCTCGCTCGATACCTCCATATCAGAGTTCTCCTCTATATGAGATAAATCTTATATCTTAATTTTTTTGTCAACTCTATCATCCTCTACGGTAACATCAACCCCCATAGCATCAACATCGGCCGAACTCATATATGCAAGTTGAGGCATGACTACCTCATTCTCTTGGTATGCTAGATCCTCAATATTCTAAGTGTTTTTAGCTTTAGTTTTGCATACAACCCATCAATCTTTATTATTGCATCGTCGACTAGGATAGCTCGTATAATACACTTGAACTATTTGACTAGCCAACACAAATGGTTCAAAACCTATATATCTTTTTGCATATTTTATATCAACAAACCCAAACTGTTTGTCAATTTTCCATCCTTGCTTGGGTGTTGTGTCAAACCAATCACATTTAAACAGCACTAATTTTGTCTCATAAGAGTAATCCAGCTCCACGACATCTCTTAGTACACCGTAATAGTCGAATTCAGGATCAGCATCATAGACTGAACCCCTGACACATACTCCAAAATTCTTTTTATAATTAACCTCCTTATCGACAAATGATTGATTAATAGACTTATTAGTGTTTCTAAATTTGAAGTCATTGATGGTGTATCCATCCCAACACTTTGCCCTCTTATTTGGTCCGATAGCTAATGCTCGAAGTCGTTCATTCTGTATGTCTATAACAGGACAAAATCTGAAATATCACGTATCATATAGACATTAGACAAAGATTGGTCTGAATGTTAAATTTAGAATGCTTAATATTTAAGATCCGTACATAATTATGGAACCACGATAGAAATTTTCTATCAACTTCTCTAGCAAGATCATCTTCATTAATATTAGGTCTCTCCATTTTTACCTCAGCTCTAAAAGTACTGTGATAATAAGGAGAACAGTTAGAGCAATTCTTTTTCAATTCTTTTTCAAGTATATACAAAATTGAAATATCTAAAAAATACGTGTCGCTTACTTCTCAATATCTTGCATTTTTTTTATACCACTATTTAACAATATATACCGATGAGCGGCTTCAAACTCATCCTCTTCCAACCAACATACTTTAGTAGCACTTATAGGCTTTTCTCCCATATTGAAGATAGTGTGGATTGCACTATTTGGAGCATTAACCCCACCGTCATCATTCCTTGGGGGTCTATTACGATTTGTTCTGATATAAGTATCAAAGTAGATAGAGCAAAAGTTTGAAACCTCCTCAATGATATATGCTTCGTATGTTGAAGCTTCTACATGAGCCTTATTGCCAACCTTCTTCTTCAGGTGATGTAGATACCTATATATAATATATTGAATATTAGAATTATTTGAATAAAGAAATTATTAGTATAAAAAAATTTGTACCTTTCAAATGGATACATCCATCAATAATGGACGGGAGCACCGACGCGTGCTTCGTATGCAAGATGAATCAACAAATGCTCCATACTATCAAAAAATTTGGGGGGAAGCACCTTTTCTAACTTACATAATGTTAATACAATCTTTTCTCAAGTTCTATTATATGTTGCACCGTCAACTTGCTTGAACATAAATCTCTAAAGAATATAGATAATTCGGCTAATGAAGTCCATACTTGATGAGGCAACATCTCTCTCAGAGCAAAAGGTAGTAACCTCTCCATAAAAATATGTCAATAATGACTCTTCATCCCTATCAGCTTGCGTTCGTTGAGATCAACACATCTTGCCAGATTTGACATGTGGTCGTCAAAAAATCTTAACTTTGAAATCCAATTGCATATTATCAACTTATCCTCCCTACTCAATATAAATGGCGCTGGAGGCTTGACCCAATTGCCATTGCCACTTTGTTTTAGGTGTAAATCTGAATGCCTACAAATAATTTCTAAGTCCTTTCTTACTTTGATATTGTCTTTCATTTTTCCCTTGATATCCATCACCGTATTGAAGATATTGTCGAATACATTTTTTTTCGATATGCATGACATCAAGATTGTGCCTTATAAGACTGTCCTTCCAATAAGGTAAGTCCCAAAAGATACCCGGCTTCATCCAATTATGCCTACGTCCAAAACCTTCAAAGTGATCGCCCGATATCGGATCTTCTATCAGAGTCGGCAATCCATCTACCTCTTTCCAAACTTCGTCTCCTATCAGTCTCAACGGGTGAGGAGATAGTTCCTGTTTATCAGCTCTAAAGGTATCTCTATTCCTTCTCCACGGATGCGACGCAGGAGAAAACTGACGGTGACAATAAAAAATACTTTTCTCCATTCCGGAGACGGAATGCTGTACTCTTTTTCATACATACCGGATAAGACAAAGTACCATGAGTACTCCATCCCGATAACATCCCATATGATGGAAAATTATTGATGGTCCACATGGGAGACGCTCTCATCTGAAAGTTCTGCTCCTTCGATATATCATATATCTGAATGCCGAATTGCCATAATTATTTCAACTCATCCACCAACGGCTGCAAGTGATATCAATGTTCTTTTTTGGATTTTTTGGATCGGGTATGATAAGTGTCAAGAACATGTAAAAATTTTCCATGCACATCCACGGTGGTAGATTGTAAAGAGTCAAAATCATCAGGCAACAAGAGTACTGAGATCTCGACTGTCCGAAAGGAGTGAATCCATCAGAACATAAACCCAACCGAATATTCTTGGGTTCCGTAAAAAATTCAGGATGACACAAATCAAAATACTTCCATGCCTCTCCATCGGAAGGATGAGATAATTCTCCTTCATCCATCTTTTATTTTTTGCTATGCCATGTCAGGTGTTGTGCTGTATTTGCGGATATATAAATCCTTTGCAGCCTCTTTGTGATCGATAAAAACTGAATGTACTTGTAGGAACGCAACCTTGCTCGGGTAGTTAACTTTTCTTTGCCCCGAATTATCTTGTACCGGTCCGTATGGCACTACTGGCATATTTGAGAAATTCCTCAATGCCCATCATAAAATTATTTGTCAAACCAGTCATACTCTTATTTCGTCGATTGTACATCCATGATCGGTCAACTAAGTATCGACTCATTGTTTAAACCAATTCTGTATGTACGTATGTTTGCCATTTAATATCAAAACGTGAACTGAAAGAACTGGATTTAATTTAACAAACTAAGAAAGTACAAAGAAGAGTCCTAAGAGACAATCTAAGTATAAATTTATTTTCTAGGGGGTGTCGATGGAGGGTTAGGAGTGTAGCAACTCTCTTTACTCCATGGACGATCCGGTGTAGAAGCTCTTCTCTCTCCCTTGAGTGTTGATTCACAGATATCCCGCCTCTACTTTTTCTTTTTTCTTTTTTATGAGGGTAATATCCTGTTATTTATAGTTGTTCAGTGGCCGCATGGATTTTGGGCCTTATGGACGTTGGGAGTTGCCTCGTGTCTTCTCCTAACAGAAATAAGTTACAACTGTGCACAAGAATCTGGGCTTCAGCTGCCACTTGGAAAATTGTTAAGTTTTTTTGGTTTTCCGAATATCTGGATGGTTCTCATCTGTTGTAGGTGCAACTTGGTCAAATAGACACGTGGCCGCTATTTGGTTGGAGAGAACCACTCAGTTATAACAGCAAGATTTGGTCGATGCAGAATTTGGGACACATATGGCCAGAAATATACGGGATGCATGGAGTCTGGAATGCACGGGGCCAGAGACGCATGGACCGCACTGGCACCAAAGATCCATAATTTGAGATAAAAAAAGGTTGTAAGGTGGGCTTAACAGCTTCGAAGGTGAAGTCTGGAATGCATGGGCTAGAGTCGTATGGGACGCTTGGAGTCTGGGACACATGGGCCAGAGCCTTATGAGATCTTTTATCGTGTTGTCCACGTGGCTCTTTACTATCCTTGGGACTTCTGCCTCTTAGTGTGTTCTCGTCCTTCGAGGCCATCAGAAAAATATTTTTTGTCAGGATTCTGTGTTAGGCACCATCTTTATTGCCAGGACGTCATGTCAGGTCGTCATGTGGCCAGTTTTCAAGATGCTTGTTTGGACCCTATGGGTGATCCTTTTCTGGGCCGCATGGTGTCCGTGCGATCTATCTATTGAGTTTTTATTTGGCGGACGCATGGACATCGATCGCATGGCTGCATCTTTTCTACGCTTCTACAAGACCCCCTTCAAAGTTTTCAAACTGATAAGTTTGAAATACTTTAAATAAGAAGCATGTATGGGGGTATGTTTGGGCCACATGGTCATTGAGCCATCGATTCTTTACCTATAAATAGCAAAGATCTGTAGGCTGCTTGCATCAGTTCATGTTTTTAGGCGTGATGGCTTCTGGAGATGCTCGAAGGAAACCAACATATCTCTTTCCACGTATCTGGTAGCCTCTGGCTCAAACTCTAGCGAGCCCGAGCTACTACCTGCTGGAGAAACGTTTGTCTCTCGAGTGCAGCAAACGAATATCTTCCCAGAACTCCTTGAGTCCTCTGCCAGCTCGGAGGAGCGGGCTTTTGTAGACACTTCTTGTTCGTTGTTTGCATCCTCAGACGCATATTTTTTTTATTTTCTGGCAATGTACATCAATAATTTGGAGGACTCTGACTCCTCTTCTATTTGATATTTGTATTCTTCCATTCTTTTTGTTTTAATGAAAGAAGAAATTATTTTCATTGCTGTTGTGATATTTGTGGTGCTAGTACTAGAGGTAAATATGAATGTAGCACCATACCTTATACTGTAGCTTTTTAAGGATATCCTATGGGGAGATTTTTGGTGGACCTATTATCCTTTTGCGTACTTGTGGTATGAGTAATAGATTCTAAATAAACCCTATCAGAGGTAATATGGACGTGATAGGTTTTGTAGATTTTAAGGACATCCCGCTGGAGAATTTTGGTAGATCTATTACCCTTTTGCACACTTGCGGTATGAGTAATAGATTCAAAACAAACCCTATCAGAGATAATATGGACGTAATAGGTTTTATGGATCCATTACTTTTTGTGCAGGTTAGTGCAAGTAATAGGTTTAAGACAAGCCCTGCTAGAGGTAATATGGATGTGATATTTTTTGTGGACTTAACACCGCGGGCATACTCCGGATTGGGTACGGGTGATAAGTTGGAAGACAATTGATATCAGAGGTAATATGGATATGGCAGACTCTACCGGAGTAGTGTATTAGAGCGACAGTCCATAGGTCCTGTGGACATGAACCAGCGCCCAGGAAGATACGATGTAGTTTGTTAATAGGGGAGTACTAGTCTAATTTAGATGTAGTACTTTTTGAAGAACTTGTCGTTGATAGGCATTAGGAGCAAATCGCAGTTGGATTTTGCTAGCCGATATGCACCGTTAGAAAATACGCTTTCCACAATGAACGGACCCTCCCATTTAGGTTAGAATTTGTCGGTCGTCTTGTGAGTCATAACCATCGGTCTTCTTACTGTTAGAATGAGGTCATCCACTTGAAATGTTCTCTGTTTTACCGTTTGTTGAATGCTCCAGAGAGACGCACCTGATACAAATCTATGTGTTGTTGGGCTAAGAGTCATTTTTCGTCGAGTGCTTCCAACTCCTGTAACCGTCGGTAGTAGTTATCGTCCGTGTTTAGTTGGTTGGAGAAAGATACCCGTAGTGAAGGGATTTGGATCTTAGGCGGAATTACCGCCTTACTTTCGTACACCAAAGAGAATAGCGTATTCCCAGTAGCTGTCCGGACTATTGTTCGGTTGGCCCAGAGACATTCATCCAGCTTCTCATTCCAGTCACGTTTGTTGGAAGACACGAATTGCTTGATGAGCTTGATGAGCTTGATGATGGTTTTGTTGAACTCTTCCGTCAGAACGTTTGAGGCAGGGTTGTATGTCGCAGAGGCTATCTTTTTTATTTAGTTTTTGTCATAAAATTGATAGAAGGCGTGACTTACGAACTATGGACCATTGTCGTGGACGATCCTACGCGCCAAGCCGAAGCGATATATGACGTGATGCTTAGCGCAGTTAATCACGTTAGCTGTATTGACTAAAGCGAGTAAAACAACTTTAACCCATTTGGAGAAGTAGTCGGTGATCGCCAAGATGAACCGATGTTCCTTTAATGAAGGTAGACTGATTGGCCCGATGATGTCCATTCCCTATGCCTCAAACAGCCAAGACGCTATTGTTGGGTGTAGGAACTCGGATGGCTGGTGGATGAAGTTTGCATGTATATGGCATGTTTGGAACTTGCTTGGGTAATCGGCAATATCTACTACCATCGTCGGCCAATAGTAGCCTATTCTTCGAAGACGGTCCTGTAGCTTTGGACCAGGTTGATGCATCCCGCAGACGCCGTCATGAGCTTCACAGAGGGCTTATTTTGCCTCTGTGTTTGACAAGCATCATAGCAGAAGGACGTCATAGGACCGACAGTACAATATTTTGGTCTCCGTGTCGTAATAAAAATGGAAGGAGTGTCTTCTGATTGAAGTAGCTTCCTTTTTATTTTCAGAAAGAATTCTATAGACTGCGTAGTCGATAAATGGAAGCCTCAAATCTTGTGTATTGGTATCGATCTCCGCTATATAGCTGAGGCATAAGTATATGTTGCTTTTGGGACAAACCAGCTCTTGACCGATTACCGTGATTAACTAATGGGTGTTGTTTGGGACTTCCAAGAAAGTAGCGAGGCCTGCTAAAGCGTCTGCCTCAATATTTTGTAACCGAGGGACATGCTCAATAAAGAACATCTCGAATGTTGCGATGATGCTGTTTGCACCTTGGTGGTAGGGGATCAAGTCTTCGTTTCAGACTTCATATACTCCTCGAACTTGATTGACGATTAGTTGAGAATCACTGTAGGCTTTCAAGTACTCTACCCCGACTTGTCTGGCGAGCTGGAGTGCGATGATTAGGGCATTATACTCTACCACATTATTGGAGCATGGCTCCATGAGAGAGTATGCACGATTAATGACGAGACCGTATAGGAAGATCAACACTATCCTGACCCCTGCGATGATGTTGCCTTTGGGCCCTGTTCTTGAAGCACCATCAAAGAATATTCGCTAAACCACTTCGTATGAGGTGACGTTGGCGTCTTCCACTTCGTCTAGAATCTCTTCGTAGAGCTTTGATATTTCTGACCCCGAGTGGGCTGCCAGAAAGTTGGCCAATGCCTGACCCTTGACGGTCCACTATGGGATAAATACCATATCATATGGAAATAATAGTATTGCCCAGGTAGCCAAGCGGGAGATTAGTGCCCTAGGTTTGGTCATGAGGATCCTGAGGGGGTTGACTCACGAGATTACATGAATGGTCTGTGCAGCCACGTAGTGTCAAGTTTTTTGGATGGCGAATACCAGCGCAAGGCATTCTTTTTCGACGGAAGTATATCTATGCTCTCGGCCGGCTATCATCCAGCTGAGGTAGTATATGGCCTGCTCGTGGCCTGAATTACTATTCTGGGCTAACAGAACACCGAGAGAGTGATCTATTGTACTTACATAGAGCATGAATGGCTTTCCCATGACCAGGGCTACCAACACATGAGGATTTGATCAGTATTCTTTGATGTTGTTGAACGCTCATTGGCATTCTTTATTCCAAACAAAGGAGACACATTTTTTATGAGCTTTATGAATGGTCGATAACGTCCAGAGAGGTTTGATATGAACCTCCTGATGTATGCCAACCTCCCTTGGAGGCCACAGAGTTCCTGGAGGTTCCTTGACAGGTGCATCTCCAGGATGGCCTTGGTCTTGTCGGGGTCTATGTGAATACCCCAAAAAGTGATGACAAAATCCAGGAATTTGCCACTGGAGACTCCCAGGAAGGACTTAGTAGGGTTTATCTTGAGGCGGTGTGCGCACATTAAGTCGAACACAGTCCTCAAGTCTTGGAGGTGATCATCCTTGGAGCGACTTTTGATAGCGATGTCATCGACGTAGCATTCCACCATCTTGCATAGATGTTCATGAAAAATGGTGCTCATACCTCGCTAATATATAGCACCTGCGTTCTTCAGGCAGAAATGCATGACCGTATAGCAGTATACGCCTATCGGGGTCCAAAATGACATATGTTTCTCATCGTCGGGAAATATTTTGATTTGGTTGTAGACCGTAAAGCCATCCATGAAGGACATGCGCTCGAAGCCATAAGTATTTTCGATCATTACATCGGTGATTGAAAGAGAGAATTTGTCTTTGGGATATGTCGTATTTAGATCACGAAAGTCGATGCAGACTCGGATCTTCCCATTCTTCTTAATGATGGACACGATGTTGGCTACCCAATCGGGGTGTTGTTCCTGGATGAAGCCACTAGGTATCAGCTTGTTGACTTCAGCTTCGATAGAATCTATCACGTTTGGCCAAAACCATCGTTGCTGTTTCTTGACTGGTTTGGCATCTGGCCGAATGTTATGTTTGTGGACCGTGATTTGGGGATCGATTCCTGGCATATCTTCGTAAATCTAAGCAAAGACATTAATGTACTCCCTGACGAGTTGTAATAAAGATTTTTGGTCTTCGTCGGTTAGATTTTTACTAATGAAGATAGGCTTTGGGGAGGTCTCATCACCGAGATTGACTTGAACGACTTCGTCCTCGGTAGAAGGTTCCCGTAGTTCAAATCCTATCTCATATTGTGAACCCATATGTTGGGCCAAAGGTTCCATCTCAAAGAGCTCAGGTGGATCCTCGTTGTCTTCCTCGGCAGATACCATGTTGGAGGACAGTGTTTGTCTGGGCATGTTCCCGATGCTGACGTCGGAGTCACAGGCTGAAGATTCTGAAGAGTGTGAGCGCTCTTCATATTCTTTATCTGAGCCCTTGGGGGTTGTAGGAGGTGTTACATATCATAATATATGCTTAGTCTTATGATAGTAATCCTCGGACTTGCCCGCAGGGAAGAAAAGTCGTAAGAGCGCCCTTCGGCCTTTGCTATAATTTAATCCTTCAGTGACCTCCAAGTTGTATCCCATCTTTTGGATAAGATTTAGGGCTTACACACTATACCGGTAGAGTGACATTCTGCCTATCTCGGATTCTGGTTCTTCTTCTTCTGGGATGAAGGACCGGGGGCATTCCACTCTGCCGAAGATGCTGATCTTATCTCCGTTCTTTCTGGGTGGGATTAAGAAATAAGAATCCTGACTAGGGCAAAGCTGGTGCATGGTGCATGTAGTGTTAACTTATGTGTGTAGGTGAAGGCCCAGACCATGCTCCTGGGAGTAGAGCATACGATCCGAGTAGTTCAAAGATAGTCCTTTATTGAGGAAATAAGGTATCTCTTCCGACGAAATTACATCTTCAGGAAAAGGGATATTGACATTGGCGGATATATATTCCTCCAACTCATCCTTCTCCTCGGCTACCCCATCGTAAACGAAGGCTTTGGTGATTTTTTGCGTAATTTTATCACCAAAGGTCCGAAAGTTACAGCCATGGTCGTGTCTCCCTTTGGTGGTCGACTCGGCCTGTGAAGGCGAATAACCATTGGTTCAGAAGGCATAGATATGGCATAATCTCATCTTGGTGGTTGATTCGGCCTGTGAAGGCAGATGACCATTGGTTCTGGTGATGCTGAAGGTACCAGAGATTATGGTGCCTTTCCGCACGATTTGATGATGAAAGGTGCGGCCGCATAGGGAGTGCGAGCCCTGAGGCAGATTTTTATAGGCTTCTTGGGTGCTATTGTGACCTCGGCTTCATCGTCGACCTCATTTCCGTATTCATCTTGGTGGACTTTCTTGTAAAGGATCGAGTCAAAGTAGTATATCTCGATACTCTTAAATAGATTGACGTCAGCGAACTCCGTTTTGATAAAACCGTGTTCATTTACATATTTTAGGTACTGGTGGAGGGTGGATGGCACGATCATGTATTCATGTATCCACTGATGCCCCAACAAGATATTGTAGGATGTATCTATGTTTATGACGTAGCAGATGACTTCTGTTTTTAAGTCGTCGATCTGGCATTTTAAACGGATTTTAGCCAGAGGGTAGTTTCTCCCCTTTTTAAAGCCACTGATGGCGGTATTGGTGGCTGCCGGACGATGCATCAGGACCACAAGGGTCTGAAGCAAACTTCTTATGATGATGCTGATCGACGATCTGGGATCGATATGCATTCGGTCCACCTTGATATCGCAAATATACCCGATATAGTATATTGGCCGATCGTGCCTATTATTTTTTAGCAACATATCCTGTTGCGAGAAGATGATATTGGATATCGCATCCATAGCGTTGTTGCAATATGAACAAGCAGCAGGATCTTCGGTTGGCGGCTTGACTTACGCCAGATAGACATCGATGTTCTGCAGTGCCTCACTCAAGGCAGCCCGAGTGTCTTTAGCGAGTCGCAAAAGCTCAAATAGTGACAATTTTATCATAGTGTGGGCTAAGTGTGCTAAGATGTCAAAACTATAGGGCCTTTCCAGCCCTTGTGGTGCATCCTTGCATAACGGTTTATCGAAGCGTGTCTCCTTCTGTTTGGACTTGTCCACCGGTAGGGGCTGAGATAGCCCAGGACCTGTGGTGGTAGGTACAACATCCAGGGGCATATTGTCGTGCGTAGGTTGGTATATTGCGCCTGACCTTGTTGCACCTACTGCCAGCTCTTCAGCCGAGGAGAAAACTGAGTAACATGTCTTGGATTTCTTGCCTTTGGATTTGGCGGTAGAGGATGCTGCGGGCTGTGTCAAGTCTGATACGAGGTTGGGATGGACCCATATGACCTCTCCATATGGTATGGCAAGAGGTATTAGTCCGGCCGTCTAGTCTCGAGCTGGTGGAAGGTTGACCACTTCTATGGTCGCCTTAGGGACCGGGACTACTCCGTCTTGGCCTTCCGTCGGTAGAATATTGCCAAACTGGAGGAACACCATGTTGGTGGCGACTGTTACATCACCGAAGTTCAAAGAAAGAGCTTTGATGTCTATCAGACATTGGATATACCGCTTTAGGGTATTACATTCTTGCGTCAGGTGATGGACATAGCGGTGGAAGTGACAGTACTTCGGGTTGGCAATCTCTGTCGCCTCAGGCTGACGTCCGACGTTGGGGAGCCAGATCTTGCCTTCCTGCATCAGCATTTCGAAGATGGGGTTGACATCGACATCTTTGAAGGAGTAGGTCTCCTTGGGTTTTGGAGGCTTCGTCGACTTTTTCTCAGGCTTCTTGGTCAAGGTCGCGACCATAGCTTATTTTCTCTTTCCATCGCGACTGCTATTGCCGCCAGTGTTGTTGTTATTGTTGTTATTGTTATTGGGATGATTGTCCTTTTCCTCAACAGTAGGGATATGGATCCCCAAGTGCCGAGCGTCTTTAAGCTTGTTCTCAGAGTTGACAACACTTACAATGAACGTTGTCTAGTTCTTGAACCGACTCTCGCCCATTTAGAGACTGACTGCCGGGAGCATATTTTTCTAGCACATCTCTATGAGTGTGGCCTCAGGATTTCTAGGAGGCAACCTTAGTACAGCCTGACGGAACCGTTCGATGTAGTTTCTCGTCAGTTCGTTCTCACCCTGGGCGACGTCCATTAGAGAAGACATCCTCATATCATTTTCTGTCTCATAGAATCTGTTAAGGAATGATTCTTGAGGTCATCGAATGATGAGATGCAGTTATCTTCGAGACTGCAGAACCAATCAAAATCTACCTTTGCTAATAATCTGACGAATAGCCTGGTAAGGATAGCGTCGATGCAGGGTAAGTGCCCTGTGGTGATCTCGAAGTAGCTCATGAAGCGGCGAGGGGAGGACTTCCTGTCAAACATGTTAATATTGAAGGGCTTGTACTTGGGCGGATACGGTACGTCCCTCCACTCTATCGGGTATGGTTGTCGCACCCCGAGATTATAGAGTGAGTCTCGATTGCTAATGGAGTCTAGGTGAGTCCGAAGTTCTCGGACCTCCCTCATTGCTTTCTTAGCTTCATCTCCTGTCGAAGGCGCCGACGAGCTTGGTAGGAGAGGATCGCCGCCCGTGGGTGGAGCGGTCGTATTTGAATCTCCGTTAGTCCCGGGATCCAAGTTTGCTTGTCCAGAGGCTCTTGCTGGCTGGGAGGCCATGTTTGCCTTGATTTCTAGCATTGTCTGGGTCAAAGCTGGCATTGATGCACTCATCGTGTCCATCATGGCTTCAAGCATCTCGAGGCGTTGTCAGTCACTGAGGCCTTCATGGTCGTCTCCGGCCATGTACACCATCCTCACACGGGAAGAAATGGAGGGGACCGTGGATGTTGTGCTCCTTGTTTCATACCCTTGTAGTGAGTGATCTTCAAGGAGGGCGGGAGCCGTTATGTCTTCCTTGGATTCAGAGGGGATACTACCCCCAACGTAGAAGATTGTATCGTCTTGGTGGGAGTAGCTATCCTCCGGGATCTTGGCATCCGTTCCTTTGAGAATCCTAGTCTCCTTGAAACGCTGGGTTGTCGCATAGTTCCAGGGGGACACTACCCCCAGCTTGGGCCACCCCAGGGGTTCTGAGGATGAATTACCCCCAGGAGCTGACAGCTTCTTCCTTGAGAGGGTGCCTTGGAAGACGCTTTCTGCGGGTGTCGTTGTCAGCCTTCCTGGTAATCGCCTTCACGATACCGTGGTAGAGAGTGCCGGACTGGAGGTATCCGACTGTCACTACCTCATTTTCTAGGAAGGATATTTTGGTCATTTAATAATTTACGTGCTTGTTGAATAT
Organism: Iris macrosiphon; assembly: GCA_036927795.1. NCBI lineage: Eukaryota > Viridiplantae > Streptophyta > Magnoliopsida > Asparagales > Iridaceae > Iris > Iris macrosiphon. The sequence continues at coordinate 169,322,077 of JAYESA010000013.1, read as the reverse complement.
TTATTTATTTATTGTATTATTTATTTATTATTAGATATTAGATTTAATTTTGGACGTGTTAGTGGAACTAATTAGTTTAGATTAGATTCATGGACCAACATTTAATCCTAGTTAGATTTGAGCCCAATAGTTAGCCCATTCATTAGAAGGATGACTTAATTAGTTAAACCAATTGGATTAGAACCTTCCTTCCTTAATTAATTCCTTTATGACAAGCCCCAAGGGATATTATAGACTTTTTATAATAATTTGGACTAGGGGGCAAGGCCAGCCACATAGGGGAGGAGAGACTCTCTCTTCATTCATTCATTCATTCATTCATTCATTCATTCATTCATTCATTCATTCCAATTATAGATATAGAATTTTTCTCGTCCAAATTAGTTCATCCCTATACCAAACCCTACCCAAATTCCTTTTTAATTCCTTATCTACTCACCATTGGAGGCTATTAGAACAAGGAGGAGGCAAGGATCTACAAGGAGGACGAAGGAGCATAAGTTGAAGGCGCTTGACACTCATTTGGAGAATTATATTGGAAATCCATCTTTCAATAGGTATAATTTAGTTTTTCTCTCTAATTAGACTCTAAATCTATAATTTAATCATTAGGAACCCTCCCATGTACTAAGTCTACCCATAAGAAGTAGAATTAGGTTCATATGAGGTATATGGAGAAAGTTATGTGATATTTTGTGTCAATTTTAGGGAAATTTTGATATTGACACATCTTGTATTTGTCAATAGGTCAATTAGACTTAATTAACATGTGTTTGATTTTATGAGACTAGTGTCGTGTCCACAATTGGATACGTATATGCTGTATCACGATAATTTGGTGATACATGTTAATTTTAGGATTTTTTTTCGACACGGGGGTTTGAGCATGTCATATTTTGACACGGGTACGAAGATGAGTAGATAACATTTTGTGTTACTTCTAATTATTATTCTAGACTTACTTGTGTCCTTCAGGATACGTTTGGTGGTGTGGTGGAGCAGTATCGCAAGCGTATCATAGATTGAGTGTGATACAGGTGCGGTGCTCTCCACGTGTTTGATACTTTGCATTCTACTTTAATTTATCTTGGTTATAACTATTAGAGTATTGTATTTATAGTTGTTATATATATATATATATATATATATATATGTGTGTGTGTGTGTGTGTGTGTATGTGCTAGGGGGTGTCAGATAAGCTGCAGCAGCAAGAAGCAGTAGCAACATCAGTGTGAACAAGCAGTAAGCACCAGTAGCAGTGTGAAGAAGCATCAAGAAGCAATAAGAAGCAACAGCAGCAGTTTGAACAAGTAGTAAGCAGCAGCAGTAACAGTGTGTAGCATAGCAGTGCATTAGAGATTATGTTGTATGTATCAGTTAAAGTTAAGTTGGTTAATATTGTTATATATATATATATATATATATATATATATATATATATATATATATATATATATATATACACACACACACACACACACACACACACACACACACACACTAGTTAGCATATGTATTAGTATTGGTTAATATAATTTCTAGTTTACCTTGAGATACACCAAGGTAATGTCAAGTCATTGGCTCATCCTCAAGGTATTGGGTTTGTGTATCAAGATGTGTGAGTAGGTGGTGGGATACCGTATTGGCTCAAAGCCAAGGTATCCACTTTGCATTAGTTTAGCTAGGGATGCTATATATTTTCATCTTGTATATATATATTATTATATTTTCATATCTAATAATTTACGTATATTATGATACGGTATATTGTTGATACTCTAGTATCCTAACATAGCTAGTATAGCCTAGATACATAGTGTATGAACCCAATATCCTAGAGATGTTCTCATATCACCTAGAAATAGCTAATTTGACCAAGTTTGACTAGTTTGACCTAGTTTGGCTGTTTTGACCTAGAAATGGCTTTATGACCTATAATTTGACTAGTTTAACTTATTTTTATTCCGAAACCTTGTATTGATATAATATTCCATATTTAGGCCTCCGAGGCACCGTACAGGACATCTTTGATACTGTTCACCAGATTTCAGGCAAGTATATTCTCTGATAGTTTCTTATTTATGATATCCTATATATTTCTTGTATTTAGTGTAGATATCCTTGATTTTTTGACACAATGGTTACATGGATTGGTATATCCGGATCTCGTCATGAGATATTATTCCTTGGTATTTATGGTGTATCTTGTGCAAGCCTTGTTCCTCATTCTTCTTGCACATGTAGAGACATTGATTCTTAGGGAGACTAGCTACCTACCCAGTGAATCCCGTGTCATTACGTACCATGGTTGGATCCACTATACCAGTCGGGGCGGGAAGTGTTATTGTATATATGTGATCATACCCCCATTGTGCATGTATTGTTCCTTGTGAGTATTGATCATACACAGCACATATGATTAACCAGACCCTAATCCTTATGCAAGTTCCCAAGCCGATTACATGTTGAAGCTGGCACTCACCCACTTAGTAGTAGTATTTCTTTCTCATTTATATGATGCTCATTCTTGTATTTATTTCCAGTATTCCTGTTATGCATATCTCTTGTAACTGTATATTGTATCTTGTATATTCGCTCTATTTACTGTTATATAGTTTATATCATTTATTGGAACTGCTGTTAGAGATATACTTTGCTCCTTTCCTGACTGGATATATTTTTTCCAGATGACACTGAGGAGTGGTATCCTACTCACTACGAGCCTCAGGACATAGTTGACTTAGAGCCAGAGACTTTGGCTCAGGAGGATCTCATCCCATTTGAGACAGACGGCCCAGTACCCGTAGCTCAGTAGATAAATTTATTTGTACTAGATTTATCTTCAGTATTTGGTTATTAGTATTTCTTTATATGACTTATTGGATATTATTTTGTCTTGTGAGTTGTATTTGACTCTTCAGTTCTTTATATCATATTCGTGTCATTGTTCCATCTTATAGATCTGTGATTGAGTATTTATATTTTATTGGTGGCATTATTATATCTTGATTTCTATATAGATAGTTTACCAAACAGCTTTCTACCACAATGCTGCTGTATAGGCTGGACGTTATTCACTACTCGTGCCCCTACACCGGGTGTGAGTCGTGACTTCGACTGCTTTCTTTCCTTGGTGGCGGAAAGCTTTCCAGTTGGGTAGCATGAGGTAAAGGGCAACTCCTCCTTTGATAATTGTACCTGATCGCTGGGTTGTCGTCGGATAGGGGCTTTCTGGTACAGTTGCTGGAAGGCCGACTGCCTATATGTGAGTACTGCTAATTTATTGTAGCAGCAGTTGATAATGATGCTGGCGTAGCTGTGCCTCAAAGAGGATACATCGTACGTCATAGTAGTTTCCCTTGCTTTGCGCTTGTGAGTAATCACGTCATACAAATCATGTGAAGGATATTTTACCTTTGCATCCTCTTTACGAGTCTGGGTATACCGGGCACACGGATGCGCATGTGCTGTCTTTGCTCCCTGGCCAGGGGTTCGTACACGAACTTGCCTCGAGATATTGGTGGGAGATTTTTGAGACTGGCCCTGTCCATTGGTCCCTGTAGGCTGGACGCACGGGTCAATCTTGTACAACTGTCCGTCAGAGGCTCGCATAATAACTAGCGATGTCTATTGGCGGCTGGTCGTATGAGCAGTTGCTTGAGCTTGAGGGGCTCATACTATCCTAGACTTCTTCAGCTTAGCTACCATAAACGTGTAGTATGAAGAGTCCAGCTTTGGGTTTTTACCATTCTCAGTGGGTCGCATAGGATCTGTGTTACAGGAGATACGGTCAAAAATAGAGGTTCTGTTGCTATTGGTGCCGCATGCGACCTGTTGTCTGCGATTGTGAGTTTCTGCCGCATGGAAAGTCTTATGCGGCCTCCTCCTTAGCTGCATAGAAGCTGCCTCAGCACCAGGATGTCTGGCATCGTAGTATTTTTCTCAGCCAGAGTCAGGATGCTGAACAGTTTCTGCATCAGCCCCGATGCCGTATGGATATTGACGTTATGGGTGTTCGTCCGACAACCGTCATTGACAATAGAGTAAGAGGCTGAAAGCATCTACTTCGCAGTTGGGTGGGGTGCAGTGGCCTTTGCCACCTACGTTCTGCGGGTCCTAGAGTGGGAAGCACCCTTTCGGTTGGAAATGGCTGCCGTATAAACAGTGGCCGCATGATGTACGGTTCCTGTGGTTAGGAGAGAGACGGGGAGTGCATGCTCCACAGTTTGGTGAGTTACAGTGACCATGGCTACCCATGTCCTGTGGGTCTTCTTGGGTTTTGCTTGCCTCGGAGAAAGACTCGCGTTGTCCCCGGAGTACATGTCCTCGAACACTTGCTGGTCAAAGTGGACCACCAGCATCTTTTGTGTCGAGCTGAGCTTGGCCATATCGGATTATGTCACCGACTTTTCAACAGAGGAGAAGGAAGTCCCCAGCAGAGTCGCCACAGTGTTTGCCATTTAATATCAAAACAAGAATTAAGAGTACATAATTTGATTTAACAAATTAAGAAAGTACAAAGAAGAGTCCTAGGAGACAATCTAAGTACAATTTGTTTTCTGGGGGTGACGATAGAGGGTTAGGAGTGTAGCAACTCTCTTTACTCCGTGGACGATCCGGTACGGAAGTACTTCTCTCTCCCTTGAGTGTTGATTCGCAGATAGCCCGCCTCTCCTTTTTTCTCCCTTTTTATGAGGTAATTGTAAGCACCCTGATTTTTTAGAATTTAATATTTTTGGTATTCTAAAATTTTTGTGATTAAAGGATTTTTATTTATTTTTAGCTAATTATAATATATAGTATTCATGGATTTTCTAATTATGTGTATTTAATTAATTGTTAATATTATACAAAAAATATATTTTTGTGTGTAAAACTATTATTAGAGTATTGTATAATTTTTCTGAAATTTATTGAGGCCCAAAACTATTTTTAAATAGCCATACACCTATTTATAAATAAAAAAAATAAATGAATTAATACCCAAAACCATTAACCTAAATCCTACCTAAACCCAATAACCCAAATCCTACACAAACCAAAATCCTAATTCTAAACCAACCCACGTATAGGAGATTCTCCCCCCACTCTACTATATATATATATATATATATATATATATATATATATATAATACAAAACCCTAACCCTAACTCTAATCCCACCACCCTAACCATCACCATCGTAAGAGCCGCGCTGCCGCCCGCAGCCGCATCGCCGCACCGCCGAGCTGCCGTGCCCCGCGCCGACCACCGCCCGCAGATCCGTCCCCTCCCCCCGCACGCACACAGCACAGTTGCTGCCCCTCCTTCTCACATAGCTTTCGCCCTCCTCGCTCGTCCGATTTGCGTTCTGTCTTTGCTGGTATCTTCACAACCTAACTCTCTAGGATTCTCTTCAAGTAGAATGAATTTAGGCAACCTGGTTTGATCGAAAAATCGACCGAAAGTTGGCCGAAAACTGTTCGAAAATAGTTCAGAATTTTAGTCCAAGTACCCATGTTCATGTCCAATTTGCCACTAACTCGTTAATTATTTTTAAAATATAATTGCAGGAACTTCTTCATAATATAACCAAGATTTTTACTGTTCTTTTAGTTTTTATTAGTTTGCTTTAATGGTAAAATTATTCTTGTTCCAAAATGACCAAAAACTTGTTTCTAAAATATCCAAAATCTCGTGATACGGGGTACGTACCGCCAAACGAAGCAACTTCGTCGTGTGCAAGTTGCACCGAAAGACGTGTATCATCAATGCGGACGTGTGAGCTTTCACGGAACTTGATTTGGATGTGCGTGCACACCGGAATCAATGCGTATCCGTCGTAAAGCCCCGTATCGGCCTTTTCTGACACTCGTTGTAACTTCGTGTATGCTAGTCGTTTTGCAACGAAACTTATGCCATCTGATTCATAGTGTTACGCTGGTCATGTGACCAAAGTTTGGTTCTATTCTGAGAACGTTGACGAAACGTTATTTTGTGGGCCCCACAGTTCCACATAACGGGCAATTTTATGATCAGCTCATTAAAATTCACTTTTGGATATTACGTAGGGTTTGTATCATTGTTCTGCACTCGTAGACACTGAGTTGGATGAATTTGGAGAACTTTATATTTGGCACATTTTACGGTGCGAAGTGGGCCACATGTGGACCCCACTTTGACCTAAAACTGTCAATTTTGTCCCTGTGTTCAAATTGGACTTATGGGTAGTCAATCCTAGCTATTTCAAGTATTCTGAGGACAATGGTGATGTTTGTTTTAGCATTCAGAGGTGTCCGTGCAGATTCTACTTTCCCAGGAGTAGTTGACAGAGTTCAGAACCCAGACAAGTGTACCTTGCCATGATGTATTATAGTTCCTTGCCTTTATTATATTATTTAGTTATTATAGTTATTTTATATGGTTGATGTGTCTGTTTAGCCTAGGACCGTGAGACGTTGCTTAGCGTCCGAACAAGATTCGGGTGTCGACGCCGTACACGGAGTCGTGTAACGTCACTTAGAGAGTTGATTCCACGATCCTATTTTTACGTGTTTGCTTTACCAAGTACGCTATACCCTAGGACACTTGACACTATTTCATATGACATAATATTTCTTGAGTTATTCATGATAATTCTGTATAGGCTTACAGGATTCGTGACAAGAGACATGCATATTATATGGATATTATTATGACTCGTTGTACTAGCTAGAGGTCATAATTTTACGTGTTATGGACATGAGACGTTGTGGACATGAGACATGAGGTTACATTGGGTGGGGAGAGACACACCATACTGTAGGTTGATCATTGATATATATACTATACTACTGGAGGTGCTGAGGCACGTGCACCGGAGTCGCAATACCCTAGAGGTGCCTTGGACTCTGTCTCAAATCTTTGGTACCTATACTGAGTTTTGATACAACTTGCTGCTAAGGGTTCCCCGACACAGAGCCTGTAGTAGTTTCAGCCTGAGTACGAGTGATGTTCTCACGTGCATATCACATAGATGGTTACAGTATTTTACCCTTGAGTATGTAACATTATACTGTTTTACGTTTTGGCATGCTGTTTCTTGTATCTTGTTACGTCCCTCTGAGGACTTGGTCCCCTGCCAGTTTTTGCAGCATAGACGATTATGGAGCCTTTGGAGTTGTTGATGGAGTTGCTTTTCTTGTATGCATTGGTACCAGGTACTTATATTATTTTTATCGGAGTTATGGTTATTTATTCATATTATTTATTTATTTGCTGATGTAGCCTAGTTTTATAGACTCATATTTCTTTCTCGAGTCTATTCGAGTTTTTGTGTTACTGGATGGCTGACTTTAGCACATGTAGCTCATTCTTGTGTATTCTGTTCATTGTGGATTGAGACATAGATATTTATATTTACTTGATTATTTAGATAATGACCATTATAATATAGCTTATACGTATTCGAGTCGGACCAGAGTCTGGTCGAATGTGTAGCTGGAATATTACGTATTCCTAGTCCTACGTATTTTGGGACTGGGGCATGATATATTTTTTTGGTGGCCCATGCAGGTCCTGATTAAATCATTTTGGTTACTTTTTGGTACCGAGCGAGCCTATAATTAGGATTAGCAGTACTAGTATCTCAATCCACAATTGATTTGATAATTCCTTAGCATTTGATTATCGCCCTTGGACTTTATAATTGTACTCGTTCATTCCCTCGATATCCTTATTATTGTTTATCATCTCTTCCTATTTTAGAGAGATGGACGTTCGTGCGCGGTATTTCCTCCAGAAGCAGATCATTGTCAAGGCGAAAGAAGATATGTTGGATATAAAGTTTTGAGAAGATAGTTACCCTTAGTAGGGTAGATAGATAGGTTATTCCTATATGCTAGAGCTAGTGTAGATTGTTAGCATGAGAATTTAATAAAGTATTGAGTTTAAGGATTAGTTGTATTACCCCCTCAACTGCATTCATATCCTTCCTATCAAATTTTTATCTTGTGTTGCATATATGGCCTCATGCTTCTTGCAACAACAATATTTCTAATTATAACAATGAGTAGATCCTTGCTCTTTCCCTAGTTGTGCCTTAATAACAAAATTAATCCCTTTGTTGGTACCACTCATTATGTTAATATCCATATCACCATAGGTATCAGTTCTTTTCTACTATAATCCCCTTGATCTAGTCACCATGACTCGATTCTATAAATACCTGTCTAACCGTGCCTTATTCCACCATGTAGACTTATCAAAAATTCTTCTCGTTGTGGCCTGAATTTGGTCCCTTCGTCATCAATGTCAATCAATGATCGAAGTCTCTCTACCACCTTACCTTAGTTAGATCTGACTCAGTCATTTCTTCTGCCTTGTAGAAGCTTGACCTATACAAGAGCAGTAATGGTTGGGTAGTAACTTCTCTTATAAAGTTGTTGATCAATAGCACCCTGATAGTTTTTTAGGTTCCTTTAGAAAATCCTTGATTACGGCTAGTAAATCCTAGAATTAGGCCCTTCCAGAAATCTTGTTAGCAGGACCATGACCTTAGTTTCGGATACCAACTTAATTTTTACAAGTTTGGTAGATCGTAGCCCCTGGTTTTAGTGTAGGGTTATTTCTATAAATTCAGGGTAAATTTGAAGTTATTTTGGTATTAATTAGGTTAATCTCAAATGGATTAAATTACCTATTTAATTTATGTGTCCTTGATACCCTTTGTCGTGGCTCAGATATTTGGAGCACAACTCTATCCTTTCCTTTTCAACAACTTTCTCCTTATGACCTAGACTAGTCACTCTACACCTATGATATGACAATCACTCACAAACTGGCCTTCCTATGTTTTATTTTAGTCGTACGACATTCGCAACGCAATTGTACACAAATGACACATAGATATCCTTTTTGTTGCGATCGATTTTAATACTCAACACCGACTCAATTCTTCCGAAAACCTTAACATTCATGAGATATATCATATACAATCTAAAATATATATAATAACACTAAAATAGAGTAATAATATTATAACAAACACGTGGAGTGCATCGCACCCGTATCACACTCTATCTATGATACGCTTGCGATACGACCCCGACACATCACCAAATATATCACAAAGGATACGAGCAAGTATAGAATCATATTAGAACCAAAACAAAGTGCTAGATACATCACTAGGTGCTCGTGTCAAAATGTGACATGCTCAAACCCTTTTGTCGAAATAAAAACCCCCAAATTAATCTGTGTCATCAAATTGCCATGACAAGGCCTATATATATCCAATTGTGGATACGATACTAGGCTCACAATACTAGAACAAACATAAAACTATCAATCTCACCTATTGACAAACACTTGGTGTGCCAATCTCAATTTTTTTCCAAAATTGACATAAAATACATGGTAACTTCCAAAATAGGGATCCCTAGTAGTCAATTATTCTTTCTATAGGTAGCCCAAGTTCATAGGTGGGTTCATAATAATTAAACTTTAGATTTAAAGTCTAATTACAAGGGAAAAACTGAATTGTATATATTGGTAGATGGATTCCCAATGCAAGTCTCCAAATTGATGTCAAGAGCCCTCAACTTGTGCTTCTTCCACCTCCATGTAGATCATTGCCTTCTCCTTGCTCCTAGAGTCTCTAATGGTGAAGTAGAAAAGAATTTGAGAGGGAATTGGTGAGGTTTGGGTGTAGGGATGAAGGAGTTTGGGGAAGAACATTTAGATCTAGAATTTTAGAATTAAAAAATGAGGAGAGAGAAACTCTCCACCTATATGTAGCCGGCCCCCCTTGGCTTGATGCCCAAGCAATGTGTAATAACTAATATGTCCCTATGGGCTTGTCATGATGAATATTAATTAAAGGAGAAATTTTTACTCCTAATGGTTGGCTAATTAAATCACGTAACTCACTACTAAAAAATACGGGATTAGCGATATTTTTAGCGACGTCAAATTTAAACGTCGCTAATATTAAATATATCAGCGACTCCGAAGAATAACGTCGCTAGACGTCGCTGTTTGGTGACAAATAGCGACGTTTAGTGAGTATAATTCAGTTTTTTAAAATAATAGTCGCTAAAAGTTTATTTAAGGTCGCTAAACGTCGCTGAGTTATATGATTTAACGATGTTTAGCGACGTTATTTCTGTATATATTTAGCGACGTCATAACGTCGCTAAATAATTTATTAGCGACGTAATAATTTTGTGTCACTAAACGTCACTAATTTATTTTATTTTAGGTCGACGAATTTCTCTTCCCCCCATTTCCTTCAATCTCTCCCAAATTTTTTTAAAAAAAACCCTCCGTCGGCTCCTCCTCCCTCCGGCGTCCCCTTCTCCCTCCCGGCGACCCCCCTCCGGCCGTGTCCTCCCCCCTCCGCCGTCAGATCCTCCTTTCTCCGGCTCCCCTCCGCCCTCCAGCGTCCTCCTCCCTCCAGCGGCTCCTCCTCCCTTCGGTGTTCTCCTCGCAGCCCGCTTCCCTCCTCTTCACTCGATAAGCTAGCTCCTCTCTCTGTCTCATTTCTATATCTCTGTCTCTGTCTCTCTCTAACATGATACAACACGACACGACACAACATGACCCTAATACTAACACGGAGACATGGACCCTAACTCGAACACATACACAAACACGACACGATATGACCCTAATACTGACACGGACACACTAACCCTAACCCTAACCCTAACTCGAACACACACACACACACTCACGCGGATTAGGTTTTGAGTAGGGACTGAAATTAGTAGACACGACACGACTGCAGAAGAAGTGTGAATGTGAGGGACTGCTCAGTTAGTGCTCGGGTTCTTCAACTATTTCAGGAAAGGAGTATCAGATATGTCTGGGGGTGTATAAATCCAGTGAGGTACTGATACCTAGAGGCACTGTGCAGTATCAGACATACAACTGATACTGTGGTATCAAGCACTATTTGGGGTTAGTGTGGTGGGGATGCAACTAGGTTATGTCCACATTGAAAAATCTGGTATACAGGCAGTAGGGTGTTTTAGTGGACTGAATACAGTAAGAAGGAGATGCAGATGTGTACAGGTTTGAGGAGGGGGTAAGGTTAGTACAGTGCATTAAGCACTGAGTTCAGTTGCAGTTTGGATATAGGGTTACAACAACATCGGAGCTAGGGTACAAGGGGTTGGTTCAGAAGTGCTGCAGTCAAGGGTTGATGTGCAGTACTAGCTGCATTTGTTGGAGCTCTAGCTTAGCAAGGTGGGACTGCAGTTGGCAAGGCTAGTAGGGACTGAAATCAGTAGATATCAGGAAGGAGTGTTAGTATTAATTAGGTTTTGAGTGTGTTGGTGTTTTCTGATACTTGGGTACCAGGTGTTCAATGGTTTCGTCCAAAAATATGGAAGCAATAAATTACTATTGACCTAATATGTAGCTAGGAAAACAGAAAGTCAGGAAAGATAGACATCACTGTTTTGACTTGTCCTTCACTTTATTTATCATATTTAAGGGTGCACTCCATTGGTGCACTCTATTGTTTTAGACATAGACACTAACCATATCTCTCTTCTAGTTAGCTGTCTGAGTTTAGATGCAACCTTGCGTATCTGCAGCGCACAGAGCTACACACATCAGTTCAAAGTGGTAGCACAGAGCTGTACACTGCTCAATTGTTCCCCCCTTGCTGTGCTAGCACAGAGCTGTACACCGCTCTCCCTTCAGTTGATCAATACCAAATGATGCACACTAAAAACTGTGAACTGCTCTCCCTAGTGACCCGAGCTCACTCAATCACTCAAACACAACCATACTTGAAGGTAACAGTGAGTATCAGTGCATGTACTGTATTTAACGATGAGTATATATGCTAGGACTAGAAATATCAGTGCATGTACTATATTTAACGATGAGTATATACTTGAAGATAATTGTATATTCATTTTTGCTGCAGAAGTATCTAGAAATGGATATGAATTACTATCTACGTTATCGTTCGTGGATGTACAACCATCATCCTAATAACATGTACGGTATACGGGATGAATTCATTGAGGGTGTACAGCAGTTCCTGCAGTTCGCTAAGGCGTTCCTTCAGTACATGGACGGTACCAAAATTAAGTGTCCGTGTGTGAGATATCGCAACTTGAAATATCATCCAGAAGTGGAAGTCACATATTATTTGTACTCGAAGGGTTTCACGTGGAATTACTATTAGTGGACCGCATATGAAGAACTTGTGTCTTTAGCATCGGAGTCAGAGCCATATATGGAGCCGTATATAGATGTCCACGACCACGCTGCTTACGACGACGGGTAGGTGAACATGGTTTTTGATGCGGCAGGGCCTAGTTTTGATCCGGACAATCATGATGCAACTGAGGAGGCACCGAATGCCGATGCTGTAAAGTTTATGAAGTTGCTAGAGAATACAAGGACTCTATTATATCCTGGTTGTGAGGATCATTCATCGTTAGAGGTGGTTACAAGATTGTTGAGCATCAAGTCCGATTTTAACATGTCGCAAGAATGCTATAACCGACTGATGGATTTGATTATAGAGATCTTGCTCGAGGGTTCAAAGTTTCCTAAAGACTTCTATCGATCTAAGAGGATTTGTGAGATCGCTCTGGATGGGATACGAGAAAATCGATACATGTCGCAACGGGTGCATGTTGTACTATAAAGATGACAAAGATGAAGATACGTGCAGATTAGGCCACTAGTAGAGGAAAGTCTGTCGGTGCAAGGAAGCCTACCGATTCGATGCACTACTTGTCTTTGACGCCGCGGTTGCAGAGGTTATTTATGGTTAAGGAGACTGCAGAAAATATGAGTTGGCACAGGCGGAAATAGATCGGAGGAGTATTGGATCATCCATCCGATGGAGAGCATAGAAGCACTTTGATCGAGAGTATCCAAATTTTGCTTCGGATCCACGTAATATCAGATTGGGGCTCTCCTCTGATGGTTTTACCCCATTCAGACTTTTGGGCTCCCAATATTCATGTTGGCCTGTGATCGTCACTCCGTACAATCTACCGCCATGGATGTGCATGAAGACTCCGTATATGTTTCTAACCGTTATTATCCCGGGTCTGAACAATCCGAAGAGGAACATCGATGTGTATTTACAACCTTTGATAGATGAGTTTAATCAGTTGTGGGAAGTAGGTGCCAAAACATACGATATTTCTAGAAAGCAGAATTTTTAGATGAGGGCAGCAATTATGTGGACCATCAACGACTTTTTGGCTTATGGAATATTATCGGGATGGAGCACTCATGGTCGTCTCTCATGTTCGTATTGCATGGACCATACTAAGGCTTTCCATTTAAAAGACGGAGGTAAACCGTGCTTCTTCGATTATCATCGACAATTTTTTTTCGAAGGATCATCTGTACCGGAGGAACAGTAATGCTTTTCATACGGGCGTTGTGGAGAAGTCCAATCCACCGACAAGGTAGCCCGGATACACGATATGGGAAGAGGTAAAAGATTTATCAAGTGCTATCGAAGAGCCTGCTAAGGGGTACAAGTGTGACGGATTTGGTCACACCCATAACTGGACGAAGATGAGTATATTTTGGGATCTGCCATATTGGAGCACCAATCTGATCAGACATAACCTTGATGTTATGTATATCGAGAAGAATGTGTTTGATAACATAATTAATACTATAATGGATAAAAATAGGAAGACGAAAGATAATTCGAAGGCCAGGTTGGACTTAGAAGAAATATGTAGACGTCCTGCGTTGTATTTGATAGAGGAGGGGAATAAAAAGTTAAAGCAACCTAAGTCAATTTTCTTACTGGAGAAAGAGGATAGATGGAGACTTTTTAGGTGGATTCAGGGTCTAAAATTTCCAGACGGGTACGTGTCGAACTTGAGAAGATGCATCGACCTCAAGAAGAACAAACTGGCGGGTATGAAGAGCCACGATTGTCACGTGTTCATGGAGAGATTAATTCCAATTATATTTCATAAATTCTTACCACAGGTTGTTTGGGATCCATTGACAGAGCTCAGCATATTTTTCAGAGATCTTTGTTCTACTAAGTTGCTCGTCGATCGTCTAGAAGATCAAGAGAAGGACATTGCTTTAATACTATGTAAGCTCGAGAAGGTGTTTCCTCCTGGATTCTTCGACTCTATGGATCATTTGCCAATTCATCTTTTCTATGAGGCACGTGTTGGTGGTCCTGTCGGTTATCGGTGGATGTACCCCTTTGAACGGCATCTGAATCACCTAAAGAGAAAGGTAAAAAATAAGGCACGGATTGAGGTCTCTATTTGTGAAGCTTATATTCTCGAGGAGATTACAAACTTTTGCTCGACGTATTTCAAACCTCATGTTGCTACTAATAGAACGAGAGCTCCGAAAAACGACGACGGATATCAGGAATCTAATGATGCAATACTCAAAGTATTCAATTCGTCTGAAAAGCCTTCGGGGAAAATGAAGAAGAGATATTTGAATGCCGACGAGCTAAGGGCTGCTCAGTTGTATATATTACTCAATTACGACGAGGATAAATTGGAGAAGCTAGAGGGATAAGTAATTAATACGTCCACGTTTACATTATCTCAATGTAATAGTATAAGCTACTATTATGCTACTAATCAGCAGTTGTTTCATTATTTTTTAGCACATATAATGATGAGTTGAGGTCGGTTAGACCCTACATAACAGACGAAGAAGTAGAACAAGAAATGAGATGCCATTTTCCTTCTTGGTTGAGCGCATATGTAAGGATCTTGGTAATTATTTTTTATTTCTGTACTTGCAAAATAAATAACTTACTATCGCTACTTTGGTATTTAGGTCGATCGTCTAATAACACCCGAGACTGAATCTATTAGAACTCTAGCCAAGGGACCAATTACTGCCGTTAAAATATGGCCAAGTTTCTGTGTGAATGGGTTTAGGTTCAAGTCAACAAATGCTCCTATCAGAGACAGCTTTCTGGATCTTGATTCCACGAAAAATAGTTGTTTGTGTATCAAATCTTTGAACTACAAAGACGTCGATCCAGGTAATAATTTCTTTGGCATCTTACGAGAGATTGTAGAGTTGACATATAATTATGGCACAAAACCTGCTAATATTGTGCTATTCAAGTGTGAATGGTTCAATCCGATTAAAGATCAAGGTTGGAAAATTGACAAGCATGGCCTTGTGGATATAAACTACAAGCGTAGATATCAAGGCTACGAACCATTTGTCCTATCAAGTCAGGCTCAGTTCGTATACTTGACAACTTATCCTAGACGGGGGACAGCGAGGTCGGATTGGTGGGCAGTATGCAAGACTAAAGTTAGAAATACCTTTGACATTGATAAAATAGCTTATCAGGAGGATGAGCTACCTCTTGTAACAAATATTGTAGATGTGGACTCAACGAAAGTTACTCATTACACGAGTAATAATATAGAAGATGTAGAATTGTTCGAAGAGAAAGACGAAGATGAAGACGAAGTAGATGAAAGTAAAGACGAGGAGGAGGAGGAGGAGGAGGAGGAAGAGAAAGAGGAAGAGGAGGACGAGGAAGGCGAACAAGATGAATTTTTTGAAGATAATTGAAAATAAAATATTTTGCCTGTAGAATATAACTATATTTTGACTGTAGAATATACTATTTTGACGAATATATGTATTATATTTTGACTGTAGAATGTACTATCCATTTAGGCTTGTGACACTACTGGTTATTTACTGTACAATTCTATGAATGTTGTGAGATATGCATAAAATTTTGATTGTAGAATATACTATATATTTATGTATTTCTTTATTTATCATATGTTGTTATCAGATATGACAGGACGACACGGAGGGTTCGGCAGGTCCCGAGGTAGACAGAGTGCTCCGGTACTGCCTACTGTTGGTTCCGGATCCTCGTCGCCCAGTACTCCAGTATATCGATCAATCACATCTCCGACTCCGACGATATTATGTGGCATCACACTTGAGACGAGTAGTTCCAGGCGTGATAGTACTCCCTCGTCCAGCGTTCCTCCTGCTGACGGAACCATGGAGACAGATGAGCATGTAGAGGAGGTCGTGTCGATGTTGTCCCAGCATTAGTGGGATCCTCCATGCGCACCTCCGGAGGAGACGAGGACATAGATTTGGGCCGATGGTACAAAGTAAGTCAATTAGATGGTTTAGCATTATATATATCGTATATTTTTTTATTCATCATATATTGACTTTTTTGATCAAAATAATTATCTCTGTATAGATATCGTCCATCGTCGGTTCAGAGACGCCTGGGCCTCTTTCTGAGGAACAACTATGGTGGCCCTTGGATCAACTACTCTGAAGCTCCGGAGGAGAGGAAGACATTCTGGTTTGCGCACTTTAAGGTAAAAGTATATTATATAAATCCTCTAATTTATGTATATTATATAACTTATCTGTGATGCTCACTTACTAAATTATTTATTATAGCAAACGTATTTCTATCCTCCGCATCGGACCGAGTTGATCGAGCGGATATTTCCTGTCGTTGCCGCCAAGCTTATCCGTGATGCTCTGGATGACCAGAAGGCTCGTGATTATGCTGGAAAACCAATCCAATGTTGGATCATGCCTGAGCAGTGGACTACGATAAGGGCTAGATTCGACGATCCGAGGTACAAGGAAAGGTCTGAGAAGGCCAAGGCGGCTAGGCGGAATATTGCAAAGTGGTGTGGTGGCTCGATTCTGATGACGGAATATTTCCATCGTTTGGTATATTTTTTATTTAAGATATATTATTTTTATGTAAGTACGATAAAATGGTAGTAGGAAAAAATATTAAATTTTAGTACTAAATAATATATTTTTAACAGGTACAGAGGGGTGAGGATGCAAACATGGTGACCGTCTTCTTGACCACCCATCGAAAGAACGGAAATCTCATTGATGAGAGGGCCTCGCAGACCTATGCAAGTATTACTTTACTTTGTGTTAATTTTAATATAACTTAGGAAATTATCGAGTATCCAAACTTTTCTAGGCCGAGTATCTTAGGCTGCATGAGCGGACGACTGCTAGTGCACCTACAGCTGGAGAGACTGGTACTTCCTCGCAGCTCGCTCTAGCTCCGTCGATGGACGAGCTGTGGGTGACCGCTGCCGGTAGTCTCCAGAGGGGTACGTACTACAGTACGGGATCCTATGGCGCCCTGGTTGTGACGCAGTCATCTAGGGCCTCCCCGACAAGTGCGCATTCCCCACATCCCTCGCAGTCGTCGGCCAGAGTCCAATAGGCCGTTGACCATCAGATTGCATATCTCCGTGACGAGTTGCTGCGAAGGATGGAGGAGCAACCCTGGTCGCAGCCGCAGGCAGACGATCCGACGTTCATCGCATGATTTGATATGCTCGACCGTAGCATCACAGAGCTCTTGGATTTAACAAATAATCTTAGAGCCTCGACAGAGTGCAGCGTGACGGAGCTCCAGGCATCACAGCTATCCATGGGCGAGAGGCTTACGATGATGCAAGATTCAATGGTTCATAGCAGTACGAGGCTGTTATCTACCATAGATTCTTACAACCAGAGACTCACAGAGTTGGAGCGGATACGTCCTCCTGGTGCGCCTACATCGACACAGACTCCACCGACGTCACTGTCTTCTCCATCGACATCGGTGTCGATTTTACGGGAGCAGTATGATCTGTTCTTATCCTTCATACGTGCCGGTGGTCATCCTCCTGCAGATCTACAGTAGTATGGATATTTGCATGGATATATATTTGCTGGATATGTGTATTCTTTGTATTATTTAGGATAAGACTCAGTTGTATGGATATATATTTGCTGTATTCTTTACGACGATATTTGCTGGATATTTTATTTTCTTCAACTTTTATTATATTATTCATATTAAATATATGTTAATTTATCGATGTTGAGTGTTCAACCCAAGGGGGTCGGCGAACCCAGAAAATTCAACGGAGGGTTGCTCCGGATCTATTTGTACAAATTATGAATTAATAAACTGCAGGAATAATAGTTTGGAAATAATTCAGTATTAATTTTTTTATTTTTTTACTGTATCATTAGCGACGTTTTTAGCGACGTTTAGCGACGTCACTGTACGTCGCTAAATAACGTTGCTAAGTTGCGACGTTAATTTACGTCGCTAATAACGTCGCTAGAGACATCGATGTACGTCGCAACTTGCTGACATGGCAGTATTACCAGGTCATTAAAGACGTGGCTGTAACATCGCTAAAAAGTTGCTACATATGTCGCTAATTTGCGACATACAGCGACAAATGTACACGTTGCTAATTAGCGACGGTGAGTCGCTAAACATCGCTAATCTGGCGATGCATCTACGTCGCTGGAAAATGTCGGTATAACGATGTTCGACGACATTTTTGCTGTCAGCGACTAGCTTAAAGGCAATTTCTGTAAAACGTCGCTAATTACGTCGCTAAAACAAATTAGCGACATTTATTGATCAATTAGCGACATTTATTGATCAATTAGCGACATTTCTTTACGTCGCTAATTTGACTTTTTCTGGTAGTGACTTAATAAAAATGACTAACTATTGGGCTCAAGTCTTGTCTAGCTAATGTTGGTCCATGACAAGTCTAGTTAGGTCCAATTAGGTCCACTAACAACTAGTCTAACTATTGACTAACAACTAACCATTAACCATATACAAGATACAATATATAACTATAACAAATTTATTGTAAAATAAATTTAATCCAAATATTTTATTACTAATGATTGAAAATAAAAAATACCGCTCATTATAATTATTTAAAATATCATATTCACAACATTACCAATAATAAAAAAAAGTTAAAATACCCCTCTCCGGGAAAGTGGTAGTGGCAAATCTACCCCCCTTGAAAAAATTTTGTCCTCGAAATTAAAATTCTCCCCCTCTCTTGGGCCAGACATAATCTATTCATAAATTTTGTTTACTACGGTTAAACCCCCAACAATCATAGTCCAAGACAGTCCTATCATATAATATACAATCCTGCAATTCTGCTAAAGGAACAACCATGCATGGATATAGTCTCTAACTGTCATGAATTATGATCTCAATCAGGGTCACTTGCTAACTATACCTTAGCCAAAATATTTATCATCATGGGTTACCACTTAACTCACTGGTACACACTACCCAAGACACTATACTATACCTCTAGAATTCTGTCTTATATTATCTATCTCAGTTCTTCAATTACCTTTTTTTAACCATTCTCTCGCAAGGAACACTTGTATATACTCTCAATTACGTGCTCTATTGGTACACCCTTGTCTATCTTGAATACCCTCAATAGGAAGCCTACTCAAGTCTTGTTACTATCTACACAAGGTACTAGCTCTTATATGATACTTTAGATGATATTCTAATACTAGGTTACTCATGTCTCTCCTCTATACTTAGTACACTAGCCACTAAAAATGCTTGTACTTAAACCTCTATAATACTTGAGGTACTCTGAATCTTGCTACTAGGGTACTCCTGCTATTTTGGTACCTGGTGCAAACTTATATTCTAACACTTAATAATCACTCTATAATTCTTACCTTATTTGGTATCAAAATAACATTCACTAATACTTCTTAACCACTATGGCACTATGATATCTCACTAGTACCCTTATATCCACCATACTATTTCTTGGTACATACAACGTCTATACCCAAAGCTAGCTAGGTACTATACCTACTGAACTTACTTCTATATAGGTTACCCCTCTCACTCACTTCCTGGAATACTTGTATTCTTACAAATCACTACCCTTCATCTATATTGATTGATACACCCATCTAATATTATTACACAAGATATTTACGGACACTAGCACATTACTCAACTAGTTCCCGATATACCCTGGATACAATTACTCTCTATGCACTCATTGATACAGAAATACTAGTTTCCTAACTATACACAATCTTTGTGCTTAACGTTCTAAGATACTAACTTCTTAATACTCACAACAGTTCATCACACACACTACTTCCACTCCTGACACTAGCTTACTCACTAGATCATCCCATCACACTTACCAACTCCATAACTGTTCCTCAACTCATGCACTAATATTCTCTGCCTTCTTCTTAACACTAGCATGCCCCATTGGCACACTATTGGTACCCTTACTTTATAATACTCCTAAACTAGTACTTCACTTTACTAGTTTAAAATTTATACATCACCCTCTGTGCACTGTGCACACAATTCTAGATACCGTAATTTCTTCTTCCACCATATCTCACTCTTTAGTACATCAACACCCTCAACTTCTAGATGATATACCCATCACTAGACACATACTGGTGCACTCATATCTACCCATATCAATGCTCTAATTCTACATGTAACACAAGTCCTTCCACTTAGTACAATACATTCTCATTCTATCACTCACTTATACACTTATGGGTACCACTCTACTATGGCACACTCACTAATAACCTCCATGAATATACTTTCTTCTACTCTTGACTCACTCAAGCATCAATCACCTACTGGAATGCCATGCTCCATTGATATCCAACACAAATTCTGTGATACTTAACTGTTACATGGATCACTCAACTATATGAATTTATGACTATCTTGAACATGCATGCTAATACTAATACCAACTCCTAGAATCACAACTAATACTCTACTCTCGTTCTATCATTGGTACCAATACTAGCTAGACTTACCATAGAATCTATTGTTATAAGGGTACTGTACTATGAGTTATCTCTAGACTGATGCCTATAGCTCACATGCCCAACCAAGAATCACTCACAGACTCACAAGCTACACTCCCAGCAATCATCACTGATACTCAATGACACAAACCTAATTACATGTTACCAAACTACTACACTATCAAGAAACCATAATGAAATAAAGCTATATATGGAACTGGACTAAAGCAACTAAAGGTATCTCTATTTTTGAGCTAATAAGGGTGATGGAACAGAATCCTATAATAACAGGAGTGGAAAGATAAAGAAGATATGTTATGAACCAACTTAAGATATAATCTGATAATCATACATGTCTATCCAAAAACATGTTACTCAGAATTCTCTCCACGTCAGTAAGCATAGCTGCGATAAACGATAGATTTTATAACTAAGGTATGCACCTCTATAATCATGTCATCTAGAATCCTCGCTGTGCCAACTAGTATAGTTGCAAGAAACTCTAAATTTATAACTATGATATGTACATCCGAAGTCAGGTTTTTACGTTTCTGCCATGCCAGCTAGTATGGCTGCGATAAACTCTAGGCTCCATAACCAAGGCAGACATTTTACTTTTTTTACTGTCTTCATCAACATATGTTATCAGAATATACCATAATTTAGTCCATAAAATTCATCTTGATATGAAAATCAAAATCAATAACGAATATCATGAATCAAATCCAACAACAACAAGCGAGAGTGAATGGAAACAAGAGAAAAAGATTTCTGAAGTAGTGTTTATAGTAAGACTCTCAGGGGCCATCCTAAAAATCTCTCAAGAAGTCCTAATTTTGTGATTAAGTAATCTCTCATCCTACATCCTATATCCCATATCCTATCATAGGCTCACAGTAGTACAACAAAGTCGTTCAACTACCATGACATCGCACTAGTTGTGAAGCCTGACCTACATTGGTCACCACTAAAAATGTGTCACGACCCGCACTCGGTATAAGGGTACGGGTAGTGAACCACGTCCAGTCTACGCTACAGCATCGACGATAAAACGATGTCTAGATCATCATTATCTTTCTATCAATCATACTAATACAACTAGTTCTATTATGTACTCAATTACAATAAACTAAGAAAGAATGAACAGGAAAGATAATTCAAATAACATTCTGAAGAAAGGAAACTAGACAAGATATAGAAAGGAACACTAAACTAGTTCGCTACAATTGTTATCTCAAGTCTACAGTGTAAGAGCAGTCATGTCTATGGCATCTCTCTGACATCCCAAAATGGAGAGCATAATACTCGCTGAAAAATATTATCCAGTCAGAAATGGAGCGAAGTACAACCCAATAGCAGTTCCAATAATTGACAGAAACTATGAAACAACAATAGTAACAAAAATAAATAATAAAATATCTAGAAAAGTAACTAGCATGGCTAGGAGAACATCATGGCAAGAAAATAGAGCTAACTGAGTGCAATATAGTAAAGATCATAAATGTAATGAACTGGAAATAAGAAAACAGGATAATAACTTGTGCCTTGAAATATTAGCAAGATATATGATCGGCTTGGGCCTAACACAGACTATAATAATAAAAGGGAGCTAGCGTGACCACACGTTAGTTGCATGGTCTGCTAGCTATCACGGTCTGTACTATTGCACGGAAGATATTACTGCACGGTCTATGTCACTGCACGATCTATAAGGTATGATCACATATCCACTAATATTTTCCCTAACCCCCGACTAGTACACGGATCTAAATTATGACACGTTCTGACACGATAATCACTATGCACGGTCTATAATATCATGCATATTAATCACAATCTAATCATCTAATCATGAAGTAATAATAAAGTGATCATCGAGGAGAACATCTCATGACGGGGATCCAGGGTGTACTAATCCTTGTTACCCTCGTGTCAGGAATCAAATATCTCAATATAAAATACATGTAACATTGAGACTATCAAATAAAAAAACTATCGAAGATATACTTGCATGGAATCCGAGATGAAGTATCAACCCATATCCGAAATGGTGCCTCGAAGACCTAAATATGGAATATTGTATCAATACAAGGTTTTGGAAATGATAACAAGTAAACTAGTCAGTTTCTAGGTCATTAGGCCAATTCTGAGTCAAAACAGTCAAACTTGGTCAAACTAGCTATATTGAGATACTAGAGTATCATAGCTATCTAATAACACAAAATACACAATGATTCAACATATATATATATATATATATATATATATATATATATATATATATATATATATATATATATATATATATATATATAAGTTTCCAATATCTAATACTTACTCTAGTTGAAAACCTTGGCTTTGAGCCATCTTGGTATCATACCTAGCTACCCTGTCAGTATTCAATACCAATACCCTATGATACTCATACCCTTATTACCTTGGTATATCTTAAGGTAACACTAGAATTAACATTCCTAATGTTATTACCTACTAACTTAACTAATGCATATAAATATATACCTTTCATGTATATACATAACACACATAACTAACTAACTAACTTACTTATAACAATTAAATAACTACTAACTTAATAGTTTACCTATCACTAACTAACTAAGACAAATAACTAACAATTACTAACAATTCATACACTAACTCTATATATACTAACTAACATTCAACAATATATAAAGAGATACACCTCTACTAACTAACTAACATTATCTACTTAACAATACATAACAACTAATATACAACTATCATCTAACTAACCAATGTTAACATAACTAATAACTAACTAACATGTTCACTAACTATCAATAACTTAAGTTATCAACTAACATTACTAACTAGCATAACATCTAACAACTCTAAACCTCACCCAACATAGCTAGCACATTAACTAAGCTAGCAGATCATCTTATACCAGGCCTGACCTCTCTCTAAGATACCCTTATAAATCATACATACAGATACTTATTACCACTACTTCATATATCTACATATACATATATTAACTAACTTCCACTTCTAACATACTAACTAATACTGTGTACAGATGTGCATAGTCTCGACCCCTGGTTGCTGCTGCACTGCTCACAAGAGTATGTTGACCACCTCACTGCATCTGCAGTACATCTGGAAACCTCCTTCTTCACTGTTCAAGGACTGAAACTCCTTGCTTCTTCCTCCTTACCATACACACACACACACACACACACACACACACACACACACACACACACACACACTAATCCTCAATGGTACACTCTCCACTCTAAACACCCTCAAGCACAAAGGCTCCCACATACACAAACTAAACTCCTATGATACCAATAGGAATAAACAACCCCACTCAATTCTATGATGCATTCACACATAGGCAACACTCTCACACTCTCTCACTGATATCCCTCACATAGTGCACACATTGCCCAAAACATGAACAACACACCAACAGTCCACATGAACACTATAAATATATACATATATACATATGTATAGCTCATAAACTTCATGAATATATACTCATATATATATACATCATATACATATCAAATATATATCATATACAATCTAATATATATATATATATATATATATATATATATATATATATATATATATATATATATATATATATATAACAACACTAAAATATAATAATATTATTACAACAAACACGTGGAGTGCATCGCACCCATATCATACTCTATCTATGATTCGCTTGCGATACAGTCCCGATACATCACCAAATATATTACAAAGGATACGAACAAGTCTAGAATCATATTAGAACCAAAATAAAGTGCTACATACATCACTACGTGCTCGTGTCAAAATATGACATGTTCAAACTTCCGTGTCGAAAGAAAATCCCCCAAATTAACCTGTCATCAAATTGCCATGATACGACCTACACTTATCAAATTGTGGACACGATACTAGTCTTACAACACTAAAACAAACATAAAACCATCAATCTCACCTATTGACAAATACTTAGGGTGCCAATCTCTGATTTTCCCTAAAATTGACACAAAATACATGGTAACTTTCAAAATAGGGGTCCCTAGCACTCAATTCTTCTTCCTATAGGTAGTCCTATTCCATAGGTGGGTTCCTAATAATTAAACTATAGATTTAGAGTCTATTTAGAAGAAGAAAAAATAATTATACCTATTGGGAGATGGGTTCGTAATATAAGTCTCCAAATTGATGTCAAGAGCCCTCAACTTGTGCTCCTTCTACCTCCTTGTATATCCTTGCCTTATCATTGCTCCTAGAGTCTCCGATGGTGAAGTATAGAATAATTTGAGAGAGAATTGGTGAGTTTTGGTGTAGGGATGAAGGAATTTGGGGGAGAACAATTAGATCTTGAATTTTGGAATAAAAAGAAATGAGGAGAGAGAAGCTCTCCACCTATATGTGGCCGGCCCCCCTTGGCTTGATGCCCAAGCAATGTGTAATGACTAATATGTCCCTATGGGCTTGTCATGATGAATATTAATTAAAGAAGAAACTTCTACTCCTAATGGTTGGCTAATTAAATCACTTAACTTAATGGAAATGACTAACTATTGAGCTCAAGTCTAGTCTAACTAATGTTGGTCTATGACAAGTCTAGTTAGGTCTAATTAGGTCCACTAACAACTATTCTAACTATTAACGAACAACTAACCATTAACCATAAACAAGATACAATATATAACTATACCAAATTTGTTGTAAAATAATTTTAATCCAAATATTTCATTACTAATGATTGAAAATAAAAATACTACTCATTATAATTATTTGAAATAACATATTCATAATATTATCAATAATAGAAAAAAGGCAAAAATATTCCTCTCCGGAAAAGTGGTAGTGACAGATACAGACGACTGTTGACAGTATATGTACACCACTAGCCTCGACCTACGTGGACTAGTCAAGATAGCCTGAATTCCACCCATGCGTACGATAATTGTCCTCTAAATTGCACATTAGGAGGTAAAAGCACCCTTATATCAGTTTGAGTTATTTACAATTTATATAGCATATATTTTTTATGTATCTTGTTACGTCCCTCTGAAGACCTAGTCTCCCGACAGATTTGCAGTGTTGATTGATGTTGAGTCCTGCTGGAGCTGTTGATGAGTATCATCTCGATATACAGGTATCATTATTAGATATTTTTATTATGTCTTTCGTTGTTCATCTATTATCTTTTTATTGCTTATTTCCTGCTGATATAACTTATTATTTGTAGACTCATGTTATTTCTTTTGAGTCTATCCGGAGATGTGTAGTATGGGGTACACACCATGATACATGTTGTCTATTCTTATATTTTATATTCTTGTGGATTGAGATATAAATGTATTTATTGTATTTAAATAGTGACCCTCTCTGTACAACTTATATGTATTTGAGTTGGGCGGGGGTCCACTTGATACGTAGCTGGCCATTGCCAACGTGGCCTGATCCAATGTATTTTTGAAACTAGGGCATGACTACTAACATCCTTGAGAAGATCTATGGCAACCCTCAAATTTATTTACGCCAACAATATAAAGGTCAATCAAAAAATATGCCACCTCTATTTGACGGAACCAACTACACATTCTGGAAGACATGCATGAGTTTCTATCTTAAATCCCTTAATTTTGATTTATGATATTTACAAATATATAATATCTATAGTCAACAAGTATAATCCTCACATACAAAAAATCACTAATCTGGTGGTGACTTGCCCCGTAGATGAGTCAAGACATCCAGAGGAAGTAAGCTAGCTCACGACCCCAGCCGGTAGTGAACTCAAAGTCTCTGATGGAAGTAAACTTAAGAGGCTCGTCAATACGGTAGGAGAAATGGTAGAAACAATGAGAGGAGTAGAGAATAAGAAATGCAAGGGGCATTAAAATGGCACTGCCAATATCTAACATTGAGGCAGGATGAGTGGCTGGGGCAGCATCATAGTAGGTATAGTCATATGGGTCATCAAGTTGACCTAAATAGTGCTGATAGATTCTTATATCAGCGCCATGTAGGATTTTAGGGTGGTCATCGTCGTAATCATCTGCGACATCTTTGCTGCGACATCCACCTTAGGCAGAGCAGAAGAAGAAGGTGCCAACGGTGGAGGTATTGGTACAATCGATATCTGTATCTCTAAGGACACGACATCGTAGATGCGTTTGCCCTTCCCTCTTCCACCAACATCTTTTATCAAAAGGTTGTTAGTTTGAACGGGTGTCTGAGCTGGTTTGGGCGTAGCTCGATGACACTCTCGGCCACCTCATCCTGAGTAACCAAAGAAGATGTCTTGGTCTATAGAGATTCGAACACAACATGCACACTGACATATACTTAATATTCTACTATACGTTAAGAACTATTCTAGGTTGTTTCAAATATTCTAATTTATAATATAAATTATAATATTTATAACATTTTTGTTCGCCTTCTTGTCTATGTATGTACTATCCTTTCTCTTGTGCGTCTGCAAGAAAACCTAGTTGAAACCAACACATGAGGGATATTCCGCCTCCTTGGGTAACCTCTAGCTTTAGTCTTACATAGTACACTAGTCAAATCGATCTTTACGATGCCTTGGATAACTTATATAATAAACTTGAACAAATTTATTTGCTATCACAAAATAGTCAGACTCTCTATATCTCCTTCGATGGTTTATATCGACAAATCCAAATTGTTTGTTAATTTTCTATCAATGATTTGGTATTATGTCAAACCAATCGCATTTGAATATTACAATATTCATGTCGTACATAACGATGTATTGCAACTATACAATATCTTGAAGCACAACGTAATAGTCAAAGTTTGGCTCGTCATCGTAAATGATGCCTCTTACAGAAACGTCGAAATTCTTTATATTCAAGCTGTCAGCAATAAATTCAACATTTATAGGATTTTGAGTTATTTTAAACTTGAAGCCATCAATGACGTAACCGAGGCAAGTCCTGGCTTTTCCTAATGCCAAATAAGGAAGGCTCTCATTTACAAGTGTACTTTCAAATAAGAAAACCTATAATCACACATCGATAGTGGGCATATTAGAATCGACATCTACATAAATCGTACAAAACTAATATATTTAAAATGTTAACTAAGTTCCTTACATATTTGGTGAACCAGGATGTAAAGTTATTATTGACCACTTTTTGAAGTTCCTCATTATTATTAGGTCTACTCATTTTTACTTCATCTTTAAGTACATCGAGATAAGAAGATGTAAAGTTAGTATATTTAGTTACAATATTAGAGAGAACTGTCAAAGTCTAGTCGGTTACTTCTCCAAATCTCTAACTTCTTGTATGCTATAATTTAACAGTACGTATCGATGAGCTTCTTGTAACTCATCATCCCCCAACTACCATTTCTTACTTGAACCGATAGGCTTTCCCTCATATTGAATATTGACAAGCCTCTATTGTTTCTTGCATCTCACACAGCTTCATCATTCCTTGGAAACTTATTTTAATTTGTTTGGACATGGGTAACAAAATAAATTGAGGCAAAGTCTGAGACCTCCTCGATAATATATGCTTCGCATATCAAAGCCACTACACGAGCCTTGTTACCTACCTTTTTTCTTAAGATAATGGAAGTACCTAGAAAGAAACATTCTCCAAAAAAATAAATAAAGCACGGCATCTATAAAATTTGTCACAAAAAATTGATCCTATATTAATACTTTACCTTTCAAATGATACATCTAGCGATACTGAATAGGTCCACTGACATATGCTTCTTATGGCCATATGCTCCATACTGTCAAAAAATCCATGAGGGAAGACTTTCTCTAGTCTACAAATTATCAAGACAATCTTCTTCTCAAGTTTATCCATATACTGCACCGTCATCTTACTTGAACAAATATCTTTGAATAATATAAATAGCTTGGGTATTCTAAATTTTATATTGGTTTTATTTTCTTAATTTTATTTTTAAGCAAATAAGCTTCCCCTATTTGACCCATGATATGGGTCTCTCAAAACACTACCCAAAATTCATTTTTGAATACATGTGGCGATTATCTAAGTTTTGTTCATAGGTGTAGTATATGTTCTTAACACATATAGTATCTATAGGATATAATAGGAAAAGATGAACCTGCATAATATAAATGTTAAGACTTAATTTCATACTATAAAATAGTGATGGGTTGTGGTATCATCATTGCTGAAGTGGCAAACAATTTTATCTATAGCTTCATGGTCTCTGACTTATTGGTTAAATATCTATAGTGGGCTCTATCTCGCCATTATAGTTGCAGACAGTGGGTTCACATAGTTAACAAAAAGGGTACTTTGGGGGTTAAACTGGATGTATGTAACAATACAAGATCAATTCTCTTTATTAGTTTTTTGTGTAAAAAAATTCCATGGAGAACAACTTTGGCTAGCTAGATACCAGGCCTCAAAAGTCCAAGAGAGGAGTGTTATTAGACATTAAGAAATCTCCAAATTTTATCAAAGAGTGTATCATAACTTTGTAACTATAGTTGTACTCAAAAGTGCTTAAAGACTTTGTAACTAGCTACTTTGAAATCACATGTAACTAGCTACTCTCAAATCACATGGCTATATAACAATGAATTCAAAAAATTTAGATCTAGTATTAAGCCTGATACAATAGTTTCACATTGTTTCAAACAACCCAATTCAAAGCTATTGTTAATCTTGCATGCCAAAATCTTATGTCAATCATATCTGTGCAATTTTGTATCATCCGTACACATAAAACATGGGTGTACTTGTCATGCCCCAAAAATAGAGTACTGGAGAGCAGGTCCTATATTATGCCAGCTACGTATATCAGAGTACTCCGGTAGTCTAAAATATAATACCAACAGCTATAAAGACATGGAGGTTACCCTACAAGGAAACATGGGTGTACTTGTCATGCCCCAAAAATAACGGGTCCGGTACTAGGCCAGCTACATATATTAGAGTACTCCGGTACCACGGGATACAATACTCATGGCTATAAAGACATGGGAGTTACTCTACAATCCATTAGTCAATACTAGGTCCAGGAATCCTAGGTATCCCAATCACTGGCAAATAAACAAAGTACAAGATGTATGATCTTCAGACATATAATAGTAAAGTATTCCAAACTATAGATATATAGATGATCATGAAGCTAGTAATACAAAATAAAGAACTAGCAAAAGTATACAAATCATGCATGATCTGCTCTAGTTGCAATCTAGAATATATATAATCATGTTGCCCTCAGACATGAATCAAAATCAAAAAATACGAGCTAACACGTGCTTGGTAGCTAAACGTCGCACAAAAGAATATACAAGATATACAGTGAGCGACGAGAAAGAAAACCTACTCAGGTGCTCCAACAGGTGGTCCTTCTGGTGCTTACCATCAAGCGAAATGCACGAAAGCTCCTCAAGATCCGCTAAGAGATATGGCCATAGAAAACCAGTAGAATCAACCCCAAATAGCAAGTACTATAAAGAAAGTCATATGGGTAAACTAAAACTAGTATACAAACATATAAAGAAAAATAGTAGACAAATTACAATAAAAAATAAACTTGGAGACAAATGAAACATGAAATGCAGTCTGATATTGAAACAGGAATAGAAGCTAAGACAGGAATATGAATTATTAATCAGTCATGATCAATCATGAGCTATGACTTGGTATTACTAGCTAACTAGGGTTATAACAATCTTAATTACTAGAACATAAAATTGAGGTTCTAACAAAAATATGCATTGCACTCTGTCTATGCTATATAGTAATCCATAATAGTACAATATTGTAATACTAGACTGTGTGCTGGAAGTGCGTATCTTACGACAAAGAACTACAAATCCATTAGTGGTCGAGATAACATGACTTCATGCAACCTGAAAACCTTTCCACCTAATTAATCTAGGTGGTCATTCTAGTCATTAATTCCTGAATATTTTATTAGGATTATCGATCGTGAGCTTCCGTGGATCCATCATATACATGAGATTTCCTTCGGGAAATACAAGACTCGACATAGTTTTCTAAATAATGGCAGCCTCGACCGCCTGGCGACGCCTAGGCGGTCGATGGTCTCTCCCTGCACCATTTTTTGGTAGACGATGGAGCATGCGTTCAACGGAGCTTTGGCGGCGTTGGTGGGCGCCTAGGCGGAGCAATATCTAACAAGATATTTTGGCCAAGCGATTTTGCAAAGCATTATGGGCCTATGCTTCAGTTTTATAAGACTAAAACTTAATAAATATTTATTCTACAACATAATTATGCATAAAACATCCTTAATATATATATATATATATATATATATATATATATATATATATATATATATATATATATATATATATATATATATATATATAATGCAAAAAAACTCTGGTAAAATAGTAAAAAAATCCAAAATATATCAATCGTCTAAGAGGAGCCTAGGCGGTAGGCGGACTCTTTCCATCGTGCACCCGCCTACCATCGTTTAGAACCTTGTTAGACAATAGTTTAGGAATCACGTGAACCAGGCAAGCTAGCAACCCATATTGCTATAATTATTTTAAGAGAATGTGCTACAACAAGCCACAAAGAGAAATCATACAGTATCAATATAGTATAAGAAAGTGCAAGACAGTACAGTACGGTATGATACAACGTGATATAATGCTCCGACACGTGATAGGTATATAATGTGTTATAGGAATAACCTCATGCACGAGGCAAGGGTACCATTACGGTCAAACAAACGAATAATCAACTATAAGAGATTATGATTAAGCAATAAATATTTAGAAAATTTAATCAGAAATCAAATGAGAATCTATATCGAAAAGTTTTCCATATTTCTATGGTATTAGAAACAAATCAAATACAAGAAATCTGACTATTAAATTTAAAAAAATTATCCACATCCTCTCATATAATCCATAATACTCTGTATCAATTTTCATGGCCATTTGCATTTAGATCAACGCAAAAAAGAATCAGTAAAATCAGGAAAAATCATAAAATCAATACTGGGTATCAAAGTGATATCCTGGTGACGGTGTACAGACAGTAACCAATAAAATCTAATTCTAAATAGTAATTTAGAAAACCACACAAACAATATAGCTGGTGTTCGGGTGGTATAATAGCGGTATGCCGCTAACACTGAATATGCAAGAATCAGTATTTGGAATAGGATTTTGGGGCCAAAACCAAGTCCCATTTCCACCCATCTTCAATCCATCAAGTTTTAATCCTAGGTGTGGGTCTTCTAGAACATTTATTGCCAATATTAGTCAAGAAAACCTAGGTATCTCAACCGATACCAAGATTACAATACCGTATCACACGATACGACCTAGAAAACTAAATCTAGGCAATAATATAATCAATATATATGTAGTTCCATATTTACAAGATAAAGAACAACCCAAGAATCATGCCTTGGACAAAACAAAGCAACACTATTCAAGGAAAAGGGATATACAAGATAAAATATTAATTATTCAAGTAATGACAAGATATACTTGCCTAGGACAAGATCCAAGCCGAATCTTTTACTGTACCGCCAAGTAGGATTTAAAAATTATACTCTTTGGTCTCAGGACCTAGCTCCAAACTCAACCTAAGGCAAGAATTGGAGAAAGAAAATGAAGAGAGAGAATAGAGAGGAAAAAGAAAGTGAAGAGAGAAAATCTAGGGTTTATAATTGGAGGGAGGAGGATCCTTGGCTCTAGGGTCGGCAAAGTCATCGATCCATACCCTCAACTAAGGACCTTAGATATTCAATTAAAACTAAGTATCCATTGGACAATAGGATAGCTCAATTTTCTCTATTGACCGAGTCACCCACAATGCGATGGTATACCGATGGTGTACCAAGAAAGGTGTAACCGATCTTACTGGCAAATTTCTATTTAGAGAAAAATTAAGGTTCTTCATTCTACGAGGCCTAGTACGGGTCTATGGCATTGCCTATATGTATTCTACAAGTCTCAGAAAGTCTATAGATAAATACTACTCTTAATAAACACAAAAATAATATTAAGTTGCATAAGTCATTAAATAATTTCTCACAATCAGGAGTATCGTACGATACTACCTGCACTATCCTCGATACACATGAAACCAAAAAATCTCCAAAACCAGTAAAACTGTCAATACCCAAATCCAATAATGCCTTCAAGATACGATATAAATAGTCAAGGACTCACCATGCAAAATTCCATCATCCTTGATTATGATACCAAAATCATAAAAAATGAGAAAATTTAATATATAATAAATACTTATGTATCAGTATACGGATACCGATACGATGAGGCAAGCCTTATAACTCTCATCCTAGAAAATTATATCCTCAAAATTTTAATAAGACATTCAATAAGCTAGAAAATCTAAAAAAATATAATATCAGGAACCAAATAGAAATTTTAGAGAATTAGGAAATCCATATATAAAAGTTGCATAAGGAAAACTAAAAATAACTCAAAGCTACAACAAGCAAAAAAAAATCTAGAATATACATTCTAAGGATAAGATATGGCGTATACAAATGAGTACTTAATCGATAAAATACGGGTATCGAGCTCGGATATCATCCTCATGCTCGTACGTCAACTCTCTCGCTAAGTGATGGCCCCAAATGACACAAAATAGATAGATAGTCCGGTTCTTAAGAACCTCCTTTCTCCGGTCAAAAATGAAAATGGGCTACTCCTCATTCGATAGGTCGGTACCAACGACCAGCATAGAATAATTTAGGATATAGCACGGATACGGAACATAACTACGCAACTGAGATACGTAAAATACATCATGTACCTCACAAAGTGATAAAAAAAGAAAATATTATAGGATACATCTCCAACTAAAGAATATTGATAGGCTAATATATCTTATACTAAGCTTTCTCCATACTCTAAATCTGTTAACTCTACGGGTAGGCAAAATTTGAAGAAATACATGATCGTCGACAGAGAACTTAAGAGGTTGCTTATGCTGATTTGGTCAATGACACTGACGATCTTGAGCTATTCTGAGATGCTCTTTAATCTGCCTGACTACCTCAACTACCCTAGCTATCATCTCAGGCCCAAGCATCTATATCTCACCAATATTATTCCATGCTAAGGGTGATATACATCTCCTGTCATACAACGCCTCAAAGGGTGCCATCTGAATGCTCGTTTGAAAGCTTTTATTGTAGAAGACTCTACTAGGTGCATATAATCCTTCCAAGATCCACCAAAGTCAAGATTGTACGGTCGAAGCATACCCTCAAGAGTCTGGATCATGTACTCCAACTTACCATCTATTTGCGGGTGGTAAGATGAACTAAATCTCAAATAGGAGCCCAAACTGAGCTAAAGACTCTGCCAAAAATATAATATGAACCTATAGTCCCTGTCTGATACTATACTAACTAGCACCCCATGCAATATGGCTATTTGTCTCTAGTATATCTCTATCAATTGTTCTATAGTCTGAAGTACACTGAGAGGTAGAAAGTAAGCAACCTTTGTAATTCTTTTTACTATCATCCAAACAACATCTCTGTTAGCCAGGGATCTAGGAAGACCTATCACGAAGTCTATGGTAATATGCTCCCAATTTATTCTAGGATTGACAACAGTTGAAGAAGTCCAACCTATCTTTAATTCTTATTCTTGACTTGCTGGTACACTAAGTTTCTAGTTATAAACCGTGCTATCTTCCACTTTATCCTATTCTACCAAAAATATTGATGAATATGTCAATACATCTTTGTCCTTACTGGATGGACAAAATACTAGAATTATGGACCTTTGACATAATATTATGATGGATATCTCCACTTATCACACAAATATGACTCCCAAACGAAGAGTTTCATCCTCATGAATACTTAACTCTGATCTACGCCATGTCTCATACTATGTCCTGAGCTGCTAAAGTCTGGTATCTCCAGACTGAGCTGCTTTAACACTCACAATAATGGTAGATCGAACCTGTAGACCTGCTATTAATACTGTATCATATGGTAACACGACCTCCATGTCTATTTTTTGAAGGTCTTCTAAGATCTCATGCTGCTCCATTAAGGAGTAGGCTCCTGCCCTCCTGCTCAATTTGTCTGCAATGACGTTAGCCTTCTATAGATGATACTGAAAGCCATGATCATAGTCCTTTAGTAACTCCAACCATCTCCTTTGTTGCATGTTGAGATTTTTATTTATAAACACATATTTCAAGTACTTGTGATCGATAAAAATCTTCACTCGATCCCCATAAAGATAATGCCTCTAGAGCTTGAGTGCAAATATAACTATCGCCAACTCCAGATTATGTATTAGATGGTTCCTCTTATGGTCTCGAAGCTGCGGAGATGTATAAGAGGCATATTACAATAAAAATCTTCATGATGAATAAGGACACACCCTAGTCCCTTACCTGACATATTACAATAAAAAGTGAACCTACCTAGTCCTACAACAAATGTCAGAATGAAGCCAAGATCAAACTCCTCTTGAGATTCTCGAATAAAGCTGACAAGCATCTGACCACTCCAATTGCACGTCCTTATACGTCATCCTTGTCGAGGGTACGGAGATTATAGGAACGTCTTCCATAAATCGTTTATAGAACCCTGCCAATCCAAGAAAGTTGCGTATATTTGCAACTGTATTAGGCACTGGCCTACTCTCTGTAACCTCCATCTTTTTAGGATCCACCTCTATACTACCTCATGCAATGATATACCCCAAGAAGGATATACGTCTAGTAAAAATTGTACTTGTTGAACTTTGCATATAGTTGATACTCTCGAAGAATCTAAAGAACCATGCAAAGATGTTGCTCGAGCTCGGCCTTACTCCGACTACAGACCACGATATCATCAATAAACACAAATTGGTCTAGATGATGCATGAAAATATTGCCACGTCCCAGTCCCAAAGTACGTAGGACCAGAGTATGTAGCAATGACCAACTACGTATCAAGTGGACTCCAACCCAACTCGATTACGTATACATTGTCTATAATAGGCATAATTTCTAATATGGCAAGTCTAACTACTTCTCAATCCACATAATAATAAACATCAAGAATAAACAATATGGTTCATGGTCTGCAGCCCACTAGCATATATGTTCGAATAGATTAGAAAGAATAATATGAGTATATCAAAACTAGGGTATAAAGCAGAATAAGTCAAATGAGATATAAATATAATAAATAATGATGAATTTAAATACAAATAGATTAATCTTATCAAGAATCCAAAAAATGTCCAATGGAGACAAACCACTACTAGTAGACGTAAAGATAATGACAAAAAAATAAAGCTAAGTCCCTATTAGAAATAAACTAAGACATAGCTGAGATGTCAACTGTGGTTGTACCATCATCTGGTGGTTATCCGTAGGACTCCGAATAATCCTGCATGCTGGAGAAAGGACCAGGTCCTTAGTAGGATGTAACAAGATACATAGATGCATGCCAAGCATATAAAAAATATAGCATTTAAAATAGACAAGTGCAGGCAGAAAACTAACTAAGGCATAACCTATACTATAGTCATATACGAAAGAGAACAACTAACTACATATGAACTGCAAAATACGGCAGAATACAAATACAGTAGCTCGCAAGTAAATCACGGATAAGAGAACACTCACTGGACCTTAGAGGCCTCAAGGTGATCAAATAACTCGACCTTAGAGGCCATAGGGTCACAAAACAAATAATCCGACCTTAGAGGCTACAGGGTTCTAAAAGAGATAACCCGACCTTAGAGGCCACGGTCAACAAATATGAAAATAAAGAAAAAATAGTACATATGTTTATAATCGTTCTCGCGCTTGTAACACTCACATGGGCCTATACAATCCATTGCTATCCAAACTACTACATGGTCTATGACAAGTAGTTCTAATAAAAAATAATTTTTAAGTCTAGTATCATGTGAATCTATGAACTAATATAGATCATATAATAAGTAAATCAAATTAAACATGCTATATGAATTTGAAAACTTGGCAAGGTATACTTGCCTATTATGTCCATGCTGAGTTATGATCCTAAAGTTTAACCAATATCTATCCATGAACCAAAAAATCTATGACCATCATGAGTATCTAGCAAGTCCAAAGAACAAACAACTAAAAAATATACATAAATATAATTACAAACAACCACTACTAACTAGGAAGGTGGGATTAATCTAAGTCGTCTATCATCTAAGTCACCTAAGCCATTTACTAGTTATAATATCTAGAACCAATTCAAATTAGTCTCTATAATCAATATTTATTTATTAAACTTCTGAATTAAAAGTTATACCTAAAAGTAAATTATGTTCGCAAGTTTCGGATTCGTGGCACGCAAATCAATATATTTTGTTGACTAAAAAGTCAACCGACCCAAACCAAACTTTTCAGTACATGAACACGTAGATTTCAGTTTGACAAGAACACTAAAATTTGCGGTCGCACAAATGTCAAATCGTTTGCGAGATATCAAATTTACAAGTTATAAATTATAATTTCGGTATATCCTTAATTATCTACAAAATTTATTATTTAAATAGAATAATAAACTAATAAATTAATTTATGAAACTTTTTTATGTTATAGGTCTCTGTATCAGCTTTCCATAACATCAAACAGATTGCCAAAACGAGTTCGAAATCTTCCAAAATCTCAAAAAAAGTGAGAGATGATAGTATTTTAGATAACTAATACTAAACTAATTTTATAGAATTATAAGTTTTAAATTAAATCTATTAAAATATATATTATCAAATATTACCTCGATACATTTCTAACAAAAAACAAGACATGAATCAGAGTCCGGAGTTAGGAGATATGGCACTTCCAAGTTGAAGTAGCTGTTGAAAAATAAGGCTATTTTTGTGGCAAATTTTGGGTCTGTTTTGGAAGAAAAATAGAGAGGTATTTTGAATTATAGGAAAAAAAAGTAAATAGATTTTATGTGTATTTATTTCAGATTTATTTACTTTAATAGATAGGATTTAATTTAAATAGGTATGAGGCAATTTGTTAGGATATGATATGGATAAAGTTGCTTTCCTAGTAGACTTAGGTTTATGATTAATTTAAATTATAGTTTAGATTTATCTAAAAATAATTTATAATTTTATTTAGAATTATCTTAGATAGTATATATAATTTAAATATAATCTTATTTATATCTATTAACATTAAATTAGCATCTACCAATATTAAGTGTATATATAATCCAAATCCTAAAAAATTATTTATTCCATTAGATATTTATAATTAATTATTTTAGACCCTAATTTAATAATTAAAAACTATTTTAAAATAATTATAAATTGGACAGGAGTTTTATATTCTACCCACCTTAAAGGAATTTTGTCACAAAATTTAAATTTATTATTATTCTTTGAAATCTCAAAGTTTAAAATGCATGGTCTATTCTTATCACAATCGACTCTAAATTTAAATAATAAAAATTTATACAATCATCATATTTTCAAATTTCAAATATTAGAATTCAGTCGTCTTTGAAATTTAGATTTAATTTTTTATCCTCAAAATTTAAATCGGTAATTAAACCCTCAAACTATAAATTTTAAATTAGATCCTCAAATCATAAATTTTAAACTCAATCTATCAAATTTTAAATTTTAAAATCCAATCTATTAAATTTAAAATTTTAAGTTCAATTTTCAAAGGAGAATCCATATTCTCAAGTCTTTTTTTTCAGATTAACTCAAGTAAACTATAAATATCCTTCCGAAAATTCTCGAAGACACAAGTACTTAAAACTCTCAAAAATTTATTTTACTAGATTACCTTCTTATCCCCCATTAATTTTTTTTACATTAAATATATAATTTTTTAACTATATTGAAGTTAAAAATAAAACGTCTACCCACCTTAGAATCTATCAATCTTTTATAAAAACAAGATTATACCTTGAAGAAAAATTCTCAAAATTTTAAATAAATCAAAAGGGTAAGAATCAATCTTTAATATAAATACTCAATGTTGACCTCGATGACACATATACCTCTAACGTAAAATTTTTACGTATATAATCATTCCTCCAACTATAAATATTTAGTATATATAGAACCTCGAGTCTAATCCTCGATTTATATTCAAATCTTTGTAATCAAATTTGTCTAAACTAGAACCTTATTAATCCACTCGTATTTACTCATTCAAGTCCGCAAAAGCTAAAGATTCATCAACAATTCTAATAACTTTATTTATACTCTCAACAATTATTTTAGCACCAAAGAATCAAATTGCATATTGAGGCTATCTACCTACCTTCGATTATACTAATCTATCATATTACAATATTACAAGATTACTATAATTATTTTTATACTTCCAAAGGGTGAATATTATATTCCTACTTATGACTTATAGCATCTATAATACCTCTTCCTATCTACCAAGGCAATCACAATAAGCAAATTAATTATGCAAAATATATAAGGGATACTAGTTGGACAATTCTCTAACTTCCACTAAGCACAAGCATTCATCTCTCCGAAATAGGGGAAGACGAGAAACAATGATAAGAAATTAAAGAAAGTTATGATCGAATATAAATACGAGATTCAAGGACGAATGTAGAATTCAAAAGAGAGTTGTCAATGAAGTTGTGGATTGAGATCCTATTTTGGTCTGTTCCTAATCGCAGGCTCATATCAGTAAAGTTACGTAACCGATACAATATGCTCTGACCTGCATGGGCTACCACAAAAACTATGTCACGTCCCAGTCCCAAAATACGTAGGACCAGAGTACGTGGCAATGGCCAACTACGTATCAAGTTGACTACAACCCAACTCTATTACATATACGTTGTCTATAATCGGCATAATTTCTAATATGGCAAGTCTAACTACATCTCAATCCACATAACAATAAGTATCAAGAATGAACAATATGGTTCATGGTCTGCAGCCCACTAGCATATATGTTCGAATAGACTGGAAAGAATAATATGAGTTTATCAAAACTACGGTACAAAGCAGAATAAGTCAAATGAGAAATAAATATAATAATGGTTAATGATGAATGTAAATACAAATAGATTAATTTTATCAAGAATCCAAAAAACGTTCAGTGGAGACAAACAACTACTAGTAGACGTAAAGAAAATAACAAAAAAATAAACTAAGTCCATACTAGAAATAAACTAAGCAATAGCTGAGTCGTCAATTGTGGTTGTACACTCATCTTGTGTCTATTCGTAGGACTCTAAATAATCCTGCACTCTAGAAAAAGGACCAGGTCCTCATTGGGACGTATCAAGATACATAGATGCATGCCAAGCATATCAAAAATATTGCATTTAAAATAGACAGGTACATGCATGAAACTAACAAAGGCATAACCAATAATATAGTCATATACAAAAGAGAACAACTAACTTCACATGAACTGCAAACATAACAAAATACAAATATAGTAGCTCGCAAGTAAACCACGGATAAGAGAACACTCACTCGACCTTAGAGGCCTCAAGGTGATCAAATAACCCGACCTTAGAGTCCACAAGGTCACAAAACATATAACCCGATATTAGAGGCCACAAGGTTCCAAAGGAGATAACCAGACCTTAGAGGCCACAAGGTCAACAAATACGAAAATTGAGGAAAAATAGTCCATTTATTTAAAATTGTTCTCTCTCTTCTAACACTCATGTGGGGCTATACAATCCATTGCTATCCAAACTACTACATAGTCTATGACAAGTGGTTCTAATAAAAATATAATTTCTAAGTCTAGTATCATGTGAATCTATGAAATAATATAGATCATATAAAAAGTAAATCAAATTAAATATGCTATATGAAATTGAAAACTTGGCAAGGTATACTTGCCTGTTATGTCCATACTGAGTTGCGATCCAAAAGTTTAACCAAAATCTATTCATGAACCAATAATCTATGACCATCATGAATATCTAGCAAGTCCAAAGAACATACAACTAAATATCAAATACAAATATAATTACAAACAACCACTACTAACTAGGAAGGTATAATTATTCTAAGTCGTATATCATCTATGTCACCTAAGCCATTTATTAGTTATAACATCTAGAACCAATTCAAATTATTCTCTATAATTAATATTTATTTATTAAAATTTTGACTTAAAATATATACCGTAAAATAAATTATGTTTGCAAGTTCGAAATTCGTGGCACACAAATCGAGGCATTTTGTTGACTAAAAAGTCAACCGATATAAACCAAAATTTTCACTAGATGAATACGCAGATTTTAGTTTCACAAGAATACTGGAATTGATAGTTCACACGAATGTCGAATCGTTTGCGAGATATCAAATTTACAAGTTATAAATTATGAATTCGGTAGATCCTTTATTGTCTACAAATTTTATTATTTAAACAGAATAATAAACTAATGAATTAATTTTTAAAACTTTTGTATGTTGTAGATCTCTGTATCAGCTTTTCGAAACATCAAACGGATGGCCAAAACGAGTTCAGAATCTTCCGAAATCTCGAAAACAGCAAGACATGATCGTATTTCAGATAGCTGATACTAAAATAATTTTACGGAATTATAGGTTTCAAATTAAATATATTAAAATATATATTATCAAATCTTACCTCATTACATTTCTAAAAAAAATTGGACATAAATCAGAGTCCGGAGTTAGGAGATATGACACTTCCAAGTCGATGTAGCTATTGAAAAATGAGACTATTTTTGTGGCAAATTTTGGGGTGTTTAGAACAAAAAATAGAGATGAATTTTGAATGATACGAAGGAAAAGTAAAGGGATTATATGTGTATTTATTTCAGATTTACTTAATTTAATAGATATGATTTATTTTAAATAGATATGAGTCAATTTGTCAGGATATGTTATGGAAGAAGTTGCATTCCTAGTAGACTTAGGATTATGATTAATTTAAATTATAGTTTAGATTTATCTAAAAAAAATTATAATTTTATTTAGAATTATCTTAGATAGTATATATAATTTATATATAATCTTATTTATATCTATTAACATTAAATTAGCATCTATCCAATAATAAGTGTATATATAATCCAAATCTTAAAAGAATTATTTTTTCCATTAGCTATTTATAATTAATTATTTTAGAGCCAAATTTAAAAATTAAAAATTATTTTAAAATAATTAAAAATTGGACGGGAGTTTTATATTCTACCCACCTTAAAAATTTTTTTTCCTCGAAATTTAAATTCCTTATTATTCTTTGAAATCCTCAAAGTTTAAAATGCATGTCCATTCTTATCACAATCGACTCTAAATTCTAAATAATCAAAATTTATACAATCATTATATTTCCATATTTCAAATATTAGAATTCTGTCGTCTTTGAAATTTAGATTCAATTTTGTATCCTCAAAATTTAAATCGGTAATTCAATCCTCAAACTATAAATTTTAAATCAAATACTCAAATCATAAATTTTAAACTCAATCTATCAAAATTTGAAATTTGAAATCCAATTTATTAAATTCAAAATTTTAAGTTCATTTTCAAAGGAGAATCCCTATTCTCAAGTCTTTTTTTTATATTAACTCAAATAAACCATAAATATTCTTTCGAAAATTCTCGAAGTCACAATGTACTTAAAACTCTTAAAATTTTATTTTACTAGATTACCTTCTTAGCCCCATTAAAGAATTTCACATTAAATATATAATTTTTTTAACAATATTGAAGTTAAAAATAAAATTTCTACCAACCTTAGAATCTATCAATCTTTTATAAAAACAAGATATACCTTGAAGAAAAATTTCTCAAAATTTTAAATAAATCAAAAGGGTAAGAATCAATCTTTAATTTAAATACTCAATGTTAACGTCGAAAACACATATACCTCTAACGTCAAAAATTTACGTATGTAATCATCCCTACAACTTTAAATATTTAATATATATATAACCCCAAGTCTAATCCTCGATTTATATTCAAATATTCGTAATAAAATCTGCCTATACCAGAACCTTATTAATCCACTCGTATTTACTCATTAAATTCCGCAAATGCTAAAAATTCATCAACAATTCTAATAACTTTATTTATACTCTCAACAACTATTTTACCGCCAAAGAATCAAATTGTATATTGAGGACGTCTACCTACATTCGATCATACTAATCCATCATATTACAAGATTACTATAAAAAAATTTATACTTCCAAAGGGTGATATTTTATTCCTTCTTATGACTTATAGCATCTATAATATCTCTCTTCCTATCTACCAAGGCAATCACAATAAGCAAGCTAATTATGCAAAATATATAAAGGATACTAGTTGGCCAATTATCTAACTTCCATAGGCCGAGGCCTCCATCTTCTCCTTCATCTTCTCCCAGAACTCTACCTTGAGCTACTCCTTGCGAAGATCCCCTGAATGTGACGCCAGTGCCTTCTGATCATTGATCATATCCCTGAACCTTTTGCTAGCGACGGTCTTGTAACACTTTCGGATCGTAACATCTCTATGATCTGGCCATCAGTACAACTTCTACAAATTACAAAAATATTTTTTAGTATTGTAATAAAAAAATATTATTCTAAATAAAAATCTTACACATACCCACAGCATATCCAGCCAAATGAATCGTCGATCCATCGGGATGTCACTGAAGTTGATATAAGGGCCATAAAAGTTCTTCCGAATGATGTCCCCCAAATAAGTGCCAGCCCTGATTGGAAAGAACTTGAAATAAGAAAATAATATACAATTAGAATAAATAAATAAATAAATAAATGTGTGAATTGACAAAAAAGTACTTACGTCGCTCCATCGGCCTACAGCTCGGGACGATCGATATTGGCTGGACGCTCTGGTAGAGTAGGGGGATCTTCAAATCCTAGACGATAGACATATACTCCGTGGTCCACCAGGAGGCATGGATATGAATTTGCTCTAGTAGGAGCAACTAATGGAGTAGTCGATGTACTAGTAGTCGCAGGAGTAACAGCAGGGGTAGAAGCTGAGGGAAGCCCGGGAGATGGAGTAGCTCCCCCTACTGATGAATGAGTATATGGCAGGGATAAACCATCCTCGGCATCTATGAACTCGTTCTCTGATGGTTGTGTGCGACTTGCATCTGGACTAGCTGGAGTAGTGGATGGAGGATCCTGGAAAAAAGATCCTCTATGAACCTGTCGGCATGCTCGTCCTCGTCCCGCCATAGGCAAATCTGACAGTAAATAATGGACGGTGTTATGAAATAAATAAAAATAGTGACATCAAGACATCATAAAGTAATAGATGGCGTGATGAAACAAATAAATACTAGTATACTAATGAAATAAATAATAACCGTGTCATTAAATAAATAAATAATCTAAGATAATGCATATGTGTGTAAGTACTAATCTTCTTCATCTATCGAGTAATCATCGTCTTCCGAATCATCTTCATCTTCATGATCTACTTCTTCATTTTTACTTTCACTATCACCTTCATCTTTCAATTCTTGTTCC
Source organism: Iris macrosiphon (assembly GCA_036927795.1). Taxonomy (NCBI): domain Eukaryota; kingdom Viridiplantae; phylum Streptophyta; class Magnoliopsida; order Asparagales; family Iridaceae; genus Iris; species Iris macrosiphon. Next base: position 169,277,954 of record JAYESA010000013.1, on the reverse strand, counting down.
TCGATCAATACCTCCATATCAAAGTCCTTCTCTATATAAGGTAAATCTTCTATGGCAATCTCTTCGTTAACTCTATCATCCTCTACTGTAACATCAACCTCCATACCATCAACACCGGCCAAACTCATATATGTAAGTTGAGGCATGACCACCTCATCCTCCTGGTATGCTAGATACCTAACATTATATGTGTTTCTAGCTTTAGTTTTGCATACAAATCACCAATCCTTATTATTGCATCATCGACTAGGATAGCACATATAATACACTTGAACTGTTTGACTAGCTAACACAAATGGTTCGAAACCTACATATCTTTTTTTTTATTTTATATCAACAAACTCAAACTGGTTGTCAAATTTCCATCCTTGCTTGGGTGTTGTATCGAACCAATCACTTTAAACAACATAATTTTTGTCTCATACTAGTATTCCAGCTCCACGATCTCTTAGTACACCGTAATAGTCAAATTCTGGATCGACATCGTCGACTGAACCCCTCACACTTAATCTAATTTTTTTTGTATAATTAGCCACCTCATTGACAAATGATTGATTAATAGGTTTATAAGTGGTTCTAAATTTGAAGCCATTAATGGTGTATCCATCCCAACACTTTGACCTCTTGCTTGGTCTGATAGCTAATGTTCGAAGTTATTTTATAACTCTGTACCAGGACGAAAAACCTGAAACATCACGTATCATATAGACATTAGACAAAGAATGATTGTAATGCTAAATTTAGAATGCTTAATTTTTAGGATCCGTACATAATTATGGAATCACGATAGAATTTTTTTATCAACCTCTCTAGCAAGATCATCATTATTAATATCATGTCTCTCCATTTTTACCCCAGCTCTAAAAGTACTGTGATAATAAGGAGAATAGCTAGAGTACTTTTTTTCCAAGCATATACAAAATTAAAATATGTACCAAAGATGTGTCGCTTACTTCTCAATATCTTTAATATCCTCAAGACCACTATTTAACATTATATACCGATGAGCGGCTTCAAAATTATCGTCTTCCAACCACCGTACGTACTTTAGTAGCACTTGCAGGCTTGCCTCCCATATTGAAGATAGTGTGGATTACACTATTCGGTGCATCAACCCCACCGTCATCATTTCTTGGGGCTCTATTACAATTTGTTCTGACATGAGTATCAAAGTAGATGGAACAGAAGTTTGAAACCTCCTCAATGATATATTCTTAGCATATCAAAGCTTCTACATGAGCCTTATTGCCCACTTTATTCTTTAGGTGATGTAGATACCTATAGATAATATATTAAAAATTAGAATTATTTGAGTAAAGAAATTAATAGTACAAACTAATTAATTTATACCTCTCAAATGGATCCATCCATCGATAATGGACGGAAGCACCGACACGTGCTTCGTATGCAAGAAGAATCGACAAATGCTCCATAGTATCAAAAAAAATCGGAGGGGGGCACCCTTCCTAACTTCCATAATATCAATACAATCTTCTCCTCGAGTTATGTTGCACCGTCAACTTGATTGAACACAAATCTTGAAAGAATATAGATAATACGGCCAGCGGAGTCCATACTTGATGAGGCAACATCTCTCTCAGAGCAACATGTAGTAACCTCTCGATAAATACAAGACAATCATGACTCTTCATTCCTGTCAGCTTGCGTTCGTTGAGATCGACCTATCTTGCCAGATTTGACATATCTTCAGAAAATCTCAACTTTGAAATTCAGTTGTATATTATCAATTTTTTAATTCCCTACTCAATAATGTAAATGGCGCTAAAGGCTTGACCCAATTACCATTTTTACTTTATTTTAGGTGCAAATCTAAACGCCTGCAAATAATTTTCAAGTCATTTCTTGCTTTAAAATTGTCGTTCATTTTTTTCATGATATCCATCACCATATTGAAGATGTTGTCAAATACATTCTTTTCTATATGCATGACATCAAGATTGTGTTTTGTGGGATTTTTCTTCCAATAAGGTAAGTCCTAAAAGATACTCAGCTTTGTCCAATAATCTCTTTATCCGAACCCTTCAAAGTGAAGGGCCGATGTCGGATCTTCCATCACAGTCGGCAATCCATCTACCTCTTTCAAAACTTTGTTTCATATCAGTCTCAACGGGGGAGGAGATAGTTCTTGTTTATCAGCTCTAAAACCATCTATGTTCCTTCTCCATGGATGCGAGGCAGGAAGGAACTGACGGTGACAATAAAAAAAGGATATTTTTTCTCTATTCTGTAGACGGAATGCCTTACTTTTCCCATACATATCGGACAAGACAAAGTACAATGAGTACTCCACCCCAATAATATCCCATATCCTGGAAAATTATTGATGGTTCACATGAGTGATGCTCTCATATGAAAGTTTTGCTTCTTTGATATATCATATGTCTGAACGTCAAACTGCCACAATTGTTTCAACTCATCCACCAACGACTGCAAGCAGATATCGATATTCTTCTTTGGATTTTTTGGACCGGGTATGATAAGTGTCAAGAACATGTATGGAGTCTTCATGCACATCTACGGTGGTAGATTGTAAGGAGTCAAAATCATCTATTAACAAGAGTATTGAGACCTCGACTGTCCAAAAGGAGTGAATCCATCAAAACATAAACCCAACTGGACATTCCTGGGCTCCGCAGCAAATTCAGGATGACACACTGATCAAAATGCTTATTTGCCTCTCCATCGGAAGGATGAGATAATTCTTCATCATCCATCTTTCGTTCCTTGCTATGTCATGTCATTTGTTCTGCTGTATTTGCGGTCATGTACATCCTCTGCAGCCTCTTTGTGATCGACAAAACTGCATGTACTTATAGGGACGCAACCTTGCTAGGACAGTTAACTTTTTTTTGCCTTGAATTGGCTTGTACCGGTCCGCGTGATAGAAAATACATCTATCTTTATCATTGTTCTTCTTGTAGTATAACATGCAACCATTTTGACAAAAATCTATCTTTTTGTAGCCTAATCCGAATTTTTATATCATCATCTTTGACTTGTAGAAGTTTTCAGGCAACTCCTTCGATCCTTTTGACAACAACTCTCGAACAAACAAAATTATCTGGTCGTAGCATTCCTGCGACAAGTTAAAATCAGATTGAGGTTCAACAGCCACGTCACCACCGACAAAACAGAATAAGAATCACAACCTGAGTATAACGTAGTATCAGCATTCTTGAACATATCATAGAATTTATTTGCATCAGGATTCGGATCATCCGGATCAAAACTTGGACCGGCCGCATCAAATACCAACTAACGCGCCAGATTTTGTGGTCGTATTCAAAGTTATCTCCGAGAGTGGACTCTGCTACCTCCATATTGAAGGAGGAATGATATTATAAAAATAAAGATTCTCCTTGAGTCATCTATTCCTTGTAGTTCGCTACGAAATCCTTCTTGTAGAGATGCTCCCTCACGAGATCCACCTCTTTGAATGGTATATTATGTCATTTGACACAAGGGCACTTGGATGAGCCTTTCATCCATGAAATAAGGTTGACACTGGAGTATTTGAGAAATTTCTCAATGCCTGCCATGAAATCAATCGTCAAACCAATCATACTCTCATATCGCCGATTGTACATCCACGATCGGTCAACTAAGTATCGACTCATTGCTTCTGCATGTACAATATATATATATATATATATATATATATATATATATATATATATTCAAACAATATGGATTAGATACAAGATGAGTTAGGATATTGGCTAAAGGAGGAGTTATGATACTTGTTCTACACGTATCCAAAACTATACTTCCTCGACACTCATCCGAATATGTCCGATACACACACACACACACACACTGTGTGTGTGTATATATATATATATATATATATATATATATATATATATATATATATATATATATATACCAGTCACCCTTGCAGATTATATATATATATATATATATATATATATATTAACTAGCTAAATATACGAGCGGTTTTAGTAACTAAATAAACGGGTTCGGTTCAGTTCGATTCGATTTTTGGTCCAAATTAAAGCGAATAATGCTCACCCCTAACTGTGACTGTGTCATTGTTAAAACTATATTTGTGTCATGTGTCTGTGTTTGTGTCGCATGTTGGTAATCCTAAATCAATTTTAAGACCACTAAGAAGTTTAACCTAAATCAATACTAACCAATGTGTCGTGTGTCGGTGTCGGTGTTTGTGTTTGTGTCTGTGTCTGTGTCTGTGTTATGTGTCCGTGTCCAAATCATAAGTCAAAATAACCTAGTTAGAGTCATTATCTGTTGTTGTGGAGGATGGGCTCCGCCTAGGCTGTCTGACCGGAGAGGGGGGTTGAGGATGTCGTCGAAAAGGGGGTTGAGGAGGGGGCCGGAGAGGGGGTCGAGGAGGTGCCAGAGAGGAGAGGCCGGGGGCGGAGTTGGGTCGAGGGGAGGCTCGGAGAAGGGGGTCAACGAGGAGGGGGAAGAGGAAGGAGCCGCCGGAGTGGGGTCAAGGAGGATGTGGCCGGAGTGGGGTAAGAGGAGGGAGCCGGAGAAGGGGGTCGACGAGAAGGGGGTCGGAGATGGGGGTCCAGGAGGGGGCCGACGGAGATGGCGCTGGAGGAGGCGGACAGAGAGGGAGGGTCGAGTGCAGAGGTGGTCGAGCGGGGACAGAGAGAGAGAGAGAGAGAGAGAGAGAGAGATGAAGTTTGAGCTAAGACGTCGCTACTATATTAGCGACTTATCAGCGACGAAAATAGTGACGAAAAATATATATAATTTTTTGTCGAACTTTTCTACACATATCCGTCGCTAGTCCGTCGCTATATTCCGTCGCTATTTAACTGTATTTTTGTAGTGGACTAAACCGGTTGATTATTTCAAAGGTCCAATCGCACCAGTCCAACTGGACCAAAGGTTCAGTTTAAAATCGATCGGTTCATTCAATTGTCACGTACCTTATTTTTAATGATTATTTTGTCAAAATTTTAATTTTGGACTATATTTTTAACAATTTTTAATTATTTTTATCCAAACAATTTTCTTCGAACACTAATATTCTTCTGAAATGATAGTCCAAAACCCAAAACTTGACCTAAAAAAATCCATTAAAAATATGATACGTGACCATCACATGTCAATTTTTATTAATTTTTATCCGAAAATACCAACGGAATTTACTTCAGGCACTAATTGAACCAAAATGCAAAGCTCGTGCATCATTTCGACCAAAAAAAAAAAAAATCGATCACCAAAGTGACAAACACTACAATTTTCATTTACCATTTCGAGAATTAACTCTTTGAGAAAATACCTCTCACGGGTCAAATTTACTCTCCTTTTTTTTGCATACGAAGTGTTTACGTCAGAGAACAGCTTTCAAAAATAGTCAAGTGCTGTCTGGTAGATGAATAGATGGAGGAGATCGACACTTCAGATCCTATAGTTTTTAATCAGCTTCACTACCACAGCCTCCGGTCTCTTTATGTTGACCACCCAATTATAATATGTTGCAACAGAATAACTATTTTACAAAACTTTGGACAATTACTGGCCTAATGAAAAGAGAGAGAGAGAGAATTATGATTTTATGTGGGAAACAGCTGCATTTCACCACCGAGCCTAGTCTCTACTTGCTGGCCCACTCAAAAATGCAAACGCGGTTCAAAGAAAGGAGCAAATTTTTTTTTTTTTCTACAAAAGTAAACTTGTAATATTAGTTACACTACGTTCAGTGAGAATGACGGGCTTAGTGTAATGAATGTTCTAAATTTAGTTTAATTAAGTGCTGTCCAGTGATAAAGCAATGCTAAGATTGAGGAATCAGTCTTCTTGGGAATGGGAACCAACTGTCCTACCGGTCAAATTAGAATCTATATATTTTGGTTCGTGAAAAGAAAATTAATTTTTTATATTATTATTTTTTAATTATAATTTTTTTTTTTTTTGCGGTGTTTAGAAATTTCCAAGAAATTGGATGGGATAGGGATTCACGAGTTTTCAACGTTAGGGAGTCCTTTTCTGAGTTTGGAAAATTTCTTCAGAAACACATTTATTTTTTGTGAATTTTCGCCACGCTTCAGAGACATCACATCCATGACAAGTAGCTAGCAAAGCAGTCAGTAGCTCGAGTGAAACTTGGCACATTCATAATATTACTCGACTGACCTTGAAGCCTACATTTACAAAATTACAACACTTTGAATCGGACTGAGATCTTAAATTTTAGTTCTGCAAAACTACAAGCCTGGGCCATGATCTTAATTAATCTTACAATTCGTTTGGCACCCAAAATAATATATAGCAAAAAAATAAATATTTTCGGAAATCAAATTTTAAATAATTAATTTTAAAAAAAATTATATTTTTATATTTGGTGACTATACAAATATTTTCGAAAAAAAAAGAAAAAAATTGACAGAAAAAAAAAAGAAGGGAAAAAATAGGAAAAAAGGAAAAAAAATAATAAAAGAAAAAAAACGAAAAAAGAAAAAGAAAATAAAAACGACAAAACGAAAAAAATTGACCAAAAGCGAAAAAAGAGAGACTAAAAACGAAAAAGACAAAAAAAGAAAGAAAAAATGACAAATTTTTTTTATCAAAAACGTAAAAATGCTAAACGAAAAAAATGAATAAAAACGACCGTACACAAAAAAAAACCAAAAAACAATCAAAAACAGAAAAACGACAAAAAAAAAAAACAAGAAAATGATTAAAATGACAAAAACGATAAAAAGATCAAAAGCGACTAAAAACAACAAAACTAAAAACTAAAAACGATAAAAAAAAATCAAAAACGACAAAAAGACTAAAATCGAGTAAAATGATTAAAAATGACCAAAACGACTAAAAACGACAAAAAAGACTAGAAACTTACTTAAAACGATAAAAAAAAGATCAAAAAAGGATACAAAGAAATAAAAAAGATTAAAAAAGAGACTAAAAACAAAAAAAAATTAAAAAAAACTAAACATAATAAAAAAGACCAAAAATGATAAAAAAGACAACTGTTTAGCTTCAAAAGAAGGCACTAGTACAACGTTTGGCGCGTCCCACTCCAACTAACTAATGCTTGACTTGCCTTGCCTGCTGGAGGTATGATTCCGAGTAGTTCGAGTTCATAAACTAAAAAAAAAAAAAAACAACAACAACAAAAAAAACGACTTAAAACGATCAAAAATGACCAAAAATATGAAAAATGACAAAAACGACGAAAAATAAAAAATGATCAAAAACAACCAAATAACGATAAAAAAAGACTACAAAACGATCAAAAACGACAAAATAATATTAAAAAACGACTAAAATGATCAAAAATGACAAAAAAATAGTTAAAAAAAGATTAAAACGATTAAAAAAAGACTTAAAATGAATAAAAAAGATTAAAAAAAGCGACAAAAAATCCACCAAAATCGTTCAAAAATGATCAAAAAAGATAAAAACAATCAAAAACGACTAAAAACAACAAAAAAGACAAAAGATCAAAAACAACAAAAAAAAGGACAAAAAAAAAATCAAAAATGACAAAAAATGATTGAACACGACAAAAAATGAAAAAGTTAAATAAAAATGATCAAAAATTTAAAAAATTTGAAAAAAAAAAAAAAATTGTCGGGACAAAAAAAATATACCCACATATTTTTAAGAGATATGATTACCATGTTTTGTGGGTAAATTATTTATCCGAATATTCGTAATTTTCAAAAAAAAAAAATTTTGGCAAAACAAATATAGTATTAAATTTTCACTCTAATTTTTTTCGAAAATTAAAAAAAAAAAAAAAAAAAAAACCCGTAGGAAACGCTCCCTAAGTGTCTAGTTCCTTTACTGTAACTCTAAATTTCAAAACCTAGCTAGACCTTTTCTCATAAATATATGGATCATAGAGTTTGACCAAACATTTGGTAAATTTAAACTCAAATTTCAATAAATATGTTTTACAAATAAACAGTTTTTGTTTGAGCTGTGTTTTTCTGTTGCAACAGTTGTTCGATTTAGGAGAAAGTAGTCGATGTAGTTTGCTTATTACAAGGATAGCAGTAACTTAAATTTTTTCTAATGGGAGAAATTTGTATGTTGTCTGGTCTATATATTGAATAAATATGTGAAAGTATACAGAAGTTCCATAACAAGAAAATTCTTTTTTCTTCCTCTAAATTTCTTTTTATCTGTTCTATTATCTAGATCCTTCTAAATTCCTTCAAGTGTTATAATAGTTAAGGATGAACGGATCAATTCAACCTCAACCTCCGAAGTTCAGCTGGAAGAACTTTGATCAATGGAGCATCGGGATCAAACAATTTTTGTTTTCCAAGAGCTATGGAAATTGTCGAGCATGGTTACGTTGAACAGTCCGATCAAAGAGCAAATTAAATCTTCTATCAAGTCCAGAAGGATTGTGAGGTAGCGTTGATTCCATCTAGATTTTTTTTTCTAGCCTTATTTTTTTTTAATAGTGTTGTTAAGAATTCTATTTCTTTTAAGACTCTTATTTTGACTCTATATATTATTAGAAAAGTCTCTATATTTAGTTTATTTTACAATATTTGATTAGGATTAGAATTTGTGTTTGATTAGGATTATGTTGTCATAAAAGTCCTATAAATAGCCACATTTTGTATCTAGTTGGAAATAACTTTTAAATTAATAAAATTCTTCTTTGAGTTCTGAGATTTGTTCTCTCATTTTTTTTTCGTGGACTCGACTGTTCCGTGTATTCGGAAGTCCCTTGCTTGAGGTTTTCAAGCAACCTTCGTGTGGACCCCTCACCAGACCATCCATCGGAGTTTTTGCGGCATCGTTTCGCTCTCACCAAGCAATGGTGGTTCAGTCATTGTAATCACCGATCGACTTGGCCATTTGTCACTCCCCGTTCCCAAATATACATATTTGGAGCGTATTATTTTCTTACTTGCATGTTTAGTATATTGCATGAGACTAGACCCATTCTTTGGTTTACCTCGGTTCATGGTTTATTTGTTGGGTTGGTTTAATTATGAGTTGAACACATGGTCCAAACCTTGAATCCTCTATGTATATAAATCAAACCTCTTATTCTCTCTCTTCATTACTTTATTTTCTTTCTTTCTCTTGTGTTTCCTTCCTCCAAGTCTTAGGCAAGTACACATTGCATGAGAAATGAAGAAACCCTCCATATTATTGGTTCATTATGTTTCTTATGTGTTTTGATCACTTTTAATACTTGGAACTGGAGTTTCCTGTTTTGATGGGTGGATTTGAGTATATATACATTTGAAGTTTAGGATTTTATGAGTTCCATGTATTTTTCTTGGTTTTGATATACTAAAACGTGGTATTGTAGAAAAACAGTTTTTGGGATTGATGGAGCACTTCATTTCGAGCATTTTGACTTTTTGTTTACTTGATTCAGAGTTAAAATAAAATTTTATGAAGAAAGAATTTTCGAGTTTTTGGAGCTTTTTCGACATGACTGAGCTTGTTGTTGGAGAAGACGAAGTGCTCATGCGGCCAGTACCATATACGGCAGAGAGTGTTATGCGGCATGATCCTTATGCGGCCTGAACTTTTTGCCGTATAACCAACCAGCATGCACCCATCTTGTTGGGCGCATGACTGGCCATTACATAAAGTGTTCTGGAGCTAAGTGACAGAAATCCTTGTGTTTTGTTCACTGAACGAATGAGAAATTCGCTTAGTCCAAAGAGACATCCATGCAGCATGATCCTTATGCGGCGAGCAGAGCATGCGACCACCTTTAGTTGGATGCATGACTCTGAATCGTTGACACATATTTTTGTGATTTTGTCCTTTCCCTCTGACACACTTTATTGCATGTCACATCAGTCACATAAATTACTTTATGCCACTTCACTGACACTTCCATTTATTGCCGTCACTTCAAATACTTGTCCCAATGAGTAGACTTTAACCCTGACTATGCGGCCATGACTTCCCATGCGGCCTAGAGACATATGCGGCCAGAACTTCCCATGCGACCTAGGGACATATGCGGCAAGGACTTCCTATGCGGCCTAGAGACATATGCGGCCAGGACTTCAGATGCGGCTTAAAGACCTATGTGGCCTTGATTATTTTGATTAAATGTTCTCTTATTCTTTTATGATTTATATTCGGGTTAATGCTTGTGTTATGATTCTAAGAAAGAATGGATTTAGTAACCAGACCTCGTGCCAGACATGACCATGAGCTAAGATTGGCTATGAACATGGCATGAGTTGAACTAAGATTTCAGTATGAACCAGACTAAGTGGATAAATGACTAACTGGCTATGTGCATGACATAAGCATTCGTGTTATAATGAGATCTTGATTCATGCGACCCAGTGTATAGTTGGTAATTGGACTCGAATACTATATTCATACTGATACCACTATTGCCTAATATTTGTTCATGATTTCATGTGCGCCAGGTGTGACACATCGTGTTACGTGTTAAGTGATTATATTTGGATTGTGCATCAAAAATGCTTCCAAAATCTTGAAATGCGTGATACTATATGTATTGTTTCTCCAACACGGGCATAATAAACGAGTCAAGTACCAAAGCGTGGCTAGGATATTGATTATTGATTGTTGCATACACGCTCAGATGAATATAGATTTGACTTTCATGGATTTGTATCTAGCGCGCCCGTACTTTGTACGACATCTTAAGAAAAATTCTCATGTGGACACACCTTGAGATTTTTGAACACAATATAGGGTTAATTAAGCAACTAAAAGTGGTAGTAACATTTGAGAGGGAACGGCATCCCGAGGTCGTACGTGATAAGCCATCCCGTGATAATTTTTACAGCTAAGGCTGGCCACCACAGATATTGTATATCATCCGCAGGTAGTGGAGTGCAATATTCGACCTTTTTATATTAAACCGAGCTAACATTTTTTCCTTGTCACGCCCCAGTCCCAAAATACGTAGGACTAGGAATACGTAACACGCCAGCCGTATGTATACGAACTCCAATATATGGAAACCATATACACACGTACGCTGTACATGGATATCCAATCCACAATGGTAATATACTGTCACAACAAGTCACACGCAATTCTATATCTCATCCACAACACAAATAATAGATAAATGGAAATCAATAACTGAATATCAAAGAAGCAGTCTCAAAATAGGAATCTCAAAGTGTGATAGTCGGGTGGAAACAAATCCACTGCAAATCGACTATAATAAACTACTAAAGAGAGAAGAGAATAAACTCTAATATAAGAATAAATGTCTCGAAAAAGAATAGCAACTAGAATCTCTAAACAGCTGCAAATGAATCACATATAATCAGAAGGTAAGATCGCCTCAGACTGATAGGTAGCGTCAGGTCCAGGTCCATACTCCTGCGGGTACTCCTTCTCATCTATATCTGGAAAGGGACCAGGTCCTCAGAGGGACCTAACAAGATACAAAAAATATATGCCAATAAAGTACTGAAATGTAAACATCCATTGGGTCGCCTAACCGTCTAAGTGAATGTAGTTAAGAATACATTTCCCCACAAGTGAGCTATCTGGCTGAAAACTGGGATTTGGCATGGTTCTCTATTGGAGATCCAGGGGACTAAAAAGGTACGACGACTTTCAAACGCCGGAGGCCCGCCTGATAATAATATAATATATAGTGGTCATCACCACCTGTATCTCCGGCGGAGAATCCGGACGCACAATAGAAAAAGTACAAAGGAGCTCAAATGTGGTACTTGTTGTTCTCCCCACCCAATGCTCTAAGCATGTCATGTCCATGACACGATAAACCTCTAATAACTGTCAGGTCTACTAGCATGCAAAGTTTCTATTGGCAGTTATCCCTATCCGTCGTACGACCTATACGTACCAGTGGCCAGCCGAGTATGCAAGTCCGTGTCCTACATGTGACTCACACTCGTATAAGAATAGTGTCATGGCCAATGAAACACAAATGCCTCATGAAGATGGGGTAGTCTCATAAAGTAGGTCCAATGCATATACATAAATAAAAATATAGTACGACGACACCGTCGTAGCACCCAAGTTTCCTTGGACGCGCAGTTTATATAGCAGTTAAAATAAATAAACAAAAATAAACAAAAATAAATATGCATGCATCATATGGAATGTAAATACAGTACAATGGTAAGGTATACTTGCCTGGCAAAAAATATATAAAGTGTACGCGCCCAAATGTCAAGGACACGGAACCTGGAACTAAGGACTCTGAACAAACGTCTCCGGATGCTGAAATAAATATCACCAACGTTTCCAGAATGAGCAAAATAGCTAAAAAAGTATATCCCTTTCGTCCAATTTGGACACAGGGACAAAACGGTAATTTCGGGTAAAAGTGGGGTCCACGTGTGGCCTACTTTGCACCGAAAAGCGTACCGAGGGTAACAGTCTCTAAATGGTGCAAACTATAGGTCAAACAACTCTATATGTCAATACGAACCCAACGGTATGTCCAAATATGGATTCCGATGAGCCGAACACAATTTTGTCCAAAAAGTCAAATGTGGGACCCGCCAATTGGCGATTTGGTCAACCATCGCAGAATTTTGTGAAAATTGGGTCACAGGACCAGCGCGTTACTACGAGTCCAGTGGCACAAGTTTTGTCACAATCTGACAAGTGTGCACAAAATACGAGAGAGTTCCACAAAAGTTACGACACGGGGTGTGTCCGCGGATACGGCCTGATTTCGGCGCGCACACGCGTCCAAATCAGTTCTCACAAATTTTTACGTGTCCGGTTATGTTGCGTGCACCATTCGGTACACTTGGTACACGGCGGAGCGGTCCCGTTTGGCGGAGCGCGCTCCGTTTTCCAACTTTTAGAAATATGAAAAAAGTGGGTTCGCGGGATTTTGTGACGAATTTAATTCTGTCCACAGCAGCTAATAATCTAGGGTTATTTAACAGAAAATAAACTAGGTCAAGTGTTCTACACATATCAAAAAGAATCACCGAATTCGGATCTTTGTGGTGGGAGATACGAACTCGGCAACATGGGTGGTCACCGCAGTTTTCTGCGATTCCAGAATTCGGTCTACTCGCGCCAACTTGGACACTGTTTTCGCCTATGGGTACACGTTGTTCGAGGTCTGCTATTATACAAATATGGAAGAGGGTTAAGGGGTGAGCATACCGGTGAAGACGGAACGGCGTTTGGTTGAGCGAGTCGACGGGAAACAACTCCGGAGCGAAGGTACCTCGTGTGGGAATCTGCAGTGCGCGAGGTCGGGGTCGTCGGGATGGTTTGGACGGCCTGGCGGGGTTCTCTGGCTGCGGTGGCGGCTCTAGATGAGAAGAGGAGGGTCTGGAAATTTTAGGTTAGGGTTTTATAAAATAATATATGTATATATATATATATATATATATATATATATATATATATATATATATATATGAATAGGAATAGGAATAGAAAGCGGGTCCGTGGGGGGGGGGGGGGGGTCTTTCCAACTTGGCGCTGTGTCTGGTCGTGGAAAGGGATTGAATTTTTTTGCTAAGTTGCAAATGCTAGTTGGCTGCTTTTAGTAGTAGTAGTTTGCTTTATAGTAGTTTGTTTTGCTAAGTTTGTTTGCTAGTTATAGTAATAGTATTATTATTAGTATTAGTTATTATTATATTATTAATTTCTTTTCTTTTCTTTTCTTTTCCTTTCTTTTTAAATATATATATATACATATATATGTTTTTATATATATATATATATATATATATATATATATATATATATATATATACACATAAGAAAATTTATAGATTAGGATAATGCACACCGTTAGGCTAGCAACTGCTCAAGGGGTCTCCTACATGAAATAAATTCCAAAAAATTCCTGATGGTCCCATAAGTCCTCTAAGTGTCCGAACACCTAAAATAAAAATTATTAAAAATATATTTATCCTATTTAGCCCTAATTACTACAATTTAAATTAATAATTAATAAATAAAAAGGGTATATACGATTTTTAGGAAGGGGATTTTACATTCTACCCAACTTGTAAAAATTTCGTCCTCGAAATTAAAATTAAGCCACGATAGAATGCAAGGATGGTATAAGATATAAATTAACAATGTAAATTCATAACTTGGTCTGCGAATAGGTTCAAAAAATACTTGCGCATGTCGTCCTCGCGCTCCCAAGTTAATTCTCCTGGCGCGCCATGCCTCCACGCTACGCGAACCAAGGGAATAGACTGGTTCCTCAACACTTTCTCTCGACGATGAAGGATTCCCACGGGTTGCTCTTGGTATGACAAGCTCGACCCAATGGTGATCTCTGAATGGTCGAGAACATGACTGCTGTCTGCCACATATCGCCTGAGCTGCGACACATGAAATACGTCATGTACTCCCTCCAGTGAAGGTGGTAGCGCAAGTCGATATGCCACCTCTCCAACTCTCTCGAGCACGTCAAATGGTCCAATATACCTTGGACTCAACTTGTCGCGCCTTCCGAATCGGATGGTTCCTCTGGTCGGTGATATCCTCAAGAAGACATGATCGCCCTCTTTGAACTCCAAGGGACGACGATGAAGGTCTGCCCACTGCTTCTGCCTGTATTGCGCTGCTCGCAAGTGTCCCTGAATCTTCTTGATTGTCTCTACGGTGTTGACCACCAACTCGGGTCCCAGAATCTGACGTTCTCCCACGTCACCCCAATACACAGGAGACCTATATTTTCTTCCATACAATGCTTCAAACGGAGCCATCTGAATACTCGCTTGATAGCTATTGTTGTAAGAAAACTCTACAAGATGTAGGTGGTCCTCTCATGATCCTCCGAAGTCTAACATGCAAGCCCTCAACATAGCCTCCAAGGTCTGAATAGTACGCTCCGACTGCCCATCTGTCTACGGGTGGTAAGATGTACTGAACTTCAGACGAGTACCAAGACTCTCTTGCATGCTCCTCCAAAAGTGCGCTGTGAATTTGTCACGCCCCAGTCCCAATAATACATGGGACTAGAACACGTAAGCATGCCAGCCGCATGGATATGGAAACTCCAATATATGGAAACCATAACCCATACGTACGCTGTAATATGAATATAAACTCACATGTGGTATATATAATGTCACAAGTCACAGATATGCTAATCTTATCCACACAACAAGTCAGAAAAAAGAAATAGTAAACTAGAATAAGGAGTCTGAAATATCCGAAATAATAGTCGGGTGGAGACAAATCCACTACCAAAGACTATATCCAAAACTAAAATGAGAGAGGAGTATAAAATCTCCAATATAAAAATAATGTGACGACAGAAGTGTATCAGCTAAAAGAATCCATTGCTAGATAATCAACGATGCTCAGAAGGTAAGACCTCATCGGCAGAAAGGAATGCGTCAGGTCCAGGCCCGTACTCCTGCAAATACTCAAGAGCAGATACACCTGGCAGAGGACCAGGTCCTCAGAGGGACGTAACAAGATACAGAAAATATGAGCCAATTTGAATACAGTAAACATGCATATAATTTGAAAATAAATAAGTACGCTGTATAAGATAATCTATATGAATGCAAATGAGGACAACTTTTCGACGTATGGGCAAGGGTAGGCTACTCGATCTAATCCTCACAACCTCACGCTCGTCAGTGGACATCATCAGCCGACATACCTCTGGGGTAGCGACCCTCGGACTCCATCAATCGACATACCTCTCGGGTAGCGACCATCGGATACGACCCACTATAGTGCGTGCTAGTGACTACAGTGTTACCAGAGTGGTTAAAAGCCCATACGCCTAATGATTGTCCTCTATGATACTAAGTGTCAAGTGTGTGTCAACATATCTAATATATAGTAATGACTGAAAGAAACTACACATGCAATAAATAAATAGAACTGAAATAAATATACAGAAATATACTAAGCATGCAAAATACTGTAAGCAATTTGGCAAGGTATCTTGCCTGGTAAGAAAGCTGCAAGGTGTACTGTCCAGAAGTCAAACGCACAGGATCAAAAGCTATGGCCGCAGAACAATGTCTCCGGATGCTGAAATAAACATCACCAACATTCTCAGAATAAGCAAAATAGCTAAAAAGTACTTCCCTTTCGTCCAATTTGGACACAGGGGCAAAACGGTAATTTCGAGTAAAAGTAGGGTCCACGGGTGGCCTACTTTGCACCGAAAAGCGTGCCAAGGGTAACAGTCTCTAAATGGAACAAATTATAGGTCAAACAACTCTAGATGTCAATACGAACCCAACGGTATGTCCAAATGTGGATTCCGATGAGCCGAACATAATTTTGTCCAAAAAGTCAACTGTAGGGCCCGCCAATTGGCGATTTGGTCAACCGTCTCAGAATTGCGTGAAAATTGGGTCACAGGACCAGCGCATTACCACGAGTCTAGTGGCACAAGTTTCGTCATAATCTGACAAGCGTGCACAAAATACGCGCGAGTTCCACAAAATTTGTGACACGGGGTGTGTCCGCGGATACGGCCTGATTCCGGCGCGCACACGCGTCCGAATCAGTTCCCAAGAATTTTTACGTGTCCGGTTATGCTGTGTGCACCGTTCGGTACACTTGGTACACGGCGGAGCGGTCCCGTTTGGCGGGGCGCGCTCCGTTTCACAACTTTTGGAATTCTGGAAAAAGTGGGTTCGCGGAGTTTTGTGACGAATTTAATTCTGTCCACAACAGCTAATAATCTAGGGTTATTTAACAGAAAATAAACTAGTTCAAGTTTTCTACACATACCAAAAAGAATCATCGAATTTGGATCTCTGTGGTGGGAGATACGAACTCGGCAACATGGGTGGTCACCGCAGTTTTCTGCGATCCCAGAATTCGGTCTGCTCGTGCCAACTTGGGCATTATTTTCGCCTATGGGTACACGTTGTTCGAGGTCTGTTATTATACAAATATGGAAGAGGGTTAAGGGTTGAGCATACCGGTGAAGACGGAACGGCGTTTGGTTAAGCGAGTCGACGGAAAACAACTCCGGAGCGAAGGTGCCTCGTGTTGGAATCTGCAGTGCGCGAGGTCGGAGTCGTCGGGATGGTTTGGGCGGCCTGACGGGGTTCTCTGGCTGCGGTGGCGGCTCTAGATGAGAAGAGGAGGGTCTGGAGATTTTAGGTTAGGGTTTTATAAATAGAATATATATATATATATATATATATATATATATATATATATATATATATATATATATATATATATATAAAGGGAGAGAGAAAGAGAGAGGGTTGTTCGGCCACACGCGGACTAAGGGGTTAAGGAGGGTCTGTTAGCAAATTCCAACGAATTTGCTAATGGAATAGGGGTGTTTTGCTTCCTAGCAAATGTGGGCGGGTAGTGCTAAGGAAGGGCTGCTGCAATTGGAGTTGTTGGAATTGATTGTGGTAGTAGTATAGTTATTAGTAGTAGTAGTTATTATTAGTTTATTATTATATTATTAATTCTTTTTCTTTATACTTTCTTTTCTTTTCCTTTCTTTTTAAATATATATGTACATATATATTTGTATATATATATATATATATATATATATATATATATATATATATATATATTCACATAAGAAAATTTATAGATTAGAATAATGCACACCGTTAGGCTAGCAACTGCTCAAGGGGTCTCCTACATGAAATAAATTAGAAAAAATACATAATTGCTCCATAAATTCTCTAAATGAACATATATATATAAATACATAGAAAAATTCTAAAAATATATTTTTGCACACCATTAAGCTAGCAACTGTCCAAAGGGTCTCCTACATGGAATAAATTCCAAAAAAATTCTGATGGTCCCATAAATCCTCTAAGTGCCCGAACACCTAAAATAAAAATTATTAAAAATCTATTTCTCCTATTTAGCACATAATTACATAATTAAATTATTAATTAATAAAAAAATAATAAATACGGTTTTTAGAAATAGGGGTTTTACAGAAGTGCAAATCTCTGTCCGATACAATGCTGACTGGTATCCCGTACAATCTCACGATCTGCCTCATATATAAGTCAGCTAAAGCTTCTGTAGACTGACCCACTCTAAAAGGTATAAAATGGGCTGACTTGGTGAGTCGGTCCACTATTACCCACACTGCATCTCTCCCACTTGGACTCTTGGGAAAATCCGTGACGAAGTCCATAGTGATGTGCTCCCACTTCCACTCTGGAATCGGAAGTGGTTGCAATAATCCTGCTGTCCTCTGGTGCTCCGCCTTCACTTGTTGACATACCAAACATTTAGCTACAAAGCGAGTTATCTCTCTCTTCATTCTATGCCACCAAAAGTGTTGTCGTAAGTCACGATACATCTTGGTGCCTCCAGGATGAATAGAATAAATCGAACTATGAGCCTCTGTCATCAGCTCCTGTCGAATCTCTCCATTTGGAACATAAAGACGATCACCACATCGTAATATCCTATCCCCATGAATGCGCAATCCTGTCTGCTCTTCGGCCTCTGTCCTTTCCTTCAGTCTCCTGAATCTGGCATCTGTAGGCAAAGCTGCCTTAATCCTCTCTACTAATGATGATTGCACTTGCAAGTTGGCTAGTGTCCCATCTGCTCCGGGTAATATCACTTCAATGCCAAGCTCTTGCAAGTCCTCCAATAGTTCCCTCTGTGCTGTCAAGAAGTAAGCTGCTGGCTTTAGGCTTAACGCGTCTACTACTACGTTAGCCTTGCCTGGATGATAATGTAGCTCTATCTCGAAATCTTTCATCAACTCGAACCATCGACGTTGCCTCATATTTAACTCCTTTTGTGTGAAGACGTACTTGAGGCTCTTGTGGTCTGTATAGATCTCCACTCGTTCCCCATATAAGTAATGTCTCCATAGCTTTAGAGCAAATACAACGGCTGCGAGTTCCAAGTCATGAGTCGGATAATTCTTCTCATGTACTCGTAACTGCCTAGATGCATATGCAATCACCTTGCCATGCTGCATCAATACGCATCCTAAGCCTTTCCCTGATGCGTCACTATAGATCACATAACCTCTTGATCCTGACGTAATCGTCAATACTGGTGCTATAGTCAGTCGCTTCTTCAACTTTTCAAAGGCGGCTTGACACTCGGCAGTCCATATAAATTCTTGATCCTTACAAGTCAAGCGAGTCATAGGTGCCGCTATCCTTGAGAAGTTTTCCACGAACCGTCGGTAATATCCCGCAAGTCCAAGGAAACTCCTCACCTCTGTTGCTGATTTAGGAACAGGCCATGTCTCAACTGCTGAGATCTTCTCTGGATCAACAGAAATACTATCTCCTGTAACAACATATCCAAGAAATGAAACTCTGTCCAAGAAGAACTCACATTTGCTGAGTTTAGCATATAACTGCTCTCTCCTCAAAGTCTCTAGAACAATCCGCAGATGCTCCTCGTGGCTCTTCGAATAGACAAGTATATCATCTATGAAGACGACCACGAACTGGTCCAAGTACTGGTGGAAGACTCGATTCATCAAGTCCATGAAGATCGCTGGAGCATTGGTCAATCCAAATGGCATGACCAAAAACTCGTAGTGTCCATATCTTGTTCTAAATGCGGTCTTCGAAATATCCTGCTTCCGTACCTTTACTTGGTGATATCCCGATCTCAGATCTATCTTCGAGAATACCTTAGCTCCACTGAGTTGATCAAATAGGTCATCAATGCGTGGCAATGGATATTTGTTCTTCACTGTCACTGCATTCAAGGCTCGGTAGTCAATGCACATACGCACTGACCCATCCTTCTTGGGTACAAACAACACTGGTGCTCCCCAGGGTGATGCACTCGGTCGGATAAAACCTTTCTCCTCTAGCTCTTTTAACTGTGTTTTCAGCTCACCCATCTCCTTCTTCGCCAGTCTGTAAACATGCGATGCTATAGGTGCTGCTCCGGGTACTAGTTCAATTGAAAACTCTACGTCTCTGTCTGGGGGTAGTCCTGGCAAATCCTCTGGAAAGACGTCTTGAAATTCTGAAATAATAGGATGATAGACAACATCGTCCATTGCAAGCTGCATACCATCAAGGATTTTTGTGGATCCTCGGGCAAACTCAAGTTCAGGCTGGCCTGGTACCTTAAAAAGAATGCTTCCTCCAAAGCAATCGAAGAAAGCGTGGTTCTTGCTTAGCCAGTCCATTCCAAGCACAATATCAAAAGTTGGCATAGGAAGGACTAAGAGTTGGGCATTCATCTCTCTGCCACGTATCACTATAGGGCCCGATCTACAAACTCGACTAACTGGTACAACTCCTCCTCCGGTAAGAATTTTAACACAACTAGATAATAGTGTAGAAGCAATATTGTGTTTGGCAATAAAACTAGATGATATGAATGAGTGGGTGGCTCCCGTATCAAATAATATCACAGCAGGAAAAGTAAAAGCAAGGGTAATACCTGCTATGACATCCACCTCATGATCCATGTCATCTACCTCCAAGGCAAAAGCTCGTCCGTTCCTCTGCGGCTGTCTATGTCCGGCCCTCATATACTGCTCCTCCTGCGTAGGTAGCGGTGGTCCTCTCTGAAATCCTCCTGCTGCCGGGGGTCGAGGTGCTCCCGGTCCAGTCATCTGCTGGGTTGGCTTCGATGCTAGAAGCGCTAATCTCTGAACTGGAGGTGGAAGTGTCTGCTGCATTGGGCAGTCTCTCGCCCTGTGTTGTCCAGAGCCACATCTCATACACTGACCCAAGCGAGTCCGACAATCTCTCAAAATATGTCCGTTCCTCCCACAATAACTGCAATAGGGCTTCCCCATATTCTGGTATGGTGCTGCTCGGTGTTGCTGATGCTGCTGTGCCAAGGGACATCTGATAGGTCCTCCCTGTTGTGTCCTTTCCGGTCCCTGCTGTATCCTTGCTGATCCTTGTTGTGTCCGCAGCTGACCTCCCTTTCCTCTGCTAATAGTTTCTTGCAATCTGGCCTCTGTCAGTTGTTCAACATAAGAGACTCGGGACTGCAAGCTTGTATAATGTTGTAGCTCCTGGGTCATTCCTCGATGAAACCTCTTAGCCTTGGCCAAGTCATCGGGTATCAAAGCAGCGCCATATTTGCTGAGTCGACTAAACTCGGCATCATACTCGTCCACTGTTTGGTTCCCCTGCTCCAAGTGAAGAAACTGATCATACAATGTGTCCCTGACAGTGTTCGGGAAGTACTTTCCCTCAAAGCACTCCAAGAACTGCTCCCAAGTCTGGTAAGTACCCAACTGGCGCTCCATAGATTCCCACCAGTGATGAGCATTACCCTCTAGAAGCGTCCGTACACCCGTCATCCATAGGTCCGTAGGTAACTGCGATGCCTCCAGTAGCTTCTGCGTGTGAGTGATCTAGTTGGTAGTCTCCTCCGGGCTCTCAGTGCCCTTGTACTGCCTCAGACCCATCTGAATAAAATTCTTTACTGATCCAACCCTAGCTCGAGGTACTGGAGCTAGTGCTTGGGCTGGTACAGTAGCCTGTGCAGCCATCCTCTCCAGTGCTGCCAAAAATTCTTGCCTCTGATCGGCTGCCTGCTGTCGTTGTTCCTGTATCATCATTTGAAAGAATTGGAACATCTGCGCTTGGCCATCTTACGGTACTGGGACAGGTGGAAGGTTCCCAATAGGTGAAGTGGGAAGATCAGATGGAACTGGAGTGTGAGTCTGTCCATCTGGCCCCGGAAGCCTAGGAATCGTTGGGGTCCCTCCTTGAGTCTGACCATTGACTCCAGAAGTTATGTCGCCATTGACGGCAGTACATCTATTTTGCAAATCCATCTCTCTACAGGTGATGTACGAAACGATTAGAAAAAGTACAGGAATCAAACAGTATGCAAGTATTAAATAGGAAGGATGAGTTTCAATCAAGCGTGGATGAGATCCTTATACTCTATTCCTATACGCAGGCTTGTTCGGTACAGTTACGTAACCGAGACAATATATTCTCGACCTGCATGGGCCACCACAAAAATATGTCATGCCCCAGTCCCAAAATACGTAGGACTAAGAATACGTAATACGCCAGCCGTATGTATACGAACTCCAATATATGGAAACCATATACACACGTACGCTGTATATGAATATCCAATCCATAGTGGTAATATACTGTCACAACAAGCCACACGCAATTCTATATCTCATCCACAGCACAAATAATAGATAAATGGAAATCAATAACTGAATATCAAAGAAGCAGTCTCAAAATAGGAATCTCAAAGTGTGATAGTCGGGTGGAAATAAATCCACTATAAATCGACTATAATAAACTACTAAAGAGAGAAGAGAATAAACTCTAATATAAGAATAAATGTCTCGAAAAGAATAGCAACTCGAATCTCTAAACAGCTGCAAATGAATCACATATAATCAGAAGGTAAGATCGCCTCAGACTTATAAGTAGCGTCAGGTCCAGGTCCATACTCCTGCGGGTACTCCTGCTCATCTATATCTGGAAAGGGACCAGGTCCTCAGAGGGACGTAACAAGATACAAAAAACACATGCCAATAAAGTACTGAAATATAAACATCTCGCCTAACCGTCTAAGTGAATGCAGTTAAGAACACCTTTTCCCACAAGTGAGCTATCTGGCTGAAAACTAGGATTTGGCATAGTTCTCTATTGGAGATCCAGGGGCCTAAAAAGGCACGACGACTTTCGAACGCCGGAGGCCCGCCTGATAATAATAATATAATATATAGTGGTCATCACCACCCGTATTTCCGGCGGAGAATCCGGGCGCACAATAGAAATAGTGCAAAGGAGCTCAAATGCGGTACTTGTTGTTCTCCCCACCCAATGCTCTAAGCATTTCATGTCCATGACACGATAAACCTCTAATAACTGCCAGGTCTACTAGCATGCAAAGTTTCTATTGGCAGTTATCCCTATCCGTCGCACGACCCATACGTACCAGTGGCCAGCCGAGTACGCAAGTCCGTGTCCTACATGTGGCTCACACTCGTGTAAGAATAGTGTCATGGCCAATGAAACACAAATGCCTCATAAAGATGGGGTAGTCTCATAAAGTAGGTCCAATGCATATACATAAATAAAAACATAGTACGACGACACCGTCGTAGCACCCAAGTTTCCTTGGACGTGCAGTTTATATAGCAGTTAAAATAAATAAATTAAAATAAACAGAAATAAATATGCATGCATCATATGGAATGTAAATACAGTACAATGGCAAGGTATACTTGTCTGGCAAAAAATATATAAAGTGTACGTGTCCAAATATCAAGGACACGGAACCTGGAACTAAGGACTCCGAACAAACATCTTCGGATGCTGAAATAAACATCACCAACGTTTCCGGAATGAACAAAATAGCTAAAAAGCACATCTCTTTCGTCCAATTTGGACACAGAAGCAAAACGATAATTTTGGGTAAAAGTGGGGTCCACGTGTGGCCCACTTTGCACCGAAAAGTGTGCCGAGGGTAACAGTCTCTGAATGGGGCAAACTATAGGTCAAACAACTCTAGATGTCAATATGAACCCAACGGTATATCCAAATGTGGATTCCGATGAGCCGAACACAATTTTGTCCAAAAAGTCAACTGTGGGGCCCGCCAATTGGCTATTTGGTCAACCATCTCAGAATTGCTTAAAATTTGGGTCACAGGACCAGCGCGTTACCACGAGTCCAGTGGCGCAAGTTTCGTCACAATCTGACAAGCATGCACAAAATATGCGCGAGTTCCACAAAAGTTGCGACACGGGGTGTGTCCGCGGATACGGCCTGATTTCGGCACGCACACGCGTCCGAATCAGTTCTCACGAATTTTTGCATGTCCGGTTACGCTGTGTGCACTATTCGGTACACTTGGTACGCGGCAGGACGGTCCCGTTTGGCAGGGCGCGCTCCGTTTTCCAACTTTTAGAAATTTGGAAAAAGTGGGTTCGCAGAGTTTTGTGACGAATTTAATTATGTCCACAACAGCTAATAATCTAGGGTTATTTAACAGAAAATAAACTAGGTCAAGTGTTCTACACATATCAAAAAGAATCACCAAATTCGGATCTCTGTGGTGGGAGATACGAACTCGGCAACATGGGTGGTCACCGCAGTTTTCTGCGATCCCAGAATTCGGTCTGCTCGTGCCAACTTGGACGCTATTTTCGCCTATGGGTATACGTTGTTCGAGGTCTTCTATTATACAAATATGGAAGAGGGTTAAGGGGTGAGCATACTGGTGAAGACGGAACGGCGTTTGGTTGAGCGAGTCGACGGAAAACAACTCCGGAACGAAGGTATCTCATGTGGGAATCTGCAGTGCACGAGGTCAGGGTCATCGGGATGGTTTGGACGGCCTGGCGGGGTTCTCTGGCTGCGGTGGCGGCTCTAGATGAGAAGAGGAGGGTCTGGAGATTTTAGGTTAGGGTTTTATGAAATAATATATATATATATATATATATATATATATATATATATATATATATATATATATATATATATATATATGAATAGGAATAGGAATAGGAGTAGAAAGCGGGTCCGTGGGGGGGAGGGGGGGTCTTTCCAACTTGGCGCTGTGTCTGGTCGTGGAAAGGGATTGAATTTTTTTGCTAAGTTGCAAATGCTAGTTGGCTGCTTTTAGTAGTAGTAGTTTGCTTTATAGTAGTTTGCTTTGCTAAGTTTGTTTGCTAGTTTTAGTAATAGTATTATTATTAGTATTAGTTATTATTCTATTATTAATTTCTTTTCTTTTCTTTTCTTTTCCTTTCTTTTTAAATATATATATATACATATATATGTTTGTATATATATATATATATATATATATATATATATATATACACATAAGAAAATTTATAGATTAGGATAATGCACACCGTTAGGCTAGCAACTGCTCAAGGGGTCTCCTACATGAAATAAATTCTGAAAAATTCCTGATGGTCCCATAAGTCCTCTAAGTGCCCGAACACCTAAAATAAAAATTATTAAAAATTTATTTCTCTTGTTTAGCCCTAATTACTATAATTTAAATTAATAATTAATAAATAAAAAGGGTATATACGATTTTTAGGAAGGGGTTTTACATTCTACCCAACTTGTAAAAATTTCGTCCTCGAAATTAAAAGGATGGTATAAGATATAAATTAACAATGTAAATTCATACCTTGGTCTGCGAATAGGTTTGGAAAACGCTTGCGTATGTCTTCCTCGCGCTCCCAAGTTGATTCTCCTGGCGCGCCATGCCTCCATGCTACGCGAACCAAGGGAATAGACTGGTTCCTCAATACTTTCTCTCGACGATGAAGGATTCCCACGGGTTGCTCTTGGTATGACAAGCTCGGCCCAATGGTGATCTCTGAATGGTCGAGAACATGACTGCTGTCTGCCACATATCGCCTGAGCTGCGACACATAAAATACGTCATGTACTCCCTCCAGTGAAGGTGGTAGCGCAAGTCGATATGCCACCTCTCCAACTCTCTCGAGCACGTCAAATGGTCCAATATACCTTGGACTCAACTTACCGCGCCCTCCGAATCGGATGGTGCCTCTGGTCGGTGATATCCTAAAGAAGACGTGATCGCCCTCTTTGAACTCCAAGGGACGACGATGAAGGTCTGTCCACTGCTTCTGTCTGTCTTGCGCTGCTCGCAAGTGTCCCTGAATCTTCTTGACTGTCTCTACGGTGTTGACCACCAACTCGGGTCCCAGAATCTGACGTTCTCCTACGTCACTCCAACACACAGGAGACCTATATTTTCTTCCATACAATGCTTCAAACGGAGCCATCTGAATACTCGCTTGATAGCTATTGTTGTAAAAAAATCTACAAGATGTAGGTAGTCCTTCCATGTGTCATGCCCCAGTCCCAAAATACCGTGGGACCAGATACGTGGCAATGGCCAGCAGTACGCACCGATGGACAACCCAATTTAATGGAACCATCAGGGCATACTTAAGCTGTAACATCAAGTCTACGACAATCATGGCACAACTAATCTCATCCACACAAGATATAAAAATATGATCCACATAATAAATAAGGAATGTAAATCATCAGCTAGTCTCACAAAGTACTTCAGGGAACAACCCGATAAACATCTAGTACAATGGTTCAACAGACCAGAATATAAATGACTGAAATAAATAATAAATACTGAGCATGAAACATGGATGCTCAGGAGAAGTCTTCAGCTAACACCTCGTCCTCGGATGGCGGTACAGCTCCTGGATCAGCTCCTGCTGCGGTCCCGTATACCTCGGGATAGATCTCGTCTGCAAATCCTGGGGACATAATCCGGATCCAGGTCCTTAGGGGACATAGCAAGGTACAAGAAAGCTCAAGCCAAAATAAATGCAGTACAGAAAATAAATAGAATAAATAGGGCAAGTAAGTAACCATCTGAGTGAGATGCAAGAGAGAATATCAATAGTGCTCAGGCTGAAACAACTACAAGCTCTGTGTAGGGGAGCCGGGTAGCAGTGGTATCATGAGGTGGTCTAGCTCAGCGGGAGACTGAGTAGCCGGCATAACATAATCAACCTGTAGCCTGTGGGTCTCTCTCCAGCAATAGATGGAATAATAGGGAGTACTAAATAACCAGCTAAGTGATATGCAAGATGAGAGCAGCACTAGAACTCAGGCTGAAGCCACTACAAGCTCTGTGTCGGGGAGCCGGGTAGCAGCAGTAATAATGAGTAATGGGCCAAGCTCGGGCTTCAGAGTCTTGTGCCTCACAATAGTAGGGGTGTATATATATGATCAGCCTGTAGTCTGTATGTCTTTCTCCACCCAATGTAACCACGCATATCATGACCATAACGTCTCATGTCCATGTCAGCGGGATCATAACTAATGCACAAGTCATAATATATCTAAGAATATAGTATCTCTGTCAAGTCCTGTATCCTATACAGAATCACCACGAATATCTCGGGACGATCCTGTCTCATGAACAGTGTCAAGTGTCCTGGGTCAAAGTGTACTTGGTAAGACAATTACAAGAAGATAAAGTGTCACGAATATCCATCTCTAGATGACAATACACAACACCGCGTACGGTGTCGGCACCCGACTGATAATCGGACTCTAAGTACATCACACGGTCTTAGGTTAAGCATGCACAGCAATATAAATAAAGCAAAGAATATATATAACAAAACTGCAAAGTTTGGCAAGGTACACTTGCCTGATGTTTGAATATCAACAGTCGTCCCGGTATCAATGGATCCTGTGGGTACTCCTCCAAAAGCTGTAATAAACATCACCAACAGTCTCAAAAGGTATCAAACTGCTAGAAATGCCTGTCCTTACGTCCAATTTGGACACAGGGGCAAAAAGGGCATTTCCGGGCCAAAACGGGGTCCACAGGTGGGCCACTTTGCACCGAAAAGTGTGTCAGGGTCAAAGGTCTCCAAATTCCTCAAACTCGGTGTCTACAAGTCAGGAACGACGATACAAACCCAACGGAACTTTCAGAATTGGATTCCGATGAGCCGATCACAAAATCACCCGTCAAGTAGAGCCTGTGGGGCCCACGATACGCGATTTTGTCAACATTCTCAGAATCGAACCAAACTTGGCTCACAGGACCAGCGTATTGCTACGAGTCCGATGGTACAAGTTTTGTCTCGATCCGACATGTGTACACAAAGTTATAGCATGTTCCAGAAAGGACGGATACAGGGTGTCGTCAGCGGATACGCGTTGATTTCGGTGTGCACGCACATCCGAATCGACTTCTGCGAAATCCCACACGACCGTATCGACGACGCACACGGTTCGGTAAAGACCGCATACGACCAAGTCGTCCCGTTAGGCGGGGCGCACTCAGTTCCGGGGTGAAACAGGACGTTGTTTTTCTTATTTTTGGATCGCGGTGTGCGATCACCACAGGACGCGATGCACCGAGCGAGTTGCACGGACACCGAGAGGGTCATACTGTCTACGCGTAGCAACTGACGGAAACTAAAACGGAGTTACGAGGCGAAAGAAAACGGTACCTGAACAGGGCTCCGTGAACGCAGAATTCCACGTGTCCAAGAGTACTTCTTCGTGTCCTGGTCGAGAATTCCGGTGTCAGGGATGTTGCTAGGTCCGCGATTGCCGTGTCCGAGGTTAGGGCTGCGGCGGCGTCTGGATGGAGCAGGGCTGGGGAACCTGACCTGAGCGGCCGAACACCGGGGTGTCGAGGTCAGCCTGGAGGAGAGTGCTCAGCCGGATGCACCGAGCGGCTGCCTCGCCGAGGGTCGGTCTCGGCTGTTCTGTCCTGGTCGGGGTCCTGGCTGCACTGTCCAGTCGGCTCGTACTGGCCGGAGCAGTGCTTGGTCAGCCGACGATCGGGGTTCACCGCGACCGGTCGGGGAGAAACGCGGGCCGGTCGAGGTTCACCGCGGCTCAACGGAACGAACGGGGAGAAGCGCGGGCCGGTCGGGGTTTACCGCGGCTCAGCGGAACGAACGGGGAGAAGCGCGGGCAAGCTCCGGCTAGGGCTGACCCGGGGGTAGGTCGAGAGTAGGGGTGGAGTTGGCGGCTGCGGAATCTAGGGTTGTGGCTTGGCACGCTCGCCGAGGCAGGGGGTTTTATACCGCTACAGTGTAATCCGGTAGCTAGGGTTTTCCCTCGGGTTTTGGGTCGGGTTCTGCTCAGATCTGACCCGATAGGCAGTTTTGGTTTATTTGGTTTGGTTCGGTTTATCAATCCATTCGTTTTTAGGGCTTAAAACGCTACTCCGGAGTCCAATAAATTCACCGAAAAATACCCTATGCCCGACTTTCCATTTTATACCATAATATTTTAACACCATTAAACTGTATTTAAAAAATCCTTAAATACCTTGGTTCTTTTCCAGAAATTACCAAAAATTCGGGAATATTATTTCAAAATTTTTATTCTAAAAATCAGGGTGTTTACACCATGATCCTCCAAAGTCTAACATGCAAGCCCTCAACATATCCTCCAAGGTCTGAATAGTACGCTCCGACTGCCCATCTGTCTGCGGGTGGTAAGATGTACTGAACTTCAAACGAGTACCAAGACTCTCTTGCATGCTCCTCCAAAAGTGCGATGTGAAGCGTGAATCTTTGTCCGATACCATGCTGACTGGTATCCCGTACAATCTCACGATCTGCCTCATATATAAGTCAGCTAAAGCTTCTGTAGACTGGCCCACTCTAAAAGGTATAAAATGGGCTGACTTGGTGAGTCGGTCCACTATTACCCACACTGCATCTCTCCTACTTGGACTCTTGGAAAAACCCGTGATGAAGTCCATAGTGATGTGCTCCCACTTCCACTCTGGAATCGGAAGTGGTTGCAATAATCCTGCTGTCCTCTGGTGCTCCGCCTTCACTTGTTGACATACCAGACATTTAGCTACAAAGCGAGCTATCTCTCTCTTCATTCCATGCCACCAAAAGTGCTGTCGTAAGTCACGATACATCTTGGTGCCTCCAGGATGAATAGAATAAATTGAACTATGAACCTCTGTCATCAGCTCCTGTCGAATCTCTCCATTTGGAACATAAAGACGATCACCACATCGTAATGTCCCATCCCCATGAATGCGCAATTCTGTCTGCTCTCCGGCCTCTATCCTTTCCTTCAGTCTCCTGAATCTGGCGTCTGTAGGCAAAGCTGCCTTAATCCTCTCTACTAATGATGATTGCACTTGCAAGTTGGCTAGTGTCCCATCTGCTCCGGGTAATATCACTTCAATGCCAAGCTCTTGCAAGTCCTCCAATAGTTCCCTCTGTGCTGTCAAGAAGTAAGCTGCTGGCTTTCGGCTTAACGAGTCTGCTACCACGTTAGCCTTGCCTGGATGATAATGTAGCTCTATCTCAAAATCTTTCTTCAACTCGAGCCATCGACGTTGCCTCATATTTAACTCCTTCTGCGTGAAGACGTACTTGAGGCTCTTGTGGTCTGTATAGATCTCCACTCGTTTCCCATATAAGTAATGTCACCATAGCTTTAGAGAAAATACAACAGCTGCGAGTTCCAAGTCATGAGTCGGATAATTCTTTTCATGTACTCGTAACTGCCTAGATGCATATGCAATCACCTTACCATGCTGCATCAATACGCATCCCAAACCTTTCCCTGATGCGTCACTGTAGATCACATAACCTCCTGATCCTGACGGAATCGTCAATACTGGTGCTGTAGTCAGTCGCTTCTTCAACTTTTCAAAGGCGGCTTGACACTCGGCAGTCCATATAAATTCTTGATCCTTATAACTCAAGCGAGTCATAGGTGCCGCTATCCTTGAGAAGTTTTCCACGAACCGTCGGTAATATCCCGCAAGTCCAAGGAAACTCCTCACCTCTGCTGCTGATTTAGGAACATGCCATGTCTCAACTGCTGAGATCTTCTCTGGATCAACAGAAATACCATCTCCTGTAACAACATGTCCAAGAAATGAAACTCTGTCCAAGAAGAACTCATATTTGCTGAGTTTAGCATATAACTGCTCTCTCCTCAAAGTCTCTAGAATAATCCGCAGATGCTCCTCGTGGCTCTTCGAATAGACAAGTATATCATCTATGAAGACGACCACGAACTGGTCCAAGTACTGGTGGAAGACTCGATTCATCAAGTCCATGAAGATCGCTGGAGCATTGGTCAATCCAAATGGCATGACCAAAAACTCGTAGTGCCCATATCTTGTTCTGAATACGGTCTTCGGAATGTCCTGCTTTCGTACCTTTACTTGGTGATATCCCGATCTCAGATCTATCTTCGAGAATACCTTAGCTCCACTGAGTTGATCAAATAGGTCATCAATGCGTGGCAATGGATATTTGTTCTTCACTGTCACTGCATTCAAGGCTCGGTAGTCAATGCACATACGCACTGACCCATCCTTCTTGGGTACAAACAACACTGGTGCTCCCCAGGGTGATGCACTCGGTCGGATAAAATATTTCTTCTCTAGCTCTTTTAACTGTGCCTTCAGTACGTCCATCTCCTTCTTCGCCAGTCTGTAAACATGCGATGCTATAGGTGCTGCTCCAGGTGCTAGTTCAATTGAAAACTCTACGTCTCTGTCTGGGGGTAGTCCTGGCAAATCCTCTGAAAAGACGTCTTGAAATTCTAAAATAATAGGATGATAGATAACACCGTCCATTGCGAGCTGCATACCATCAAAGATTTCTGTAGATCCTCGGGCAAACTCAAGTTCAGGCTGGCCTGGTACCTTAAAAAGAATGTTTCCTCCAAAGCAATCGAAGAAAGCGTGGTTCTTGCTTAGCCAGTCCATTCCAAGCACAATATCAAAAGTTGGCATAGGAAGGACTAAGAGTTGGGCATTCATCTCTCTGCCACGTATCACTATAGGGCCCGATCTACAAACTCGACTAACTAGTACAACTCCTCCTCCGGTAAGAATTCTAACACAACTAGATAATGGTGTAGAAGCAATGTTGTGTTTGGCAATAAAACTAGATGATATGAATGAGTGGGTGGCTCCCGTATCAAATAATGTTACAGCAAGAAAAGTAAAAGCAAGGGTAATA
Organism: Iris macrosiphon; assembly: GCA_036927795.1. Classification (NCBI taxonomy): domain Eukaryota; kingdom Viridiplantae; phylum Streptophyta; class Magnoliopsida; order Asparagales; family Iridaceae; genus Iris; species Iris macrosiphon. Next base: position 169,246,573 of record JAYESA010000013.1, on the reverse strand, counting down.
CCTGCTATGACATCCACCTCATGATCCATGTCATCTTTCTCCAAGGCAAAAGCTCGTCAGTTCCTCTGCGGCTGTCCATGTCCGGCCCTCATATACTGCTCCTCCTGGGTAGGTAGCGGTGGTCCTCTCTGAAATCCTCCTGCTGCCAGGGGTCTAGGTGCTCCCGGTCCAGTCATCTGCTGGGTTGGCTTCGGTGCTGGAAGCGCTAATATCTGAACTGGAGGTGGAAGTGTCTGCTGCATTGGGCAGTCTCCCGCCATGTGCTGTCCAGAGCCACATCTCATACACTGACCCAAGCGAGTCCGACAATCTCTCGAAATATGTCTGTCCTCGATGAAACCTCTTAGCCTTGGCTAAGTCATCGGGTATCAAAGCAGCGCCATATTTGCTGAGTCGACTAAACTCGGAATCATACTCGTCCACTGTTCGGTTCCCCTGCTCCAAGTGAAGAAACTGATCATACAATATGTCCCTGACTGTGTCCGGGAAGTACTTTCCCTCAAAGCACTCCAAGAACTGCTCCCAAGTCTGGTAAGTACCCAACTGGCGCTCCATAGATTCCCACCAGTGATGAGCATTACCCTCTAGAAGCGTCCGTACACCCGTCATCCATAGGTCCGTAGGTAACTGCGATGCCTCCAGTAGCTTCTGCGTGTGAGTGATCAAGTTGGTAGTTTTTTTTGGGCTCTCAGTGCCCTTGTACTGCCTCGAACCCATCTGAATAAAATCCTTTACTGATCCAACCCTAGCTCGAGGTACTGGAGCTAGTGCTTAGGCTGGTACAGTAGCCTGTGCAGCTATCCTCTCTAGTGCTGCCAAATATTCTTGCCTCTGCTCGGCTGCCTGCTGTCGCTGTTCCTGTATCATCATATGAAAGAATTAGAACATCTGCGCTTGGCCATCTTGCGGTACTGGGACAGGTGGAAGGTTCCCAATAGGTGAAGCAGGAAGATCAGATGGAACTGGAGTGTGAGTCTGTCCATCTGGCCCCGGAAGCCTAAGAATCGTTGGGGTCCCTCCTTGAGTCTGACCATTGACTCCAGAAGTTATGTCGCCATTGGCGGCAGTACATCCATTTTGCAAATCCATCTCTCTGCAGGTGATGTACAAAACGATTAGAAAAAGTACAGGAATCAAACAGGATGCAAGTATTAAATAGGAAGGATGAGTTTCAATCAAGCGTGGATGAGATCCTTATACTCTATTCCTATACGCAGGCTTGTTCGGTACAGTTACGTAACTGAGATAATATATTCTCGACCTGCATGGGCCACCACAAAAACATGTCACACCCCAGTCCCAAAATACGTAGAACTAGGAATACGTAACACGCAAGTCGTATGTATACGAACTCCAATATATGGAAACTATATACAGACGTACGCTGTACATGAATATCCAATCCACAGTGGCAATATACTGTCACAATAAGTCACACGCAATTCTATATCTCATCCACAGCACAAATAATAGATAAATGGAAATCAATAACTGAATATCAAAGAAGCAGTCTCAAAATAGGAATCTCAAAGTGTGATAGTCGGGTGGAAACAAATTCACTGCAAATCGACTATAATAAACTACTAAATAGAGAAGAGAATAAACTCTAATATAAGAATAAATGTCTCAAAAAAGAATAGCAACTAGAATCTCTAAACAGCTGCAAATGAATCACATATAATCAGAAGGTAAGATCGCCTCAGACTGATAGGTAGCGTCAGGTCCAGGTCCATACTCCTGCGGGTACTCATGCTCATCTATATCTGGAAAGGGACTAGGTCCTCAGAGGGACGTAACAAGATACAAAAAATACATGCCAATAAAGTACTGAAATATAAACATCCATTGGGTCGCCTAACCGTCTAAGTGAATGCAGTTAAGAACACCTTTCCCCACAAGTGAGCTATCTGGCTGAAAACTGGGATTTGGCATGGTTCTCTATTGGAGATCCAGGGGCCTAAAAAGGCACGAAGACTTTCGAACGCCGGAGGCCCGCCTGATAATAATATAATATATAGTGGTCATCACCACCCGTATCTCCGACGGAGAATCCGGGCGCACAATAGAAAAAGTACAAAGGAGCTCAAATGTGGTACTTGTTGTTCTCCTCACCCAATGCTCTAAGTATGTCATGTCCATGACACGATAAACCTCTAATAACTGCCAGGTCTACTAGCATGCAAAGTTTCTATTGGCAGTTATCCCTATCCGTCGCACAACCTATACGTACTAGTGGCCAGCCGAGTACGCAAGTCCGTGTCCTACATGTTACTCACACTCGTGTAAGAATAGTGTCATGGCCAATGAAACGCAAATGCCTCATGAAGATAGGGTAGTCTCATAAAGTAGGTCCAATGCATATACATAAATAAAAATATAGTACGACGACACCGTCGTAGCACCCAAGTTTTCTTGGACGCGCAGTTTATATAGCAGTTAAAATAAATAAACTAAAATAAACAGAAATAAATATGCATGCATCATATGGAATGTAAATACAGTACAATGGCAAGGTATACTTGCCTGGCAAGAAATCTATAAAGTGTACGCGCCCAAATATCAAAGACACAGAACCTAGAACTAAGGACTCCGAACAAACGTCTCCGGATGCTGAAATAAACATCACCAACATTTTCGGAATGAGCAAAATAGCTAAAAAGCACATCCCTTTCGTCCAATTTGGACACAGGGACAAAACAGTAATTTCGGGTAAAAGTGGGGTCCACGTGTGGTCCACTTTGCACCAAAAAGTGTGCCAAAGGTAACAGTCTCTGAATGGGGCAAACTATAGGTCAAACAACTCTAGATGTCAATACGAACCCAACGGTATGTCCAAATGTGGATTCCGATGCGCCGAACACAATTTTGTCCAAAAAGTCAACTATGGGACCCGCCAATTGGCGATTTGGTCAACCGTCTCAGAATTACGTGAAAATTGGGTCACAGGACCAGCGCATTACCACGAGTCCAGTGGCATAAGTTTCGTCGCAATCTGACAAGCATGCACAAAATATGCGCGAGTTCTACAAAAGTTGCGACACGGGGTGTGTCCGCGGATACGACCTGATTTCGGCGCGCACATGCGTCCGAATCAGTTCTCACGAATTTTTACATGTCCGATTATGCTGCGTGCACCATTCGGTATACTTGGTACACGGCGGGACGGTCCCGTTTGGCGGGGCGCGTTCCATTTTTCAACTTTAGAAATCTGGAAAAAGTGGGTTCGCGGGGTTTTGTGACGAATTTAATTCTGTCCACAGCGGCTAATAATCTAGGGTTATTTAACAAAAAATAAACTAGGTCAAGTGTTCTACACATATCAAAAAGAATCACCGAATTCAGATTTCTGTGGTGGGAGATACGAATTCGACAACATGGGTGGTCACCGTAGTTTTCTGCGATCCCAGAATTCGGTCTGCTCGTGCTAACTTGGACGCTGTTTTTGCCTATGGGTACACGTTGTTCGAGGTATGCTATTATACAAATATGGAAGAGGGTTAAGGGGTGAGCATACCGGTAAAGACGTAACGGCGTTTGGTTGAGCGAGTCGACGGAAAACAACTCCGGAGCGAAGGTATCTCGTGTGGGAATCTGCAGTGCGCGAGGTCGGGGTCGTCGGGATGGTTTGGACGGCCTGGCGGGGTTCTCTGGCTGCGGTGGCGGCTCTAGATGAGAAGAGGAGGGTCTGGAGATTTTAGGTTAGGGTTTTATGAAATAATATATATATATATATATATATATATATATATATATATATATATATATATATATATATATATATATATATATATATAGGAATAGGAATAGAAAGCGGGTCCGTGGGGGGGGGGGGTCTTTCCAACTTGGCGCTGTGTCTGGTCGTGGAAAGGGATTGAATTTTTTTGCTAAGTTGCAAATGCTAGTTGGCTGCTTTTAGTAGTAGTAGTTTGCTTTATTGTAGTTTGCTTTGCTAAGTTTGTTTGCTAGTTTTAGTAATAGTATTATTATTAGTATTAGTTATTATTATATTATTAATTTCTTTTCTTTTCTTTTCCTTTCTTTTTAAATATATATATATATATATATATATATATATATATATATATATATATATATATATATATATATATATATATATACACATAAGAAAATTTATAGATTAGGATAATGCACACCGTTAGGCTAGCAACTGCTCAAGGGGTCTCCTACATGAAATAAATTTCGAAAAATTCCTGATGGTCCCATAAGTCCTCTAAGTATGTAAACACCCTAAAATTTCAGAAATAAGATTTATAAAATTCTCCCTATTTTTGGTATTTTTCTGGAATTTATCACTGAGGTTTGTGGGTTAAATAATTTTAAGTGTGGCTTAATGGAGTCAAAATATTCTGGAAGTATAAATTTATTGTGTATAATGGAGAACCGGACGCACGGCAATTTTCGGTGAATTTATTGGACACCGGAGCAACGTATCGAGGACCTTTAGCTACTTGGATTGGGAACCAACCCAAACCAAACCAACCCCGGGCTAAACCAAACCAAACCAAACCTGAACCAAACCTGGCTGAACCAAAACAACATATTGGGTCGGGTCGGGTCGGATCCGAGCCAAACCCGACCCGGACCCGAAATCCAATTGGAAACCCTAACTTGCCGGATTTACTGTAGCCCTATTTAATCCCCGCCTCGACATCCGTGCCCAGCCCCTCTTTCCCTCATCTCCGCCGCACCCAGCTACCTCGCCCCTGACCCGTCGAACTCCGACCGCCACCGGCACCCTCATCTCCGCCAGGCCGCCCGTCGAACTCCTCGACAGAACCCAACCACCCTCAACCCGTTGATCCGCCCCGATCGACGCCGCCGTTCCTCCCCCGAACTCCTCCACCTCGCTGCTGCCGCCAGGCCGCCGCACGACCCCTGCCCGTCGAACCCCCGAACCCTGCACCCTGCTCCTCCCCGTCCGGCTGACCGACCAGCCGACTTCGACCCAGAGTTCCCTCTCCGGTCCCGTCGGTGCAGCCCCTACTCCGGCTGTGCACAGCGTCCCCCGTCCGGCGGCGCTGACCCCGACTCCACCGCTTCGCCGGCGCAGCAGTTCCCTAGCACGGACACGTCCGTTCTCGAACACGAACAGCACATCGGACACAGGACGCAGGACACGAAGGAGACTCTTGGACACGTGAATCTCAGCATTCACGGGCCCTGTTCAGGTATCGTTTTCTCTCAAACCGTAGCTTCGTTTTAATTTCTGTCAGTTGCTATGCGTAGACTGTATACCCCTCTCGGTGCCCGTGCAACTCGCTCGGTGCAGCGCATCCTGTAGTGATCGTACACCGCGATCCAAAACAGGAAAAAAACAACGCCCTGTTTCACCTCGGAACTGAGTCCGCCCGCCAATCGGGACGACTTGGTCGCACGCGGTCTTTACCAAACTGTGCGCGACGTTGATACGGTCGTGTGGGTTTTCGCAGAAGTCGATTTGGAGGTGCGTGCACCCCGGAATCAACGCGTATCCGCCGACGACACCCCGTATCCGTTGATCCTGGAACACGCAGTAACTTCGTGTACACACGTCGGATCGAGACGAAACTTGCGCCATCGGATCCGTAGTAATACGCTGGTCCTGTGAGCCAAGTTTGGTTCGATTCTGAGGACGTTGACAAAATCACGTATCGTGGGCCCCACCGGCTCCACTTGACGGGTGATTTTGTGACCGGCTCATCGGAATCCAATTCTGGAAGTTCCGTTGGGTTCGTATCATCGTTCCTGACTTGTAGACACTGAGTTTGCGGAATTTGGAGACCTTTGACCCTGACACGCTTTTCGGTGCTAAGTGGCCCACATGTGGAAACCGCTTTGGCCCGAAAATGACCTTTTTGCCCCTGTGTCCAAATTGGACGTAAGGACAGGCATTTTCAGCTATTTGATATCTTCTGAGACTGTTGGTGATATTTATTACAGCTTTTGGAGTAGTACCTACCGGATCCACAGATACCAGGGCAGTTGTTGATATTCGGACATCAGGCAAGTGTACCTTGCCAAACTCTGCAGTTTAGTTATCTATTTTCCTTGTTTTATATATATTGCTGTGCATGCTCAACCTAGGACCGTGTGACGTACTTAGCGTCCGATTATCAGTCGGGTGCCGACACTGTACGCAGTGTTGGGTACGGTCATCTAGAGATGGACATCCGTGACACTTTATATTCTCGTACTTGTCTTATCAAGTACCATATGACCCAGGACACTTGACACCATTCATGAGACAGGATTTTCCCGAGATATTCGTGGTGATTCTGTATAGGATACAGGACATGGACATTATATTATTAGATACTTATGACTGGTTGCATTTAGCTATGATCGCGCTTGACATGGGCATGAGACGTTGTGGTCATGATATGCGTGGTTACATTGGGTGGGGAGAGACACACAGGCTACAGGCTGTATTTATGTATATCTTCTATTATTGAGAGGTCGCAGGTTCTCGTAGCAGAGCCTGACCCACTACCGGTTATTACCGCTACCGGCTCCCCGACACAGAGCTTGTAGTGGCTCAGCCTGAGACTAGTGATGCTCTCACTTGCATTTACACTTAGATGGTTACATATTTACCCCATTGTTCATTTAGTTATTTATTTGCTGCACTGCTTATCTGTATTTATTGGCATGAGCTTTCTTGTACCTTGCTATGTCCCCTGAGGACCTGGATCCGGATTTTGTTCCCCAGATTTTACAGACGTGGTTTATCCCGAGATCTACGGGACTGGAGCAGGAGCTGATCCAGGAGTTGTACCACCATCTGAGGACGAGGTCTTAGCTGAAGACTTCTCTTGAGCATCCATGTTTATGCTCAGCTTTTATTATTTATTTCAGTCTTTCATATTCTGGTCAGATGAACCATTGTACTAGATATTTATCGGGTTGTTCCCCGAAGTACTTGTGAGACTTGCTGATGATTTACATTCTTTATTTATTCTGTGGATCATGTTTGATATCTTGTGTGGATGAGATTAGTTGTGCCATGATTGTCGTAGACTTGTTTTACAGCTTAAGTATGCCCTGATGGATCCATTATATTGAGTTGGTCCATCGGTGCGTACTGCTGGCCGTTGCCACGCGTCTGGTCCCACGGTATTTTGGGACTGGGGCGTGACATGGTTTTTGTGGTGGCCCATGCAGGTCTACGACTAAATAGTTCGGTTTCAACTTAGGGACCGGACCAGCCTGCCCTAAGGACAGTATAAACTATAGGATCTCATCCATCATTTAACCAGTTGTTGAACTCTATATCGATCTCGAAATTTGTTACTTGAACTGCATCCTGTATTGATTCCTCTGAGCGTTCTCATAGTTTATCTTTTGATTTCAGAGCAATGGATTCCGGGAACAGAGATGATATCCCTTTGGAGATACCACACGACGCTGTGGTTACTTATGGAGACGAAGTGACACCAGGGGATGGTGGACAAGCATCGCAGAGTGATCAAACCGGGCAGCCTAATCCAAGGTTCCGGAGAGATGATATTCCACCACCACCACAGTTCACTCCCCAGATGCCAGTATTCCCGTCAGGACAAGCCATGGACGGACAGCAAATGTTCCAGATGATGTATGCTATGATGCAAGCACAGCAGCAAGTTCAGCAAGAGGCTCATCGGCAGGAGGCCGAGTATCTGAGGACCAGCCTGGTATCCGCAATGGAGCAGGCAAATCCGGCAGCGAGGAGAACATCGACGGGATCTATCACCGATTTCCGTCATCTCAAGCCTCGCACGTTTTCCGGTAAAGAAGGGCCAACGGAAGTTCATGAGTGGCTCACCAACATTCAGCATCAGTTGGAAGCCGCTGAACTTCCAAGAGAAAAGTGGATGACTGCAGTCAGAATGCAGTTGACTGATAATGCGCATCACTGGTGGTTAGCAGAAGAAAGGAGGCTTGGACAGGACCGAGTCACATGGGAAGAGTTCTCCAGACTCTTCCAAGAGATGTACATTCCAGCCATTGCACGGTCAGAGCTCAGAGACAGGTTCAACCGCCTTATCCAAGGCAGCATGTCAGTGGAGGAATACAATGCAGAATTTATTCGCCTGAGCCGCTTTGCCCCAACACTGATTTCAACGGAGGAAGAAAAAGCAGAGAAGTTCTTTGACGGCTTGAAGTTCGAGCTTCAGAAAGTGATTGGAACGGTAGCACCTACCTCTTATACCGATGTCCTTGCAGCAGCCCGACGCTTGGAGCGCGTCACCAGGAGGGAATCTAATTTGAAGAGGCCTATCACATCAGCACCATCCAGGCCAGCACAGGGGGATTCAGCAAAGCGAGCCCAAAGGGGTATGCCAGATAGAGCAGCACAGAGAGACAGACCCCTTCCTATTTGTCACCACTGCGGCAAGGTAGGACACATTGAGAAGGAATGCAGGCGTAAGTTGGGACTGTGTTTGAGCTGCGGATCCAACCAGCACTTTTCCAGGGACTGTACTGAGCGCCGGGACGGAGCACCAAGACTAGCATTACCTGCACCACGACCAGCTTATCCAGCAGCAGGAGGCCAGCAGACAGGAGTTGGTGGGGTCAGACCACCAGCCCCAGGAGGGAATCAGCAGAGACCACCACTGGCACCACAGGCAGCCTTATTTCAGCAGGCTCAGCAGCAGCAGAGAGGTCCAGCTCAGGGGACGGGCACAGGCATTCCCACTAGCTGTTGAGGAGGAGGCTACAGCAGGCGAAGTCATCGCAGGTACTATTTTAGTAGCTTCATTACCTGCAGTAGCTTTATTTGATTCTGGAGCATCGCATTCATTTATAGCAGCTAGCTTTGTAGCCACCCATAGAGTAGCTACCGCACCCCTTCCGAAGATGAAGAGGATTCTTACGGGAGGCGGTATTATTCCGGTTAGTGATGTCTGTAGATCATGTTCTGTAGTAGTTTGTGGCCGAGAAATGCGAGCTCAATTTCTAATCTTTTCCATGCCGGATTATGATGTCGTACTTGGTATGGACTGGTTAAGACAGTACCATGCGACTCTTGATTGCCGACTTGGGCGGGTTATATTTAGACCGCCAGGACATCCAGAATTTGAGTTTCTTCGAGGAGCAGTAGAGCAAGGAGTTCAGCCTACTCTTAGGGTACTATCTGTAGAAGGGGAGACAGGTTACCCAAGAGTCATATCAGAATTTGTGGATGTATTTCCTGATGATCTTCCAGGTTTACCGCCTGATCGGGAAATAGAATTCACAATAGACTTAACTCCAGGAGCAGAGCCAATCACTTCATCGGTTTATCGGCTAGCACCTAAGGAGTTAGTGGAGTTGAAGGAACAGGTTGATGATCTGTTGGAGAAGGGTTTCATTCGCCCCAGTGTTTCACCTTGGGGAGCACCCATCTTATTTGTGCCGAAGAAGGATGGAACAGTACGGTTGTGCATTGATTACAGGGCACTGAATGCCGTGACCATCAAGAACAGGTATCCCTTACCACGCATTGATGATCTATTCGATCAATTGAGTGGTGCAAGGGTATTCTCGAAGATTGACCTTAGATCCGGCTATCATCAGATCAAGGTGAGGAAGGAAGACATCCCGAAGACAGCTTTCAGGACGAAGTATGGGCATTATGAGTTCCTGGTGATGCCGTTTGGTTTAACCAATGCGCCAGCAGTGTTTATGAGTTTGATAAACAGAGTCTTTCATCAATTCTTGGATAAATTCGTAATGGTATTCATTGATGACATTCTCATATATTCCAAGAGCCCTGAAGAGCACGAGGAGCATCTCAGAATCGTGTTAGAGACCTTGAGGCAAGAGAAGTTATATGCCAAGCTCAGTAAGTGTGAGTTCTGTATGGACAAAGTGCCTTTCTTGGGACACATCATATCAGGAGAAGGACTTTCAGTGGATCCAGAGAAAGTTGCGGCGATAGAGACTTGGCCTACACCTACATCAGTTGCAGAGGTAAGAAGTTTTCTAGGACTTGCGGGATATTACCGAAGGTTCGTAGAAAATTTCTCAAGGATTGCAGAACCAATGACAAAGCTAACACGAAAGGATCAGGAGTTTATATGGACAGAAGACTGTCAGAAGGCTTTTGAAGAACTAAAGAGAAGATTAACAACAGCACCTGTCTTGACTCTTCCTTCAGGGTCAGGAGGTTTTGTTGTTTACAGTGATGCATCCGGCAGTGGACTAGGATGTGTTTTGATGCAACATGGCAAAGTCATTGCTTATGCGTCGAGACAGTTGAAGGACCACGAGAAGAACTACCCCACGCATGATCTGGAGCTAGCAGCAGTGATATTTGCATTGAAGATATGGAGGCACTACCTTTATGGAGAGAGGGTAGAAATCTTTACTGACCACAAGAGCCTGAAGTATGTGTATACTCAGAAGGAGCTTAACATGAGACAGAGACGTTGGCTGGAACTGATGGTAGATTTTGACATCGATCTGCAGTATCATCCGGGAAAGGCGAATGTTGTTGCAGATGCACTCAGCAGGAAGCCTACGGCTTATTTCTTGACAATGCAGCCCGAGTTATTGAAGGATTTACAAGAGCTACAAATAGAGGTTATCGTACCGGGACAGAATGGCTTGATGGCTAACCTTGAGATTCAGTCATCACTCGTGGAGAAGATCAAAGAAGCATTGCCCACCGATGCTAGATTCCGAAGACTCAAAGAAAGGACAGAAGCAGGTATTCAGACAGGACTTCGCATTCACGAAGACGGGACATTGAGATTTGGAAACCGCTTGTATGTTCCAAATGGAGAATTGAGACAAGAGTTAATGACTGAAGCGCATAGCTCTATGTACTCTGTTCACCCAGGAGGAACTAAGATGTACAGAGACTTGAGACAGTATTACTGGTGGCATGGAATGAAGAGAGAGATCGCCAGATTTGTGGCCAAATATTTAGTATGTCAACAAGTAAAGGCCGAGCATCAGAGGACTGCAGGTATGTTACAACCACTCCCGATACCGGAATGGAAGTGGGAGCATATCACGATGGACTTTGTCACAGGATTTCCGAAGAGCCCCAGCGGAAGAGACGCAGTATGGGTGATCGTGGATCGACTCACTAAATCGGCACACTTCTTGCCATTTAGAGTTGGACAGTCCACAGAGGTACTAGCTGACATGTATATGCGACAAATCGTCAAATTACATGGAGTACCTGTTAGTATTGTATCGGATCGAGATTCGAGATTTACATCTCATTTCTGGAGAAGCATGCAAGAGAGTCTGGGCACCAGACTCAAGTTCAGCACGGCGTACCACCCGCAGACAGATGGACAATCGGAGCGCACCATTCAGATCTTAGAGGACATGTTGAGATCATGTATGCTAGATTTCGGAGGATCTTGGGAAGATCATTTGCACTTAGTAGAGTTCTCCTACAATAACAGTTATCAGGCCAGCATCCAGATGGCGCCATTTGAAGCTTTATACGGAAGGAAGTGCAGATCACCTGTGTGTTGGAGTGACGTTGGTGAACGTCAAATACTGGGTCCAAAATTGGTCACCCAGACAGTGGAGAAGGTGAAGCAGATACAGAATCATCTACGAGCAGCTCAGGACAGACAGAAATATTGGGCAGATACACACAGACGTCCCCTAGAGTTCAAGGAAGGAGATCACGTGTTCTTGAGGATTTCGCCCACTCGTGGTACTATCAGATTCGGGAGCAGAGGCAAGCTGAGCCCAAGGTATATTGGGCCATTTGACATTCTAGAGCGCGTTGGTGAGGTGGCTTATCGACTTGCATTACCTCCATCCTTAGAAGGAGTGCATGACGTATTCCACGTCTCACAGTTGCGAAGATACGTGACCGACCCAAGTCACGTAGTCGATCATTCAGAGATCGCAGTAGGCCCGAGTTTGAGATATGAGGAACAACCAGTTGGCATCCTCGACGTCAGTGAGAAGACACTACGGGGACAGACGATCAGACTGGTTCGTGTAGCATGGAAACATCATTCACCAGGCGAATCAACTTGGGAACGGGAAGATAGTATGCGCCAGCGTTACCCCCACTTGTTTGAGGAGGCAGTTGCAAATTAAGCAACCTTGTACTTCCATAACTCTTTCTTTAGTAGCTTATTCTTGATTGCGAGGACGCAATCCTTTTAAGGAGGGAAGATTGTAAACACCCTAAAATTTCAGAAATAAGATTTATAAAATTCTCCCTATTTTTGGTATTTTTCTGGAATTTATCACTGAGGTTTGTGGGTTAAATAATTTTAAGTGTGGCTTAATGGAGTCAAAATATTCTGGAAGTATAAATTTATTGTGTATAATGGAGAACCGGACGCACGGCAATTTTCGGTGAATTTATTGGACACCGGAGCAACGTATCGAGGACCTTTAGCTACTTGGATTGGGAACCAACCCAAACCAAACCAACCCCGGGCTAAACCAAACCAAACCAAACCTGAACCAAACCTGGCTGAACCAAAACAACATATTGGGTCGGGTCGGGTCGGATCCGAGCCAAACCCGACCCGGACCCGAAATCCAATTGGAAACCCTAACTTGCCGGATTTACTGTAGCCCTATTTAATCCCCGCCTCGACATCCGTGCCCAGCCCCTCTTTCCCTCATCTCCGCCGCACCCAGCTACCTCGCCCCTGACCCGTCGAACTCCGACCGCCACCGGCACCCTCATCTCCGCCAGGCCGCCCGTCGAACTCCTCGACAGAACCCAACCACCCTCAACCCGTTGATCCGCCCCGATCGACGCCGCCGTTCCTCCCCCGAACTCCTCCACCTCGCTGCTGCCGCCAGGCCGCCGCACGACCCCTGCCCGTCGAACCCCCGAACCCTGCACCCTGCTCCTCCCCGTCCGGCTGACCGACCAGCCGACTTCGACCCAGAGTTCCCTCTCCGGTCCCGTCGGTGCAGCCCCTACTCCGGCTGTGCACAGCGTCCCCCGTCCGGCGGCGCTGACCCCGACTCCACCGCTTCGCCGGCGCAGCAGTTCCCTAGCACGGACACGTCCGTTCTCGAACACGAACAGCACATCGGACACAGGACGCAGGACACGAAGGAGACTCTTGGACACGTGAATCTCAGCATTCACGGGCCCTGTTCAGGTATCGTTTTCTCTCAAACCGTAGCTTCGTTTTAATTTCTGTCAGTTGCTATGCGTAGACTGTATACCCCTCTCGGTGCCCGTGCAACTCGCTCGGTGCAGCGCATCCTGTAGTGATCGTACACCGCGATCCAAAACAGGAAAAAAACAACGCCCTGTTTCACCTCGGAACTGAGTCCGCCCGCCAATCGGGACGACTTGGTCGCACGCGGTCTTTACCAAACTGTGCGCGACGTTGATACGGTCGTGTGGGTTTTCGCAGAAGTCGATTTGGAGGTGCGTGCACCCCGGAATCAACGCGTATCCGCCGACGACACCCCGTATCCGTTGATCCTGGAACACGCTGTAACTTCGTGTACACACGTCGGATCGAGACGAAACTTGCGCCATCGGATCCGTAGTAATACGCTGGTCCTGTGAGCCAAGTTTGGTTCGATTCTGAGGACGTTGACAAAATCACGTATCGTGGGCCCCACCGGCTCCACTTGACGGGTGATTTTGTGACCGGCTCATCGGAATCCAATTCTGGAAGTTCCGTTGGGTTCGTATCATCGTTCCTGACTTGTAGACACTGAGTTTGCGGAATTTGGAGACCTTTGACCCTGACACGCTTTTCGGTGCTAAGTGGCCCACATGTGGAAACCGCTTTGGCCCGAAAATGACCTTTTTGCCCCTGTGTCCAAATTGGACGTAAGGACAGGCATTTTCAGCTATTTGACATCTTCTGAGACTGTTGGTGATATTTATTACAGCTTTTGGAGTAGTACCTACCGGATCCACAGATACCAGGGCAGTTGTTGATATTCGGACATCAGGCAAGTGTACCTTGCCAAACTCTGCAGTTTAGTTATCTATTTTCCTTGTTTTATATATATTGCTGTGCATGCTCAACCTAGGACCGTGTGACGTACTTAGCGTCCGATTATCAGTCGGGTGCCGACACTGTACGCAGTGTTGGGTACGGTCATCTAGAGATGGACATCCGTGACACTTTATATTCTCGTACTTGTCTTATCAAGTACCATATGACCCAGGACACTTGACACCATTCATGAGACAGGATTTTCCCGAGATATTCGTGGTGATTCTGTATAGGATACAGGACATGGACATTATATTATTAGATACTTATGACTGGTTGCATTTAGCTATGATCGCGCTTGACATGGGCATGAGACGTTGTGGTCATGATATGCGTGGTTACATTGGGTGGGGAGAGACACACAGGCTACAGGCTGTATTTATGTATATCTTCTATTATTGAGAGGTCGCAGGTTCTCGTAGCAGAGCCTGACCCACTACCGGTTATTACCGCTACCGGCTCCCCGACACAGAGCTTGTAGTGGCTCAGCCTGAGACTAGTGATGCTCTCACTTGCATTTACACTTAGATGGTTACATATTTACCCCATTGTTCATTTAGTTATTTATTTGCTGCACTGCTTATCTGTATTTATTGGCATGAGCTTTCTTGTACCTTGCTATGTCCCCTGAGGACCTGGATCCGGATTTTGTTCCCCAGATTTTACAGACGTGGTTTATCCCGAGATCTACGGGACTGGAGCAGGAGCTGATCCAGGAGTTGTACCACCATCTGAGGACGAGGTCTTAGCTGAAGACTTCTCTTGAGCATCCATGTTTATGCTCAGCTTTTATTATTTATTTCAGTCTTTCATATTCTGGTCAGATGAACCATTGTACTAGATATTTATCGGGTTGTTCCCCGAAGTACTTGTGAGACTTGCTGATGATTTACATTCTTTATTTATTCTGTGGATCATGTTTGATATCTTGTGTGGATGAGATTAGTTGTGCCATGATTGTCGTAGACTTGTTTTACAGCTTAAGTATGCCCTGATGGATCCATTATATTGAGTTGGTCCATCGGTGCGTACTGCTGGCCGTTGCCACGCGTCTGGTCCCACGGTATTTTGGGACTGGGGCGTGACAAAGTACCCGAACACCTAAAATAAAAATTATTAAAAATCTATTTCTCCTATTTAGCCATAATTACTATAATTTAAATTAATAATTAATAAATAAAAAGGGTATATACGATTTTTAGGAAGGGGTTTTACATTCCTAAAGGAAGGTTAAAACTGTTACTGATTTATCAGTGCGGTGGCCCTACGGAGAACTAGTGCGACAATAGCGCGGTGGCCATACGGGGAACTAGTGCAATCAAGTGAAGTTCTTGTATAATATTGTCTCGGTTAGCCCTGCTCAACATGACACGATCTGAGGATACCTATTATGTATTATTTCTAAGATAACCTCAGGATCCATAAATAGCAAGCCGTACAAGTGATTGGATTATATAAGAAAATGGACTTGGTTGTGGTTGTATTATTCGGTTAGTAGCCTAGGAAAATGAACTATCATAGTGTTATGGTTCAACCCTTGTCCTTGTTTGGTTGTCGGGTTGGGCCTTTATGCTAGAATATGCCATGGACCTAAGTTACGACGCTGAACCTATGTATTATGATATATTTATTTCTTGGATTTTTCTTTCTCCATTTCGTGTTTCCTTTGTGGTACTTGCTATTTGGGGTTTAACCCCACTGGTTTTGCATGGCCAGGTTTTGAGCCAACATCCGGGGATCCAGCGTACTTTCCCCCAACTCATGGAGCATACCGGAAACATGGGCGTAGAGAATAACGAGTGAGCTTTCTTCTTCCCTGCTCGTTATTTTATATTTACTTCTTTTTGGACGTTTAGCTACCAGCACCTGTTAGCCGACACGGCTGGATATTAGTTTCCCGACATGATTGTATTAAATCAGACTACAGCTGATCACTGTCATGTACTTTTGTTACTCTTTCAGCTTCTTATTTTGCACAGCTGGTCTCCAGAATATTTTAAAAAAGCATTTGGGATGCCTTATTGCTTTATCATATATGCTCTATGTTTACTGTTTCTTGTTTGAATGATTGAGACGTAGAAGTTCTTGATCATAGGAGACTTGATTGTAGCATGCACCCCTTGTCTTATTACAGCCGTGATAGCCGTACGACATATAGTTCCTTGTACGGGATAGCTGGCCATATCCGTCTCCGTATTCCGGTACTGGGACGTGACACCATTGCCTGTCAAGAAGGTAAGCTCGTTCCGTTGTCACACTCCATCAAGTGGTATAAGAGCACCACAGATCGAGGATTCCTTTCCTTTTTGGAAACCTTCGGGAATATATTTTTTACAAAAGAACGATGGAGTTTGAACAGCTATTGTGTGTCATTATGCGGCTACTACTAGCCCCAAAGATTGAAGAATGTCCCAGCGCCATAATGTATTTCGAACCTGATGCAAGGTCAAAGACAAGTATGCGACATCATCATTAACAATGGGTGCACAGAGAACATTATTTCAAGAGCAATGGTAGAGAAGATGAAACTAACCAAAAAAGAACATCTGGCTCCATATAAGATTGGCTGGATTCAACAGGGCCACAACATGGTCATCTCTGAAGTTTGTCGCATACCCCTATCCATTGGAAAGACCTACAAAGATGAAGTCATGTTCGATACTGTCGACATAGATTCTTCCCACAATATTCTCGGTCGGTTGTGGCAATTTGACAAAAATGTCACGTACCAGAGAGAGACAACACATATTCCTTACTTCAAGATAGGTGACACCTCGCACTCCATCCATTAGCACCGGATGATATTCCTATTACCAGTCCACAACCACAAAAGGGTATCGAACGTGCCCACAACAGCTTCTCCCTTATAGCATAATTTGTTATTGTTGACTATGAAGACGACAATTTTGAGAAGAATATATCAAAGTCGGATGCACCCATTGCAGATATTGAGCTAAAATCTTCAACCCCTCAAGAAGAGATGAAGTTGCTAACTTTGTAGCATTTCGCTACCAAAATACTATTTAATAATAATAAAAGTAAATACTAGTAATTTTGTGGATAAATTTTTGTTATGAAATACTAAGTATAGTTCCATACTAGAAATAATGTAACACGAAGGTTCGTACAACTCATGGAGACTCATATTAAGGTTTAGAATTATATTTAAGCTATTTTAAAATTTTAAATTTTTTTTAGATAATTAAAACCTAAGAAAACCTAATTTCTATGACTTCTAAAAATTATTGTAGGAAACTATGAGCATAATATGGTCCCAAGTAATTTTTTAGGATTTAATATTCTATTCTATATTTTCTGGAATTTTTCCATAATTTTCTAAGTATTTTTACTATTTATTATGAATTAATTAAGTTAAAACTAACAAATAAACTAATTTCTGAAAAATTAAACGAAAAGAAAACCCTAATACCGATCAGTTGCCTCCAATCATTCTGGGGCCCACACGTAAGTAGCCCAGATTGTGCCAGCGGGGCCCATTTGTCAGCCCTCGCGCTAGCCGAGAGGGTCTGGGTCTGGGTCCCCGAACCGGGGACCAAGTCCAAGTCCGACTTAGAGTTTTCTCGAGCCGAGCCGCGTTAAACCCTACCCATTTGATCGTGGGCGGGAGCAGCCCAAATGATGCCATGTGGCACCCCCTTAAGTTGCGGCTTCTGCTCAGACTATATATATATATATATATATATATATATATATATATATATATATATATATATATATATATATATATATATATATATATATATATATAATGTGATTTGGGTTTTATTTTCTCTGCTGAATATAATTTAGAAGGAGAGTGAGAGAGAATTGTTCCTAGGATTTTTTTCAACTTCGAGAAGCCGTAACTCCTAGCTCCGGACTCCAAACGCATCCCCGTATCGAGGTATAGTTTATGAAGATGTAATTTATTCTAATTAATTTTGAACCTAGATTTCTTTATAATTCTTAGAGTGCCAGTTGCCCAAAATCTGACACGTTTCGGTATTTTCGAGATTTCGGGAGATTCCGAACTTGTATTCATGAACTGTTCAAAGTTTTGGAAAGCTGACACAAAAATCTATGACATATATTTTTCCAGAATTTAATATAGTAGTTTAGCATTATGTTTACTTCGTTGAACCTAGGGATAACCATTTAACTACCAAAATTACCATTTGTAAGTCATATTATCCATAACTTTTTACTTATTCAAGATTCGATGATACCGTCGATTCCAGCATTCTACTAGCGCTGAAATCTACAGAATTTTATACTCAAATCTAGGTTTTGTTTTGGTTGACTTTTTGGTCAACAAAATGCCTCGATTTGCGTGCTACGGATCCCGAATTTGAAAAGTGGATATTTTGTGCCCCAAAATTTAGGGCTAACATTAAAATTAGAATATAATTAGATTAAATTGGTATTTTATTCAGAATTAGATAGATTATAATAGAAAATCTTTTTAACCACTTTTATAAGCCTAACTTGTTTTATTTATATGCAGGGTAGATCAGACAGCATCTTGACCTATGTTGACGGTATTCTATGCAGCATGTGTTCTTTTCTTGGCATTGTTGGCGTTACTTTTCTGTTTCTAGTGCACGAGAGTTATACTTAATCATCGGTACCATACATGTTCACTTATTGTTTCACCCAATGTTAATTGTTCAATGTTTAATGTTTCAGTTAAAATTAATGTTCAAGTGATCATGTTTACTTGTGAGAGAGTCGGGAGGGGGAATACGACTAGTAGACATATGGTACCCCATAAATCGTTAGCCCATAGTTTATTCAGTCAGGGGACCATCTTGCAGAGTTTATTCAGTCAATGCACCTCATGTATTTGACTATCTTATTCTTAACCCAACCACATGTTGAATATTTGTATTCTAAAAGACAGTACATGTAACTTGATTACTGTTGTTACTTGTCTAGTGGTCACCTTCTTTTGTGTATACTTCCATACTGTTACCATGTCATTGTTGTACTCGCAGTGGTCATATTGTCTAGTGGTTAGTCTTATCTTAGTTTTACCCTTATATTTTTTTCATGCCTTAGTTGTGCTTCCAAACTATTTTCATGTTATAGTGGTACTCTTTTTGTCATATTATATCATGTTACAGTCATCTTTCCTTACTATTGTTTCTTCCATGCTTGTATATTATATTATGTAGTGTAGTGTTATGGTGACTTACTCCAATCCTGACTGGATAACTATTTTTTAGCTTTAGACGATGTGGTTTATCCTGCGGTATATGGTGAGTACCTTGTGACACTAACTTTACCAACGTGTCGGTTGCTTTTACAGATGTGGTGCAGCATATTTCTTCCTTATGCTTTTTCGTATTATTTCTTAGCTATTAGGTTTAGTGAACTTTAGTTTTTAGTTGCTTATTTTATTTTACTGGGTTTGTCCCCGAGACTATCTTGAGATGTAGTAGATTATTTTTTTAATAATTTATTAAGACTATTAGTTTATTTCATTTCCATGACTTAGTTTGTGGATGATATATGAATTGGATGATATGTGAATCTTGTACTTGTTATGGACCATTTCATAGACAACGTACTACCACCGATGCTATAACATAGGCTGGGCTTGTCCATGTACTCGTATCCCAAAAGTGGGAGCGAGTAGTGACATATTTCTAATCAAGAAACATGATTAATTGAAGGAAAGGACACGATAATCTTCGGTGATACCATAGATGACACTACTGAGATAAATTCTTCAGCCCCTTAAGAAGAACACCCAAGAGAAGAAGAATTTCTTCCAGAAGATGACGGTCAAGAACATGGTGCATGATCTCCACAAATAATTCTGGAAATAAATATCAGCAAAAGTTTACACGACAAACAGATAATTCCAGGACATCATTCTCATCATCATCTTTTTCATCATTCCCTTCTCTCGAGTATACTAAAATGACTCAGCAAGAGACTCTCTCATTCTACGGAGCATTGAAGAATTCACCAATATCGATAGCTCCTAATGCCAATGGCAGACCTCCTCGTCACAAGACTCGTCGTGATCGACCAAATACATCATCTAAGTTCGAAAGTCCTACATATGTGTGTTTTCTTCCAACAACTTCATGGACACATCTTTCTTTAATGTTATCTACATAAATACCTCCTTAGAGATGAAAGCTCATGGACATGGGCTTGTTTCAAAGAAGGATGGCTCATGGCGCATGTGGATCGACAGTCGGGCTATCAACTGCATCACCATCAACTACCATAAGATCCAGATTCGACCTGATGATGAATGGAATACTATTTTTAAGACCCAATCTACGAATGTCTCGTTATGCCTTTCGGACTTTTGAATGAGCCAAGCACCTTCCTGTACCTCAAGAATAAAATTTTGAAGCCATTAACAAGAAACTTTGTAGTCGTCTACTTTGACGATATCCTTATTTATAGCAAGAGCGAAGCTGATCATCTGAAGCACCTCAAGAAATATCTTAATATTCTTCGAATTAAAAATTTTATGTCAATATCAAGATATGTAACTTTCTTACCAGCCAACTCATCTTCGTAGAATTTATGATTAGCGTCGATGACCCCAATATTGATGAAAAGAAGATTCATGCAACTCACGACTGACCTATCCAAAGAAAATGACTGAAGTTTGAAGCTTTCATGGTCTTTCCAACTTTTATCGATGATTCATCCATAAATTCAGCATTATCATGACGCTAGTGACAAAATGCATGAAGACAAGCATATCTCCTCAACCTTCAATGTCGTCGATCTTTATGAGTATTTTTTTCTCTGGCAAACTACATTATTATGACAAGAACTCAAGGACGAGTTCTTTTAAAGCAGGGGAGACAGATGTAGCGTAGAATCCAATTCCTATTCTTTCTAGGATATATTTTATTTTGTTTTTTAGCTTTAATTTTTATCATAGAGTTGTTAAGAATCCTATTTATTTTAGGACTCTTATTTTGACTCTATCTCTTATTAGGAAAGTCTCTTATTAAGAAAGTCTTTATATTTAATTTTTTTATAATATTTGATTATAATTATAATTTGTATTTGATTATGATTAGGTTGTCATAAAGTCCTATAAATGGTCACTATTTGTATCCAATTGAAAAAACTTTTAAATTAATAAAATTCTTCTTTGAGTTCTGATATTTGTTCTCTTCTTTTCTTGGTTATGGAATCGACTGTTCTATGGATCTGGAAACCTCTCACTTGAGATTTTCAAGCAACCGTCATGTGGACCACTCAAAAAGCCATTCGTCAGAGTTTTTGTAGCACCATTTTGCTCTCACCAAGCAACGGTGGTCCAGTTATCATCATCACCGATCGACTTGGCCATTGTCAGGCATGAAGGTAAGTCCATTCCACTATCACACTACGTCAGATTGTTTGAGAAAAAATAGAAAGAAGGACAAGAAGTCATTATTTTTTCTCTATCAAGCTATAGACGAGATTGTGTTTGAAAGAATCTCAAGTGCAACGATGGCTAAGGAAGTGTGAGATCTTATACATAATTCCTATAAAGGTGATAAGAAGGTAAAGTGTATAAGATTGCAAAATCTATGAGGTAAATTTGAAACTATTCATATGAATAATTTTGAAAGAATTTCTAATTATTTTGATCGAATTTAATCTATTGTTAATCAAATGTGGGTTAAAGGTGAAAAATTGGATGATTTATGAATTGTTGAAAAAGAATCATGAGATCAATTAACAAGATGCTTTGATTATGTTGTTGTTGAGATAGAAGAGGGAAAAGATCTCTCGATGATGTCAATTGAATGGTTGATGGGTTCATTGTGTTCTCTTAAACATAGGATGAACCAAAGCACCGTAGCAAGTTTACAACATGTCGTTCATTGATTTCAAACTAAGGTGATGATGAACAATAGAAATGGTTCCAATAATGATGAAGGATTAAGTCAAGGAAAGGATGAAAAACCTAATGACCAATACATCAACGCTTCAACAAAGGATCAAAACTCTAAGCAGCGAGCTACTGAAGAAAAAAGGTATGACAAATCTACATGCAATATGATTTCATTGAAAAAAAAATTGGTCATTACAAATCTGGGTGTAGAACTAAATTTTATAAAAACAAAACTCATCATGTTAAGAATGCTACCGATAATTTGGACGGGAATAAAACTTTATTACTAGCCTGCAATTCTAGTAAAGAAGATCATGTTGACAAATGGTATTTAGATACATGATGCAGTAATCATATATGTTGAAAGAATGAGCTATTCTCCCACTTAGATTAATCTAAACCTGCGGAAGTAAACTTTAGAAATAAACCTAAAGTTCAATTATGGGAAAAGGTAAAATTCTCATACGTTTAAAAAACATTCTCAAGATTATATATCTGATATTTATTAAGTTCCTAGCTTATATTGGAATTTATTGAGTATGGGTCAACTTTTTGAAAAGGCATCAAATCATTATTAATAATGTAGTGTCAAAAATTAAGAATCAAATAGTGAGCTAGTCGCAATAGTAAAGATGACCAAAAATCACATGATTCTACTATCATTAAAAACTGAACCAGTTAATTCTTTTAATGCGATTGCCCAGGAGATAAATTAGTTATGGCATTTTCAGTTGGTCATCTTAACATCAATGGATTAAAATTGTTATCTCAGAAGAATTTGGTTACTTGCATACCTTTGCTTGAATGTACTAATCAACTATGTGAATGTTGTATTCATGGTAAGCAGCACAAGTATTCTTTTCCAGTTAAAAAATTATGAAGGGCAATAAATAAGTTGGAGCTTATGCACTCGAATATATCCGGGCAGATGGAGGATGTATCACATAGAGGTTATAGGTATTTTATTACTTTCATGGATGATTACAGTAGAAAATTTTGGATTTATTTTCTGAAGCAAAAATCTGAAGCTTTTGAAGTGTTTAAAGAGTTTAGAGTTTATGTTGAAAAACAAAGTGGTTGTTCTTTAAATAAAATAAGAATAAATAGAGGCGAGGAATATACCTCTAATTTGTTTGTCAATTTTTGCAAAGAAAATAGAACTAAACCCCAAGTTACAGCTAGCTATTCACCTCAATAGAATAGAGTCTCTAAAAGGAAGAATATGACTATTGTTGAAATGGCTCGAAGCATGTTAATAAAGGTAAGAATTTTCCTAAAGATTTTTAGGCAAAAGTTGTGGAATGTTTGTTTATCTTTTGAATAAGTGTCCTACAAAAAAGTGTGCAAAATATGACACCTAAGGAAGCTTGGAGTAGTTATAAACCAAATGTAGATATCCTTTGAGTATTTGGGTGTGTCATGTATGCCCATGCACCAAAAGAGGAAAGGAGAAAATTTGATGATGAAGGTGAGAAATATATTTTCATTGGTTACAATTATAAAACCAAGGGATATAAATTATTTAATCCAAAAACAAATTCAGTCATTGTGAGCACGGATATAAAGTTCATCAAAGAGGCATATTGGCAGTGGACTACTAAAGAGAAGAAACATATGGCAATATATATAGTGGAAGAACTACAACCAGTTGATGTTATTAAAATTTCAACGTAGATTTGTAGCACCTTCTCTGATTCATGTTTAATGGACTCGTACCTCGACTCGTAATCGTGTTATTCTAACATGGTTACAGGATTATGTTGTAACCAATGATAATGATGTTTCTGATAAAGAAATTATAAATTTTGTATTACTTGCAGATTGTGATCCTCTCATATTTGAAGAAATGGTATATGATGAAGTATGGCTTCAAGCTATGGATGAAGAAATTCGGTCGATAAAGAAGAGTAACAATTGGGAGCTAACTTCTCTTCCTAAAGGAAAGAAATCGATCAGATTCAAATGGCTGTTGTAGTGCCCCGCTCCGCGTAGGCACTATGTACAAGTGAGATCGCCTTGCTTGCTCGAACGGAAGTCTTCTCGGAGAGTTCCCGACCGATTAATCAATATGAGTGGGCAGAACTGTATTCTCTGATTCTTGCACGACTTAAAAATGAATCTGAGTTTTTGAATGCTTGTTTGCTTAAGAAGAATATTTTCATAAGAGAATGATAGAACCGACTCAGTATGCTAATAAAAGAACTCACATAGCTTGTCATTAAAACGAATATGTTGCCTAACTAAGAGAATATGAATGCTTGTCCGAAAAGAGAAAGATAGAAATATTGCATTCTTAGAAACACCGACACAGCTCAAACGAACCATTGCCATGCTAAAAGAAAAGATAGAATGTTACAAGCTCAGAAACACCGACACAGTTATCGAACGAACCTTTGCTATGCTAAGTAAGATAAGTAAATGAATTGTTCGAATATGTCCCTTTGTAATATGCTAAAGAAAAAGATAGTTTTTGCATGTTAAATGAGAATCAATCGTGCTTGTCAAGTATATGTTTCGCTTGCCTGTTTTGCTGTCGATCTGCTATAAGTTACAAATATGATAGAGTATAGTCTAATAGTCCGCCTTGATGTTCCGTTCCTTCGGGATCTTGGGGGTTGTGCTATTAGATTATTGGAGAGATGTGTTGCAAAGAGTATAGTCTAATAGTCCGCCCTGATGTTCCGTTCCTTCGGGTTCCAGGGGGTGTGGCTATTAGATTGTTAGATGCTTGTGAATGTGATGTGAATGTTGCTTGTCATTGCATTGGTCTCGGACAACTTGTGCACAAGGTAATAGTCTCTCGGTCGGTTCCTGGGGCACTGGGAATCGGTCGGTCCGGAAGAGATTGTGAGAGCACCCTGATATTCCGGTCCTACAGGATCTTGGGGGGTGTTGTTGTCCAATAATGGGAAAACTTATGGACCGTCATATAGATAGGGTGTATGCTAGGTTTACCTTCTTGCATACCTATCATTTGTGACACCAAAAGATGGATTTATAAGTTTATGCAAATATGTGCAAATTGTGGCTAACTTGTGTGTCTGCTGCAGGGATAACCGTTCGGCTATGGGGTAAGAAATATGAGTTTATGCATAAGCATGCATGTTCATTTTGTCTGCATCATAGAGATTATCTGTTAGTGCTTCATGCATTACATCGGTCGGACAATGGCTATTAGTGCAGAGCTGAACCATGGCTACGGCTGCTTCGGCAGTAATGTGCAACCATGAGTCACAGCTGCTAATAGCATCAGATAAAGGAGTCATTGGTTAGCTGGATTACCGCTACCGATCCTGAGTTTCTCGGGGATCGACCTCTGATTGATAGTTCAACTTGTGCGCTTGATAGAATGATAGTTCCTATATGCTACCTTGCCCCAAAGAGTTAGACTTGTGTTGCGCAATACATGCTGCGCACTACACGATAGAGCACTGTCCCGATTCGTATGCTTATAAGTTTGAATATGCAAATTATTTCAAAGTTAAGTTTTCAAAGATGAAATCTGAATATAGTTCTGAGCTGCATGAAATAAACTTAGGTAAAACTAGCAAGATCACTAGTAATGCAATATTTTGCCACCTGTTTACTTATTGTGGGTTTCAGGGGGTGTAGCTTCTGTTCAGTTATTTTATCTTACCAGTACTTGCATAAAGTGCTGACCCACCAACAGTTTGCTTGTTCTCAGGTGCTTGATCATCCGAGGAAGCGATAGCCGTACCTCATCCCAAGGAACCGAAAATCTGGAGTCGATGCCTGGAGCCGCATCGAGTTGTGCCTGCTTTGAGTTGCTTTTGTATAGAGGGACATAATGTATGGAACGGTGTTATTGTAATCGAAGAAGAGTGCTTGAGCGATTTGTAACCTCGGCCATGCGCCGCTTGTAACACTTTTGATTATCAATAAAGAGCCTGTTTTCTTATGCCATTGTGTTCTTTACTTTTCTGCAATATATGTGTGCCGCTGCTTCAGTCATTGATTAGCTTACTTGCCCTTGTATCAAAGCTTTAGCCTTGTGCAAGCGCACTTTAGGCTTGCACGGCATCACGTCCCGATGAGAACGATTGTCCTGCGGGAAAGCTGCAACGTGGTGATTCATGTTCAACGGGGACGATCGGGCTTGCGGGAGATTGGGGCGTGACAGCTGTTCAAAGCTAAATATATACTGGATTTTCAGGTGGACTATTTGTAGGCTAGGCTAGTCGTAAAAGGCTACAAGCAAAAGCTAGGTATTGATTATTATGAAGTTTTTGTAGCCGTTGCCAAATTTGATACCATTCGCATGGTGTTTGTTTTGGCTGCCAAAAATAAATGGAAGATATATTGGAAGATTGTTAAGTCCGCGTTCTTGAATTGCTTTTTTTGAAAAAGAAGTCTATGTTGAACAACCTATATGTTATGTCACTCGAGGACATTTAGACAAGGTTCTCAAGTTGAAAAAAAAACTTGTATGGCTTAAAACAAGCACCAAGGGGATGGTACACTCGCATCGACTCATATTTCCAAGAAAATGGTTTTCTTAATTGTTTGTATGAACATACTTTTTATATCAAATCTAATTCACATGGAGATATGCTTATTGTCTACCTAGCTATATGTCGATGAGTTGATCTTCACAGTAAATAACGCATCTATGTTTGATGAATTCAGGAAGGCTATGAGTTATAAGTTTGAGATGACTGATATAGGATTTATGTCTTATTTTGATATAGCGTAGAATCCCAATCTCTCTAGGATTCCTATTTCTTTTTCTTTTTTAGCTTTTTCTTTTTTTATATATATAGAGTTGTTAAGAATCCTATTTCTTTAGGACTCTTCTTTGACTCTATATCTTATTATGATAGGTTTTATCTTTATTTGATTAGGATTAAATTTGAGTTTGATTAGGATTAGGGTTTATCATAAAAATCCTATAAATAGGTATAATCAATAAAATTATTCTTTAAGTTTGGAGTTTTTTTTATTTTCTTGGTCGTGGACTTGATTGTTCTGTGGATTTGGAAGTCCCTCGCTTAAGGTTTTCAAGAAACCTTCATATGGACCCCTCACCAGGCCATCCGTCAGAGTTTTTTGTGGCACCGCTTCGCTCTCACCAAGCAACAGTGGTCTAGTTATCATCATCATCGATCGACTTGGCCATTGCCAGGCACGAAGGTAAGCCCGTTCCGCTATCCCGCTGCATCATATTTTCTTGGAATTAAGGTTTCATTCAGATGAAGGGATATTATCTTACAGAAAAAATATGTAGCTGACATCTTGAAGTGGTTTAAGATGGCATCTTACAATCCAATCAAGACTCCTGCTGAAGCAAGGTTATGTTTGGATAAGACTGCTAATGCTGGATTTATTAATTCTACTTACTATCAAAGTTTGGTTGATTGTCTACATTATTTGACCTCCACTAGACCTGATATTGTTTATGGAGTTAGACCCGTTAGTAGATTTATGGAGACACCAAGCCAAAGCCATTTGCAACTGTGAGAAGGATTTTGAGATACATCAAAGGTTCTCAAACTCATGGTATTTTTTATTCATCTACTAACAAAGCCTATGCAGCCACCAATCCAGGCAAAAGCAAAAAATGAAAGTCAACTAAAATGAGCGAACCCACGGGACGGTGAATGCCATATCCAAAACATATAAAATACAGTTAATCCCGATGTAAATGAAGCTATTAGGGAAAAAATTGGGAAATATAACCAACTATCCTTAAGAATTTTATCTTTGGACAAAAAACAAGCAAGAGGTGGAATACCACAAAGAGAAAATGTACCTAATAAAAAAAAATTCAAATTGTGATCATGTTGGATAATAGACATTGATTGGGCAAGTGATGTAGAGAAAAGGAAAAGAAATTTTGGTTAGGTGTTTCACTTAGGCTCGGTGGTATTTTATTGGTCATCAAAGAAGCAGCAAGTTGTTGCATTATCAACTGCGAAAGCTAAATATATGGAAGTAGCCTTTAGTACATGAAAAGCTATTTGGTTGCGGCACCTACTTGATGAGTTGAACCAAAATCAAGAATCTCTTAAAAATATCTACTATGATAATAAGTCAGTGATTGTATTAGTAAAACAAATCCAGAAGCAAGCACATCGATATTAATATTACTACATTTGGGAGCTTTTTGAAGATAAGGAGATCGAGATGGAGTTTTGCAAGTCTGAAGATCAAGTTGCGGAAATCCTTATAACGCCTTTGAAAGTCGAAGCATTTTACATATTGAAGAAGATGATGTGAATGAAATATTTTGATAAATTTAAGTTTAAGGGAGGCTGTTAGAATTCAAATTTAAACTCAAATTTCAAAGTAAGTTTGTTGGGGTTTTTTTGAACAAATAAGAAGTTTTTGTTTGAGTTATGTTTTTTCTGTTGCAATAGTTCTTTGTTTTCAGAGAAAGTAGTGGAGGTAGTTTGCTGATTATAAGGAGAACAGTTGGTTGATTTTTTCTGTAATTGGAAAAAAAAAATTGTACTCTAGCCTATATAATAGGTGTTGGTTTTAGTGAATAAATGTATGAAGGTATAAGGAAGTTCTAGAATAAGAAAATTCTCTTTCTTTACTCTAAATTTTTTTATTTGTTCAATTATCTAGATCCTTCTAAATTCCTTCAACATTATCTAGTCGATAGTGGAAGTTAACTCATGTCATGATTTGAAAAATATCTTTTGATATTCTCGTAATTAGGATGGCTTGTCATGCTATCACGTATTGGTCTGGTCGTGCTTGCTGGATATGAGGCATAATAGTTTTTTTCTTAAATTTTGGTTGGATTAGAGCCCACCCAAGTCTATAGGTATCTCCGTCACTAGGTTAGACTAGCTTGTGTCAACTGTTTGGTGTATCGCCATCACTCTCCTTCCCTTGCCATTGGGTTATCCATGGCTTCATTGAATCTTCAGACCCACGGATTGGAAATTAGGATTCTTAGACTAGGATACGGTGACGGCCAATCCTTTGATATTAAGTGCTCAGGAAAACTGTTCAAGGAATTCTTGAAAAATTGTCCAACATATTAGCTTCTTGTTCGGTAGATGGAACATTAGCTTACTAACAAAGAAGAAGAATCACAGGGACAAAAGTTTTTTTTAATGTGGTTCAAAAATATTCTCTTACAGTCTCACACAGATATTTTATTATTTTGAGATAATTATAATTATAAGAGATTTAATTCTATTTATAATTAAAGGTTAGGATGATACCAATTCAATATATTTAACGAACTACTATGGTACAAGGGGATACATAATCTTTTCACACACACACAAACATATATATATATATATATATATATATATATATATATATATATATATATATATATATATATATATATATATATATATATATATATATATGCGATGCGATGTTGGTGCAGAGGTCTTCGAGTCATTATGCGGCTGGATTTGTATATATATATATGCCATACCAAAATGCTCGTTAGAGTAACCGGTAAAAGTTTTATAGGGAAATTTCTTACCATTTTGTCTCAAATGATTTTAGTTTGGAGGATGTATAATGCTTTTCCATAAAAGCACTCTTGTCTCTCATCAACAATCTTGAGATTTCAAAAACTCTACAAGCAATCCGTTGGGATCGAAAATGCCCTGCAAGCGCTCCAATACCGTGTCTGAGACTGACCGTAGCAAAAAATTAGGCCAACCCACCTGAGATAAGCAACATCTATCTAACAAACACCAAGCACAGATAAAGACAACGTATATGGTAGTGACTACGTCACCTGGACAAATCACAATCTATATAACTCAGATAAAATTACAAGATTGACAAAACCAATGTGAAACTCTTTGCCCTAATAGTTTCAACCCCATCACCACACTCAAGAAGAAAAGATAGAGATTACAATTAAAATCACTTACCAAACCATGTAACAATTTTTCTGAACGAAGGCGATAACTCCTTGATCAGATCTCTTTTTTTTTGTCTTGGATGGCGAGCCCTAAGAGCAAAGCACAGACTTTCTCTTAGATTTCTTGTGGATGAGCACCCCGAATCTCCACTTTTGTGCTATATTCTTTGTGCTTCTACCCTCACCTATATAAATAGGATGAGGAACCCTAGTTTAGGTTATAAGAATTTCTAAATAGGAAATCCTAAAATAGGAAATGCATTACCTAAAATGGTAAGCACCAATTATGGATGTCCAAATATAGTCAATTTAAATATTTGATACAAATTTGTAAATCAAATCTGATATTTAATGTAGATTTTTAAATTGCATCAAATTAAATCTTTTATCATATTTGGGCTCAAAAATTTATTATTACCAAATTCAGATTGGACCCAATATACTCCTCCTCCAGTCTGATGAGAGGTTGTTAACCCCATGGCTCCTCAACTGGACCCCATGCATGTCGTCCCGCAATAGAGTTCTTGTTCCCCTATACCACCGATCTCCGATTCCCGAGCTACTTTGCATCTTTCTTCGTCTTCAGCTTTCGACCGTCACATCGACGCTAGCTACCATTTGTAGCACTTCTTGTACCAATGGGATTATGCCGACAACAATGGCATGGCTAAGACCGAAGTCCCTGAGGATCAGCCTTACCGAGAGTCCTCACTACAAGCTCCTGACTTTCGTCTTCCTTCGGAACATTCTACCGTTCCAACGAGGTTCTTCACCCTTGGTTGGCCCAACCAAGCAGACATTATGGTTTCCTCTAGATTCAAACTCATAAAATTATCCACCTCCGTGTCCGACACTGAAGCTCCCCCGTACATATGCATCCTCGAGTAGAACATCATGCAATATTGCAACCACCACTTTTTACCTTAGGATTATTTTGGTAATTTCATATGTTGCTAATTTTATTTATTTATTATGTTAGTAATTAGTCTAGAATTAATTAGTGGTGCGTAGAATTAATTAGTGTTAGTTAAATAGAATTAAATTATGGTAAGTTGTCATGAAAGAAATATTCTTTTTTGTGTAGAGATTCATTTATTTAATTAATTAGATTTTTTCCTCTTTAATTTAAATTTTAATTGGATGGTGGAGTGGCATAATTAGTACTTAGAACCAATTACAAGTCCATGTAGTGGATTACCTTATCATGAAGAGATTTGAATTTCAATCTCATTCAATTTATTCCTACCTCTTTTCTAAGCAACAACAATTTATTTTTCTCCTAAATTTAGATCTAAAATTTAATTTTTATTTTATTTTTTTACCAAACCATCTCATTCCACTTTCATTGGAGAGCAAAAGCTTGGAGCACAAGGAGGAGCACAAAGAGGAGTCCAATTCTTGGAGGACCGTGTCCGACTCATCTCTTTCGTGTCCAAATTCAAAATTCTTTAAAGAGGCTACCAAAATACTAGGTAATCAAATTCATGGTTAAAAATACCCTTGGTCATGTAGGAACCATCACATGGTTAGATTTGACCTTCCAATGGTAGATCTAGGCACTATGAGCCTCAATTTGGTAGATCTAAGTTTGTGTCATAATTTTGGGACTCAAGTTGAGGAAAACTCTAATTGTGTCCATTGAGTATGTATATTGTGTCCTAATGAGGACTATTGATGTGTATTTGATAGTGTGTTGGTATCATTGTATCCAAAATTGGGTACAGAGAGTCCGTATCATGATATGCCATGATACGATGGTGTATGATTCTTTGCATTTATGTTCTATTATGTCAATTTTCTATATATTCATTTGCAATACTCTATTTTACTAAATTCTTGTTATATTTTATATATTAGTTGTGTTTATGGTGATTTGGTGGTATATAGGAGTGTTTGGAGGGTGTATCATGAGAGTATCTCAAGTGTGTGTGGTGTATCATAGTGTGATGAATAATAGGTGTTTGTATTTATGTATATTGGTGTTTTGATATATATTATGGTGTGTTGTATAGTGAGTATAGTGGTGGTGATAGTGGTGTTGATATTAGTGTGTGTGTGTGTGTGTGTGTGTGTGTGTGTGTGTATTCATATAGGTGTTGGGTGTCTGCATTTTAAGAGTGTGAATTGGTGTTGTGTGATGAATTAGAGAGGGGGTGATGAGGTTTGAAGCTTGAGGTGGTCTGCAATGAGGCACTGAAATTGTAGTGTTGGGTGCAAGCCTTTGAGAGAGGAAAACAGTGAAGTACTATAGGTTGCAAGGACTGGTTGTGGTACAAATTCAGGGTGGAAGAGTAGTGCAGATGTATAATGTTGCTGTCATGTCCCAGTCCTAAAATACGTAGGACTAGGAATACGTAAGCATGTCAGCCGTATGTATATGGCAACTCCAATATATGGATACCATAATACACACGTACGCTGTAATATGAATATTAACTCACATGTGGTATATATATTGTCACAAGTCACAGAAAATACTAATCTCATCCACAAAATAAGTTATAGTAAAAAAATAACTAAACCAGAATAATGAGTCTGAATAATCCAAAAATGATAGTCGGGTGGAGACAAATCCACTACCAATGACTATATCAAAACTAAAATGAGAGAGGAGGATAAAACTCCAATATAAAATATGATGATGATAGAAGAGTATCAGCTAAAAGATCCATCGCTAGAGATAATCGAAGATGCTTAGAAGGTAAGACCACATCGGCAAAAAATAATGCGTCAGGTCCTGGCCCGTACTCCTGCGGATACTCCTGATCGTCTATACCTGGCAAGGGACCAGGTCCTCAGAGGGACGTAACAAGATACATAGAAGCATGACAATTGAATACAGTGAAACATGCATAATAGACAAAAAATATATAAGTACGTTGTACTAGACAATCTATCTGAATGCATAATGAGGACAACATTTTTGACGTATGGGTAGATGTAGGCTACACATGCTATCTCACAACTCACACACACATCCATGTACATCAGAAGCCATCATACCTCGAGGGTAGCGACCATCACGACACCAGAAATCGACATACCTCGAGGGTAGCGACCATCGTGACACAACTACCATAGTGCGTGCTAGTTACTACGGTTTACCAGAGTGGGTAGCCCATACGCCTACTGATTGTCCTTCCCTCCCATGATATTATGTGTCAAGTGTGAGTCAACATATATAATATATAATTATGAATGAAAGAAAACACATATATAATGAATATATAAAAATATGATAAGCATGCAAAGTACTGTAAATAATTTGGCAAGGTATACTTGCCTGGCAAGAAAGCTGCGAAGTGTAAGCGTCCAGACGTCAAGCACAAGGGATCAGAACTATGGCATCAAAATGAACGTCTTTGGATGCTGAAATAAACATTACCAACGTTTCCAGAATAAGCGTGATAGCCAGAAAATACTACCATTTTGTCCAATTTGGACACAGAGACAAAATGGTAATTTCAAGTCAAAGTGGGGTCCACATGTGGGCCACTTTGCACCGAAATACGTGCCAGAGGTAAAGGTCTCTAAATAGGATAAATTATTGGTCAAACAAATTTTAAACGTCGATAAAAACTTAACGGTATATCCAATTTTGGATTCCGGTGAGCCGATCACAAATTCACCCTTCAAATCAAACCGTGGGGCCCGCGAATAGGCGGCTTGGTCAACTGTCTCAGAATTGCGTGAAACTTGGGTCACAGGACCAGCATGACACCACGAATCCAATGGTGTAAGTTTTGTCGTATTCTGATGAGCATACACAAAGTAGGGTAATATTTTACAAAAGTCACGATATGGGGACCTTTTACGGATACGAGTTGATTCCGACGCACACACATGTCCGAATCAACTTTCGCGAAAGACCACACATCAGGATATACCATACGCGCCTTTTGGTGTAATTGGTACGCGACAAGGGGGTCCCATTTGGCGGGGCGCACTCCGTATCACAAAATTTTAATTTTAAATTATCAAGTTTTTGGTCGTTTTGGAGGTCGAATAATTTAATAAATAAAACAAATTAATAAAAACTAAAAGAACAAAAAAATTCTCAGTTATATTGAGAAGAAAACCCTTCAATTAGATTTTAAAAATATTAAACAGGTTGGTGGAAAATTAAGCATGAACATGGGAGTTTGGATTAAAATTTTGGACTATTTTTGGTCAATTTTTCGGCCGTTTTTCGGTCGATTTTTTGACCAATCCATGGCACGAAACTCGTCCCGCTTGAAAAAAATCCTAGAGGATTAGGTTGTGAACGTACACGGACAAACAGCTTACAAAATGAATTAGAGATGAGGGAGATATAATACCTTGAAGATGAGCTCGGGGCTGTGCACATGCGCGCGCGGGCGGACGGCGGTGTGGTCGCCGGCGGCGGCGGCGCGGGGCGCCGGCGCGGCTGCGGTCTGCTGGAGGTCGGCCAAAGGTCGAGGTAGGGGATTTGGGTTAGGGTTACAATATATATATATATATATATATATATATATATATATATATATATATATATATATATAGAGAGAGAGAGAGAGAGAGAGAGAGCCGCGGGGTCTGTTCTCGTCTGGGCCGCGGGGGGGGGGGGGTATGTTGCGGGTAGGTGTCGTGGGTTTAGTAGGGATTAGGAGTTTTAGGTTTAGGGGCTAGTGTTTAGGATTAGGTTTAAGAATTTTCTTTTTCCTTTCTTTTCTTTTCTTTTCTTTTCTTTTCTTTTCTTTTTTCTTTTTCTTTTTCTTTTTCTTTTTCTTTTTCTTTTTCTTTTGTTTTTGTTTTTGTTTTTGTTTTTGTTTTTGTTTTCCTTTTTATTTTTATTTATTATTTTTATTATTTTTATTATTATTATTATTTTACTATTATTATTATTATTACTATTACTATTGTTTTTATTACTATTACTTATTATTATTACTTATTCACATATATATTTACATATATAGATGAGATTATATAAAAATTCAAAAAGAACATTTGCACACAGAATAAATTCTAGGAAATCTATCACCCTTTAACAAGGATTTCTAAAATAAAATAATAGTTTTGTGCAATAATTCTAAATGAGTATTTATCTAAGTAAATTAAATCAATACAATTTATATTCTAATTAACTATAAAAATACTCTAAAGAAATTCAATAATTTAATAAAAATACTTAAAATAAAATTTAAAAAATTTAGGTAGTTTACAATTGCAACGCCAAGTAGGGATCACTGCAGTCAGTATGTGTTTGGAGGAGGTCAGTGTGGGGTCTTTGACTGTGTGTTTGAACAAGTGAAGGGGGAAATTGACTGATAGCATGGAGGTATAGAGTTGTGTCTTGGTTTGGAGCTCGGATAGGAAGGAGAGGGGAGGAGACCTGTGAGTATATGTGTGTCAATGTGCTTGTATGTGTGTGTGTGGGGAGTCGGGTAAGTGCAAAATCAGCCACAATTAGAGCTTAATAAGCTCAGCAGCAGTGGCATAAACATTAGCTTTAGCTGCAGTAGCAGCTACATTCAGATACAGTAGCAGTAGGTGAGTATAGGCAGTAGTGGCAGCAGGTCAGGTGAGGAGGCGGGTAAGCCATGTAGTCGGGTGCAGACCAAATGAGTGATGATAGGTATAGACTTGTGTATAGCTGCATATTATGGACTGCAATGTCAGTTCATGGGTAGTGCTAAGTATATCCGGATACAGGGTAGCTTAGTTAGTATTCAATATTAGGATTAGTTGACGGAAGTTGGTGTTATAGTATAGGTGTCATAATTGGTATTTTAAGTATGTGATTAGTGTAGGTAATGATAAAACTAGTTGGTATCTAGATATCAAGAGGTTGAGGGTATCAAGATACAAGTGTATCCATAAGGAGAGGGCTAAGGCATCTTGCATAGACATGGGCAAGGGCATGAGTGTTGTGTCTTGACAAACCAATATGGAATATTATGAAGCATTGATACAATGAGTATAGGATTAGTGCTTGGTGTCAAGTATAGGTACATGAGAATATAGGTAATATCTAGTTATATGAGGTACTAGGTAGTTCATAGCGGTCTAGGTATCTAAGTAGCAAGATACTAGATTGGTGTAAAGGTAAGTATTGAGTAATAACTAAGGTATTATATATATAAGTAGTAAGGATAATTAGTTAAGGTATTTGTCTAGATGTGGATATTAGTTAGAGTGATATGCCAAGGTATTGGGATACCAAGGTAATGTATATGATACCAAGGTATAGTCTAGGCAAGTGGTTATGGTAAGATATTGGGATATTAGTTATGGTATAACTAGGTATTGAGTATATAGACTAGGACACTATAAGTTAGTGATATATTAGAGTCTATATACATATTATATGATATATAGTATGGTGTATTACCTAGTATATAATATTACCTAATATTAGCTTGTGTAACCTAGTTTTAACAAGGTAATGACTAGTATGATCTAGAAAATCTAGTTTAACAAGGTATTGACCTAGAATACTTAGTTTGACCTAGTTTGATTAAATTTGACTTAGTCTGACTTATGTTGACTTAGTTTGACTAGCTTTGACCTAGAAACATTGTTTAAATCTATTTAAGACTTATTTATGACTCCAAAATACTCTTTGACATTGATACATCATATATAGGTCACTTGGACTCCAGTTCAGACACTATTTGATATTTGTTACTCTGGACCTCAAACGAGTACATTCTCTGATATTTTTCTTTATATTATAGCTTCTATGTTACATGTATTTAGTATGGCTATACTTGATTCCTGACACGATGGTACACGGATTGGTATATCCTGGATCTCCACCATGAGATGTTACTTTTTCTGTCAGACCATGTGCATGTATTAATGAATCATGTGCAAGTCATTCATGTACAAGATATTCTTGTGCTGGTATCCAAATTTGTCCTGTGATTCATGCATCGTGACGTGTCATGATTTGGATCCATTATGCTAGTCGGGGGCAGGAGAGTGCTAGTTAGATATGTAATCATACTATTATCCTGTACATGTCCCTGTGAGTGTTAATCTTATACCTCATGTATGATTTACAAAACCATAAATCCCTGTACAAATTTCTAAGTCGATCATATGTCGAAGCTAGTACTCACACACTTAGTTATTATAGTTATTCGTGTTCCCTGTATATGATAGATGCTCCATTATTCATGTCTATTTATATTCAGTATTATCATGCCATGTATCTTACTTAATATTTTCTGTTTCTTGCTATTACTCTTTCATCATGTATTTCTTTACTATTTATTATTTTATAGTCTTTATCATTTATTTAGATATGTTGTCGGAGGTGGTCGTTCTATTATGATTGGATAAAAAAATTCAATGTTGACCTCGGAGGGATACTATAGTCAGGACTACTTTTGCATTATGGACCTAGAGGTGACCTTTGCTGAGATATAAGCTAGTATTCATCTATTTCAGTTTCATGTTTGACATCATTTCTTTTAGTTTATTGTTTAAATTATTTCTTCCTTGTTCAATTCTTCCTTTAGAATAATGTGATTAAGTACATGATAGAACTAGTTGTATTAGTATGATTAATAGCTAGATATTGATGACCTAGACAGCATTCTACGTCGTTGTTACGACATAGGCTGGACGTTGCCACGTATTCGTGTCCGATTATCCAGATGCAGGTCGTGACATATTTTTATGGTGTCCATGCAGGTCATGTTTCATAATTAGTGCGATATTATGGTAGTGCAATGGCTTAGTCGTACTACTCTGAGCCTGCGATAGAATATAGAATATAGGATATAGGATATAGGATGAGAGAATACTCAATCAAAATTAGGATTCTTTGAGAGATTCATAGGATGACCCTTGAGAATATCACTATAAACTCTATTTCGAAAAAAAAATTCACTTATTTTCGTTTACTCTCACTTGTTCGTTGTTAAATTTGATTCTTGATATTTTTTGTTGACTTTGATTCTTGTATCGATATAACTTTTATGAATTGAGATATATTATGATAACATATTTTGATGAAGATAGTGGAAAAGGTAATCGTTTACCTTAGTTCTGGAGTCGAGAGTTTATCACAGCCATATTAGCTGATGTGACGAAGACATATAGCCGATTTTGGATATACTTATCTTGGTTATGGAATCTAGAGTTCTCTCAGCCATGCTAGCTGGAAAAACGAGAATTTTTGACAATAAGATTGGAGAAGTATATACATTGTTATGGACTATATAGTTTATCGCAACTATGCTTACTAGCATAATAAGAATTTTGGGTAATATGATTATCAGATAGACGAATATGATTATCAGATTTTAACTTAAATTGGTTCATAACATATCATCTTTATTATTAAACTCTTGTTATCATTGAGTTATGTTCCATCACTTTATTATCTCATGATAGAGATATATTTAGATTCTCTAGTTCAGTTCCTGATAGAGCCCCACTTTATTAGTTCCTGATGCAGCTTCCTTGGATAGTACAGTAGCTTGATAACTTGCAGATATGTTTATGTCAAGTTAAGTATCAGTGTTGATTTTTGAAATTGTAGCTTGTGAGTCTGTGTGTGGTCCCAGGTTGGATATGTGAGCATTTGGTATCAGTGTATAAGCCTGCAACCACTCATTGTGTAGTATCCATTTGTAATAATAGTTCTATGGTAGGCATCAGAGTATAGTTAATATTGGTACCAATAGTAGAAATAAGGGAGTTAGGATAGAGATTAGGGTACAATTTATGATTCTAGGTGTTGGTATCATGTCATCATGCTTGTTAGATAGGTATAGATTTATATAGTTGAATGATCCATGTATCAATTGAGTATCATAAAATTTGTGTTGGATACCAATGGAGCCTTGATATTCGACTGGTACTTATACTTGATTATGTCATGAGGAGGATAATGTGTACCCATGAGATGTACTAATGAGTGTGCCATATTAGAGTAGTGCCCATAAGTGTGTAGGTTGAGTGTGCCAGTATTAGGATTATGTTGTGTTAGGTAAGAGAAATTGTGCTATATGTTACAGTAATGGGCATTGATGTATAGATGTGTGTCCACAGGTAATTGACTAGTGTGGGAGTATCACCTAGTACTTGTGAGTGTGAAGTATTAATAGGGGTGTGTGAGGGAGAGCATGAGTGATGAAGTAAAGTACCAGTAAGGGTGTTTCATGAGTATCATAAAGTGGGGGTTTAGTATATAATATACAAATAGTATGCCAGTGGGCAGATTAGTGTTAAGCAGGTATTATAAAGTATTAAGTGCATGAGTCAAGGACGGTCATGGAGTTAGTGAGTGTAATAGGATGATCTAGTGAGTGAACTAGTGTCAAGAGTGGTAGTAGTGTGTATGTATGTGTGTTGATGAGCACTACTGTGAGTGTTAAGTATAGTTATGAAGTTAGTGTCTGTGTACTAGAGTGCCTAGTGAGTGCAAATATTCAGGGTGTATCAAGAATAGAATGAATAACATGTAATATATGTAGTATGCCCCCCGTTAGTATCAGTGATTATTATTTATGTGATTGTATTAGTTAGGTGTATCAGTGTAATATTAAGGGAATGTATGGAAGAGTGTCATGGGGCGCAAGGTGCAGGTGTTTCAGAAAGTAAGAGAAGAAGGGTAAACTAAGTAGAGGTAAGTTTTAGTGATGTGTTATTGCTAGTGTATTAGAGTATGTGAGTAGTTATGTATCAGTGAATTGTATGATGGATATAATTGTACCAGTATGATATAGTAGTGTGTTAGTTTCAATTGGCTTTAAAGGAGTATTTGTATGTGTCAATACCTAGAGTATCTTAAATATCAAAGGTATTCGAGATACAAGTAACCTAGTGGCTAGTGTATTGATTATAGATGAGGTAATGGAGTATCTGCCTGAGGGTATTATGAGTGTAATATGTAAGAGTTGTATCTTGTGTAGGCAGTATTAGGAATTTAGAGTGGTATCATATAAATAGTATTCTAGCATGATGAGTGTGTATCAAAAGGATACATGAGTGCATGGTAGTTGGGTGTCATGAGTATATGACTATTGTTAGTACCAAGTCTAGCATCTAGGTCAAGTGTCATAGAGTATCAGAGTAGAAAATTCACAGAAACCTGTTGACAGAGGTATATACATGACTTTATGATAGATAAGTTAAATAAGATATTTATTCATAAGAAATTGAATTAGTAGGTACCAATTAGGTAATGATCATTGAGTTTAGTGTTAAATTATGTATCATAAAACATAGACATGAATATGATACCCAAGTGAGTACCAAGTAATAGATAAGTTTCCCAGTATCTAGTGAGAAGTATTGTGCTAGGGTATTCCTCTTCATCACTTTTTAAAACGGTGAAGTTCTCTTGATCTAGAACCTGTTCTTTAGTATTAGTATTGGTTGCCAAGAACCTTGTTCTTGTAATGCAACACTGGTCGTTTCTTTCTACCATCTTCTAGTAAATGATTTAGAACCTTAGAGATTGAATCTATTATAATAATTCATATTTTTTTCCCTAAAATTTAGGATAGAGACTGACTATCAGCTTTTTATTTGTATCTTGAAAGATGTTTGAGGAACTCTTCCTGAACCATTAAAGACGATCGTATTTCCTGATCATCCTAAACACTTCATATTTCATATTCTTCATGTTACAAAGAATTCCTTGATCATGTTACCTTGAGAGGTAATGTATAATCTCTGGATATTTTATTCCCTTCCGGTACTAGTACCTACCTTAAATTTTGAGGACAAATTTTTTCTAAGGGGGTATGATTGTAACCACCACTTTTTACCTTATGAGTATTTTGGTAATTTCATATTTTGGTAATTTTATTTATTTTATTTATTTTATTTATTTTATTATGTTACTAGTTAGATTAAAATTAATTAGTGATGCCTATAATTAATTAGTATTAGTGTTAGTTAAATAAAACTAAATTAAGTTGTCATTAAAAGAATATTTATTTTAGTGTAGAGATTAGTTTCTTTAATTAATTAGATTCCTATCTCTCTTTAATTTAAATTTAAATTAGATGATGGAGTAGAAAAATTAGTAATTAGAACCAATTAGAAGCCCATGTAGTGGACTGCCTTGTCATAAAGAGATTTGAATTTCAATCTCATTCAATTTATTTCTACTTCTTTTCCAAGCAACACCAATTCATTTTCCTCATAAATTTAGATCTAGAATTTAATTATCATTTTATTTCTTCACAAAACTATCACATTCCACTTTCATTGGAGGGCAAGAGCTTGGAGCACAAGGAGCTTGAGAATGAGTCCAATTCTTGGAGAATCGTATCTGACTCATCTCTTCCTTGTCCAAATTCAGAATTCTCCAAAGAGGCTACCAAAACACTATATAATTCTCTCAATTTCATCAAATTTATTGTTAGGAACACCCCTTGGTCAAGTAAGAACCATCTCATGGTTAGATTTGACCTTTCAATGGTATAT
The DNA here is from genome assembly GCA_036927795.1 of Iris macrosiphon. Taxonomy (NCBI): domain Eukaryota; kingdom Viridiplantae; phylum Streptophyta; class Magnoliopsida; order Asparagales; family Iridaceae; genus Iris; species Iris macrosiphon. The sequence goes on along the minus strand of JAYESA010000013.1, from coordinate 169,205,493 downwards.
CTAGGCACTAGGAGCCTCAATTTGGTAGATCTAAGTTGGTATCATAATTTTAGAACTCAATTTAGGAAAAACCTCAATCGCGTGCATTGATTGTGTGTATTATGTCATAATGAGGACTATTGATGTGTATTTGATAGTGAGCGTCCATCGGTGGAAACTGCGAGGGAAATAGAACAAACAACATCTGCAAAGATGGTGGTATCGGGGCCTCTGGTGGATGATGGTCATGAGGAAGAGGCTAGTCTTCTTGTGGCTATGATGCCAGTTGTGATATCTGGCAATCCAATATCGATCGATTCTCCGGTAGCTCTGAAATCGACTGAAGTGTCCGAACCTCCTCCGGTCTCCGAAGTATCTCATCGGTAAGGAAAATTTCACCTTGAGCGGGATCCTTTGGAGTTAAGCGTCCACTACGGAGATTCATTTTTCTACAAGAAAGGATAATTGTTAGAATGGATAGGGAACAAACATGATGCAAGTTCAAACATACAATTTTGATACGAAAAGAGATTTCAAAGGCATTATTCAAGAAAATATGGATGAGATCCTAATCTTTCTAATCCTATTTGCAGGATCACGTTGATACAATAACGTAACCAAAGTGATAAACATGACCTGCATGGGATACCACAAAAACTATGTCACATCACAGTCCTAAAATACGTGGGACCAAGCCACGTAGCAATGGCCAGCTACGTACTCAAGTGGACTCCAGTCCGACTCGAATACGTATAAGCTATCTAAAATGAACTCTAGTCCAAAAATCTACGAAAATATATGAACATGGAAGATATCTAGATGTCATCCATAAGAACAATATATGAAACTAAGTAGCAACTGGAATAAATGTTGAAAGTAAATATATTGTCAAATATCCAGCAAGAAATAATACCAAGTTGGGTGGAGACAAATCCACTACCAATAGACTGAAAAGAGAGTATGAAAATGATAAAGAGAGTCCAAGCTCATAGAAACTCTGCGGGATCAAACTCGTAATCCTCTACTGAAGCTAGCCATGCATGTGTTCGATCCTGATCTGAACTGGTACACTTTGCCTGGAAAGGAACTAGGTCCTCAAAGGGACGTAATAAGATATATAGAAGCATGCCGAAAGTACAGTAAATAAACATGCTAGGATGACAGGAAAATAAATATGAAAGAAATAACTAAGACACAAGGAAGTACTACATCTAAGATAGTGGCATGCCAATGATGCTATCAAACATGACTACAAGCAATCGGGGTAATCACAACTCAATGGTAGATCATGGTCCTATAGAAAGTAGGCTAATGAGGACTCTCAATCTATAGTATGGCTCTTTCGCAGTCCAATGGGAGCTCACGAATGAGGGTGGTCAAATAAACAAGTCTCTATCGCAGCACAATGGATACTCACAATCGAGAGTGCTCAAAGTATAGTCAACGCCTAATAACGATCATCTAGGAACTAAGGAAACAAGTCGAGTCAAGTCAAGAAAACATACGGTAAACATATAACCAGAGCCAAGTAGACAGATAGCGTTGCAGGGACCTTTCCTCTTGATCTGAGGTACGAAGAGAAACATCTATTTTTGATGACTTCTACTTCTCGATCCCGGCCCGGACTTCTTTCTGATCGGGTGGAGAAAAAACCAGTTTCGGGTTCAGAACAGAAGTCCAAGCGAGCAGTAGAAAAGACGCAATAGGGAAATCCTTCGCACTCCCCAGAAAATCACCCGTCTATGCGGCACACGGAGTTGATCCTCTCGCTCCATCCATCGAAATGCCTACATTCTCTGTGGTAGATCAACCAGAGAAGCATTTTCTTATTTCATTGCCAAAATCAAGTCCAGACTGAGCAGCTCGATTAGCCTTGCTCCCTCAGATGACAAGAAGGAGGATGATTGGCTTTATTTTTCAGTCGTGATGAATTAACTCGGCAAATTGCCAGAGCCCGATCACTGAACTCTAAAGAAAGTAACGAAACCTTAGCAATGCAGCTAAAGAACGTTCTCCCGTGCTTCCAGACATGCTGAGCTCCACAAATTCTTGTACATTCAAAAAAGGGGAATCGATTCCGTGAAAGATGGGATCCGGACGGTCCTTCGGTCCCCCAACCTTACTCATGGCAACCTTCCGGCCGCCCAACGACCTATAACGCTAGTCACTACTCCCACTGGGGCTGCAAAGGCATAATGATAGTAGGGTCGGGATATCCCCGCCCTCCGAACCGGACGTGAGGGTCTCCCCTCATCCGGCTACAAAAGAGAGAATCCACTTCATCTACTCACTTCGCTCGCCTCCGCTAGGCAGCGTGTGGAATGGCCGAGAGCGGACCCAGAAATGCTGAAGAGAAACAAGCTTTATGATGCCCCTTTTCTTTATCAAATACTTCGTGAACTCATCGAGTAAGAAAGGATAAATATCTTTGATTTGACCATCCGGTGATGGGATGAGATTTGTTCTCAAGGAGTGAAATTTCCTCCTCGAGCTCATGAGCGTCCTCCGGCACTGTACGAAAATCGGTCAGTTTGGTCCTCCGGTTCCATTTTCTCGTCTAATGTAGGGTGTGATTGCATCGCCCGCCCGTCCAGACGCGGCGCCCTTTCTCATTATCATCTATCGCCCTTTCTTTCCTCCCGTCCCTTCACGCATGAAGATCCAGTACCAGTCTGGTTCATCGCCTGCTCCTGAAGGTGAAGTGGGATCATCAAAAGAAGGCCCCCTGACTCTCTTTGGTTCTCATGGGGGAACGTATTTCCTGCCTTTTCTCTGCTTGAAAGCCTCTTCCCGGTCAATATATATGGGAGGGGCCAACATAACCAGCTCCCAACAAGTTGCTTAGTTTAGCTGCTCTTCGGCTTTCGAGAACAGGCAGCAGCTCTATTAAAGAATGAAAGTTTTGGCCTTACCTCCTGAAGCTACGGGCAGAACACCTGGCATAGAGACCCAATCTTGAGTGAAAAAAATACCGCGACTTCGGTCTTTTCAAGGCAAGAGAACTCCTATTATGCCTACCAAGCCTCTAAATATACTAAAGAATAAAGTATAAACCAATTTCACTTGCCGAGTAGCTCGGCCCGGTCGTCCCGACCTCTCGCTCAGTCCTTATCAAAACCCTGGGGCTAATTCTTCAAGTTGCTTCAACCCGGCCTAACCTAATAATTGGCATCGGTTTTTTTGATGCCCTATCCCGCCATCAGATCCACTTTTTTGATCGGCGATAGCTTTTCCAAGCTTATCATCACAATATGACTATGAAACAAACAGTGATACATGAAAAAGAACAAATAATGTACGTATACGTAAAACAAGAAAATAAGACTAGAGAAGCAGGGACAAATTAAATATGAAAAAGAGCATCAAGAAACTATATACGAGAAGAAAATAATAACTGAAAAGGAAAGCATGCAAATACTTTACAAAAGTTGGCAATATATCTTGCCTGAGTGTCGTCCAATCCGTTGAGGCCCGGAATCCAAGATCAGGTCCAAAGTTCTAAGAATATCCAAGAATCTAATGCATTAATTAATGTTGTTATGCTTGAACTTATTTTATATATTTAATAACACTAAATAACATCTATATTGTTTTGTTACTATTTTGCTACTCATGCTCTAACCACTTTAAACCTACAGTGATCTACTACTACCAACAAACTATATGTGAAAAAAAAGTGATATATTATTCTCTTTCTACGTTGCTATTCTTGCTACTAGAATATATTCCAACGTGTACAGTATAATGGGTTTTGTTTTTGTTGTTTTGTTTGTTTCCCTCAACCAGGGACGGAGGGACGTTATGCGTGCATTGGGATGTAGTCCAGTGCAAGAAAAAAAAAGTAAGCTAATTTGTTTTAGTGAGCGTGTGATGCTTCATGTGCATTAGCATACAATATATTATTAAGTGCTGCATTTGAAGGATACGATTGGGTAGTTTATTGGTTTTACTACTGATAGTTAATCATTGTTCCGTAATTGCCAGCTAAATAGATGGCTTTAATGGGCTGCCTACTAAGTCTTATAGGTTTCATAGATCAAAGTTGAAGGTAATTTCAAAGGCATTATCAATTCATACTATAGTAAATTTGGTAAATCTTTTGCTATGACATACTAGTTATTATTACACCTTGTAAATGATATTTTCTTTTGAAAACAATGACAATCAAACACCAAATTATGTTTTTCATGAATTTTTTTTTAAATTTTATGAAATTTTTTTCTGAAAAAATAATTTCGTAAAATTTATTTATTTTTAACATAATTTTTACCTTGCAATCAAACGCATCGTTATTGTTAAATGTCCGTATTCTAGTGCTGAAAATCGCTCTTCCATATGACTCTTTTATACCTTCTCCAACTTAGACATCATTTTGGTTTTATCATATTGTTTCTTTGATCACATTTTAATTGCTTCTTTCTTGCCAAGTAACGGTGGTTCAACAAAAGAATCAGCAGGAAAATGTCGTCTTACCCTAGAAAGATATAATGGTCAGGCATCATGTTCTTCTTTAGACAAAGATGACAGGTATGGCTTCTCCATTGCAAGCATAAATGTCTATCTGTCTTGATAAGTTTCTTGATCTAATTTATAAGTAAAGATGTGTGTTGATATTGAATGAACCAAAATAATAAAAGATTATCAATCAATCTAGCAAACTAGCCTACCCTTTCTTAAGTGGAGCATCATTTCTTAAGTTTATTGTCTATAACAGATTTTAAATCATCGAATTTATAAAGAAAATTCTATCAAATTTTTGGTATAAATTTTTAAAATATTATAGTAATTATTAGCTAGTCCATCCTACTCTAAAATTAAGGTTCCGTCCCTCCTGTCAACTATACTCTTTCTTCTTTCTCACTCTTCAAAAACCCTATGGTAAGATGACAATGCACTTATTCCTCTTCCCATTTGTTAAACATATTTGTATATATAGATACTTCTACTGAGGAAAGATCTTACCCCAAAACCGACCACCTAATGATACAAAGTTGGCAAGTAAACAACAATTAGTTACTAATTGGAACCTATGATGATAATGGAACCCTTCTATTATCCACAACAATATAGACTTCCATGTTGGTATAAAATATCAATAATGCTAAGTTTAGTACCAAATGCTTACAACCCTCTCTCCCCCTTGCTATGTGGGCCACATCCGGCCCCGCCACTCCTCCCAATGAACGACTGCCACGTGACAGTTCTGTCACGTGGCGACCACCCGGACAGCCACCAGGTCCCACCTCTCTTCTCTCCTCCAATGAACGGACGCCACGTGGGCGCCATGTGGCCTCCATGTGGCGGTTCTAAGAGGGTTGTAGGCATTTGGTTGTAGTCATAACATAGTCCATAAAGTATCAATAATGCTAAGTTTACTACCAAATGCTTACAACCTTCTTACAACACTCTTACCCCTGCTATGTGGGCCACCTCCGGCCCCATCTTTCTCTCAATGAACAACCGTAACGTGACGTTCCGGCCACGTGACGACCACCCGAACAGTCACTGGATCCCACATCTCCTCCCTCCTCCAATAAATGGCCGCCACGTGGGAGCCACGTGCCGGTTGTAAGAGGGTTGTAGGCATTTGGTTGTAGTCATAGCATAGTCCATAAAATATGGCTAAATATAAAATTAGCTAAGCAAAAGAAAAATATGGGTGGGGTTAAGAAAATATTACCTATAAATATATAAGACGACCAGGCCTTGCTATGTCGTTTTTCTTGTGCACTCGACTCGTCAGCGTGGAGGAGAAAAAGTCGAGTGGCTTGGTGCATGGAAGGGCTTCTGGTTGCTTGGTGAATTGACGAACATCCCGCGGTGGCTAGCTCGGCGAGGTGAAGACCGAGGGCTCGGTTTGAGCAGTGCAACCGAGGCACTGCACAACAGTACAGTTGCACTACTACAGGGAGAAACTGCAGTCGGCACTTCGACCTCGTACAGTCCGTACAGTCTTGACTAGGGGTAGCTCTGAATGCGAGGAGGAGATCGGTCGGAGAATGGTGTTGCGGGCGTGAGGAAGACAGTCGCGTTGGTCGAAAAAGAAAAAGGAAAAGAAAAGAATGGACTGAATCTGTAACCTTCATTAGCAGACCCATTTTCAGTGGCAAAGTATCTTCCTTCTCTTACGTAGACGGACATTCCTATCGAGATTAGTTCCTTCGGACCAACAACAAATTCGGGAATCTCCGACTCAAAAGTGTTGTCTTCTATACTATAGGGCGAGGTCCTCACTTCAGTGGGAAAGTCAAAAACTCCTTGTTCAGCTGTTCTTTTCCCATAAGTTAAAGAAAGAGGACGGCGTGCGTCCACGAAGCAGCAAACCCTTGACTATGCAGTCAGGTGCGTCGGGTGCACGGCAACCACAGTTGCTCCGGTCGTGCGTGGTGGTGAATTTTTATGAAGGAGGAGGCGGTTGCTTGCTGATATATGCCCTTGCGGTTTTACTTGATACGTCCGTTGGTATTAGTGATGTTGTGAGATTGAAGGAGAAGATGAAAAAGAAGACAAAATAGAGATAGGGGAAAGAATAGGCTACTGGCGGCGACTGATGTTGGATTGTATCTCATTTCCGGTTGAGCGCTCAAAAGGAGGGTGGCAATGGAGATGGTAATTTAGTCCCACATCAAATAGGAGGTGGGATCTTGAGGTGTAGATAATTGAAATTGGTTCAGGTCTTACATGGGAATTCTCTTTTAAGACATGTGGATCCAATCCAATATCGTACCTTATGGACCAATTCCAATTCGGATCACACCGTATTCCCAATCCATGAAAAACAACAAATGACAAGTATGATTTTTATAGGCTGTTGAGCTAGGGTTCACTTATGAAAATACAAAGTGGCCCTTGGCTTATCCAAGAACAAGACTTTAAAACCAGGTTGAATAGGAGAAAAACAGGAATTTGCTAGTGTTTAAGTAATGAGGGAATCTGAGTAGGCCTAACAAAATAAAGAGGGGATTTTAATTCTTTTGCTCAGCTGGCCCGGGTGAGGGAACCGGCCAACTGACTTGTGAGAGTGAATATCTATGTGGTGTTTATTGTGGGCCGGGCAAGAGAGAGGTAGGGAGTGTAAGTGTTTGGCTAGATGATTGAATCTTATGATTAAGAAAAATATAAAAGAGCATGGTGGAAGGTTCAATGTTTGACAAATGAGGAATTTAACTACTGTAGCTTAGAAATTTGTCAATAAGGAAATCAACATTAGAAATTTAAAATTAGATTAATTAAGGAAGAAGAAGAAGAATAATAAGCTATAGAAGCTGATTAGTTAATCACCCATAATAATGATATTTTTATTTCAATAACTGTCAACATTACAAATAGAAACTTCTATTTAGAAATAAAAATAAATATTTAAACTGTAATTATAATCTAAATAAAAACAAATTTATTTCGAAACTCAAATTTCAAAACTCTAGGCAAATTGGGAAAATTTGAGAAGAATGTATTCGGCAATGTATTCAATACGGTGATGAATATTAAGGAAAAAAATGGTAGACAATCCCAAAGCAAGAAATGACTCTTAACAAATATTTGTAAGCATCGAGAGTTGAACCTAAGATAAAGGACAATGATACATGGGTCAAGCCTCCAAAGCCATTCACTTTTATAGTAAATTTGGTAAATCTTTTTCTATGACATACTAGTTATTATTACACCTTGTAAATGATATTTTCTTTTGAAAACAATGACAATCAAATTAAGTTTTTTATAAGATTTTTTTTAAATTTCATGAAAAAAATTTCTAGAAAAATAATTTCGTAAAATTTATTTATTTTTTACGTATTTTTTACCTTGCAATCAAACGCATCATTATTGTTAAATGTCCATATTCTAGTGCTGAAAATTGCTTTTCCATACGACTCTTTTATACCATCTCCAACTTAGACATCATTTTGGTTTTATCATATTGTTTCTTTGATTACATTTTAATTGCTTCTTCCTTGCCAAGTAACGGTGGTTCAACAAAAGAATCAGCAGAAAAATGTCATCTTACCTTAGAAAGATATAATGGTTAGGCATCATGTTCTACTCTAGACAAAGATGACAGGTATGGCTTCTCCATTGCAAGCATAAATGTCCATCTATTGTTGACCAACGATCTCTTGATAAGTTTCTTGATCTAATTTATAAGTAAAGATGTGTGTTGATAATGAATAAACCAAAATGATAAAATATTATCAATCAATCTAGCAAGCTATTTTTAAGTGGAGCATCATTTCTTAAGTTTATTGTCTATAACAGATTTTGAATTATTGAATTTACAAAAAAAAAATATGTCAAATTTTTGGTATAAATTTTTAAAATATTATAGTAACTATTAGCTAGTCCAACCTACTCTAAGATTAAGGTTCCGTCACTCCCGTCAACTATACTCCTTCTTCCTTCTCACTCTTCAAAAACCCTATGGTAGATGACAATGCACTTATTCCTCTTCCCATTTGTTAAACATATTTGTATATATAGATACTTTTACTGAGGAAAGATCTTACCCCAAAGCCGACCACCTAATGATACAAAGTTGGCAAGTAAACAACAGTTAGTTACTAATTGGAACCTATGATGATAATGGAACCCTTCTATTATCCACAACAATATAGACTTCCATGTTGGTATAAAATATCAATAATGCTTGCTATGTGGGCCACACCAGCTCCCATCACTCCTCCCAATAAACGGCTGTCACGTGACATTTCTGTCACGTGACGGCCATCCGGACAGCCACCAGATTCCAACTCTCTCCTCTTTTCCAATGGACGGCCGCCACGTGGCTATTCTAAGAGGGTTGTAGGCATTTGGTTGTAGTCATAACACAGTCAATAAAGTATCAATAATGCTAAGTTTACTACCAAATGCTTACAACTTTCTTACAATCCTCTCACCCTCTGTTATGTGGGCCACCTGGTCCCACCTCTCCCCCAATAAACAACCGCCACGTGACGTTCCGGCCACGTGACGACCACCCGGACAGCCACCAGATCTCACATCTTTCCCCTCCTCCAATGAATGGCCGCCACGTGGGAGCCTTGTAGTCACAGCATAGTCTATAAAATATGGCTAAATATAAGCTTTGCTATGCAAAAGAAAAATATGTGTGGGGTTAAGAAAATATTACCTATAAAATATATAAGACGACCAGGCCTCGCTATGTCGTTCTTCAATGTGCACTTGACTCGTCAGCGTGGAGGAGAAAAAGTCGAGTGGCTTGGTGCGTGGAAGGGCTTCTGGTTGCTTGGTGAATTGACGAACATCCCGCGATGGCGAGCTCGGCGAGGTGAAGACTGAGGGCTCGGTTTGAACAGTGCAAGCGAGGCACTGCGGTAGTACAGTTGCACTACTGCAGGAAGGAACCGCAGTCGGCACGTCGACCTCGTACAGTCCGTACAGTCTTGACTAGGGGTAGCTCTGAATGCGAGGTGGAGATCGGTCGGAGAATGGTGCTGCGGACGTGAGGAAGACAATCGCGGTGGTCGAAAAAAAGGAAAAAGAAAAGAATGGACCGAATCTGTAACCTTCATTAGCAGACTCATTTTCAATGGCAAAGTCTCTTCCTTCTCTTACGTAGACGGACATTCCTATCGAGATTAGTTCATTCAGACCAACAACAAATTAGGGAATCTCCGACTCAAAAGTGTTGTCTTCTATACTATAGGGCAAGGTCCTCACTTCAGTGGGAAAGTCAAAAACTCCTTGTTCAGCTGTTCTTTTCCCATAAATTAAAGAAAGAGGAAGGCGTGCGTCCACGAAGCAAACCCTTGGCTATGCAGTCAGGAGCGTCAGGTACACGGCAACCACAGTTGCTCCGGCCGTGCGTGGTGGTGAATTTTTATGAAGGAGGAGGCGGTTGCTTGCTGATATATGCCCTTGCAATTTTACTTGATCCGTCCGTTGGTATTAGTGATGTTGTGGGATTGAAGGAGAAGATGAAAAAGAAGACAAAATAGAGATAGGGGAAAGAATAGGCTACTGGCGGCGGCTGCTGTTGGATTGTATCTCATTTCCGGTTGAGCGCTCAAAAGGAGGGTGGCAATGGAGATGGTAATTTAGTACCACATCGAATAGGAGGTGGGATCTTGAGGTGTAGATAATTGGAATTGGTTCAGGTCTTGTGTAGATCAGCAGTCATGCGTCCAACAAGATGGACGCATGCTGTTAGTTTGTGGCAAGAATTCAGCCATATAACCCTCTCGGGCCGCATAGCACTCTCAGATGCATATCTTACTGGCCGCATGAAGACTTCATCTTCTCCAACAGCAGGTTCGGCCATGGCAAAAACTCTCAAAAACTAAAATCTTGTTTTCTTCATAAAAATCTTATTTTAAGTCCAAATCAGGTGAACCAAAAGCCAAAATGCTCTAAATCGAAAGATCTAACATGTAGCAAACACTAATTTTCAAAGACATAAGTTTAATAAATCAAAACCAAGAAAAACTCATAAAACCCAATAAAAATCTAAGTTGAAAATATAGATCTACACTAATCCATCCATCAAAACAGAAAACTCCAAGAACTAAAAGTGCTTAGAAACACATAATAAATATAATAAAACAATAATATGGAGGGTTTCTCCATTTCTCATGCAAAGTGTACTTGCCTATGAAATAGGGAGAGAAAGCTAAAGAAAGAGAAAGAAATGAAGAAGTGAAGAGAGAGAATAAAATATTGGTTTATATATGCTAGGGTTTGAGGGTTGAACCAAAGACTCTTATGAGTTGAACCAACCCACAAAATAAACCATAAACCAGGTTAAACCAAAGAATGGGTCTAGTCTCCATGCACATGCAACCATGCTAAACTAAAAATATATTCTAAATACTTATATCGGGAATGGGGAGTGACACCGCATGCGCACCTGTTTGATGATCGCATAGGAATATTTTAAAAGAATGCGGTTGTAACTGTGGTCGCATATCACGGTGAAGCTGCCATGTGAGCTTGGTTAAGATTACTATTTATGAGATCTTAGAGTCGTTTCAGCCCGTTGTATGCATGACTTGGTCGTTTGGACACGTAGCCCGCATCAACTGCACGAAGATCTCTTTAGTTGTAACAGAAAGATCTTGATAGTTGGAACGCATTGGACCGAAGACGCATGGGACGGATAGAGTCTGGAACGCATTGGGTGAGAAATATATAAAATATATGGAATCTGGAACACATTGAGCTAGAGACGCATGAAATACATGGAGTCTGAAACACATTGGGCCAGAGACGTATGGACCGCATGGAGTCTTGAACGCATTATGCCAGAGATACATGGAATGCATGGAGTCTGGAATGTATTAGGTTGGCCACGCGTGGACCGCATGGAGTATGGAACGCATTGGGCCAAAGATGCATGGACCGTATGGAGTCTGGAATATATTGGGCCAGAGACACATTGGTTTTTTGTCGTCTTCTGCATTCGTAGCATTTGAACAGCTATTTTACTCCCAAAATTAATTATGACTAAGCCGTCAGCCCAGATTTTAATCATCGGTACAGGATTCGAGGCGGACAGGATGACTGTATGTTTTATCGGAGTCATAAATGCTTTGATGTGACCATAGGGATGATGCGTCAAAGGACGACATGCATCTCAGGACATCATATATTCGAGGGTGTTATGCATCCACCATTGTTATGCGTCTCTTTCTTATTTGTTGACTGTAAACTGGAGCGCATGGAGAGATTTTTTATGCTTCTACAACAAGAAAACAACCAAGCGGCATCAAAAATAGGCAAAGAAACCAGCGCAACGGAAAGGCCCCCCTCGACTCTGTCGTCGAGTCCTTCCTTGAGGCACGATACCGGAGATTCAAGTGCCTTCCCGGGCGATTTAACGATGAGGGGTGCGGCCGCATCGGTAGTGCGAGCCTTGAGGCAGATTCTTATAGGCTCCTCTGGTGCTACTGTGGCCTCTGCTTCATTGTTGGCCTCATTGTCACCTTTATCTTGGAAGACTTTCTTGTAGAGGATCGAGTCGGAGTAGTAAATCTCGATTCTCTTAAACGGGTCAACATCAGCAAACTTCGTTTTGACAAAATCGTGTTTGTCCACATATTTTAGGCACTGGTGGAGGGTGGAGGGTGGATGGCATGATCATGTGTTCATCTATCCACGGATGCCTCAATAAGATATTTTGGGACGTATCTACGTCTATGACGTAGCAGGTGGCTTCTATTTTTAAGTCGTCGATGTGGTATTTTAGGCAGATTTTTCCTATAGGGTAGCTCCTTCCCTTGTTGAAGCCACTGATGGCGGTATTGGTGGCCTCCAGACGATGCATCGGGATCCCCAGTATCTGAAAAAAAAACTTCTTAGGATAATGCTGATTGACGATCCTTGGTCAATATGCATCTGGTCTACCTTGATGTCGCTAATATATCTTGTGTAGTACAGGGGCCTATCGTGCCTATTATTTTTTAACAACATATCCTTTTGCGAGAAGGTGATATTGGGTATCGCTTTCATGGCATTGTTGCAATATGGACAAGCAGCAGGATCTTCAGTTGGTGGCTTGACTTGCGCTAGGTAGACATCGACATTCTGCAGTGCCTCACTCAGGATAGCCCGAGTGTCTTTAGAGAGAAGTAAAAGCTCAAATAGCGACAATTTTGCCAGAGTGTGGGCTAATTGTGCTAAGATATCAAAATTACAGGGCCTTTTCAGCCCTTGTGGTGCATCCCTGCGCAATAGTTTATCGAAGCGCATCTCCTTCTATTTAGACTTGTCCACCGGCGGGGACTGAGATAGCCCGGGACCAGTGGTGGTAGGCGAGACAACCGGGGGCGTATCACCGTATATCGGTTGGTATATTGTGTCGGACCTTGTTGAACCTACTGCCAGCTCTTTAGCAGAGAAAAAAATTGTGTAACGGGACTTAGATTTCCTGCCTTTGGGCTTGGCGATGGAGGATACCGCCAGCTGCGACAAGTCAGGCAGGAGGTCGGATGGACCTATATGACCTCCCCATATGGTGTGGTAAGAGGTATTAGCCCGGTCGTCTGGTCTCGAGCTGGTGGAATGTTGACAATTTCCATAGTCGCCTTAGGGACATGGACTACTACGTCTTGGGCTTTCGTTGGTGGAAAGTTACCAAATTTGAGGGATACCATGTTGGCAGCGACCATCACATCATCAAAGTCCAGGAAAAGAGACTTGGTATCTATCAGACGTTGCATGTACTGCTTCAGGGTATAGCACTCCTGCGTCGGGTGATGGACGTAGCGGTGGAAGTGACAATACTTTGGATTGGCAATCTCTGCCGCCTTAGGCTAACATTTGACGTCGGAAAGCCAGATTTTGCCTTCCTGCATCAGCATGTCGAAGATATGTTTGACATCAACTTTTTTGAAAGAGTGTGTCTCCTTTGGTTTTGGAGGCTCTGTCGGCTTTTGCTCAGGCTTCTTGGTCAAGGTAGAGACCATAGCCTATTTTTCTTTTCCATCACGGTTGCTATTGCCGCCATTATTGTAATTATTGCTGTTATTATTGTTGCTGGGATGCTTGCCCTTTTTCTCAGCAGTAGGGATATGGATCCCCAAGTGTCGAGCATCCTTGAGCTTCTTCTCAGCGTTAACAACACTTATAATGAACGTTGTTCAGTCTTTGAACTGGCTCTTGCCCATCCAGAGGCTAACTGCAGGAAGCATTTTTTTTTTGCACATCTCCATTAGTGTGGCATCAGGATTGCCAGGGGGCAACCTTAGCGCGGCTTGTCAAAACCGTTTGATGTAGTTTTGTGTCAGTTTTTTTTACCCTGGGCAACGTCCATCAGAGAAGACATCGTCATATCATTTTTTGTCTCATAAAATCTGTTAAGGAACAGACGCTTGAGGTCATCGAATGATGAGATACAGTTATCTTCAAGACTGTAGAACCAATCGAAAGCTACCCCCGCCAATGACCCGACGAAGATCCTGGTAAGGATAGCGTCAATGCGGGATAAGTGTCCCGTGGTGATCTTGAAGTAGCTCATGAAGCGGTGAGGGGAGGACTCCCCATCAAAAATGTTTATGTTGAAGGGCTTAAATTTGGACATATACGGTACATCCCTCCACTCTATCGGGTATAGTTGTCGCACCCCGAGATCATGGAGTGAGTCCCGATTGCTCATGGAGTCTAGGCGAGCCTGAAGTTCTCGGACCTCCCTCCTTGCTTCCTTAGCTTCATCTCCTGCCGAAGGCGCCGACGAGCCAGGAATAAGAGGATCACCGCCCGCGGGTGGAGCGGTCGTATTTGAATTCCCGTTGGTCCCGGGGTCCAGGTTTACTTGTCCAGAGGCCCTTGCCGGCTGGGAGGCCATATTTGCCTTGATTTTCAACATTGACTGGATCAAAGCTTGCATTGATGCACTCATTGTATGCATCATGGTTTTGAGCATTTCTAGATGCTGCCTGTCACTGGGGTCTTCATGGTCGTCTTCGGCCATATATACCGTCCTCACACTGGAAGAAATGGATGGGGTAGTGGATGTCGTGCTCCTTGTCTCATACCCTTGTAGTGAGTAGTATTCAAGGAGGACGGGAGCCGTTGTGTCCTCCTCGAATTTGGAGGGGATACTACCCCTAGCCTAGAAGATTGTGTCGTCTTGGTGGGAGTAGCTACCCTCCGGGATCTCGAAGTTTGTTTTTTTGAAATCTTTGTCTCCTCGGAACATCGGGTTGTCGCGTACGTCCAGGGGGACACTACCCCCAGCTTGGGCCACCCGCAGGGGTTCTGAGGAAGAACTACCCCCAGGGGCTAACGGCTTCTTCCTTGAGCGGGTGCCTTGGAAGACGCCTTCTGCAGGTGCCGTTGTCAACCCTCCGGGTAGTCGCCTTCGCAATGCAGTGGTTGAGAGCGTCGGACTGAAAGTACTTGACTTCTTTCTTCCCTTGGTGGCGGAAAGCTTTTCAGTTCAGTAGCATGAGACAAAGGACAACTCCTCCTCCTCTGATACTTGCACCTGAACTCCGGAATATTATCGGGTAGGTACTTTCTGGTGCAGTCGCTGGAAGGTCGATTCCCTGTCTGTGGGTACTATCGCTTTATTTCATCAACAGTTGATAATAATGTTGGCACATATGTGCCTCGGAGCGGGCATGTAGCGCGCCGTAGTTGTTTTTCTTGCCTTGCGCTTGTGAGTAATCACGTTACGCAAATTATGCGAAGGGTGTTTTACCTTTGCATCATATTTATGAGTCTGGGTGTTCCGGGCACACGGATGCACAGGTGGTGTATTTGCTCCCTGGCCTGGGGTTCGTATACGAACTTGCCCAGAGGTACCGGTGGAAGACTTTTGAGACTGACCCTGTCCCTTGGTCCCTACGGGCTGGACGCGTGGGTCAGTTGTGTACAACTTTCCGTTAGAGGCTCGCGTAATAGTTAGCAATGCCTGTTGGAGGTCGGTTGCATGAGTATTTGTTTGAGCTTGACGGGCTCGCACTGCCCTGGACTTCTTTAGCTTAGCGACCGCAGGCGCGTAGTAGGAAGAGTCCATATTTGGGTTTTCACCATTCTCAGTGGGTCGCATAGGATCTGCGCTGCATGAGATACGATCGAAAACAGAGGTTCTGTTGCTATCAGGGCCGCATGCGACCTGCTATCTGCGGTTGTGAGTTAATGCTGCATGGACAGTCTTATGCGGCCTCCTCCTTGGCCGCATAGAAGCTGTCTCAGCACCAGAACGTCTGGCATCGTAGTTTTTCCTCTGCCAGAGTCTGGGTGCTGAACAGTTTTTGCGTCAGCCTGGGTTGCCGCATAGATGACGTTCTGGGTGTTCGTTCGACGGCCGTCATTGACAACAGAGTGAGAGGCTGGAAGCGTCTGCTCCGCAGCTGGGTGGGGCACAACGGCCTTGGCCACCCAAGTTCTACGAGTCTTCTTGGGCTTGGCTATCCTTGGTGAAGGATTAGCACTTTCTTCGGAGAGCATGTCCTCGAACGCTAGCTGGTAGAAGCGGACCACCAGCATCTTTTGCGTCGAGCCGAGCTTGGCCGCATCGGATTGTGCCACCGACTTCTCAACAGTAGAGAAGAACGTCCCCAGCAGAGTCATCCCCGTGTTTGCCATTTAAATTAAAAAGAGAACTGAAAAAAAAAACTATATTTGATTAACAAACTAAGAAAGTACAAAGAAGAGTCCTAGGAGACAATTTAAGTACAAATTTATTTTCTGGGGGGTGGCAATGGAGGGTTAGGAGTGTAGCAACTCTCTTTACTCCGTGGACAATCTGATACAGCAGCTTTTCTCTCTTTCTTGAGTGTAAATTCACAGATAGCCAGCTAGCCCTTTTGCATGGGGGTAGTTTCCTGTTATTTATAGTTGTTCTGTGGCCGCATGCTATGGATGCCGCATGTGCCCATGTTTGATGATCGCATAGGGCCCTTTCAACAGAATGCGGTTGCAACTATGGCCGCATATCACGGTTAATCTGCCATGTAAACTTAGTTAGAATTTACTGTTGATGAGATCTCGGGGTCGTTTCAGGCCGTTGTATGCGTGACTTGGTCGTTTGGACACGTAGCACGCATCAACGGCACGAAGATCTTTTTAGTTGTAACAGAAAGATCTTATTAGCTGGAACGCATTGGACCAGAGACGCATAGGACGCATGGAGTCTGAAACGCATTGGGCCAGAAACGTGTGGACGCATGGAACGCATGGAGTCTGGAACGCATTGGGCCAGAGACGCATGAATTTTTTTGTCGTCTTCTGTATTCGTGGCATTTGAACAGATGTTTTACTGCCAAAAGTAATTATGACGAAGCCGTCAGCCCGGATTCCAATCATCGGTACAGGATTCAAGGCGGTCAGGATACATGTCTGTTTTGTTGGAGTCATAAATGCTATGATGTGACTGTAGGGACAATGCGTCAAAGGACGGCATGCGTCTCGAGACGTCATGTATCCGAGGGTGTTATGCGTCTCTTGCTTATTTGTTGACTGTAAACTGGAGCGCATGGAGATATTTTTTATGCTTATACAACAAGAAAGCAACCAAGCGGCATCAAAAATGGGCAAAACAACCAGCGTAACGGAAATGCCTCCCTCGACTCTGTCGTCGAGTCCTTCCTTGAGGCACGATCCGCTGAATGTGAGACTTGATTCCGAAGAAATCAATCCATAACGAAGAAAGAATCTTGATTCAATCTGTCACAACCGAACGATACCAAGTATTTCTTAGCCGCATTCCCTGGACAGAAGAAAATGAGGCACTACATGTTGTAGCGACAAAAATTTACAATCGTTATTCCGTCGCTATTACTCTTTAGCGATGAAAATGACTATATAGAGACAAAAAAAAATTGTCACTATTTTGTCATATTTTGTAGTGATTACATACATATCTTTTATAAATTGGCTTGTAAGTAACACTTTTTCAAGTGTCTTCTGAATACTTGTTTTTTTTTAGTTAAAATTTTTCTACCTTCCCTAACGTATCTATCATCTCACACAGATTAATATAATGCCGTGCTTTCCTCAATGAAAAATTATTCAGTGGATCGGACTCAACATATGCGACAGTGGTAAATGATAAATTCGTCCAATAGTATAACATTGACATATAGTAATCTCAAAAGACAAAAAATAAAAATAAAAATAATACTAATTGAACAATTGCTTAATATAATTAAAATAGATTTACCAAAAATAATTTAATATTATTATTTGTCATTATACTATTACACGAACTCACTAGTCCATCACTACCCAGCGGTGAGCCAAACCCACTGAATAATTTCTCCTCAATCGTTTAGCGCCAGACTATCTCACCTGTTTGGTAGCTAGCCTCAGCACAAACTCTCTCGGCCATAGTTTTAAAAATCGGATTTGGCCGACCGTTTCAACCGGTTGATCCGTGAACCGGTACCTTTTTCTAGGCCGGACCAATGTCGACTCACTGTTTTTCAAGAAACGGTTGTAAATGAATATTTTTGTCGAAATCAGCGTCCACAAGGAAATAAAATTGGACCGTTTATGTTGACATAGTGGTTGAACCAACATATTGAACCGATTTGATCCGATCCAGTGTCCTGTGAGTCGATCTCCGGTCCGAATGTTTAAACAATCCACAGGCCACCCGCACTCTTCTCTTTCCCTCCCATCTCTATTCCTCCACGTCCAAATAACCCCTCTCTTCCGTTTCCTTCTCTCTCTCTCTCTCTCTCTCTCTCTCTCTCCTCCTTCTAACAGCACTAAGCTTATACCAAATTACCAATCCTTCTTTTTTCCTCTTTCTCTTTCTCCAACAATAGAGGAAGAAAGGAAAAGAGAGAGAGAGAGAGAGAGGAGAGAGGCGCCCGCCTATTGGAGCAAACAGATTAAGTGTTGATTCACTCTGGGTCACCTCTGCTTCTGCTCGTGCCCGATCTTCTCCTCCTGCTGCTGCTGTCGCTGCCGCGGCTGGAAATGGAGCTGTAGCTTCGGCGGCGGCTTCGCTGGATGCAAGAGGAGGACGATGGGCTGCATATGCTCCAAAGGCTCGACAAACAGCGATGTCGACATCGTCTCCGCCGACGCCCCCCACCACAGCTCCAGGAAGGACCAGTCCTCCGCCAAGCCGCTGCGCCGCCTCAAGGAGGAGCCCGCCGTGGTGCCGCACGTCGACTCCACGCCCCCGCCCCCGCCCCCGCCCGACAGTGCCAGTGACGCCTCCTCAATGAAGCCGCAGGAGGGAGATGTGGAAAAGAAGGCGGCGGCGGCGTCGGCGGCGTCGGCGGCGGCGGCGACGAAGAAGAAGAAGAAGTTGGAGAGCGGCAGGGGCGGCTCCAGCGTGCAGCACCAGAGGAGGGCGACCGTCCACACGGCGGCCAAGACGGACGACGCCAGCTCGAGAGGGGGCCGCCACGGACGCGACGGGTCCGGCAACGATCTCGCGGTCGTCGGCGCGCCCAACGGGTTCTCGGGGGAGCACGTCATCGCCGGATGGCCCAGGTGGCTCTCCTCCGTGGCCGGGGAGGCCATAAAGGGGTGGCTGCCTCGGAGAGCCGATTCCTTCGAGAAATTAGACAAGGTATTATCGCCCCTATATTTGATGCAATTTGTATCAGTCTATGCAATGTTACACGGACACAGATATGACACGACGCCCGACACTATAAGAATATAGTCCTATCGTATTTTGGAGTGTCCGTATTTCTAAGAGTTTGTACGGTTGCAATTTTTTTGTAGTCTTCTCTGATTTGTTGGATTGTATTTTCGCTGTGATCGTTGTTGTGTTTCTTTCAGATTGGACAAGGAACTTACAGTAGTGTGTATAGAGCCCGGGACCTCGAGACGGGCAAGATCGTCGCGCTGAAGAAGGTGCGGTTCGTCAACATGGACCCCGAGAGCGTGCGGTTCATGTCGAGGGAGATCCGCATTCTACGCAGGCTCGACCATCCGAACGTCATCAAGCTCGAAGGGATCGTCACCTCGCGGATGTCCGGCAGCTTGTACCTCGTGTTCGAGTACATGGACCACGATCTCGCCGGGCTCGCGGCTAGGCCTGGTGTCAAGTTCACTGAGCCACAGGTATATTCAGCCATAGATCACACCAATAAATTGGTTTGTATATCATCAACCGTACCCTGATAATCGGGCACGAATTCGTACGCATGTCCGGTTTATGATACGGTATCGACGGTAGTATGATGTTTATACTATAAGAACTGCTACGTTGCTCGTGGGCAGGCTAGTCCATCCGTCACGTGGCCGACTACCATTGGCAGGTCAACCGAGTGGAACCCGTGAATGCAGAAAAAAACCAATGGAAGTCAGCTACGTAGACTGACGGACCAGCCCGCCTGCTGGCAACATACAATTTTCCTTGTACTATAGTATCTTTTAGTGGCCACAATCATCCAATATACAGAACTAACTACATCACAATCTATAAAGGAAATAGGCAGGAAAACATATTGACGAAAGCTATGCATTTAGACTATCAAAAAAAAAAAAAAACTTACTTGAGAAAATAGCTAACCTTAATTCCGTGCGCGAGTTCCATGTTTTTGAAGAAAAAAATACTAGAGAATATGGCTAATCTTAATCCCGTGTGCGAGCTCTATACTTTTGGAAAAAAAAAAAACTAACCATACTTCCGTGCACGAGTTCCATAAGAGCAATATGATATGTCAACGTATTCGGTCAGTATTAGAAACTAACATTTACGTCACATTTACATTATAAATACTCTCTCTCTCTTCCTCTCTCATTTTCCAGATAAAGTGTTTCATGCAACAATTGCTCAGCGGTCTCGACCACTGCCACAGTCGCAGAGTCCTGCATCGAGACATCAAGGGCTCGAACCTTCTGGTAGACGGCAACGGGGTCCTTAGAGTAGGAGATTTCGGCCTCGCCGCGGTCTTCGATCCCGACAAGAAGCAGATGCTGACGAGCCGCGTGGTGACGTTGTGGTACCGGCCGCCGGAGCTTCTGTTGGGCGCCACCGAGTACGACGTAGCTGTCGATTTGTGGAGTACTGGCTGCATCCTTGCGGAGTTGCTTGTTGGGAAGCCTATAATGCCAGGAAGAACAGAGGTAACTTGCATATTTCTTCCATCTCGCTAACTTTGGCGCACAACCTATGTTGTGCAGACACGGACATGACGCGACACCGGTAGAACATACGCAATGTTGGAAACGCGGTGTGATCCGATTCGGAGTTGGTCCATGAGGGACGATATTGGACTGAACCCATATGTCTTAAAAAAGAATTTCCATGTAAGGCTTAACCAATCTTAATTATCCATACCTCATGATCCCATCTTCTATCTCCACCTTAGTTTGTTTTCGCTGACCGAGCAACCAAGCACACTCCGGCTACCTTTGCTCGTTTCCGTCAGCCGAGCACCTATGAGATCCAATATATTGTCATCTCGATCCGTTCTGCCACAGAACCAAGCTGACACATTCATCCACACCATCATTGTGTGCCAACTACAACGTCTTGCTCCACCTTGAACGTGTCGGGCCACCTTTGAAGCCAATTTGTGTAGTTGACCTTAGCCCTATCCGCATTCAGACCACCTTATAGAGAATACTCCTAACTCCATCTTGAGAAGAGAGTCCGTACATTATACGCATGAACGTTCAGCACATCTGCCTCGAACCAATTAGAGTCGTCCAAATCAGTCCCGTAACCTGGCTCTGATACCACTTGTTGGAAATTGGTTCTGATACCACTTGTTGGGAACGCGGTGTGACCTGATCCAGAGTTGGCTCATAAGGTGCGATATTGGACTAAACCAATCGACAGCTACTCCGCAAGGCCTGAACCAATCTCAATTATCTACATCTCATGATCTTATCTCCTATCCGATGTGGAACTAAATTACC
This sequence comes from Iris macrosiphon, assembly GCA_036927795.1. Lineage (NCBI taxonomy): Eukaryota > Viridiplantae > Streptophyta > Magnoliopsida > Asparagales > Iridaceae > Iris > Iris macrosiphon. The sequence goes on along the minus strand of JAYESA010000013.1, from coordinate 169,184,223 downwards.
AATTCCATTATCACCACCCTTTGAACGCTCAACCGAAAACTAGATACAATCCAACACACAATGCGGACACGACACATATTTTGGTGTGTCATACTGTATTTGAGAGTGTCTGGGTCACTGTCTAGATTTTTTGAAGCTTCAGCAGACTAAGGAAATTTAAAGTTTTTGATGGGTTTTTTTTTTTTTGAGAAACACCAAATATATTTACTTTATATGATCAATTATACTATGTTTCCATTGAACTTTTGTGTCGTAAAGATACTGAGACATTATTACAAACTATAAACCATAATAGTTATGATCTCCAGAATTCTTAAGTTACATGGTGGTTGCTTCATCATAGATTGACTCCTGCAGTAAGTGAGAAGTTATTAGACATCCAATCACGATGGACATTCCGAGAGGCATACAATGCTCAAACCAAGGTTCACAGTATCGATATCTAATTCGATATCACGGATCCTTTCAATGAGTATGATGATCGGTGGTATCGACAGTATCGTCAGTTCCGAATCGATTTTTTTCTATCGGAAAACAAATAATTTTTAAAAATTTTTAAAAAAAGAAATATTTTATATATTTAGACATAAATTTATGTATTTTTTGTGTATCTTTTTTAGTAATTTTGGAATTAAATAAAATAGTAGTCACCCTTTTATGTTTTAACAACATTATTGTACTTTTATACCCTTACTGATTAGTCATTTTTCGTTCAATATTTCTTATCGAATTGACTGAAAAAGAGGGTACCGGTTGGCATCGGATCAGGACATGTCAAACCGTATCAGTATCGGCCGATACTGCAAACTGTGATTCAAAACTATATAGGTTGATGATGATTCAGAGCTTTGGACATGGATGATTTCTTTGGTTATCTGATGGTGGTTCTGAACCTCTTGTGTATGTAGGTCGAGCAATTGCACAAGATTTTCAAGCTTTGCGGATCGCCTCCAGAGGACTACTGGAGCAGATCGAAGCTGTCGAACGCAACCATCTTCAAACCCACGCATCCGTATCCGCGTCGTGTCGCTGAGGTGTTCAGAGATTCTCCGCCCAGCGCATTAGCCCTTCTGGACACGCTGCTCGCAATAGAACCAGAAGACAGAGGAACTGCTGCGTCTGCTCTTCAGAGTGATGTGAGCTTCTTACCTATCTATTTTTATTGGAATTCGATGTCTCTTATGAACAAATCCACAAACTATAACGAAATAAACAAATATGAACGAAGACCAGAATGACAGACATACCGTTATTTAAGGGCGCTTCATTAAGTTTGGAATTCATCTCTTTGCATCGGTATCGGACTGTTCCTATGAGTATCAGTCCAGTATCAGCTGGTTCAGATTAGAATACCGAACTTTTTGGTATCAGAAAGCAAACAAATTATTAATGAATTATCAAAATCTTAGAAAAATATTTTATACATTTATGTATAATTTTAAGTATTTCTGTGTTGTTTCTTAGTAATTTTGAAATTGGACGAAATAATGGTCGCATTTGAAGATTGGTTTATGTGCGATAGATAAGTTTTCTTTATTTATATGATTTTACAATATTGTTATGCTTTTATACCCTTGTTCTTTGCCCAATTGACTAAAAAGAGACCTTCCATGTCGGTATTGCTCAGCATATGTATCGATTGGTATCGGATCGGAACATGCCAAACTATATCAGTATCTGCGGTATCAGATCGATATATCGGCCGATGTTGCAAACTATGGTTTGCATCCTGGTTTTACTGTATGCTCTTTAGTCCCTTAGTGTTCATCTTTCGATCTTAGTTAGTAGCTAGCCATGACTAATGTGGTAATTATAACATTTGTCAGTTCTTCACGACGAAGCCGTTCGCCTGCGATCCTTCGAGCCTGCCCAAGTTTGCACCGAGCAAGGAGTACGACACGAAAATCCGGGATGAGGAAACCAGGAGGTGACTATTTTAAAAGAGAGTTATTAAACGCATTGAAAGTGTAAATTTTAATGTTTGCCTAAATTTTCGATAGACAAAGAGAAGAGGCTAAAGGGCAGGGGTCTGAAATTGGATCAAGAAAGAAAAGAGATCGAAAATCAAAGCCGGAAAAAGAAACCAGCACGGAAACACAGGTATATATTCTTCTGCCCTAGCGATATGCTTATGTTGCACGGACACGAATACAACACGGTGACACAGACGCGGACCTATTTTGGTGCGTCCTGGAGTATTTTGAAGTGTCCCGGGAGGTGTGTCCGACACGACATGGTCCAGAGTTTTGGAGCGCCCGTGCTTCCCTGCGTGATATGTAAATACTGGGGAAAAGATAAATAGCATGGTTCGTAGCATCGGTGTCGGTATCGGACCATTCTTATGAGTACCGAGACCAACGGTATCGACGGTCTCGGATCGGAGGATCGGATCGGATCGGATCGGATCGGATCGGAGAATAAATAATTATAAAGAATTTAGAAAATGTATTTGATACATTTAGGCATAATTTTAAGTATTTACAGGCATTGTTTCTTATTAGTTTTGAAATCGAATGAAATGGTAGTCATTCTTGTCCAGTTGATAAATAAGTCTTCTTTTTCTTTTTTTAACACACTCTTATTATGCTTTTATACCGACCACCCCAATGTCTGTATCAGTATATCAGTTGGAGTCAGATCGGGACATGCCAAAGCGTATCGGTACCGACTGTATTGGATCGATACTAGTCGATACTGCAAAGTATGGAAAATAGGAAGAAGGAAATGTTGTGGATGTTGCTCCGGTGTGTTTGACGACTGTGGTAGTAGTTGGACTATGGTTTTTTGATTCCTACTCATATAAACTAAGCTTGTACTAAAACTGTTCTTTTTTTGCTTTATGGGATGGTGCAAAAGAGGCAGGCAAATCCGAAGAGCTGCAGCGAGAAATACAACCCGCAGGAGGACAGCGGCTCCGGGTTTCCCATCGACCCTCCGAGAGAGCACGACCATCCTCGTGCCGCCGGCAGCACGATGCAGCCCGGCGCATACGGCACGAGGGACGCAGACAATGCCACGCCCCCCTCCGGCCGGTGCAACAGTGCCGTGAGGGCGTCGCCACGGCTGCGGTCGCAGAGATCGTGCATGCCTCAGTCGAGGCGCACCGGCGACTTGTCCAACTTCTCGGGGCTGGCGGCAGCGACGAGGAGCAGCACGAGCTCCAGGTGCAGCAGGCTCGACGCAGCCGAACCCTCCGAGAAGTCGCAGGAGTTGGACAGGGTTGCTGCTTCCCACAAGAAAGAAGACAGGTCATTAGGAGCCAAGGATCCTACAATGGTATGCCTATGACTGAGTTATCATCACTTAATTGGTACATACTTCAAATACAAACGAGCAAATAAAACATAACTAAGAAACTTTTATTTATTTATTTTTAGATATATTTTTTTCGAAATTTTTTTGTCGGGATTCAGTCCGGTCGTGCCCATGTGCAGCTCCGCCTCTGCATGCTAATGTGAGATATTGGAACTTCTGATAATAATAGTACACCCTCACATTCGCCTTCTGGTGAACTAATGCCTTCAACTTCTTATACTTAAAAACCCTACATAATCGTAGTAGTAATGGAATATGGAGTTATTCAATCTTGCTAGTAGGACAGTTAGCTATCTTTAGTTATTTTTGTTGTGTAGATAAATAATGGAGACACGGGCACAGATCCTATTTTGGTGTGTTCTAGTATATTTTGGAGTATCTAAATTGTGTCCAATACGTGTCTGATACATATCTGACACGACACAGCCTAGATTTTTGGATTGCCTGTGCTTCCTACCTTCTAGCAGCTTATATGATTTTCTCCTGAAAATAGGAGACTATACTTCATTTGATTTTTCATACTCTAGCTAGAAGATAATATGGATTGTCTTAACTATATCCTTGTCCGATACTTCTAACCTACCTACGTTACACATAGATACGATACGACACGACACGACACGATAAGGACATGGAGACACGGGCACAGCTCCTATTTTTGTGGCCTAGTATATTTTGGAGAATCTGAGTTTTGTCCAATACGTGTTTGATACATATCTAACACGACACGGCATAGATTTTTGGATTGTCTGTGCTTCCTACCTTCTAGCAGCGTATATGGTTTTCTCATGAAAATATGAGACTAGACTTCATCTGATTTTCCGTAACTCTAGCTTAAAGATACTATGGATTGTCTTAGTTATATCATTGTCAGATACTTCTAACCTACCTATGTTACACACAAATACTACGACACAATACGGTAAAGACATGGAGACACAGGCACAGTTCATATTTTGGTGTGTCCTAGTATATTTCGGAGGGAGTACCTGGGCCGTGTCTCATACGTGTTTGATACATATCTGATACGATACAGCCTAAATTTTTGGATTGTTTGTGCTTCCTACCTTCTAATAGCTTATATGGTTTTCTCATGAAAATATGAGACTATATTTCGTCTGATTTTCCAAAACTCTAGCTAGAAGATACTATGAATTGTCTTAGGTATATCCTTGCCAAATACTTCTAACCTACCTACGTTACACATAGATACGATACGACACGACACGACACGGTAAAGACATGGAGACACAAGCACAGTTCATATTTTTGTGTGTCCTGGTGTATTTTGGAGTACTTGGGTCGTATCTCATACGTGTTTTATACATATCTGACACGATACGGTCTAAGTTTTTGGATTGCCTGTGCTTCCTACCTTCTAACAGCTTATATGGTTTTCTCATAAAAATATGAGACTATACTTCATCTGATTTTCCATAACTCTAGCTAGAAGATACTATGGATTGTCTTAGCTATACCTTTGTCCAATACTTCTAACCTACCTATGTTACACACAGATACGATACGATACGACACGACACGGTAAGGACATGGAGACACTGGCACAGCTCCTATTTCGAAGTGTCCTAGTATATTTTGGAGTATCTAGGTTGTGTCGAATACATGTCTACATATACACAGCCAAGATTTTTGGATTGTTTGCTTCCCAGCTTATATGGCTTTCTCATGAAAATATGAGATTATACTTCATCTCCATAACTCTACCTAGAAGATAATATGGATTGTCTTAGTTATATCCTTGTCATATACTTCTAACCTACCTACGTTACACACAAATACGATCCGACACGACGCGATACGGTAAGGACATGGAGACGGCTCATATTTTGGTGTTATAGTGTATTTTGGAGTATCTAGGTCGTGTCCAATACTTGTTTGATACATATCTGACACTACATTGTCAAGATTTTTGGATTGTTTTTGCTCCCTACATTCTAGCAACTTATATGGTTTTTGTTTTCTCATGAATTTTGGGGTTGATATGTTTGTATGTTCGAAATGAGTGCAGAACTATGGTAGTAAGAACATAAGAATCCACTATTCCGGACCGCTGGTGCCCCCAGGCGGAAACATCGACGACATGCTCAAGGAGCACGAAAGGCAAATCCAGCAGGCGGTGAGAAAAGCGCGCCTTGACAAGGTCAAGACCAAGAAAGACTCTGAGGATCATTGAAGGACAAACTTAGATCATCCTCACTCAATGGCACTGAAACTTTTGAAGTTGCACTGAGATAACAATTTAAAATTCTCAGCAACAAACAATGAAGCTGAACCAGTTGGAGCTGCTGTAGGTAACTACAACAGGATCGCCATGGAAAATTATACTTTCTTCTGTAGTTTTACATAAGAAATGTGGTATAGAAATTAGAAAGTTTATGAAGGTTAGGACATTGTACTGCCTCAGCTTCCTAGTTCACAAACAAAATCCACAAGTACTGGCAAACTGTATATTTTCTCTTAGGCTGGTAGGTTTGGATGGTGAGCTGTTGGTTGGCTTGCTGAGTATGTAACTTGATCGATGAAAGCAAAAATATATGCAAATATATAGTCAAATATAGTAAAAGTAAATCATATTCAGCTACTTAGGTATATCTCAACAGAATCGTTTCTGAACATGTGCAAGTTTGACAAATTGCACAAGATCCGAAAAACCAGAATACCTCAAACTTCACATATATATAGTGCTAATGGAAATCTCTTTTTTTAAATTTAGATCTTCCTTCTTTTTTTTTAGAAACTGCATGCGACAATCCTAATGTGATTGTAGGACTCCAAGATTTTGTTTAAAAACTGCACACGACAATCATAATGCATTGTAGGACTCCAAAATTTTGGCACTTCTAAAATCGTAGCTATTTGTCTTCGGGACTACCAAAATTTTGACAATCCTAATCCTAATGTGTTACCCATTAAAATAGAACACGAGTAGTTTGGAGAGTAAAAGTTAAAAATATTTGTTTTGCCCCTGAAAGAATTTTGCGGTACCACTAACACTAGCCTATATATAAATCCCTAACACTAGCCTATATATAAATCCAACGGGGCATCATTTACATGCCAACAATGTAATCTTTGATCAATCCAATGTTGTTACTTCAACTACAACCATGAAATGCAAGATTAAGAGCAAGGATCACTTCTTCTCTTTATGCATTGTGTTGATAATCCTTTCAAGAACTCATCACTAGCGATTGCACACGCCACTATTGTGCAAACCAACAGGAAGCTCTTTCCGTAGAAATGCCTCACGAGAACTATAAGATCCCTGTGATGACCTTCTACCAAGTCCTCAGGAATAAAAAGAGAGGATATCAAGAAAGTATATGAAACTTATATCAACAATAAAATCAACTCGGGTTGAATGCCCCATGAATAATAACGATCACCGGTACATTATTATAGATATAATAAGAAATCATTACCAAATTCAAACTATGGCACCGGATCATCCTAAAACAACAAGGAGATTATGATGGTGCTTCTTAATGAAGTTAACTCTTAAAGTGTGACAATGGTAGGAAGAAAAAAATACAGTATCACACAAACATGCTCAAAAATCAAAACCTAGCTGCACCACAATCAGTCTGAAGCTACTATTTGCATTATTTTCCTAATTCTTCATTAATGCTTTCACGATGGAGTGGCCATCTTCGAGAGGAGGTTAAGAAAAGAAAATTAATGGATTTGCAATTGCAAGTTCCCTATAAAAAGATGGAAAGAATTAGGAAAATAATGCAAATAAGGCTTGCCACAGAAGGAAAACCTTGGTTAAGAAAAGAAAATTAATGCAGAGGAAGACTGGAAATCATCCATTTGGTGCTAATGCATCCTTCTTGAATCTACCACAAGTAGAAACACTGATTCCATCAATTATACAACCTGATTACTACCAAACGAAAACCGAAACAGAACAGTCAAAACTACCAAAACTGACTGATTCAAAACTGAAACCGACCTTAAACTGCTGAAACCGGACTTGTATGAAGTATCTGAAACCAAGTTTTTGAATGCACAAAGTGAGCCTAATGAGAATATGGCCAAGTCCTGCACAAATCTAGTCTAGTCATCCTAAATACTAAGTCTGCTCTCATCTCCTAATTATTTTATTAGCACAACTTCTTGCATCTACAAAAGTTCCCTCTATTCTATCGAGAAGTAATACATAACATCACGGACTTTCAAATTACAAAAGATGGCAAGTACTCCAGTAAGCTACTGATGTCATCCCAGAAAATGCTATAAATTATGAATATCATCTAGTAATGTCCCAGCTACTCGGTGGAAACAGAAAAACTGAATACTTTATTCATGGATACTGTAATGAATCCTTCTTCATTTTCTCCTCTTTAATTTTTATCCAGAACCGGCAGCCACACACCAACAAACTCATAATTAATGTACAGGTTCCCTTTTAGGCCACAGTTACAGCAAAATTAAGTACCCTAAGCTGAGTTCGATTATTATAAAGTTAGCTACATCAAAATTTTATTAAAGAATTAGATGTTTTGTAATGTGATTGCATAAGCTTACTTAATATCATTAAACTAAATTTTGATGCATAATAATCTTAACTATTTTTTTTCATATCTATCTAGCCTCGTCTAAAGTTTAGCAAAAAATTAGGAGGGAAAAAAATAAAAATTATGAAATAAAAAGTAAAACATGATGTAAATATAAAATTGATGAAAAAAAATTAAAAAGACGATGAATATTTAACTCAGAGGCAAAAATTCAGTGAGGGCAACTGCCCCCACTCGCCCCCGTGTAGGTCCGCCCTTGCCCACGATCCTGAGTTCCCCATGGTCTCTTTCTAAACATATTTCTACCTTCGGGGAATTTGAAAAGCAAACACAAGTACAACAAATAACTTACATTCTTCATGATCACAAGAGTACTATGTATAAAGCAAATATCAGGTGATGATACATATCAGGTACAAAGAGAAAAACATGCATAGTGCATGTTTGCATATAAGCAAATTTAGATTAATGTCTTGCACCACCAAGTAACAGGTAAATATCACTTTAGAATGCAAGCTAACAAATAAAACATGCTAATTTCCACTTAATTGCCGTGAACATTGGCCTTTGCTCACCTAAAGCAGCAGGTAAATATTTAGTTATCACAAAAGTGCCTTAACACCGTTAAGGGAATGATGGAAAAGACCCTTTTGCCGCCTATGTTAGTCCAGCTAAAACCCAAAAATACTATATTTTGTGAAGAACACATCAAAACTGAAGGATAAAATGTAAAATCCCAGATATATACAAGTAATTTCAAATTTTGACAATAACTCATTTCTAATTCATGAATATAAAGCAAATATAAAGATCTCATTTCAAGTTAGCTAAAAAAAATTAACATCCAAACAGAAAATCACCAAAAATACTAATCCCCCTACCATTTCTAGAGAGAGTTGTGAGCAGTAGTGGTGAGGGGGAGGGCCATCTGCGAGAGGGTGGGGGCAGCAGCCTAGGGAGGAAAATGTGCAATTAGCTCTGTTCTAAAAGGCGGCCGCCTAGGCGCCTGATGTCCGTCCGATGTCCGTCTAGGCGTCCGCTTACTCCCCCTGACGCTCGACTATACATAATTTAGGATTTTATGAACTTTTTCTGCAATTTTCAGTAGGTTTTTTAAATTTTATTTTTTTGAACCGCCTAGATCTAGGCGGCCGCCTGGGCAGCCGCCTAGGCGCGCTAGATGCTAGGCGGCGGCTGCCCACCCGCCTAGCGCTTTTAACCACCTTGGCAGTTAGGCTTTAGGTTTGGGGTTAGTAAGCTGGCTATTAGGTTGAAGATGATGCTTTTTAAAGTAATGAGCAATTATGTCTTTCCGCACTAAAATTTGGTCATAAGGGTAAAGAAGTCCATAAAAGAGCACGTGATGGTCATGGAAAAGATTAATAAGGAAAGCTATCAAAGTGACAACCAGCAAGTTAAAGCATAGTTTGCAGTATCGGCTGATTCCGTTCCAGCTGTCCCATGCCGAGGAAAGATAATACAGCCCTTGCTCCCATTTACCGATTCGGTCGATACCGATATGGTTTGGCATATCGTGATCCGATACCGACCGATACCTGATACTAACCGATACCGACATTGAAGAAAAATGACCAATCAACAAAGATGTAAAAGAATAGTAAGGTTCTAAAAGAATGTAAAAACAAGGATGTAAAAGAATAGTAAGGATGCAGAAGCATGTAAAAGAAAAAAACGTATCTATCGCATGTAAACCAATCGGCAAGATGGACTACTATTTCATTCAATTTCAGAACTACTAAGAAACAACATAGAAAACACTTAAAATTATACCTAAATGTATAAAATATTTCTTCTAAAATGTTAACAATTTATTAATAATTATTTGATTTTCGATACCAAAAAATCTAATACTCCGATTCGAAACCGACAAAACCGTCGATCCCGATACTCATAGGAATGGTCCGATACCGATACTGCGAACCTTGGTTAAAAGCTTAGAAAACCAGAAACTCCTAGGAGGTCAAAGAATCTCAATAAAAATCTCAATTCGATAGTTTTTACTTTGGAGCTCGTTTCCCCGATGATGGAAGCTCGTTTCTCCGGTGACAGAAGCGTATTTTTCCGACGACATGAGTGTTTCCCATAATATGACCATAATTTTAAAAGACGACAAAATTTTAGGAAGAAAGTTAGAAAAAAATTTAATATACGTTTATCAAAGTAAAAAGTAAAGATTGAGGATTACTTATCTTGATATCATAAAACATCAACAAACGAATGATCTATCTGTAATTTTGTACTAAACTATATAAATTCTAATAAATATTAAAAAAATTATAAGTTTTGATAACAATAATTAATAAACATAAAAAATTCATTAGCACACGCTCCCATTACGCCCTCAACTTTAGAATCTTCTAAGTAGTCGCATTCCCCGCTTCCGCTCCCGGCTTTTAAGGTTGAAGGAGCAATTTGAAAAGAGAGAAAAACAAAGTTCAGGGTATTTAAGTGAAAAATAGCCTATAAAACATGAAATTGCAAAAAAACAAAAAAGATACCCAAAACAATTGAAAATCAGGTAGAAAGAACAAAGATTGCACAAAACTGATGATAACAAGATTTCCTTCAAAACATATTAGTTATATGAATGACTGTTGTGACTTTATAATGAAGATTCTATCTTTCAAATTTGCCGACATTGAAAATGTAATGAGATCATCTGTGAGTGCTACGTAATGATATCACAGGGTAGTTTAACAAGAATTGGTGAGAAAAATATTGGTGCCGGGATACACCATACTGACGACAGAATCTAGATATATTACATTATTGGTGAGTCGACCAATCATGAGATCACAAGACTTGAACTGAAGATTGCCTATGATGGTTAAAAAAGGGTACTCAAACCTAAACTTTGGGATTCTAGAGGGGCAGATATACCACTCGATCTCCAACATGAGGTGATCAATTTCACTCCATTGAATGTCTTTTTGCCAGTCGGAAAGATCCCCTCATGTGGGTACTAAGACTAGGTCAGGATTTGACACAGAGACTAAAGAGAATTATCCACTTCACCTAACCTTCCTCACTAAGACTCGCCTCCGGTTCTTCTGGATTGCTAGAAGTGATCAGATAAGTTAGTAGCACATAGGTGATAAAGTTGAGCAGATCAACACTTAAGACACAAATGTAATCTCAAATCATACCATGCCTGAACACTTAGATGCATCTCCCATATCCCGGCACCTTTAGACAACTGGCAAAATCGTTACTGATTAAGAGAAAATATGTTATAAATCTGGTGGGCTCTTTCGACGCCATGAAGCTGTCAGTGATGCAAAAGGAGAAGACTAAACAGAAATCAGTGTTGTGATCATATTTCTAGTGGACTCTTTTGAACCTTTAAGCTCCCAATGGAGCAGAATCAAGATTCGCAATTTCGTTATCGGAATCGGTATCCAGACATTCTATGAGTAACGGTATCTGCCGTATCGGCAGTTTCGGATCGAAGCATCAGGTTTTTTTATATAGGAAGACAAATATTTATTAATAAAATTTTAATATTTTAGAAAATATATTGTATACATTTAGACATAATTTTAAGTATTACCAGTGTTGTTTTTTTAGTAGTTTTGAAATTGAATAAAATAGTAGTCACCTTTGCCGATTGGTTTACATGCGATAGATAAGTTTTCTTCTTTTACAACCTTTCACTTTTGCTTATTGGTCTTTTTCGTTCAATTTTATTTACCGAATTGACCGAAAAGAGACCCTCAATGTCGGTATCGGTCAATATCGGGTATTGGTTAGCATCGAATCGAGACATGCCAAACTGTATTGGTATCGGCCGTATCGGATCGGTATCGGCCGATACTGCAAACTATGAGCAAAAGAAGACGAATTTCTCTGATGGTCATTATCCTTAGTTTGAGATTGAATGCTGCAACGCCAGTCAAGCCACAGGGCAATCATTGTCTCCCAGGAGAGGCAATGCAAGTCAAGGGGCAAAACTCTGGTCGACAAAGAAAGTTGGCCAGACAAGAGAAGGTTAAGAATTCATGCAATACTCGCAAACAGACAGAAAGGAATGCATAGTCTCACTACAGACTAGTCCAAACCTAAGGGGCTGTTTGGTTGGCTGTAAATACAACTGCAGCAATATTTGTTGCAGCATTTACACCAATTATGGTGTTTGGTTGGCTGTAAATGCAGTGCTTACTGCCAACAAAAGCTGCAATACATACAACAATTCCTGCAGGAATTGTTGCAGGCATTTTGGCTGCAATTTCAATTACAGCAGCAAATGCTGCAAGGGATTTCCGATAACAGGCAACCAAACAGACCCTAAGTGCTACAAATTTAGAAAGCCAAATGCAAGTGTGGTGTAGTTAGAAGCTGAATTTAATATGGCAAACCACATGAAAATCCTCGTCTCCCAGACTAGACCATGCAAATCAAGCATTGCTGTCAATGGCACATTGAGGTGCGCAGCAATGTGTGCCCCTTGGCGCACGCCTATGTTGCGCCCTGGCGCATCGAGGCGGCTCCTCATGAAATGCAACGGGAAATTGTTAGTTTTTTTAGATTAGCCCTATACCTATTACTTGTACCCTATGTTGCATGCATAATTAAAAACACGAATACAGATTCATGATAAAAACATCTTCAAATAGCTACAATATGTAGTCACCTATTTTGCATGAAAAATGGACAGGGAAAGATGTAGACACAACAGAGATATGGTTACCATTTTCCCATGTCCATGCAACATACCTTGTAACCTACTCTAACCTACTAAGTATGGTTCACAATACAAGTACAGGATACGGAAGCAAACCCTTCTTAAGTGGCAGTTTCAGGAGAAAGGTGTGTGTGTTTTTTTTTTTTGTGGGGGGTGGGGGGGGGGGGGGGGGGGGGGGTGGGGGGGGGGGGAGTGTTATTCTAATGGTTCAGTTGTTTTGAGTCAGTTGGTTTTGGCAGCTTCAACAAGTTTGGTATTGGTTTTGGTTTTTGATATCAACCAATACAGCGAACTAAGCTCTACTAACCAATACTTTATCTTAACCCAATGGCACATAATCTTCCAAATCCTACTTTCCTAATTTTCTCTCCACCCACTTTCATCGCTCGAGCCTTCTCCAATTCTTTAGTAATAAACGATAACCCTCCTCCGCCCAACAACCTGTTGCCAGAATGGGGATTATTTTTAGATCTATTTTTCTATTATTTTCTTTTCCTTGTCTTTTTCTCCTTTTTCTATTTCTTCAATAGCCTTCGATGCTAACTTTTCTGCACAGACAAAATTCCGCTGGCTAAATGTAGTAACCTTCCTCGAGTGATTTCTTTTCTTTTGCAATTTTTCCTTCTAAATTATTGTGCGTTTTCTTTCTATCTTTCCAACTCACTCCACATCAGACTGTTTGGTGTGCATGCCGACATTGATCTTCCTCTGCGGACAACCCGTCCATGCTGAAGCCTGAAGTCCAGCAACCTTATGGTGAACTATTTGAAATTTGCATTGTTTTTCAAATTCATCTTCGATTTGTTTTCCTTCAAATTATCTACACGATAAATTGTTGATTAGGATATTGTTATCGATTTTATTGTATTTTTTGTACAGTTTTAAAATAAAATTAAAAAAAATGTGCACCTCACTTCAATGAGGTGTGTGCCACACTATGAGCCTTGCGCCTTGAACGCAACGTATAACTTGTGCCTCGCTATGCGCCCTACGCCATAACAACATTGAATGAAAGGGGTAAAAGTGTGGTAGAAAAAGAAAGTTGGGGAAACAAGAGTTGGGAATCATACAGTATCTCAAACATACAGAATGACATGCATAGTGTCACTAGAAAAAGTACAAACTTAAGTGCACAACTTTATGAAGTCCTCGCGATATCATAAAAGTGGTGTAGTTAGAGACAAGTCTAACATGAAGTGCTACAACTATAAAAAGAAAGGCAAGCAAGGTGTTGATAACCGCATAAATTGCAAACTGAAGTGCTAGAACTGTTGGAAGATTCTCTTCACTTGGGATTGGCCTAGGTATAAAAGGAAGGCACCATCTCACATGATTTTCTAACCATTTTGTGTACTTTGCTCTTACTTTCCACGATGGGATTGTTATTCACAAGCAACATAGCACATTAGTCAAGGTAAAATAGGGTTAGTAGATTATCAACATATCCCACTTGGCGCACAGCATCAGCACGTTGGAAACAGAAGTAGCTAGGAGACTGTAGGATTTGTTTTATGTCAGTTCAAGTTATGTTCATGACTTGTGAGATTCTTCATGATATGTTTCATGTTCCCAGGTACAATGTCATGTTTTATACGTAGTCAAATCATCACGTCTTGAAGATGAATTAAGTGGCCTAAAAAATTAATAGAATCAATGGATCCAATCCAAGGGGAGAAAAAAAAATGATATTTTAAAATTCAAATGATTGGCCATTTTCTATTATAAATAGGGATCATGGACATGATTGTACTTCAGGTTATACGCCGAGGACCAATTGAACCTGACTATTCCATGGAAGTTTATTATTTTATTATTATTCATTTTGAGAATAAGGCCAGTCTTTGACTGTCCCTGGCCTGGGATTCAAACACAGGACCTTTCCTCTCCTAAGATGCTTTTGTGACTTTATAAATCATAAACGGAACAAAGCTGTTAAGAAAGTTTTCGCTACTTTCATGATATTGATGTGAAACTGTGTGTTTACAATAAAAGAAACTTCTGGAACAAGGAACTTCAAGGCCACCTACCATATAACATGAATAGAGTGAAGAAAACTATTATGAAACTTACTGTGACAATTCAAAGATACAAAAGGAAACCTAAGACTGTATGTTAGCATAAACCTTTGCCGGCTATAGGCATACCTATAAGAAACT